>JAWWES010000115.1:106071569-106109902 GCA_035583135.1 Lophotriccus pileatus
AAACCTGAGTCAGCATTTGAAGAGCTTCAGTACTCAAAACATTGGCAGTCATTGTTTAAAGTAAAAAATTAATTGAATCTGCTAATAGCTACCTGATGCACTCCACCTAAAATGTGCTGCTTACCTTTTGGTCTTTTTTGGTGGTCTGTTACCTTCTTAGGTAAAAATTTAGGAAAAAAATGTCCACAAACAGCCTAATCCAGCAGAATTAAATGACAATTACTGTATAGTCAGACAGCATGGGGCCTGTGCTTTTAATACAATTAATTTTCTCATGGCTTAATAAATTCATTACAGTGGTGTAGTGGAGACTGAAGAAGCACAATGATGAGTATTTTTTTGTTTTTAAATATATAAGCATTCAGATTCTTAAAGGGAAATTTTGCCTCCTCTGAGGCCTTGGCTGCTGCATTATTGAAGTAAGGCACCTACAAAAATATGTTTCTTTTCTGACATGATATTTTTGGTTTTTTGCTTCACATATGCCTCACAAAATTAGACTGATTTGTAAAAAATGTAAATTAAATTACCTGGACCTGTAGATCCTGAAGTCCTCTGAAAAATGAAAAGGAAATCTGCTTTGCTGTGCCTCTGTGTGTCAGAAGAGCAGGGCTTTTGCAAGTGTTCACCACACCTTAAAAGAGCGAGGGAGACACTTGTATCCCTTGCAGAAATGTGTTCCCCATTTTTCAATACAGGATGATATGTCAAAGGGTTCAGAGGAGAGAGCAGGCAGTTTGGGTGAGAAACACCCAAATCAGAAAAGATTTAGCCAGCATTAAGTTATAGTCATTATGAAAGAGTGGTAGGCAATTCTCACCTTCCCTCCCCTGGCTCTGGCCACTCATTCCCATTAGGTTACCTGTGACACTTCAGGGCCCATGCAGTTGTACCATCAGGGAAAAGGTCTGATCTCAGGGGAAAAGAAAAAAAACAAAGTTGTCTGCTGGTGGATCAGTTCCCTGACCTGACTTAGTGCACACTTTTCTGTTTTATATTCCTCTAGCATGAATCATCTTTTGGTGACATGGATTTCTCTTCAATAGTCAATACTACATGGGCTTCTCTTCAGTAGTCAGTGCTAATATGTCCAGCAAATAACTCTTCCTTTTGTTTTGGAGCAGAATGGGAGTACCAAGGCAGAGAGGGAGTGACATTCCAGGGTCCCCAAGGACCAGTCTGTGCTTCTCAGCCTTGTGCTGGGTATGAGACCTTGGCTTATTCTTAAGGCACACGTAAAGACTTTGCAGAACGAGCTGTTTAGAATCTTCCTTGCCCACACAGTCTCAGTCCAATGTAACATCTACAAAAATGATAAAAGCCTCTTGAAACCCAGCTTCTCGTGGCTGAGGCACAATCTCAGATACCTCAGTGCTCATTTTAATTTGTCAACTCCGAACAGCTAATGAGCAAGGTGAGGGATGTGCCAGCAGTGGCAGCCAGTGGATCCACACAATAATTGTATTTGTGACTCTCATGCTGAGGGTGTTTATTCACTCCTGCAGTGCTGGTGAGTGTGCAGGCAGTGTGCTCCTTCTTTATGGTGGTGACAACTTTGAACAGTGTCATCCCTCGGCCACCTTGTTCTTCAAGGACTGATCTCAATGACAGCTGGAGCATTGGCATTTATCAGGACTTGGCTGGGGCTGGTCACTGCACTTGCAGGAGGAGAAGCTGGAGGTGCTTCAGAAGGGAGCAGCATGAATGATTTAAGGTCTAGAAGACAAGGCTTGTGGATTCAAAGGACTTGCGGAACATCAGTCTGGGCGACAGGTGACTGCCAGGGAAAGACAAATGTTTGAAACAAGGCAAAAATGCCCTCAGAAGGGAAGGGAATAATCTGCCTCTGGGCCTGGAAGGGGGTTAGAGACTGAACATGAACTGCAGCAAAAGAATTTCAGTTAGAAATTATGGAAAACTTTCTCAACCTAAAATAACGAAGCACAGAGTGGGATGCCCAAGGCAAGCTGTGAAGTCTTCACACCACAGTCTTGTTTTTTTTTAAGGACAGATTAGAGAAGCACCTGTCAGGATTAGTTTCAGTGCTGTCAAACCTGTCTTGGGGCAAGGGATCTGCACAGTGACCTCTTGAATTCCCTTTCAGGCTGATTTTCTCTGATGCTATTAACCTGTGGAACTTTGTCACAGGAAGCCATTTCTCCATGTCAAGTGAGATGCAGCCACGGGCTATTTCGGGGTGTGCTGTGGCATCTTCGCAGAGCATGGCAGTGCTGCAGAACTGCTCAGAGCAGGAATGTAGAGCCCACAGACACAGCATAGGAACACAAAGCTGGAATGTGAACGAAAGCCTTTAATTAATGGTGCAGATCTTGAGAGGGGTGTCCTGCAATCCTAAGGTCAACAAATGGTTAAGACCTCAGTTTCAGTGCCTGACCTGAAAGGGGGAGGGTGTGTGTGTATTGCTTTCTGCAGGGAAACAAGTGACATGTGAGTTGTCCATTTTCCCTAAAGCTCAAAGCCATTGCAGATTCCCAAAGGACCATAAACTGTGTGCCTTGATGATTAATTTCTGTACAAGGAAGACTTGCTCCCTAACAAGACAGCAGAAACTTGTCCACCTCAAATGTGTACCTGAGCAGTCACCAGCAAATGGAGTTTTGCTCAGTAAACTTTGATCCATGATGTCTGTAACAGCTTTGGAACTCTAAAACCAAATGCATTATCTGCCAAATGGCTTTTCTTATTTGGATTACATGGAAATGTACACTCTTTATTGGGGTCCTGCACTTCATTTGCCATCTCCAGAGTGATAGATCCTGTCTAGGTAATTTGAAAGGAGCACGCCAGAAGTTTTCTCATTGTAAACGCATTAGGAGCTGAGATAAATCTTGGACAAGCCGAGCTCACAGCAAATGCAACATAGTAGGAACAATGCAAAGTTTTCTAGTCCCACAGAGGCAGTGGAGCTGACTCTTCTATTCAAATACACATGGAGAGATACCCATCTGTACAGGTATACAGAGGAAATGAGATCATTTTAGTTTGGTATTGGAAGACTCCCCAGTGCAAAAATGATCTGGGTTTATATGCACATTTTTCAAGGGGCACTAACCTGGAAGACAAAAAGGGGACATATTACAACCCTGAACTCTCAAAATCACACCAACTGCTTTCCCTCTGGGCTCAGTGATGCACTGCCAACCTTCCTTCATTCTCACCTTGAGAGCCACAGCTGGTCCTGCACATACAGCTGCTGCTACAGGCTCCGTGTTTCAATGAGCCCCTGCTTCACAGAGCAGCTTTAAAGAGGCCCTGGGTGAGCCTGGTGTTTTGGGGTACCTCTGAGAATCAAACACAATAAAACTTCCCTTTACATCATCTGTCACACTGCTTAGTGTTAGCAAGTAGTATGTGCCTCTGCCACAAACAGTTCCTGCAGAGTAGGAAAACTAGCCAAGCCCATATTGGAATTTTCACCAATAATTTTCACTAATATTTCTCTGGTTTTGAGGCAGTAAACAAAGCTGTTATCTTGCAAAAAGCTGTGGGAAGAAAGGCCATATTTCCAACCAGTCAAGACTGACATCATCATCATCCCCAGAAATTTCCTCTATGCAGGGAGCACAGAGCAGTCCCTCTTTAGGAGGTCAACAGGGTTACTTAAACTTGGGTAGTTTTACACAGCTGGGCAAATGAATCTGGCAAAACCAAGGTGCCACAAATCTCTGTCACTGAGATTAGAAGGGATGAGAGGCCAGGATAACTGTTTGGAGCTACAATCCACTGCTAGCAGACTGATCCCAGCTGAAATAGCTGATCTGATGGTGTCTTTTCCAACAAAGATATCTGCAGCCTCTGTCATCCATTACTCACTTTGGGTGGGACTACATGCCTGACCAAAAGGCTACCCAAACCCAGTGCCTCCTATTTGTACCACACCCTGGGAAATAAGACCAGGAAAGCCTTAGGAGCCATTCCTGAACTGCAGCTCTTCCAGTTAGCAAAGGTGATACCAGGGGGCTCATCCTGAAAGGAAATCGCTAGATGCCGGGCAGGGAGCGGGTGCCGTGGGAGGACTGTGCCCACTGCAGGAGCAGGGTCTGATTGCACATTCCTGAGCCCTGAGTCATGAAGGGTTGCCTGCTGACCCCTAACCCCACTCCAGCTCCAGGCACAGTTTTCCTGCCTTGCTTCTGTGGGAGAGTGTCTTCTCAAAGAGGAGTGATGAAAAGCAACCCCTGAAGTCTATAAAACACTGCTCCTCTGAGGCGACACTGTGCTGGAAGGATTCTGTTCGAGTGGGTTCACAAAGGGGCTTTTCTCCTTTCCCCCCGGGTGTGGGGGGTGGAGAGTGGCCCAAAAAGCTTGTTAATTTTGCAGGACATGTAAATGGCATGATGCAGCCATGGCAGACATCTGCAGAGCACGCAATGAGAAGTTTCAATCCTCACGGTTTATCAGAGGCTAATGAATGATCAATAGATGATCATTAGCCAGATGCTCTGCTAGCTGCTGGTCCTAGACAGGCAGCTTGGTATTTTGGAAGCTGCTCCAAGCCCAAGAACGCCTCACTGAAATGTTTCTAGCAAAAGTTTCTATAGGTAGAAAATGAGGTGCAGTGTTGACAGTAGCTTCATAACAGCTCAGTCCATAGGTCTGATGTGACTGCTGGTTGTAGAGAGAGAATGCACACATGAAAGGAGTTTCCAGCCTCAGCAAGGTGATGGAGGAAAGGCCAAGACCCACCTCCTGGCTGCAAATCCTGGGGCTATTTTTTGGTATCTTCCACCTAAGTTAATTGCTGTGACCTCCCCTGCGAAGTGAAATCTATCAGGAAGGGCCAGTCTAAAAAGTTGTGTACACTGAGCTGTGTGGGGTTTGCTTGCAGTCAGCAGACAGACCCAGACTTCTCAGGGATGATACAGGGTTTAGAGCACCCAGAGCCTTGTCTCATCACCCCACTAATCACAGCAGATGCTACAGCATAGCAACACATAAGGCCAGGAAGGGAGGGATGCCGTTCACCTAAATCTTGATCCATCTGAACTAGGAATCATAAATTCCCTTTCTGGTTCTTATACAGAAAAAGACACTTCTAGGATTTGGTTCATTTTCAAATAGAAATGTATAATAAGAGAAACAAATTGCTCTCCTAGAGCTCTGCAGCTGACCCCTGGGAGCAGAACAGGCCCATAAAACCATTCTGTGTTTTCCTAGCTCTCAACTGAAGAAGTTCTTGTTTTGGCTATTTTTATTAAAATTAACAAACAAGCAGACAAACAAAATCAAACAAAACACCCCCCCCCCAAAAAAAAAAAACCAAAACAAACCACAAAAAACCCCCCAAAACCAAACCAAAACAAAAAACAAACAAACAAACAAAAAAAACACAACCAAAAAAAAGGAAAAATACTCTTTTGCATTCTTGTTTAAAGCAGTAGTAACAGAAGTAAAGTGAGCTGAAAATTACCAGATTGGCTGTCCTGCTTCAGGTATATGAGTAGTTAGTCTTGTATAAAAGGAGCAGATGTTGTTTATTTCCAAATGACTCTGACTGGGCTTCGGTGCAAATATAACATTGTGAAGTGATGGTGACAGGGAGGTGATACCAGCAGGGCAGTATATGTGCAGGACATGTGCTTAAAATGCTCCAGCAGCCTGCAATCCTAACTGACAGGCAAATGAATTGGAGTAAAAAAGAAGAAAATGTAGACTGTGTTTTTCCAAAGAAGGGGAGCTTTAGTCTTCATCCTTCCCTTACTGGCCTAAAAGGTTATAATTGTCTCAGAAGACGAGCAAACCATATTCCAGATGTCCAAAGTATTTTAAAAAGGATGTTTATTAATGACCTGGGGACTGAAGATAAACATGCTGCACAAAAACAAGCCCCGAGACACAATGGTGGAGTTAACCTCTGCATGCCAGAGGTCTGGGTGTCCTGGGGAGCAGGCAGACAGGGATGCCCAGGCTTTGGAGTCAGCTTTAGGTGCCTGTAAGTAGAGCTTCTAGTTATAGGTGGTAACAAACTGCAGTGCTGCAGAGGATGAATGCAGGTCTGCTGGAGAAGTGTCTTCTGCTATTGTCTGCTTACATGATCAATTATAACGAGAGAAAATTCTGCCCTCATCGCTCATGTCAAAAGGGGCAGCCAATCCATCTTTGTGTAGCAAACACTGCCACTGGAACAAAGGGAGGTTTTACCAGTCCTTCCTTTTGGACACCCATAACTTATAAATCAGCAGCAATATTTTTGCTGGAACAACACCCATGTGAAAGCAGCAGCCACAATAAAAGAAATCCTCTTTACTTAGCTTCACATCTCCCCACCTAGCACATAAAACCTCCCTGCTCAAGATCAATAATACATGTTCTGAGCAGGCTGAGATCCAGCTTCCCCCTTCTGCAGACACATATTCCCCTAGGGAAAGGCCAAAAGACTCGAATTCCACTTCTGAACTATATTGCACACCCTGAAACTCAGTGAGTCTGGGCTCTGTGATAACCACAGAGAAGAGATACTCGTGTCAAGGACACACTGCTAAATGTCCTTCCTGCCAGCCCAGATTAAGCAGTGTCAGCCCCAGCTGATTACACATATCACAGCTCTGTGCAGGAAAAGCCCAGCAACATCCACCTGCCCTTTTGGGGTGGATTTACTCCATCTGTTCAATGGCTCAGATGGTGCCCAATGTCCAGGGATGGAGCAGTAAATTGCCTCTACTTAAAAAATTGCCTCTGCCTCAAGAAGGTTTATGTAAATAAATAATTAAATAAACTTACATATAATCTATTAAAAATTTATAATATTAGAAATATGCAATTTAAAAATAAAAACATTTATGTAACATAAATAAAGCTTAAATAAACTCACAACCACAAAGCAGTCTGTTTAATACACACTGATAGCCAGGTGTTGTCCTTCATTGGGATGCTACAGCTGAGTGATTGCTGGGATGGGGCAATTAGCTAGGCATGGATGATACTCCCAGCTGGCTCCCCTTGCCTTGATGTGCCTGGCTTTAGTCAAAGTCTGCACTGCTGTGGGGTATGTGCAAGGCACTCTGATGTGTGAGGGCTGAGGACTGGAAGCAAGCCCCTTCTATCACCTCTGAGGAGCTCCCATCCTAGCCAAGCTCCCTATATCTCCCTGGTCCCAGCCCATATCTCTTGCCAACCTCAGTCCCAACAGCTAATCTCCTCATTTGTTCTATTCTCCTACACTGGCCTTTGACATCTCCCTTCCTTATCCATTACTCACACTCAGCAACTGATATTTTGGATGTGTGGATCAGGGCCGGAGAGACTTCTTGCTTGACCTTGCCTAAGCCAGTGAATTTCTTTGTATCAGTTTGTAAGATGAAAAATTGAGTCATAATCCCTGTGCCAAACTGTGCATCATCTACTCAGGCTTCAGGGCAGGTCCTTAAATTTCCCTAGTACACAACTCGAGAACACAGTTTCCAAGTAACATGGAAGACCTGGGCCAAAGCTCTTTTCTTATTACATATGGATGCACAAATCTCAGGGATGTGTACAAAAATTTGTGAACCTTGGTCTTAGCTGAGACTTATGCCAAGCACTAATAATGGTTGTGCACACAAGGAATCCCATGGAGATGTGTCAAATCATTCATCCTGCCCACCCACAAGCAACTTCTCTGGCTTATTCTCATGTTCTCCTGTTAGAAAAGGGTTAATATGACCTTTATGTTCCAGACATGCTGAAAATAAGATCTAGGACTTTTCAATATATATAAAAAAAATAAAGGTCAGGCAAAAATAAACTGAGGAAAATGCTTGGCACATGGCAAAGTACAGTGGAATGGCCCACTTGGGAAAACTGCATATTTGACCTCTTCAAAAACGTATGAAAAATACTTCCCTGACTCATCAACTCTTTGTCTCATTTACCTGCTGTGTGCAATCTTCCCAGGCTAACAGGAGTCAGCTGGAATTTGGCTGCATTTGCAAAGCTGCTGCTGATGGCTGACCTAATAACTCATCATTTCTGCCAGTGCCTTTATCTCATCCAGGAGAAACAATTTGACATTTAGCTGGAGTAAGGGCCTGTTGGTTCAGAAGAGCCCAGTTTACCCAGCCTGTTTGTGCACTGCCAGTGGAAGGTCCCCTCAGCAAACATGCCACAATGTCTGCAGTCTGCTCGGTGTTTACCCAGCCCATTTCTAGGGCTCTCCCCAGAGGAAGCACCAGGCATTATCATCAGTTGACACTAGTTAACTCTTCTGCTTAATGCATCCCCACAAGAGATATTGCAAATACACACATATCAGCTGGCATTAAGCTGGAAAATAACTCAGGCCCCCATTACAAGCCATGTCCAGCTGCATTCATGCTTTAATGTGGTTGCTACCTTGAGGTCAAAAGTTGAAATAAAAAAGTCTTCTTAGTACTGTATTTATAATGTTCTTATTGGCAATGAGCTAAGCTAGCTGGATCATTGAACTAATCCTTGTATTCACTGAGTGGAAACTCCAAAATGTTGACAAAGTGCTGCTATTTAATCTCCAGGAATGCTTTTTGTTCTAAACCAGAGGCGTCTGAAGACTTTACAAATGATACCAAGAGGCTTTGAGTTTATCACAGTATCCTGATGTTAGGAAGAGAGAAGATCCAAAGTGGAGTTATTTGAAAATTTTTCACCTCCTGGTTTTTAACCATTGCATATCACCTTTTTGAAATAGAAGCTTTAATGGAAGTACTAATGTTGGTTAAATACAGATTTGTAGCTCCACAGTAGGCTCAGTAGTCAGTGAGTCCTGAATGAATATGCTGTTTAGTCAGAAAATTAGCTGTTGGGTTCAGATCTCTGTTTCTGTTATTCAGAGCAAAGAGTACCCTGATAATCCCATGGTTCAAGCAAGTGTTTCACTAACTACTATCACGGGCTGTTTTGATCTGCCTTTCTCTTTTAAAGTCTCAAAAAATATCACCAAACTGTAAATGACCCTCTTCTCCATACACTTGGCCCCCATCTGGACACCAGACAAGCCAAAGGATTCCCCTTTCCATCCAGGGTGTCACTCAAGAGCAAGTTCCCACTGCCCAGGAAGGTGGCTTGGCAGGCTCCTCTCACGGCGCTGTCTTCTCCTCCTGTCTGGGTAGTGCTGAAGAGGATGGATGAAGAAGGAGGCCTAAGTACTGACACAGCAGAGGAGCAGCCTGGAGTGAGTCCACCCCATCTGCAGGGAGATAATTTGCTTGGTTCGTCAGTGGCTACCAACATCATCCCCCCAGTTCAGGCCACCAAGCAATCTGCCACAGGATAGTTACAATTTCCTTGTGGTCAGAACCCAAGGGAGGTGCCACTGCGTAGAGCAGCGACCACCATCCTTTCCAGGTTCACGAGCAATGTGCTTCTGATGGGATATACTATCCTAATAATGCTATGGCAAACAGTGTTTTGGGGATTCTGATCAAGGGCTGAGCTGTCAAGAGGGAGCAGTGCTCAGACAAACTCGCTGCGCCATCACCCAAGGAACCAGTCAAGCATCTGGCCAAGAACACAAGCTCCCTTACACGAAGGAAGCCCCAGATGCATGCCTACTCTGTCCCTGGCTTTGCTGAAACCAGCCAGAACAATTCAAATCTGGGGATTTTAGGTTCCTTGTGGGCTTCCATTTTCCTTCTCATACTCAGTGTTGTGTGAAAACGAGTATCATTGTTTTGAGGAGGCTGCAAAACTGCCACTGGGGACCTGGTTGTCCTTGGAAACAGATTGCTATCTCAATATGTTTCCAAATGAACACAAAATATCTGGAAACTGAACTGAATTTGTGGGACACAAAGAAAGGCCACTAGCCCTGTGCTTTAAAGCTGCCAAGGAAGATTCAGTTTTCTGAGGAAGTTAAGGAAAAAGCCTTTCTGATGAAATAAAAAAACCCAGCCAAGAACATTTGCAACATCCCCAAAAGAATATGAATATCATAATTAAGTCCTTTCTGGATGCTTAAAGATGTGCAAAGTGAGACGGTCCCTGGCATAGCAGTAGCAATGCATTTTGTTTGGCAAAATGCCACCTTCAGTGTATTTCAGCTCATAAGTGATTATTTTCCCTGCAGGCATCTTTGAGCTTTGATACAGCAACCTCCAGCACACAGAAAAGGGGGCACCTTTCCTCTGAGCAGATTAGCAGCAGTTAGGAAGGAAACACAATGAGTTCCTTGAACAAACATTTTCAGCTCATGGCTGGTTTCTGGAACCTAAACAGTCCTCTGGAAGGGGAGCACAGCAAGGCTGGCTGTGTTTACAATCCAGATTTAAATATACTGACACACTGCCAGGTTTGGAGCTGCGTGTCAGGAGAAGTTCAGTGAAAGCTCAAACTCCTTCTGACAGGTTATTTTGTGCTTAAATAAATTCAGATAAATCGTACAATGAGTTTATCTGTAGCTTTCAAAAGACTGACGTGCACCATAGCAAGGCTGCAGGCTGTCAGCCAGCTGGTGTAGGTGGTGGTCAGCCCAGCTCAGGACAGAGCTGTCTTACTGCAGTACAAGTACCTGTAATGAGTATCTTTCCCAAAGAGAGGAAGGATCACAATAAGGAAAAGTGCTGGAATATTGATGATATTATTTACGCTTTTAACATAAGGCCTGCTAGTGCTTCTAGACTGTGTCCAAAGGAGCCCAAATATGGCCATATTTTCTCAAATTGTTTTCTGTCAGTGTCTGGTGGAGCCTGCAGAGGAAATGGTGCTCTGCTCAGCCTCTGCATATGGTGATCAGACCCACTCAGCCCCACAACCCCATGGCTGCTCCTGCAGAGCACCGAGGCACTTTGGCTCTTCGAAGCCCATGCACAGAGTGTGGCTGCACAGCTCAGCCATTTTCATGCTTTTCACTCAAAAAATGAAAGGACTCGGTGCACCAAACCTACTCCTTGATAGTGGTGTGCACTTTCAGTGGCACCAAAGAGGCCAGTGTTCAGTTTAGAGCTGTTTATGCTTTGGCCAACAACCACTTAGAGACCCCCTCCACCAAACACACACACACAAGTGCAAGGAGCAAATCAGGTTTACAAGGAATTTGTTAAATTATGGTTCTGCATTATCAGGCTTATTAATTGAGATGACTACTCCAGTGTAGCAAATGATAACATTAATTATTCATCTTTTCACTCATTCCTCTCTTCTTTTTCCATTTTGACCTGTTTCTTTCTTTGTCTCCTCGTTTGCTTCAATATCAGCAACATAATCATTGCCCTGTTTTGCAATCCTTTGTAATTACAATTTTGCCAGCGTGACCCCATGAAAATCCTTGCACTGTGAGCAAAAGGAGCCGGTGATGAAAGGGTTATATATTAAGCAGAGAGAAAATCTTCATTTACTTGTGTCTTAAGAAAGACACTCATCAGAAGATAGGCAGACATCAGAACTGTTATTTATCAGAACTTCCCTTCTATTTAAGGGAAGCAGTGATGAAGCAGGAGTAAACTGGAGAAAAACCCAGCAAGGATCACACAATGTTTGTTGCAGTAGAAGGCAGTGAGTTGTGCCAGTGATGTTCAGCTCACTCATTTTTAATTTCTACTCACTGATTTACAGAATTAATTTATACTGCCATTAATCAGGAGTAAGCTGTTGCTCTACGATTACATGACAGGATTACTATTTCTCCTGGGAATCAAAGGCTGCCTCTGCCTGCCCTGCAGAATAGGCCTTGGTAAAATACCTGGGAATCTGGTCTGGAAGAGCAGATTCAATGTCCAGCAGCACTGACCCAGCACTTTGAATCATAGAACACTAGAATCTTTAAGTTTGGTAAAAGCCTTCCAAGATCGTTGAGTCCAACCATTAATCCAGCACCATCATGTTCACCACTAACCCACATCCCCAAGTGCCACATCCACGCCCATGCCTTTTGAACACTTCCAGGGATGGTGATTTCACCACTTCCCTGGGCAGCATGTTTCAAGGCTTAACCACTCCTCCAGTGATGACATTTTTCCTGATATCTAATCTAAACCTCTCCTGGTCCAGGTTCAGGACATTTCCTCTCATCCTGTGCCCTTGATTCACACACAAATCTTCCCATACAGAGGAGTCCTGTTGGGATAGGAAATGAGCCCCCACACCTCCTTGGGCATTGCTTCCCCTCCAGAGGTATGTCCTGCTTTTCCCCAACCCCTAACATCAGTAAAGCAACTGCATTCCTCAAACCCATCTGCTTTTCCAGGCACTGGCAGGGTTAGCTGCAATGAAGGCTGTCTCTCTTTGGAAGACATGCTTTGGTGTGGGTGGTTGTGGTGTGGATTTTCACCATCCCTGGTAGCTCTCATCGGGTTAAGCCACGTTAAGGCACATGCTTCTCAACACCAGAAAATTACCTGGAGAAAGCCCAGCCTGCTGAGAAAGGTAAGAAAAAAATTAATCCTTTTCCTCTAATGGGTTCAGAAAACGTCCTGAAGCTGTGGGATTGAAGAGGGGTGACCAAACAGTCCTGGCCTTGCCCATGAGCAGTCAGGGTCACTCAGAGGCAGCCAGCCTTTCAGAGGGGAAAACAGCCATCTTTTACAATGACTGCCTTGGGCACTTAAATCTGATATACCAGTCTAGTGACATTTCCCTCTGGGACAGAGAAACCCCCCCAGAATGGTTGTAACAATTACAGCTTTTTTCACATGTTGGCATATTGAAACAATAGAGTCAGAAAACTGTGAGGGAAGGTTCTTCTGAAGGTGAAATGTAAGACTGGCTAATCCAAACACCAGTTCCTATCATGAGGCTTTTTTAATGACATAGCACTGTTCCTTTAAGTCAAACATGTTTCAGTTCACAGCACTAATAACAAATTGCATTGATGTTTAAAACTGTACCAGTCAGTGTAATTACTCCATCATCCCTTGTGGCTAAGTCCTCCTCCTGACTCTTTATGAGCCATCCATAAATAAAAAATGATTTATCCAAGTACCACCATGTTGTAAACTTGGTCACATGGAACTGTTGATGAGGGACATCCATAAAGTTTAATTATGCCATTGATTCTTGCTAAAATATTAACTTGAAGCTGGCTATAGGGTATTCCAATCACTTGAAATTAAATGAAAGTATAAAATCTCCTGTACTTTAAAGATGTGCAGCATGTACTTTTCAGGTAGTGACCTACAGGGAAAATCTTTCATTGCCTGCTATAAAGATAACCTCTTGTATTAGGATTTAATGTGGAGAGTTATAAAAATCAGAGCCAGAAAGGATCTATTAATTCACCTCCCATTTCTCTGCCAACATAAGTTTGTTCCAAAAAAATGTATTATTGAGTGTTATTGGTATAGCAAAGCTTTCAAAAGGGCCGACTAATGGGAATTCCGTAACTCTCTTTGGACAATGTCCCTCAGGCTAATAGACCTTGGCTTTGGAAAAAGCAGTTCTGACATTTAATCTGCAGCTTCTCTTTTTCAGTTTCACCTCACTGCTTCCAGCTGTACCTGCTTGAATCAGCTTGAATTTTGGCTCTCCAACGCTGGTGTTACACAATCTCCAGTGCAGAGCCTTTCTGCTGTTCTCTGAACAGCCTGGATCAGTTTTTCAAAGCAGGCTCAGTAATTCAGCCACAGCTGTAATGAAGAAAACCAGGAACAGACTAGAAGATTCAGCCTTATAATTTCTTACTTATTTTTGTGGGAGTCATATAGTTGCCACCCAAAATTAACTTTGCAAGCCTCAGCCATTCTGGCTCTTCCTGTCATTCCACAGAGTGGACATCCCTCCCAGCCTCCAACTTGATTTTCCTAAGGTTTTCTGACTCCTCTCCAATGTTTAAATATCTCGTTAACATCACTGTCAATTCAATGACTAGGCCAGCTTCCAAATTACTTAATTTTGGCTCTTGATGTATTGTGTGGTGTACATAAGTACTTGTATGCACAGACATATATGTAGATGAATTCATACATGTACCAGCACAAAGCCATGGCGTTGGTCTTGTCTGTGTCTACAAGCACTTTAAATTTCTTTGGACTGACATTTTAGGGGGGAATCTCTTCAATTCCACAAAATGACTGTTTGTTTTTTTTTTTTCAACTGCAGAGTGTAGCAGACACTCCACAGGGTATGATGTAGTTTCAAAATAGTAAGCCAACAACACTGAAATGGTGATATTTCTGCCTATTTTGCTTATGAAAAAGCTCCACAAAGCCAGATTGGCCATTGCTCCTTGAAGCAGATCAGCTTTTCTTCTTGTTAATTGCTTTCCTTTGATGTCAGTCTGCCTTCATCTGTAGGATGTTTTGGAAGAGCCATGACTATCCTAATAGTGAAAGAAACAGATTGGTTGGAGGAACCCACAGAGATGATGAGCAGCACCCAAATCTGACTCAGGTCTCACCTGATTCTGGGGGATGAGCTTTCAGATGACTCTTACTTTGGAAAGCAGCAGAATAGTCATAAAGAGCTAAAAAATCTCCAACAAATCAGGATTTTTTTTTTTTTTTTTTGGCTCAGGAGTTCACCTTCCTGCATCAAAACAGTAATACTTTAAATTGCAGATTTGTGTTCCTCTACCAGCTACGAGAGGAGTGCCCAGCTTCAAGGCAGTGAATCGCGTGGAGTGAAGTAACCTCCAGATGTAGTTCAAAGCAAGCTGAACTCAGAGTTGAGCTTGTCCCTCTGAATACACAATTAATTTATCAGGTAGTCACAAATAAGGTCATAAGCTGTCATTTCTAATTCCTCTCTCATAGTACCATCTGAGTTTGGTCACATGTGTTCAGTGATGAACTTGATGCATCCCATTCAGCTGGACAGCCAGCCAGCTGGGGCTCAGAGGTGAAAAGCACCTCTTCTCTCTGATGCAGCAACATGATCAACAGAGGTAAGTGCCACAGCAAGCAACAAGACAAAAGATGGGAGTTTGGTGCTCCTGAAGATTTATTGGGTGTGACATGTATATGAAACTCAGCTCTATTAATCTTGCTATAGACTGTAACAGCACATCTGGGCTGTTGGGACATTCCATTGCCGCAGTAAAACATCACAGACATAATTCTGATCTGTTTAGACTTCTATTCTTGAGTTTCACCTCAAGACCTTCATACTGCATCTGCAGTGATTTACAGCAACCAGGGAGGATGCACTGCAAACACGAGCTGTTTGAATAAGTCCTCAGCAGCTCCTGCTTTAATGACTTATTCATGAAAATAAATTGGCAAATGACAGGCCCCCATCTCTGGAACAGAAAGGTTGCAACATTAATTAAACTTTTTAATTGGCATGGCCATCTCCTCCCACCCAGAGCAGACACTGAACATAGGATGCCACTGCACCCTTCTTTGTAGGGACATGAAGCCATTTCAGAAAATCAATGACAGTGATTAAGAGAGCTCTCATCCCTTGCTCCTACCTACATTTTACTTTCCACACCAAGTGTATTGACTAAATGTCCCCTCCCAGAAGGTTATGTATACAGGCTTTCAACAGACAGCACCAGCAAAGTTTCTTGTTAGAGGCAGGTAATATTGCTCAAATTTCTAGCAGGCACCTTCTGCTGCTTTTGAAGTACAAGTTCTGTGGGTACGAGCCTAGCAAGAGATATTGCGTCCTCAGAGATCCTCTGGTCTCTTAGACAGACAAAAAGTGGTCAGGGATGAAGAAGTGATAGAAACTTTTCCTGCACAGAGAGCCAGGCATATGACTCCTGGTTGAAGATGGAAACCCTGTGGTAGAGTCTCCCTTCATTATCCTGTAAGCAGAAAACTTCCTTCTCTGGGAGGTCAGGCCAGCCACTGTGCCATCCCACAGCTCAGCCAGTTCAGCGTTTGGGAGGCTGTTGCTGAGTTGTCTGAAAAGCCCATCCAAATGTGTCAAACCCTTAAGAATTGCTGCTCTGCATTGTTCCAGTGATGTTCAGATCTGGCCTTGAGTCTCAGCATGATACAAAGCAGATAGAGCTCAGTGGTGTGTCTGGTTCCCAATACCCCACTGCTACAGAGCAACCTTCTTGAAAAGCATTTTCCTTTTTTGCTTTAAATCACTAGTTGACACAGACTAGGAGCTTTTACCACCAGCAACAGTGCTTAGTGCATTACTGTTATATTACTCAAAAATATTCTTTTAATATCTTAAAAAAGTTTTATTTATTCATCAAAGTTTTATAGATAATTTTCCCCCTAAAGGCTTAAGAAGAGGCATCACAAGCATTACTGATGAAATATGCTCCAGCAAGTGGCAGAACATGCCTATATCTTGTTTTCTTACATGGGTTTGAATTTATATCAGTTCAAGTTAACCAGACCTTCATCTCCTCTCTTCATCACTCCAGTGAACACAGACCACTGTAGTTGAGCCTACTTACATGCAAGGCTCAGAAACCTGATGAGCTTATGACGGCTCCAGGGTTGCTGTGTGCCAGCTGAGCCACAGCGACTGTGTTGCTGTAATCCAGGTATGTCTTTCCAGCCCATTCAGGGCCATCTTAAGTCTGGTTTAGAATGTCTCCAAAGACTGAGGCACCACAACTTCTCTGATCAACAAATTGTGGCAGCAAAGCAAAACTTGGCCACGTGTGTGCAATCCCTTCCATCCATGTGGACAGCACAATGACTC
The DNA here is from genome assembly GCA_035583135.1 of Lophotriccus pileatus. Classification (NCBI taxonomy): domain Eukaryota; kingdom Metazoa; phylum Chordata; class Aves; order Passeriformes; family Tyrannidae; genus Lophotriccus; species Lophotriccus pileatus. The sequence goes on from JAWWES010000115.1 coordinate 106,088,088, forward strand.
TGCCTTTTTGCTGTCCTCCAGTGAAGGGGACAACTTATTCTGTGATGTAGACACACTGCTGAAGTAATCTGCTCAACATATATGGAAACTCTCACCCCCAGAGCCACCAAAGTATTTAGGAGCCTTTATGCTTTTGAAATCCATCACACCTAAAAGACCTTCACAGTTGTGGAGCCTGTCTGTAAAGCTCTAGTCATCGTAGCCTGAACTTCCTATTTTCTTAAGCACATTTTTCCTTACAGTGGCCTAGGATATAGGAAAAAAAAGATTTAAATTGTCTGTCCCTGTCTGAGACACAGCAGGGACAGGGACAACAACTTGCTTCACTTGAGCCTCAGACCTGAAACACTGGTTTGTTTTCCCTCCTTAAAGGGAAGTTAGCACATGCACATGGCTTCAAACTACAAATATTAGAAATGGATTCAAGCTTTTCGATCCAAATATGCAAACTCTGCAGCTGATGCCTAAGAGAGATGGAAGGGATTTGTAAATTGTGTCTCAAGAGACATCTCAGAGCTACTGACATTTCTACTGGAGGATTTGAATGGTGCTGCTGATTTTGTCATCAGGTCAGGACTAAATAACAGATGAAAACTAAACTATGCAATGTTATGACTGTTGCATATGGGGACTGAATGACTTGGCCAAAAGGCAAGTGTCTGAAAAAGCCCTGAAACAGAGCAGCTGCAGTACTTCTGCCTTTTCTCCTCCTCTTCTTCCTCCACAACAGTTGGGGCTTCTCAACTGCTCCCCAAATCCCTGAGAGACATCTCCCACTGTGAGAGCACAGGAGGTACTGCAGGCCAAAATAATTCAGTTTTGCTGCCTTTTGACATGTAAAGACCCTTTTCTTGCTTCTCTCACCACATGGATATCTATTTCCTATCCAGCTGCAGGCTTCATGTGTGCAGAATCATAGAAACAGAGAATAGTTTGGGTTGAAAGGGACTTTTTAACTCCTTAGCAATGAGCAGGGACATCTTATGTCATGGAAACACTGAGGATGGGTGCAACACCTCTGGGCTGCATTAGAGAGAGGATATGTCCATGGATGCATCCATAGAGGCTGGATGAGTTAGAGTTTGATTGCGCTGGACAACATATAAATGCAATCCTGTTCAGACAGGGTCTGGGAACAGCTGAGCTCTGATGGATAGGAATTTGGACTACTCTGCAACAGAGACTTCTGTTTAGCAAATGTGGGGCTCCTAGCACAGATTTCCTTTTCTTAATTAGTTTTTGCACAACTGCTTACAAGTAGCCCAGAAACCTTCCACCATCTGTAGACTACAGGTTGAAAAAGCAGTGGTTTAATAAACAAAACACTACTAATAGTTGAGACAAGCAAGCATGGAAAAAGCAAAAAGAAGTAAATTGGCTGCTCAGAGTTTTTTGCTAGAACAATTACCACAATTTCTTGCCTTCTAAACCATCCTCAGGTGGCAGTTTATTACACAGGCTAACAAACCTCTCTTTTTTAAATTTACATTTCTTGATTTTTTTACATACTTTCACTTCTAATAAAGTGTGTGAGGCCAAGTCTCTCAGGAAGCAGCACGATAAAGCAGCAGTACAGAGGCAAGCACAGAATTTGGCACTTGTGCCTCTTGTAAGGCTGGTTTCCATTAGAGCTGTGTCTCATCTGATGTACACAGGGCTGTGGTCAATGAAAGAGCTTGATAGAGGGTGGGAACAATTAGGCTCAGCATCACTTCTGGTGGCCATTATTGTCAGACTTTCCTATGAATTATTTAGAGAGAGAAGAAGCTGGAATGGGGGCCCTTGTGGGTCAGTAGGGTTAGTCTCTGCTGTCACAAACCACCATGTCACACATATTTCGAGGCATGTAGCCACTACCTCCCAAACCAAGTTTCACTTTTACCTCCAGCGCTCCTCCTGCACAGTTGCATCTGAAGCACTCTCCTCCAGAGATTAAAAAATTACTTTTAATTTCAAGCCCAAAGTTATCTGTGGCTGGCTGACATACATTGGCACTAGTGCCAGCAGTTGCCTGTAGCTTACATGGCCTTTTTGTCTTTCTCTGGTGATTATCTCCTTGATGTATTAATAGACAGCACAAGCAAATTGCTTTTTAGCTTGTGTTTTGTCAGACTAAACTGGCCAAATTCATTCAACTCATTCTCACTGGACGTGTTTGCTGTTCCCTTCAACATTTCTTCTTTGCATGCCAAACAGTTGGGACTCTGGGCTAGGGGAGGCCACGATTAAACACTTTTTTATTTTCAGAAAAGGTTGTAAAGGAGCAAAAGGATGCCTTCAGAATCCTCTCTCCTGATGTGAGCTGTGGCTGTGTTTGCTTCAAGAGCACCGCCAAGATGTTCACATTTTGTGTTTGATCAGCACACTCTACAGCAAAACACTGCAATTTCTTAGGCCACATTTATGGCAAGCCAGAGTGCGAGCCAGGGCCTGGCATGGCTCACATCCATGACTCTCCTAATCTCCAAACCACAGTGACCTCATCCCAACAGCGTGTTGGAAGCAGTCCCTGGCCGGAGCTAATCCCCAAACCATGCCTGGGCATTGTCTAGCAGGGAGTTGGTTGGCCCTGCTCAAACAGTGCCAGGAAGCACATAAACATTTATCCTCCACGATGGTCACAGGACAGTTCATAAACCTGCCCTGGCTCAATTTAATTAATTAGTGCAGAGGGAGCCTCAGTGCATGACGGGGACTTTGAACTCTTCGCTCCAGGTCAGTTGTTCCAGCTCCCAAACCCAGCATGTTTTTCCTTTATGCTATTCCCAAATCACCAATGCCTCTCAACTGTGTATTGTCTGCAAATATCATTAGTTTTTTCTTATTTTTTGTTCCAGAAGAAAACTAGCTAAAACTGGCTCCAAGGAATTTCACCCATTATGTCCCTCTGCTCCTATCATTTTCCTTTCAGAAGAACCTGTTGTGTTTGTTCCTGGCTGTTTCCTGACAGACCTTCAGCTCAAATACCAGTCCCTGCTTCTTCCAACACAAACAATAATTTCCCATGTGGCTCTTTTATCAAAAGTGTTTCTGAAGTCCAGACAGATTAGATCTAAACCATTTCCCTTGTCTAAAAAAGCCCATGGAGAACTTTGTTTGCTCTTTTTTTGTTTTTTCTTTTTCTTATCAAGTCAGTCTGACTCAAGTGACCTTGGTAAATGTTGGATTTATTTTTATCATATTTTGTCCTTTACTTACATGTCTTCAGTCCTTCCTTCAAAATTAGTTTGCATGTTATCCCAACATCCAAACAACATATCCATCCCTTTTTCTCTGAATTCATGTGAGTTCAGTCCCCAACTGGTCTGTGTCACATATCTCAGCCTCAGGAAGCCTGAATTCTCCCTGCTGCATGAGCACCCTCAAGAAATGGGGTTATTTGAGGAGGTCTAAGGTGGGCAGAAAGAAAACTCAAAGCTGGAGCTAAATCAGGCCTATTGGTGCTGAAGCTGCTCATTACCTCTGTGGAAAAGCCCCAGATTTCAATGGGAGCAAATGAGCTGTGGAACATCCCCTTGTTCCATGTGCTCACGTGGCATGGCAGTGCACATGTGAAATAGCAAGCACATGGCACAAGTGTTTCCCACTCACCATGAATTTACCCTGCCCATGTCAGTCTACAGCACCACAGCGCAGTGTGGGAACACTCAGCCCCACTTGAATTGATCTCAAAGGTCCAGTTGAGGCAGAAAAAATCACTTGTGGGCTAATCCCCTTTGTATTTAACATTTAGGCAAATGCCTCCTTGTTTCTCCATGGGAGGTTTGCATCTCATCCTGAGTCCTCAGCTGCTGTGCCTGCCTTGCTGACAAGGCTGGCCATGCTTTGCAGTCCCAATCCACACACATCCTCCCATCCCAGACACCACTGGGTTGGCAAAGACAGATGTGTGAGCACATGGAGGGCCACCACTGACACTGCTTAGCAAAAGGCAGGAAAAAGGACAGTGCCAGCTAGTTTGATGTGAGTTTTCTGGAAGACTCATCTGGAAATAGCCTGTTTGGTCAGGACCTGTTGTCTCTTTTCAAGGGATTTGGTTGCTATACCTGGGGGCTCTGTGAAGTGCTGCAAAGGCTCCTGCTTGATTTATTTCAAGTCCTCTTTACTCAGGTTTCACTTCCTTTGCTGGCAAACCTGTTCCTCAGCCACCAGCATTCCACAGCCTTCTTTGTGTAAATGAAATAATAAATATATATATATGTGCATATGCACACATATGTATTTATTTCAAACAATCTCCTGTCTCCCTTTCCACCCAGCCCAACACACACAACAGCAATGCAAAAACCGCAGCAGCTGCAGACAAGCTCCTTCCCCACAGTCTCCATCAGGCTCAGATCCAAAAGTCTGCTGGTCTTAATCTGGGACAAAGGAGCTCTTTCCCTATTTAGCTGGAGGGTAGCTATGGCAACATGGCACAAAGACATCTCAATAGCTGGCTAAGGCCAGAGCAGCCCCCTGTCTAGCAGACAGGCAGTGGTCGCTGGTGCTTTAATTCTGCTTTTCTTTGACAAAGAGGATGTTTATTACCAAAAACTGGGCCCCTGGCTCAGAATGTCCAGTAGCTGGAAGAGAAAGCAAGTGCTGCAACCCCCTTGACAAATGGTACATTTCAGGGAATGTCCATGAATAGGTCTTGCAGTGGGTAATGAAAGAAGCAGCGCAGAGGGAGGGGAGGAAATGAATGAGCTGAGATTGCAGCAGCCAAAGGGAAGCTCGATGCAGGAGACAAGGAAAGGGCATTCTGAGTTATGGTTTGTCTGTCTGGGAAAGTTGCATTGATACAGCTTTCCTTTTTGTCTCAAATGAGCTGCCTTGTGGCCACACACACAAGCTGTCTCACATGCTTTCATCCTGCCTTCCAGTGGAAATGCTGCATTTTTTTTCTTTTTTTTTTTTCTTTTTTTTTGTGCAAGGGCTGTTTCCCTCCTTTGTGTTGTGAAGATGAGGGTGCAGCTACAGCAAATCACTCCGTCTGGTACCTACCAGCCTGCATGTGTGGCCATCACTGGCCTTGGCCATCAGAGGCACGTTTAGTAAAGCTTTTGGGACAAAATGCCTATGAACACCTCACATGTAACACTCCACAAGGAAGGTCTTCTAGGGAACACCAGCACTGTCACGAAGTAGCTGCATTTTTGTGTCCTTACATAAAGCTCCACTTCTGCACTAGCCCCCCATGACATTTTATCTTCTCTCCTATTTTTAACTTCTGCAGCATTTTAGGGGATGATCCTGGCAAAATTAGACACTGTTTTGACCTCTAGGCAGTGGTAGCACAAAATGCACTAGACCCCTCTCTGCTCTTGCCATAGCTCTGGCTGGAGTGATCCCAAACACACCAGTCTGGAAGACCAAAGGCAAAGGGTGGTGCAGATGCTTGCCTTCCCATCCATGTGGTGTCAGATGCAGAGGCCTAAACCAGTAACCAATTCTTTCTTCTTCTAGCCACTGGCAGCTTTTCTCCATCCAAAATCCTGCTGTGCCCTGGACTATGAAGCTGCCCAGGCTTCCACATGTGGGCTTGGCCATGAAGTGTGGCAGCATGGCCTTGGCATGTGCCCTGTGGTACCCTGTGGCCCTGGCCTCATCCAGCATGTGCCTCAGGCAATCCCACACATTTTTAAGGAAAGCTTGAGGAATCTCCTACTCCATCTCCTACTCCTGCTCCAAAGTGTTGGCAGTGGTGGCAGAGCCACAGGCAGGCTCATTTCAGCAGCCATCGTTGCTGGCTGGTGGCGTTAGGGTTGTAGCATCACTGCCAGTACACACAGGCACTTTCCTCACCAATTAGTTTCCTTAAAAGCACCACAGAGGCTGCAGAGCCAGCAGCCCCTGCACAGGGCCATCTGTCTGGCGTTCCTGGTCCCCGTCACCTCCTGGTGACAAGTACCTCGAGAGTGGCAAGACAGCTGCTGCACAGCGGTAGCAGCACTGACAGTGGGGACGTCCTTGGGCACTCTGCGTGCTCTCTGCTTCCACCTGCTCTCCCTGGTCACACATGTTAATCATAAGCCCTGAGGGTGGGAGTTGGCTGTGCTGCAGGATGAGCCCTAGCCCGGCCGGAGGCTGGAAGCACCAGGCAGGGAGTCAGGGAGCTGCCACATGGCCCTCAAGCCATGCCAAGGTGGGCAGCATCAACTGGCAACCAGCCCTTGTTGGTTACGTCCATGCACCAAGCAGCACGTCCATGGCATGCAGAACCCTCTCTGCTCACTTGAAGGGGAGGTGGAGGCTTCAGAAGATGGCCATAACCTCACGAGGCCACCAGTCCAACTCAGCCTCCTGCGGGTGTGAAGGTGATACACAGCTTGCTCCAGATCACTGGGGAACCACCCAGGGGTGCAGGCAGCACAAAACAGCCTGAACGTGATGTCAGCAAATAGCTCAGGTTGTATGTTTACTGCTGCAGAAGGCTGATGTAGCAGCAAGCTGTTTGCAAGGCCATGACCATTCATCACTCAAAAATATGCTAATGTATTAGATTGGGTAGTTTATATTACATCTGTGCTCCTCTGTATTTCCATGTGTACCATCTCACTTTGAGCCCAGCAGACTGCGGAAGTAAGGAATCAAATTAACTCACTTAGAGTGGAAAGTTGGCTGCTGCAAAATGTCTAACACCTTGTTTGGTTCCACTCGGCTAGCAGCACTGGTTTTGGGACCAGTGAGGACGCTTGTGTGTACACCCATGTGAGAGCTGCTGGCACCCACAGTGCCCTCCTGCTTCTCAGAGTTGCTGTGGTGGTTCCCCAACCCTTTAATTCAGGGTCTCTGGGCCTGCCTTCTGCTGTACCCCAATAACTCAGCACCATGTGCTCCCATAGACCCACACTCCAGCTTTCACCACAGCCTGCTTGAGCTATTTAGGCGTGCTAATGCCATTGCAAGCTATTCCTTTGCTTTGCTGGATGAGGGTGTTGAACAGCCTGATGTGCCCCAGAGCTGGGATGAATTCAGGGAGAGGAAAGGGAGAAGGACACCTGTGAGACCCTCTTAGGCTACCATGAACCAGCCTGCAGTTGTATGAGAGAGGTTGAAGTTCAGCACTGACTTGACCTCTTCGGGCTCCTCAACTTTCTGCTTTGCCCCAGGCACATTCCTGCCTACCATATAGGTGAGGGTATTTTTTTTCTGGACAGGAGCAACATACCTGTTATGTTTTTTCTCTTGCTCCCTATGGGACCAGGATCCACATTTTTTGAGACCTTTGCCCAGCAGCTTCAGCCAAATTTGTTGCAGAGGCACTGAAGGTGCTAACTTCCAACAAACTCCATGACTGCAAAGCAGTGTAAATAAGGGAAAACAACCTTCTGGAGAGAAAGACCATGGGAGTTTAATGTCATACCAGAGGGCAGGATAGGGTCCAGAATGTGGACCCACTCACAGCACAGATGTGTATGTGTGTGTTTGGGGTGTCTGGTGTCCAGCGAGATCCTACAGCCATGCACAGATGTCCACAATAATTATCCCAGGTGCCTGATGGGATGGCAAAGAGACACCTTCATGTTGCTTTCTGAGTGACCAAATGTGTTTTCCTCCCCTTACTGGCAGATAAGAGGGTTTCCAGCCTATCCTGGAGCCCCTCAGCTGAGTCTCCCAGGGTGCCCAGGGTGCCCAGGGATCGTGGACACTCACATTTTTAGCTTCATGCATCAGATACCCAAGTGATGACATCAGTGTGACTTCGTGCAGATGGGATGGGGGCTCACTCCCACCCTCCACGTCGCTGCTGGTGAAGAAGCCCAGCACACTGGGGAAGTGAAGCCTTAAGCTGCAGCTCACTGCTAGCTCAGGCACGTCTGGAGCACAGACTTCTGGTGGCCAGAAGTGGGGAAGGCTGCTCTTATCTGAAGGTCAACAAGGAGACAGCTGACAAATACTGATCATGACCATGTCTCCAGTCTGTCACTGTGCACATCACACAGATGCTGAAATAAGGCTGACTGGGGGTCGGCTGGAGGGTTTGGAGGGGCTCTGGTTTGTTCTAGAGAAAGATGCATTAGCTTGTAATAAATCCTGAAGTTGTTACAGCCTTTTCCTTTGCTGGTTAGATAAAAGGGGAGGGGAGAAGGAGGTCTGGAGCTTGTAGCCTCAAATAACTTAATGTTCATGATCCGTATTTTGAAGCAAGATAATAAAAGACATCTTTTTATGTTATTCGTTTCAGGAGCCTTTACTCTTCAGCCAGGATTTTTCTGCCTGCTGGGAATCGCCTGATGGAAAAAGTTTTAAAACTTTCAGAAATCCTGTCTGAGACTTTTACTTTGTTCTTTACCTCTGAGGTTTATGTAGCATTTCAATGGCATTATCTGTCAGACAGGACAATAAACATTAAGAAACTTCAGGTCACACAGGGACCAGGTTGCCAACTCAGAGCTTAGCTGATCTCTCATAAGTCCCAGATGTTGCACCAGAGCAGTTTAAATCCCAGAGAGTTCTGGAATGCCATAGAGAACTTAACTCCCAGGCTCTGCCTAACTTCTGAAGGTGCCAAAACCCAATAGGAAGGACCAACAACAAGCCTTATGTTGGGCTGCTTATCACTACTGCCACACACTGCAACATCTGATGCTGAGTTCTGGAAGAGATCTAGGGACCTTACACATATGTGGGAGAGCTGAGTCCTAAACTGGGGTTTGAAGTAACCTGTATGCCCAAGAGACACTAAAATGAGACATTGTCAGGAATTGTCTTTTAGGCATCAAAGATGGGCAGCATGATCACAAGGTAAGTGTCAGCTATGGCAGCAACCCCCAGCACCCTGAGACAGCCAGGGAGGGCAGGGTCACACAAACAGGTTTGGTGTAAGGTGGACTGAGCCCAGCTAAATTCACCTATCTAGGCACTTCATTAAGAAGTTCTGGTTCTTCAGGAAATCTGAGGTAAAATCCTGAGTTGCCCATACAGTGAAGGAACCTCCACAGACAGGCAGGATCTGTAGGTGTATCTGCAGATCTGCAGGTCTAAGCTTGACTAAGACTGAAATCCTAAGTCTGGGCTTCTACGTGTTTTAGTGGGTTTTTCTCTCATTTCATTAGTTAGTTGGAGGCTCAGTGCAGACCCTCTCAGCCCTCTTCCAGACATACCGCTATAATAAGCTGTTCAATTTTTAATGAAGCCAAGAGACTGCTTTTCTAAAGACCTTCTGAAAATCAATAGTGCTCTTTAAGACGATACAACTTTACAATGGTAGGTCAATAAGGAAGGAAAATGCAAAGCCTCTAGGGGCAAGGCTGCCTTCTTACCTGAGATGATGAATTTGATGTGACAAATTTCAGTTACATGTATGAATGATTTGAGGAACATCACTTGTTCTTTAGAGTTATTGAGTTGGTTTTGTTAACAATTCATTATTCAGAGGTCTGAGACGGTTTAGTATTTTAGAATTTTAGCACAAGAGCATTACTGGTCTGAATTTCTTATAACACTTCCTAAACTGTTGGGGTTTATTATTAATATTATTATTATACTTAAGAATAAAAACCAGTTGCTGAAAAGGAACCCTAAGGCATCCTTTAGGTAACCTGTTATTTAACCTGACTATCAATATTCAGACTTGCCATGTCTGAATAAGTAATCATCTGGAAAAAAAAAGTGAAACCGTCTGGTAAATTCATAGTAGTAATTAAATCTTTTGTTGATTAGTTAGGAAATGCTTTGTTTGATTAAAAAGTCAACAGCTAAATTAATCTGAATTCAGTTTGGGAATTCATATAAAACTCTTACCACATATGTCTGCTTCCTTTGACTTTAGTGAGATTGAAAGAAATGCCCAGGGTTTTTCCTAAATTTGGATACTTTCCCAAGCTGAAATATGTATGTGTGAGCTGTCATTCACTCTGGCCACCCTCTGCTAGGTGCAGGAAGGAAAAGCAAAGAGGAAAAGCAGATTTGTGCTGCCAGTGTTTGGACACCTCTGCTAGAAGCGATTTCCTTGTATTCCTCACACCTTCAGTGGGGATGGCTGGATGCTGCTGAGCAAGGATGCAGAAAGCCTAGATCTGCCTTCTGATACCAGTGAGCCTCCCTTCTCCAGCCCTTCCTAATATATTTCTGCAAGCTTTGAGATTTTTCTCTACCGCTGCTATTGAACAGCCTGGGCAGCTCTTGGCGCCTTTGAGTCATCTTGGTCTGTTCCCAGTGTGGAGGGACGTGTGACCTTGGAAAAAATTCTGCTGGACCTCTCCCCTCCCGCCCCCACTTCCCTTTGCACTCTTGGACGGATGCTGTCTGCACTTAATGCCTTGTCAATAACAAGAGGCTCGAAGTCTTCACAACCTATTTTTGGATTTATCTTGCAGACTTCCTTATTTTCCTGCATTTCTCTCTCTCTAGACATCTTATCATCAGTTTAGGTAAGTCTGTCCTTCTGAGATATTAAAATAGAAAAACAATGCCCCAATAACTCTGTTATAACTTTATTTTCAGTTTATATTTTTCCCTATATCATTCCTGCAAGGAAAAAATCACTTCTCCTCTGTTAGTGACATTAATCATAAGCTTTCTTATCTTTTTGGTTAATCCTGCTGTCCTAGGACAATGGCTCTTATTTTTGTAATTTTTCTTTGTCTGTATTTTGTAACTTTGTTTTAGTTTTATTCCCCTTCCCCCTTTCTCCAAAGTTTGTAGGCAAAAATAGATCTCATACACTCGTGGGTCACCCTGGAAACTGAAATGACAAGGCATTAGAAGCTGAATTGAGGGATAACGTTAGATTTAGGTGCTTTGGATTTTTACCCAGCTCTAGAAGAGTGGGATCAATAGCCAGGAGCAAATCACTCAACAAATCAATCTTGTTTCAACTGTCTTTGAAATGGGAAGAATGTTTGCCAATTTCTTATTGCAGCTTGTTTCAAACATAACACCTTGGTCAGCCTTGGGTGAAGGGCACTGGAGAGGTCTCAGATGAAAATGTAGCCAGGCCCAGGGAAGACACCAGGCAGAGAAGAGACAGTGAGGTGGGCAATGAGCAGGACCACGTGACCTCTCAGCAGAAGGCCCAAAGGAAATCTGTATCAGTACAGCTCACGGGCACAGATGTGGCAGATGCACCACAAGTCTTCACAGGGGCAGTAATGAGATGAACTAAAGTAAAGTAAATAATCAGGTCCTCTTTCGATGACATTAATATGGAACTTTCTTACCTTAACACAAAACCCACAAAACAGTTTACAATTGGTGTCTTCATCCACTCCAAACTTTAAAAAAGCAATGTTTTCTTTAAAAAGATCCTTGCTTGGGCTTTTTTTTTTTCACTGAGCTTGAGACCAGGTTCCTGGAGATAAGATACTCACAGTGGATGTGCAGCCACATCTGAGAAGGGATTAAGCGTCACAAGCCTTCCCACAGCACTATGGTAGGGCATAAAGAGGGAAGATAAAGGATTCTATATCCAGGAGAAATCACATTTATCTTGAAGTGACTAGCAAGAGTGAGAACAATACTCTGTATTTTATCCAGCAGCAATCCTTTCTCTTCTCCTTTGCAAAATACTTTCAGTGACCAACTGGGCTGTGTCCTGGAAAACCCTATTAGAGATTAATTAGTGATGGATTTATAACAATAGTGTAGAAGATACGCACAGGAGAGAAAGATCAGGCAGTTGAATTGAATTATTATACTTCCACAGGTTTTCAGATTGACTACTTTGTGCTTTTGATTAAATTATTATAATTTATGTGCTTTACAAGTAGCAATCTTCTCAGAGAGATTATTGTCTCTTGACCCATCTCCATATAAAATTATTTCCATGGCAACCATTTGAGTGATTTGAGAAATAAAATTATGAACTTCCATTACTATTGGGTTAAAAAACTAGCAGTACCTAAAAACAAAAATAGAGCAGATTTTGGCTTTATAAAAGATAAAGTGTAGCATTTGAAGGAGTCACAGCTATATAAAGAGGAAATTCAAAGTTGATCTTTCATTATTTCTTTGTAGCAAAAATGTTATCTTCAAACATGGTTATAAACATACCATTACCATTAGACCAAATAAATCTAATGTTTATCTACATTTTAAAGTATCTTGGAAGTAGTGGGACATAAAAGATCCATTACTTCTCCTGAGTCAGCAGACCAATAAATCAAAGCATAATAGTCATTATTTGGTATTTCCCTGCTATTTCCTCAATGTTGAAATGTTGAAATCAGTTAAATATTTTGAATGTAAGGCAGAAATTTATGAAATTAGATAAGCCATAAGGGACAGATGACAATCACCCAAGGGTTAGTGAGGTATCAGCTGAAGCACTGCTTGAAACATTAGCAGTTATCTTTGTGTGTCCAACAAGGGCAGAAGAAGAGATCCCAACAGCCTGGAGAAGAGCAAACAACAGAACAACGCGGATGGAGAGAAGAAAGACCAGTCAGTCTTGCTTTGCTACCTGGAAGGATTCTGTATGAATTATTTACATCTTTATAAGCACCAGCACCATAAAATGCAAATATATCAGAAGTAGATTTTTCAGAAACAAGTTACAAGAGTCCAGCCTGACTCCTTTCCTTGACAGGATAAGTGGTCCCAAGAACGAGGGAAAAGCAGCTAATGTGTTGCATCCTGACTACAGAAATGCTTTTGTCCTGGCCAGATGACGTTCTTACTAACATTCTAGGAGAGTGTGAAAGAGATTAAATCATAAGGTGGGTGCTGAACTGCTTGGCATATGATACCCAAAGGCAAGAAATCAATAGTTCACTCTCTAGTGAATTTGCAGAGTTTTTGTTTTTCACTTTGAGTTCAGATGATGGACTAAAGGATGCACTTTCACCTGTGGAGGGATTAAGCCTCTCGAGGGAAGTTTTCAAACCTACTTGAGGGATGTAGTAGGGCTCAGAGCAATCTGCAAATCAGGGGAAAAGCACAACCAGCAAAGTTGAATGAAATAAATCGTTATTGATCAAGCATTAACTCCTAGACAATTGCACCAGCCAGTTGTGCTACAGCCTGAGGTGTCATATGTCCATCCCCAGCATCAGGCAGCTGGTCTCGGTGCCACCACCTTCACGAGCCCAGGAACAGGCACAGCCATGGCCTGGAGATGAGAAGCTGGAAGCTCAGATGTCCATCTCAAACTGGTCTTGATCTGTCATGGCCCCTTCTTCACTCTCATTCTGCTCCTTGAGCTCCTCCAGCTTGATGAGGAGCTGAAGAGGACATAAAATCTTGAATTTGGGAAGGGGAGTTCAAATTGTGCAAATACAAAGGAGACAGAAAAACAACACCCCCTCCCCACCCCAAAAAAAACTCGAACAAACCCATGAGTTTGTATTAGATAGAAGATGAAATGTTAAAAAAAAGGAAAAATGCATTCTGGGTTGTATCGGTAATAACATCACAGGCTGTGAGTTTGTTCTGCTCTTTGTTGATGAATATTGGCCTTGTGCATTAAATCCATTTTAAGAAAGGTTGGCTACTGTCCAGGATGGGCAGCTGTGACAGAGGTTTAAGAAATGTGAGTCAGAAGGATTGGCAGACAAGTTCCTCTGGAAGAGAGGACAGAGGGGAATGTGCAGTGATCTCTCTGAAAGTGGCAGGGAGGACAGCACGCAGCTTTTCCTGTCTCGCTGGTAGCAGTAGGCAAAACATATTTGATGGAAGCTGCCACAAACAACATTTGTATGAGATAGGAGGAAAGTATTTCTAACTGTAAAGTGGTGAAGCTGTGGAATGAGTGGCCTGGAGAGTTCCTGAACATCTTGCGCTGGGGATCATACAGAGCAGGTCAGACAAGTCTTCACTAGGGATGGTCTAAATATGCTTGTTCCTGCCTTGAAACTGGCTGAGAGGTAAATGCTGTTACTGTCATCTGTGTTGGATGGTGCCTGCATGGGAGATCGCCATGGGAAGGTACAGTTCTCCACTTCTGTTTGAAAGTTTTCTTCATACTCAGTGGAGGCTTTTTTGTCCAACACTCAGATGTCAGCAGAAGGGATCTGGAAGCAGGAGAGGTAGCAGGATCATGTTTTAAACTCCAGGTTCACAGGCTTGCCCTGGTGAAATCCTCTTGATGCAAACTCTCTGACTACACCATCAAAGAGCTTCTGTGCCTCTCACAGCTCTTCAGAGATCAGCTCCTGCACCCACAGTACACCATCCATCCTGGGCACCAGCCAGACTGATACCTCAGAAAACCAGAAAAGGCCCTTTTAATTTTCTGAACCGTTATTACCTGCCTGCTTTGAGTATATATTTATGTACTCATACTTTGCTGTGCAGAGCCCAGGGGAAGAAAAGTAGTGCCAGGAGCAGAGTCAAATTTGCCTGAAGACTTCCTGAGGCATTTTGCAGGATTTTCATTAGCAAAAACACCTCCTTCAGCCAGGCAGGCTCTAAGCCTCTAATCTGATCCCATCAATAAACTACAGATTCAGCTATCAAGAATCTTGTATCATGATGCTGTAATTGTTTATTCTTATGCATTTTTGCACTTCCACTGTGCCCCTTGGGCAGAGCTAGTGCTGAGGTGAGCAGGCTTTCCTGCTTTGAGGTAATCAAGGCTTATGCAAAGGGATCTGCTGGGAACACGTGCCCTGTGTAATCCCCGACGTTAAGCGACAGAAAACAGAACTTCTTGCGGAGCTCATTTAATCCAGACAGATGAAATTCATTTTGGATGGTTGCTGTTTCTCAAATAATAATGAGTAAAAGAGGAAATGTTTTATCAGTTTGTGGAGAATATCACTCTCTTCTACAGTTTTTAGAAACAGACACTGCCATGTTCACAATAGATCTTTTCTTTTCCTTCTAACACATTTCTTCCTTTTTTTGTAAATTTTCAGGCTTGTCTGGGAACTCTTTTAAAATTCTAATCCTTTAATCTCAGAGTGATAGAGTCTCTCTTAATAGCTAGCACTGGAAGTGCTCTTAAAAGCTGTTTGGAATGCATATACACTTTCAGAAGAAAAAACTCATGTTTATGTCTTCTTCTCACTAATTTAGATCGTGCTGTCTATGCAAGGAGGCTACAGCCAGGATGGTTATATGTGAACCAGAGAAGCTTATTCTAACACTGTTGTACTTTCCTGTTTTGGGGTAATAGGAAACTGAAGTCTAAGCACTTTTTTGTGGAAAAAAAAGTTTGGTATGTGGCAGAAATGTGGACCAGATTACTTTTAATGACAAGATCTTAAATTCATACATTATTTTGCACTCCTCAAGGTGCAGGAAATACATTAATAGGCTACTTCCCGTCACCAGCAGGATGCAGTTCTGGTTTCACAAAAGTTTGGTACTGGCTGAGTTCAACCAAAGCTCAGTGGCTTTGAAAATTAAAATAACCTTCCCCAGGGATGTTGCTGTCCCGGCTGTTGCCTGCTCTGGGTCAGCGTGTGCTACTCTTTCCCACAGGGAGTCATTAGGGACAATGCTCAGTGCCAGCATCTTGGACACCTCCCACTCTGGGCTGCTCAGACACATAACTTCTTCCCCAGCTGGTTTCTTGGCTAAGGAGATTAAGCATTTCAAAAAGAGCCTCTGAGGAGTGGTGGGTACCTATCACTGGGATGCACAAGCACCGGGATGTTTGCTGGTGGGAGTCCAGGCTTTGCTCACAGGCCAGTGGCATCAGTGAGTTTTGGTGCCCAGGCATTTCCATGCTGGTGGAACACTTGCCACCCCAGCCTACTGCTGGAGGCTGATCATCTCATGAAAAGCCCATTTTCATTAAATAACAAGAGCTTACTTCAACCCAGGATCATTTTTTGATTCTCAGCAATGATTTTACCTTCATTGGATTAACTTCACAGCACAAAGCCTTGGATCTAGTCTTGACAGATGGACACTTTCACTGGACAGAAAACCAAGTTCAAGCTCAATCAGCCTCTCCTGAGCTTGCAGCTGAAGGACCAGCATGAAAACCAGAGAGCACCTGCCTCACTCTTCTCTTCCACACTGTTTTTAAAAGTCAGCTGCCTGCCGAGGCACCAGCTGCCACTGCAGACTTGTGGGTATGTGGCACTCCCTAACCTCAGCCTTTGAGGCTGTTACTGGGACTTGCTCGTGGCCAGTGCTGCAGTACAAAGGGAGGCAAGAGCCTGGTTCTCTCCCTGTCCCAGCTATCCCTTGTGTCCCTGTCCCTGCAGGCATGGCCACCTTGGGGAGGCTGTAAATCCCTGTTGCTCCCAGCATCAGCAGCAGGAATACCCCGCCTCTCTGCTCCAGCCATGCTCAGCAAGGTTTGTCCACGTCCTCCTGACCTTTAATTTTGTTCTCTCTTGCTATGAGTCTTGACCTCTTTAAGGGCCAAAAGATTTCCAGGCTTTTATCTGACTTGGGTATTTTTAGGCTTTAAAGTTCAGTGGTGATCCTTCCCTCCTCATGTCTGAGTTCTGCCCTGCTGGGATAAGAGGGAAAGCCCATGCTTCCTTCGACTTTGGTCATCACCTCCTCATTTTTGAGGATAACAGTCTCATAAACAACATTAGATTTTTGTGTTTCAATTTCGCAGGGAAGATTAGTTTTTGTGCTGCAACAGCTGAAGACTGAAGGTGGAAGGTGTCCACAATCAGTTCAACAATTTGAAAGTGCCTTTACCCATCTTCCCTCTGTTTCCAATACTTACTTAGGCATATTAATAACTGAATAGAAATCAAACTGCTCTCAGACAGACTGGGGCAGCAGTTCAATAACAACAAAGCATTTAATTAAAAAGAGCTCAGTAAGATGAAAACACTTTAAAACCAGCTTAGAAGAAAAAAGGCAACAAAACTTTATCCACACCAATTGCAACTGGAAATAATCAGTGTTTGCAGAGATAGTGGTTTAATCACTAATTGAAAGGACTATTGTTCTATAAACCTCCAGGCAGGAGCTGTGTTGCTGTTATGGGATCCAGTCCAGTCCCACTATAAGGGCTGATGCTGTAACTTCCCAGCACCACAAGATCCACTCCCAGTGTGTGCTCTGCAAGCAAGGGGGATGCAGGGGTCCTTCTTGGCATGAGAGGTGTCACACCTTCCTCCTTTACCTCTCTGAATCCAGAAAGTAAAATACCCATGTTCACAGGTCATTTAGCAGGGTGAGAGGCAGCCCTGCCATCTGCATTCATTAGCTTTGTGTCTGGCAAACCTCGTTCTGGGGATGAGTGGATTTCAGTACACTGGGTTTTGGGAGGATGCTTTGAGTCAAGAGGCTTTTTCCATAAATAGTCACGGTCAATTCAGCCCTTCCAGACCATTTTTGGTAAATGGGACACCGGGTTTCAAACATTCTGAGGGGGTAACTGGAGCATCACATGGGAAAATGCCAGGCACCCGTGTGTCTTTGTGCCACTTGTGCTGGTTTCAGCAGCGTCCGTCTGGATTTGAGTGGGAGCCTTTCAAAGGCAGTTTAAATGGAGCATTTGCTTTGTCCTGGAATGGTAAATGTCGGGGACTGTAGGTTCACAGCAGCAGCCTGGCTCAGCTGACGGGTTTTCTTTGTGCAGCCCAGATTTATGTGACCTCGTGTCCTGAGATCTTCTACCCGTGGCTGATGTTTGTGTGTCCCCTGGGACATGGAAAGCAATGCTGCAACGAGACTGTGCATCCAGAGGTGGCAGCTGGCTGTTTGAGGACTCTGGCAGTGGGATTTTGGTCACTGATTTAGCTTCAGTGCTACAAGAAACTCCCTGTTGGGTGTTCTGCAAAGCTGCCTGAAGTAGAACCCTGCACAGTAATTAAATAGGTAGGCAAGGCTGTACCCTCTTGGGACACATTTCATTTTCACCTGAGATAACTGAGGTTAAACTGCAAATTGCCTTACCAGGAGAGACATCCGTGCTGTTGGCCAGTCTGCCCTTACCCCCACGGACCACAGAGGGACAGCACAACTCATTAAGGCAACAGGGAAAGGCTCTCAACCCCCAGCATTGACAAGGCTGGTGTTTTCTCATTCTTCTCTCTACAAACTCAGGGAGTTGAAGGCCTCTATCATTCACAAGCCTAGAGCCTTGTCTCCCAACCTTATATCCCCATGGGAGTCATGGGGAGGTTTTGCACCTGAAATATCATCATACTGTTGAGGGTTAAAGCATTCCTGCATACAGGAGTACAGGAGCTGTGGGTGCAGGTTTTGTGGAGTAGGGACCAAAGAAAGAAAAGAAAACAAGATTTTTTACCAAGTGAAAGCTGTGACTGCTTTAATGCAGAAAATTAATAGTAGCTTTTCTGGTATGTTCCTGAACACAGACATTGACCTGCAAACACTGCTGACAGCAACACAGTTGTTTTGTGCCCGGCATGCACAGGTGGCTGCTGCTGAGGCCTTGGATGCAGGAGGACCACGGAGCAGTGTCAGCAGGCAGGGTGTTATGTGTCACCTGGAAAAGTAGTCTGGTACCCACAACTGATTATTCTATTAATTTAAGCCCGAAACTCAGTGTAAACTGCACTTCAGTTGCATTAATGACATTCTACTTATGCCTCTTCCCAAATTTCTCACTTTTCCAAACTGGAAATTGTCTTTCCAGTTATTAAAACACCCCTTGATCTGCTTTCCCTTAGTGTAAATTACCTGTGAAATGAAGTTATTTAACTGGTGTGGAATAATGCTGGCTGTTTGCTTACATCTCACAGACACCAAGCAAGGATAACAGTGGTTTGTCCATCAGGTGCTGGCACTTCTGAAAATGGTTGGCAGTGTTTGCTCAGAATTGGGAAGAGATTTAACGATCCAGAACTAATCTAATTTGCAAGGATATTTTACCTTAAATGCCACCTTGAACAAAATTACAATTCTGCAGAAGTCTTTAAGAAGGTAGATGAGACTGAGAAAATGGAGACAAACAGAAAACAATGCATATCTTAAGAAGGTTGAATTATCCTCTGGAAGTTATGGTCTCTGCCTTTGGATTCTACAGAGAGCCTGATAGTGCTCAGGTAACCAGCTATGACCGTATTTTTAGCACCCGGTGTGTCAAGAGTTCTTCTTTCTGAGCATCTGAGTGTCAATTGCTCTTGAACTCAGTGTCTGATGGTGATGTGCTGAGAGCAAGGCCATCCTTTAGTTCTGTTGCTGTGTGATGTTAAAAAAGGCTTGGTTAAACAGGTCCCTACTCAAAGTTTGAACAGTTCAAGATGTGGAAATGAGGCTCATTTGAAGGCAGGCAGCATATTGGAAAAGTCACAGCAACAGCAGAAACTTTTAGGAGGTAAAAAGGAATCAAAATAGAGGATAAAGCATGTTGAAGTAGAGGGTTAGGCAAGGTGAAGGCAGTCAAACTGCAGCTTGTCTGCTGAAAAGAGGAGATTCAGTTCCTCTTAGAGAAGAAGGATTAAAGAAGAGTTATTTCTGTCACTGCTTGTTGAATTGGTTGCAAAGAAAGCTGTTACTTGCTTTCAGGAAGGAATGAGACTTGGCTGAACTCCTGTGGAAAATCAGGTGGGATGGAGCATAACAGAGGGGATATTGCAGCATTGCTGAGCCTCTCAGCCTACCAGGCACTGGGGTGACTGCAGATGCATGTTTGCTAACAGGTCTGCTGCACATTGTCTTCAGAGAGGTGATACCCCAGTGTTGCAGCAGCACTGTGCTTCAAAAAGAGCTGTGTGACCAGACTGCTCCTTCAGCTATTGGGCCAAGCTCTTCACAGTTCTCCCACAAATGTTGGGGAAGCCCAGTTCCCTCCCTGGCCTCAGCAATTCCCTGAGTGGGGTGTGATGATGCAGAGGAGAAGGAAGGCTTCAGCACCCTCCTCCTACACAGCCTCTACCAGGAGTGATGCCCTGGTCAGATGGGCTGTTGAGGTGGTGGTAATGATAGGGAGACCACTAAGACAACCTTGACATCTCTCCAGTCCCATCTGGTGAGTCCAGTCACAGCAAGCAGCAGTACTTGGGGGTATCAGGACCTATCTCATATACCTAGTTTTCTTTTTTGGGGGGGGGAAGTTAAAGGAGTTAGATGTTCAGTATTGTCAGTAACCTGTATCAGACCTCATTGCTGTGGGTCCAGGAATGGAGGAGGAAAATGGCAGGCAAAGGCTGAGAGGCAGCAATAATCAAGAATCATGAAATGGATATTCCAACCCCCATGCCATGGACAGGGAAAACTTTCACTAGACCAGGTTGCTAAACCTTGAACACTTTGGGATGTAGGTGGGATGTGAATGAGGTAGTCTGGGAGATTGAAAGCAGCTCTTTAGACAATGGTGTGGGGTACTGGACATGGGCTGACAATGTGCACTCAAAGCCTAGAAAGCCAACTGTATCCTCGGCTTCTTCAAATGCAGTGTGGCCAGCAGGTTGAGGTTGCTTCACTCTGCCCTCGTGAGACCCCACCTGCAGTACTGCATCCAATTTTGGGATCCCCAGCATTAGAAGGATGTGGACCTGCTGGAATGAGTCCAGACGGGGTCATGAGGATGATCAGGGGGCTGAAGCACCTCTCCTATGAAGACAGGCTGCAAGAGCTGTGGGTGTTCAGCCTGGAGAAGAGAAGGCTCTGGGGAGATCTTAAAGCAACCCTTCAGTACTTAAAGGGGTCTTATAAGAAAGATGGAGACATATTTTAGCAGATCCCGTAGCCTGGAACAGAGTGGTGGTGTACGGCCCATCCTTGAAAACATTCAAGGTCAGGTTGGATGGGGCTCTGAGAAACCTGATCTAATTGAAGATGTCCCTGCTCATTGTAGGAGGGTTGGCTTTTAGAGGTCCCTTCCAGCCCAAACTATTCTACAGTTCTATGGTCCTTCCTTTCCTCTTTTTAACTATATACCTCCAGTATCTGAGGCATGATTTGTCCTTCCAGTTTTGGATGGACAAGGTGGGAATAAGACCAGTCTATGGTGTTATGAAGGTAATTTAACAAAGGTGGCCTATAAATCTCAAGTGCCCAAGTGTGTCACCCAGGAAGAACCTCATGGCCATTTTACCTGCCTGGCATTGACTGCATCATGTTGGTGCAAGAACAAGTGAGAAAGCAGGGGGTACTGTGGGTGAGAGCAGCACAGTCATCCCAAACCAGTTGCAGGTGAGGATCAATAAGGACTAACAGTCCTGGCTGGCCTGTTCAGGGTCAGGGTTTCCCTGTTTACACAGCACCAAATGTTGCCTCTAGCTCACAGCTGAGTCTGGGCTGGTCTTCACGTAATGTAGGCACAATATTGGGAGCCAGAGGAGAACTGTGTGTTTCTTTAAATGACAGTGTGGACTCTGCTGCTGAGGAACAGCTAGCATTTAAACTGCCTCAGTATTTCAGAAAGAATCCCTTGTTGTGCTTCTTCCTCTTCCTAATTTAGATGGCTGGAGGGTGCTTAAGAGCAGCTTATTGGTGTCCCTGCAGCTCATCAGCTCCAGTCTGCCCAGCATCCTGAGCTTTTAAGCTTCAGGCACTGGCATGAGTATAAGATCTATCAATCACCATAGTGCTGTAGAAAACAAAGGAGATCTCAGCAGAGCAGGAGCCAAAGGTGCCAGAAAAACAGTTGCTCCTTGTTCAAACATGCAGGCTGCATCCATGCAAGAAGTCAGGACAGCCAAGAATAAAGTCTTAAGAAAGGGGAAGGATCTGCATTAATCTTCTGCTAACAGAGAGAGTACCTCCTTTCTTCTGAGCTGAAATTCAGCATTAACTAAATCGCTCACCTTCCTCCAGAGGAAATAAGTACACTGATATACAGTGTGGGATTTGACTGCAAGTTGTCAGGCCACGGTGGTTAAGTGAAGAGGTCTGTGACAACAGGCAGCCTCTCAATTCAGAATAAAGCTGTGGGTAACACAAACAGAGAGCCACAGTGACCAAAATGATGTGCAAACCTGTCGTGGGTTAGCAGGTTTCCCCCTCCCTGGGGGACTGTGAGATGGTTTGTCCAGGTTGATTTCCTGGACAAAACC
>JAWWES010000115.1:106112282-106198735 GCA_035583135.1 Lophotriccus pileatus
TGTGTTTTGTAGTAATAAATTGTAATATTATTTTTCCCCAATTGGATTTTAGTTTTGTCTGCATAAACCTTCTCTCAACTTAGAACAATTTAGTTGGGGAGTGTGTGAGAAAAAAAAAAATTGTCACCTGGACAAACCCACGACAAAACCCCAGCTTCTCTCCTGCCCCTGGTCCTCTTGACTCCACAGAAATGCTGTGGGAGCTGGCAGGGTGCTGTCATAGTTGCTGCAAGGAGGAGTGGCTGTGAGGGCAACTCTCCAGCACACGGGAGAGGGTGAAGCCAGTGAGCTGGGCTGCAGCATCAAGGGAAGGCTATCCCCAGGGTCTTGTGGGCACTGAGTCTTGTGGGAATTCGTCACTCTTCCTCCAGCTCTAAAGCTGGGTAAGACATTACCTTCACCAGACACCATCAAAATACCTCAATATGTGATTGTCCTGCTGCTGTGGGCTAACGATGGAGACCCATTAGGTACACATTTCCCCCTCAACCAGAACATTAATGGAGATGTCAAACAGGACTAGAGCCAGTTGGACCCCACACTGCCAGTCACTCTCTTCCAACTAAACTTTGTGTCACCCATTACCACCCTCTGGGTCCAGCCATTCAGCCAGTTCTCAATCCCCTTCACTGTCTGCTCAACTAACCCACATATCAATGGGGATCTAATGTAAGACAGTGTTGAAGTCCTCACAAATGTCCAGGTAGAAACTATCCACTTCTCTTTCCTCATCTCCAGGCCAGTCACTTCTTCATATGAGTTTGTCAAGTTGGTCAAGTATGGCTTCCCCTCAGTGAAACTGTGCTGACTGCTCCTGGTGACTTTCCTGTCATTCATGTACCTGGAAATGTTTCCAGGGATAAAGCTGAGGTTGGACAGTCTGTAGTTCCTTGGGTCCTCCTTCTTGTCCTTCCTGAAGATAGGAGCAACGTTTGCTTTTCTCCAGGCTTTGGGCACTTGCTCCTCCTATTTTATCAGAAAATATGTCAGTCCTTAAAAGCTGTGGTAAAACTGCACCATCTCTGAAGAGATTGCATGTATGAGAGGGTTTTTCTGGCCTGGCTGTGCTGGCAGGCACTTCAGAGATAAAGAGTGCCTCAAAACCCAGAGGATTAGTTTGACTCTAACCTTCTGTGTTTCAGTTCCATCTATGGATTCACAAATAACATCTGGCATGCCTTGCTTAGAGGGTCCTGTGAGCTGTAAAGAAGTTGTGAGTGCAAAGACACGGAAACAGAAGTTGAAGTCCCTGTGGGCATCTCTTCCTAGCGATTCACTCCTGGCCTGACATGGAGCTTGCAGCACTCTCAATGACTGGTCTGCACTCAAGGCTCCCAGCTCTGCAGTGAACTGTGTCAACCATTCCCCACTTGGCAGAGGAAATGCCTTAATACTCATCCACACAGCAAAGGAAGTAAGAACATTAACAACAAAAAGATAATTAGGGAAAGATATCCAATAGAGATGCAAATTAACCTCCCTCCACAAAGCCCTTTATGGATCCTGGGATTTTGTGTACTTATTACTTCTATTAAACGTGACATATTTAAAGCTTCCCTCTGCCAAAAGTGCTTTTTCACTCTTTCTCTCTGACCTCACTTAGCTAGTTCATGAACAAAAAGGCAGATTAAAGGGGAGATAAAAACAATCTATTAAACACTTGGGACCACTGGAAAAAAATGCCATGTATAAAATCTCCATGAAACATACAGTATTTTAGGACATTTTATTTTGCTGAAGGTTTTGAACTATTAATTACCAGTAACATTCCAAAATTCAGTGTTTCTCCATCAACAATTCCCTTGCTTGCTAGGAGCTTAACCAGCTCCCTCCACACCACCTCTGCTGCTTCTCCTGTTTCCTCTTTGCATCCAAGCTTGTAGAAACCACTGTTTGACCTAGGTGGAAAAAAAAAAAAGTATTAAATGTGCCTTTGCTCTAGCTCATGGCTCAGCAAAGAAGGGCTGTTTCTTGAAAGAGGACAGGGTGCTTGCCTAATGTGGAAGGTTCCCGGCAGGCCAGCTCAGAGCCAGTGCAGTTTTTCGGTCTGCAATTCCAGCATATAAGGTGAGGCTCTGGGTTGTTAGGGGCTGGGTCAGTTACTGGGAAGCAGGTTTTGCAGAGTTGAAATGATGGGTTAAGCCCCCAGGACACCAACTGATTTCAAACAGGCAGCTGCAACCACTTCCCTCCTTCTGCCCATCTGTGGTTTTGGTGTCATCTCCAGAAATTGTCATTTGTTGCTGCAGTGCCCCCCCGGGTTTCAGCAGGAACACCTTATCCTTGTACACACCTGGGACTGGATGACAATTCTGGTGGTGCAGATCCCTGAGCAGGCAGTGCCACCACACGGTGCACCTCCAGAGGGTGCACAGCAATCCCACGTGCCATCCCACGTGTCAGCTCTAGCTCTTTCCAGCTGCAGTGACTGGAGATCAACATCCTCAGAGGGCACGGAGTTACAGCTAAATGGCACGAGACATCGGTGAGAAGTGGCCAGCGTAAGGTGTATCCAGCTCATGGTGTATCCACGGCAGGACGTGGAGCTTGGCTGGATCCAGCATTGCTGAATGAGAGCAGAGACAATATCCTAAAATAGCCTGGGGCAATGATGAGAGCATCTTGAGGCATGGAAGGCATATTCTGCACAGTAGATGGTCAGACACGTTTGTTCTCATGTGTGGTGGGAGTTGTGATGGTTGCCTGGACCAACATTTCAGCCTTCAGGAGATATGAGGCAACTCAGTGCAGCTGTCTCCTCTCTCACTGCAAGCTAAATGATGTCATACCTAACCTCTGCTGCCAGAGGCTCAAATCAGGCACTTGCTGCTGCTGAGGAGCTGTGTGATAACCTGCCAATCTGCAGTCATGTGTCTGAGCCTCTTAATGGGTGCAAATCAGGAGCAATTCCATAAAAGTCAATTATACTGGTGTAAAACATGGGCAACGAGCCTTCTGTGCACTTATCAGTGAGGCTGGGCCTGTTAGTCATAAATTACTCAAAACTGTACAGAGAAAAACAAATGCCTGGCTGGCACTACTGAAACAACAGCTTCAAGCTAAGATTTATGGGAAATGGGCTGTGTAATGGGAAACAGCTCTTTCCTTCTGAGCTCACGTGCCACTACATAGTTCACTATCTTCCACGTGTCCTTGCCAGTCATCTTTTGTCATGCTGAGCTTTTAGTAACATCCTTTGGAAAGTAATGGAATTTGGAATTTTTTAATGTAGAAAACATTTTCCTTGGAAAATGTCATGTAGCTTAGCAAGAAAAATGGCAGTTCTAAGAACTGCTCTTGCTTCACGTCGTGACTTCCAAGTAAATGCCCCTGCAAAGCTGCAGTCCCAGTGCTTGGGCTGGACCCTTGGGAAAGTCAGTTGCACCAACCCTGAGCTCCAGGCACCAGAAGGACTTTGCCTATGAAGCTGTTATGAGGTTCTTGTGAATAGATCCCTTGGGGCAGATTGTAGTGAAAAGACACTGAATGACCAGTGTATATATATGGCAGATTTATTTTAGAACAACTTGGTTGCAATGGAAAGGACGTATGTAGCTGTTTTGGTTATTATCTATAGAAAGATAACAATATAAAAATATAAAAATATCATTTAAGAAAATATATAAGCCCCCTAAACAAAAAGTTCAGTGGGTTAATATACGTTCAGGTCCAGGTGGGAATGCCCAGGCACCTCCCCTTGGGTGGGAGTTTTACACTGCCTGATGCGAGATTGTGGATCATACTCATCCACTGGTGGAAGGCCCTGGAAATGAGTCTGGGGACAATTAGGGGGTCTTTGATGTTTTATAAACCCTCTAAGACCTCACATCTGAGTAGCTGAGCCAGTTATGCCTTATCAGAAGAGATAAATACCTTCAGTCTTATGTGTGAATGTCCCCATACCACCCCAAGGGAGGAGCTTTACACCTGAGTCTTCCTGGGAGTGAAGACCATCATCATGGCAAGGCTTCGCGAACGAAGATTTGGGAAGGGATCTAACCACGCTTGCTACAAGCGCGCTGGTGGCTAAAGAGGCCAATGCGATGGGAGTGAAGACACTGGCTAGATAAACAGCATTATTCCAAGTCACAAGATCTGCTTCCTATTGGCCTTCTCCCTTATGGCTCAAAAAAAACCAACTTGTTGCTAAACAAAAGGTTGGTTTGTCATGGTCATCCTCCAGTGGTGGGTGTTCATCCCCTCTGCACCTGGGCAGATCAGAGGTTTCACCATCATACACCTAAAAACTCTCCTCTTCCCCTTGGCTGGGAGGTGCAAACCTGACCTCAGGAAAGCTCCTGCTGCTTTTGCAAATGGCCGATTGTTTGAGTCACTAACCCTTAGCATTTCAGCCTTTCACAGGTGCTGAGGTGGTTGGTGGTCCCTGGCACACATCTGTCTCATATGGTGTCCCCAGGCCTGAGAGCCAGCTCACACCTCAGACCACTTCTACAGTAACATGATCCCCCTATGCCAACTGGTCTCAGTCCTGGAGGTCCTGCAGGGAATCTTCTGCCAGTAGGATTGTAAGGTGCTTTTTAATGAACACCTGAACATGTCCTGGGCCAGCAGAGAAAGGATGTGAGTTGTTTGTGGCAAGAAGAAGTTAGGCAGCACTGCTGGGGGATGAGAAAAATTGTTCCTCTCATGGCAGGAGGTACTTTCCACATGTCTGAGCCTTACAGTTCTGTGCCAGCCTTTCCTCAACAGAGGCTGAGATTTCACCATCCCAGGTGGGAGTCCTGGAGAATGTATTGTTGAAATGATGTTTCCTGGGAGAGGGCAACCAGAACTGCTAAGGAACATGGCCAGGAAAAAGTGGCAGGAAGCAGCAGCCACAGCAGGGGTGTTGAAGGAGAAAACTCTTCTGTACTGGCTCCTCCACCACATTAGGTGGTGATTAAGTGGTGCCACCCTCAGCACCAGCACCTCTGCTGGGACACCCAGTGCCATGGTCCCCAGGATATGGCAGCAGTGGCATTTGCTATCCCAGGGATAGCTGATGCTGATGTGCCTTGGCTGTTCAGTGCTACCCCAGCTCTGATGTGTGGTCCCAGGCCAGACATGGAGCCGAGGGTTTGTAGCTTCAAGAGAGAACATGTTCATCTCAGCCTGACCTTTCTCTTTCAAATCCCAGTGGTAGAGGAGTTAGATTAGGGACAAAATTGGCAGAATGAAGCAAAGGTTTCTGAAAGGTTTCAGTATCAACAGAAATTTCAGCTTATTGAAGCAATTTCCTGAGTCTTTTAACCTAACTCTAAACCCAGCAGTTTTATTCTGAAGGGCAGGGAAACATTTGGAAACCTATTAGGCTCTCTACTCTTAGCTGTGCCTATGGGAAAATGGAAGTTGGCTATAAAAACAAATGAACAATAGTAACACCCAGCAAGTCATTCCCATTTTTATTGCATAACAGTACATATCACACAAGTATTGTGTCTATCCACGTGGAGGAGGGGGGGATGGACGCTGGCATTCCCCCAGCCCTTGTGATGAGAAATATCTCAACACTCCCAAATACTTCAATTAAATTAAATGCCAGTCCTTCCTATATGACATGAAGGTAATGCCAAAGAATCACTTGACACACAAAAGCCCCAGAGTAGTAATTCCTTTAAGATCAAAATATCTATGGACATTTTTTTCAAAAGCAGTCACAGGTTTTAGGTTTCCTTGATACTTCTGCTCCTATTTACTGGATTTATTTTGCTGGGATACCAAGCTGGTGTCAGAAGGGCAGTAGCTAAATATTGGTGCAGCAGCTCATATTCACATGTGTTGAACTGGAGAGGGCAAGAAGGTCCTGCTGCCCACAGCACCTCATCACCTCCACAGCCACATGGCTGTGTCTGCCCCACAGACCACACCAGCAGCTGCTTGTCACTGCTTAAAATATGTCTGAGGAGGAAGTGTCAAGATCTATGTTTCATGCTCTAGGTCACTGGTTAGGCAGCTGCTGCGGGAAATGTGCACAGCTCTGCCTCCCTTAGGGGAGACAGACCTGTGCCTGCTTCCTAATAGACAGATGCTCTAAGTGTCCAGCCAGCAGACACTTTGGACAAGGACACAGTAAGTTTTCCTTGTGAAAGGTGTTCTATTTTGTATTCATTGGGATAAAAAGGGTGTGAATGCTGGGTACCACCTAGGAGTAGAGAGACCTGCTATCAACCCCCATTTCAGGGGATAGCTTGTGTAAAACTACACATCCTTCCTTTCATCTTAGAGGGGGACTAAAATCAGATACATACCCCCATGTCTATATTGTGGAGACATGCTTATTTACATGCACTTGATGGCCTAAAGAACAATCACTCTTCCTATGCATAAAAAAAGATGAAATAATGCAAATTTCCTCCCTCATCACCATGTTCATGAACAGGCTGTCCCCGAGCTGGTAGTGAAGTCTCAGAGGCCTCTGCTTTTCTGCTTAGGGAGGCAGCTCTTACATGAGTTGCCATTCTTGAGGAGATGATGCTTGGATCCCTTTCTCCCCCCAAACGGTGATTTAGATCACTTAGAGAATCACCATAAAATGTACTAGCAAAAGTGGGTTTAATATGATGCTGTAAAAGTGCAACTTAAAAAAGCTGGATGGCAAGGTTCACTCTATTACTGCACAGCACAATCATTTGAGCAGTTATTTAAAACTACTTAGGGACAAACTGAAGTTACCATGACAAAATCAAAGTAACCAAGGCACAAATCAAAGTTACCATACTATAAGGTTATGTGCTATATTGGTCACTTACTGAAGGTCTGCCTTAAGGATTAACCTTGAGAGGTGTCCCAGCTCAAGGGGAGATCACCACCATGCATCCAGGCTGCCCGGCCAGGAGAGCCCAAAGCTTTCCTTAGGCTGCCATCTTTAAGGAATAAAGTGGTTGGCTCATAGTCAAATTGCATATGATGGGAAAGGTATGCATGAGACTCCTTACCCACAACCTTCTTTGTTCCTTGATAAATGTGTCTTGGAAAAGCTACTGGCTATTCACGTGTTAATTGCATGATGAGTGTGCCAAGTTCATATCCATGCTGCCTGCGTCACTGCTCCTTTGTGGGTTTTCAGAGAACAGACTGAAATTAGAGAAGTCCTTGCCCCATTCGGGTCTCAGACCTTTATCTCCTTTTCAGCCTGTACCAAACCACTGCTAGTTTGGTTAAGGAGTGCATCCATCACAGGTTAGCAGTCCAAGGATGCAGTGGCACAGCCCAGCTGAGGTCTTTAGCAGGATAGGAAAAAACCCTTCAGCTTTAACACCCAAAATTGAACTTCTACTGAAATAGGGCAGTGTCTTACTGAATGAACTTCTGGGTTTCAGAATTTTAATTTTATTTTAAAAAGCTGTGGATGTCACATCCCTGCATTTTGGTTCAAATTTAAAATTATAGTTTTATAGTTTTAGGGGAAAAGTTGATACTCCAAACTACTTCGATTGTTTCTGGTTCCTTCTTGTACAGTTTTTCTTAGAAGGTTTTGTCAATCTGTTTGAGATTCTGCCTTTGTGCAGTGATTTGAAACTGAGATGGTTTCTGAAACCTTCTTATTTCCCTACAAAGAGACCCACCACCACAACACTTCCAGCTTCATTTCTCTCAGGATTAACATGTATGGATCGATTTTTTAAAAGATTCCATGTGAAAATGGACTTTTGCCACAAGGCCAGCCCATGGCAGAGAGGGACAGACCTCTGTTCACCCATGGAAGATGGCCCTTCATGGCTTGAGAGGAGACAAGTCCAAGGTGGGACAAGCCACCCTCTCTCCACTTTCCCTGGGCTGGCTGACACGAACTGCCTCACGTACCCGCTGCCAGTGCCAGTGCCTGTCTTGGCTGCCTTGTCTGTTAACAAATGACCCAAAGCACATGTGCAGAAACAGGGCCAAAACAACGCTCACGGCACGACTCCAGCCAGCAGGTCCCAGCCTGGAATAGCCTCCTGGCAGCTGGTGGGCGGCAGCGGCTCCAGCATGACTTTTGGGGAGAAGGGCTCCTGGGGCAGGATCCCTTTCACCTAAGTTTAGATGCTTACAGCCTGCAGCTGAGCGAGCTGGCCAGGGTCCCCTTTAGAGGAAAGCAGGCACTTCCAGAGGACGTGTCACCTCACCACAGGGTAGGTGAAGGTCAGATGAGCCTGGAAACACCAGTTGTTTCACTGGCTATAAAAGTGTCCTCAGCTGCCAGCTCTGGGATAGAATACACCATCCTTGAGGTTTGGTCCTTTGCCTGAGCGCAGATGTCCAATATCTGCTTGGCCTGCAGCTGCTGATCCCCAAAAGTCTTCCTTGTCCCCAGCTTCAGGCTGATCACTTGCCAGGTGCCACAGTTCCTCCAGAGCGGGACACTGGCGGTCGAGAGATGTGCTTGTAGGGCAAGTCTTGCTCAGCCTCCTCCTGCACTGGGATTTTGGAGGAGAGAAATGTCCTGTAACACTTGAAAAAAAAAAAAAAAGTTTTTTCTTTCTTTTTTTCCATTTATCCTACAGATAAATTTGGGGAAGTTTAGGCTTTATTTGTCTGCTTCTAATTAATAAACCAAAAAGCACAACTCTTGAAATTCAAGTGATTCCCAAACTCTTCTTTCAAGACATGAGACCATAAAGCCTTCTCATCCACACAGTTTTGAGAAAAAACATATAGGCTAAAAGAAGTTTCTACAACTTCTTCATCCAAAGAGTACTGAACTGTTAGAGCTGAAACTTTCTTAGTATCTCTGCCGGAGCCAAATAATGGAGAATGTGAAACATTATCCTGCACAATTAAAACCTGTCAAAGTTTAAGGAGCTAAAACCAGGAAATAGAAAGATAAAGGAAATGGCTAGACATATTTATTTGCAGAAGGAATAATTTGCCACTTAATACTAATAACCATCATGTTCATATTGGTTTAACCAGGTGCAAAATGGGATTATTGTCTCATTTGCGACATGTAATCAATAGGGAAAGAATAGCAGGAAGTCTCCAATGATTAGAAACAACTCATCTCCCAGGAAACTATGCTTTTATTCATACTCCAAAATGTCACTTCTCACTCTGCCTGCAAGTGCCCTGCGCCCTACACACACGTAACAAAGTGCAGTGATGGCAGAAGAACCTGCTGTCATCGGTGACCCGAAAGCTGCTGGGTTCAGGGTTCCCTGCCCCTGCTTTCCCTTTTAGAGAAGTGCAGAGTCACACTCCTACGCAGTGGCTCGTTAGTCAGCGTTTCCCCACGCTGGGAGAATTTCCATAACTGTGTTTCTAAGGAGCAGGGCTGTTGTCAGCGTGGTGCTTTCGGGCTACAACAGAACACCACTCAGCCATTTCCATTTCAGGCATGGCTACGCCCCTGCCTGTGCTGGAGGGGCAGGAGCTGTCCTCTGTTTTGTTCAGAGAGCAGCCTGGGGAACTGCAAAAACTCAAAAAAAAAAAAGGGGGCCTGTCCCACATTTATACCCACTACCTATTTTTCTAGGAAACCACAAAGTCTGTAGTCCTAGAGCTCAATCCTGGGGAAAGCCACACAGGCGGTTTTCTACTGTTTGTGCCTCTCAGGGCATCTGTGGGTTTTGCTGTGACAAGCTGACTATGATTTAAAAAAAAGGTTCTCTAAAAAGTTTTGTCTCACGATGTTCTGACACAAATCTAGTAAATGCTTTATTCACTCCAATTCTGAGCAGTCTGTGGTGACTGAACAGTGACTGGAGACTGAAGGGGAAGAGAAAGGTGATTTTTGAAGGAATTTCAATTTGGGCCTATTTTGTTGACATAATAAAGAAAACACTTAAGCCTTTCCTCTTTTATTTTTAAAAGTCAGTCATTTCCTTCTTATATTTTATCAGGAAAAAATAGGAGGAAACCCATATTCTCACACCCTTAGTACTGGGAAAACTCATTAGCAATCCTAAGAAACATTTTTATCTCAAATATTGTTCAAATATTGTTTGTCATTTTAAAATGAAACAGGAATTCAACTGGAAAAGAAATTAAAATGTGTAATATCAGAACAGATCGTTTTCCCTCCCTTTCAACTGTTGTTAAGTCACCAGCTTACTGGTTGTCCAGCAGCCAAAGCATCTTCATGAATTTCTAACAAAGCAGGAAAAGCAGGCAAAAATTTTGCAGGGAAAGAATATTTCAGGTCATCCTTATGAACATCAAAAAAATGTGAAAACAAGTCAGAAAATCCCTTACCCAAAAGATTGTTTGGTTTATATTTTTAGCTCAGCCTTGAGGTTCATGGCCAAGATAGGAAACCAGACAAAACTTCTGCTGGCTCTGCTACAAGTCCCTCTTTAACTGTGGGAAGATTAATGAACCCCTCTGATTTTTCCATGTTCTCATATGTACTATATACATGCATATTATCAGACAGAGAGAAACACGGAGCCTATAAATGACTCCAAAGTCTTAAATGCCAGTCTCTACTGAAGTGTCCAAAATAACTGAATGTTGTTTTCATGAAACAGCTGTTATTAAAATAGCCACAGGGGAAGAAAAGGGGGGCAGCAGACAGTCCATCCCCTGGGCAGGAACATGGTGTTGTGCTCCCTCTGTCACCCTTTGGTCAGCCTTACCCAGCACCTTTTGAACTGTCCCTGCCAAACAGCACAGTCTTCACAGCAAGGCAAGACAGCAGACTATAGTGATACCAACTATCCAGGATCTCCTACTGGATCTCTTACTGCTGTCCTGTGACAGATCCCTTTGTGGATCTCTGGAAGAATTAATTGGAATTTATTATTCAAACACGGCTCAAGGAAAACTTTTTATTTTTGCCCCACTAAACTCTCATTTTTTCTCTTTTTCTTAATATCATATGGCCAAACCATAGAGACACCATGACTTTCTTTTACAAAGCTGGTAAATCTGCAGGCCAAGTTGGAAAAATAAAAATAAAATAATAAAAAGAAATAAAAAAAACGGCAACAGAAATGGAAAAGAGCTGTGGGAAATGAAGACACTACAGATTTCATCCACAGTAATTACAGGGTGAGCCACTGCAGGCCAGTACTTTGAAGGGGAAAGGCAGTCAATCTGCTAATTACTGCACAAACAGAAATGGGTCAGCTCGTGGCCACTCTACAAAGCCAGTTGTCACGCACAAACTTGCAAATACCAGACTGGAGCTGGTACATCCAGCAAGTGCAACACTGTTCAGGACAGCCTTTGCTTGTCAGTCTCAGCCAAAAGCACTCCTCTGGGCAGAGCCATCCCGACCCCCGACACCCCACCCAGGCTGGCTTTGGGGCATCAGCTGGAAAGAGAAGAAAGCAACAGCATCTCATAGTGACCCCCAGTGACTACTTTTTGAGCCAGGCTTGGGACTGAGTCTCCTGTCTTGTTACTTACGGAAATTTTTATTTCTTCTAACTTTTTTTCCCTGGTGCACTGCCCAAAGTACTCACCCAGGAGGGGGGAAATGTGAGCCTTTTGCCCTTTGCAGCCACAGGGACTTTCGAACCTCCATTGCTCCAGGAAATATGAATCAAGACAGTGCCAAAATCAAGACAGTGCCCTGCCAAAACTGGAAAGAAACGGGATTCCTAAAAGAAGAAACAGGGATTTTATAACAAGTAGGACATCTACTTGGAGTAGGAGGTGTGGGAGTTTGTTTTTGCTCCTGCCTTCCCCACACAATACAGTTTTTTCCCTTTAGTTGAACCAGTGTTTGCTTAATATAAAACTCATGAACGGCCTGGAGAGCAGAGACGGATGACCTGAGACCAAGCTGTTAGAGGAAGGGGACCTGGCTGGGTATGGTGTAACCCATTCCATCACCTGCTGAGCCACCACACCCTGAGGTGTTCAGGGAACACCTGAACCTTCCTATGATTTTTCCTCTTCTCTCCATCTGCTTCCTCAGTACAATCCCTTATTGCAAAGGTGGAAGGAAACTGGCTGAGGTCAGCATGATTTGGGGCTCAATTTACCACCAAACATGCACTGATGACATCAGCAAGTGCAGCAGCACGACAGGAGAGGATATGCCAAGTGCTGGTGAGGACCCAATACCCACATATACATCTTACACCAAGTTATTTCTACTTCTGGGTGGGTCCTCTGGGTCCAAGTGTCTTATTTGGTACCATGGAAGCTCTGTGATGGGAACCAGAGTATGGTAAGTTGAGCCAACCAGTGCTAAGAAAACGCTCCCTTGAAGTAAACTAAACCACTGATGAAGACATCCTCAGATTTCTTTTATCATTCCTCATGAAAAATGAAAATTTTCCCCACCATTCCATGTAAATTAGGGTTTATGGGGTTTCTTTGTTGTTGTTTTTGGGGTTTTTTTTATTTGTTTGTTTGTTTGGTTTTTTTTGTTTGGTTTGTGTTTTGTTTTATTTGTTTTTTTTTAGGTAAGGCATTGCAACTATAATTAGACAGCAGTTCTTGAAACAAGAAATTCCTTTTGGGGACTGTACACAAGATTAAATATGTAAGCTATGAAAGTTCAAGACAGGGAGGGCATAAGCAGGAAAACAAATCATAGTAGACTGCAGATTTGATTGCCTAAGGCAGGAGGGAAGCACTAGGTAGCTTTGATTCTCAACATTCAAGGTAAAGAAATGATTGATTTCATTCACAGTAAGAACTTGTTAACATCCCCCAGACATTACCAAATGGGCTATTTCTTCTGAGGTAAAATCAGTGTTCTTATATTATTATTGCCAACAAAGTAAGCTGAGAATTTTGTGATCACTGGCACAAATTTGCTGGGTGAATTTAAAAGGCAGATAAATTAGCAGAGAAGTGAGAAAAGTGCTCAGTAAATACCCCAGGAATTTTGTAATTTTATTTTGTTTGCTTATATGTTCATCTGAAAACCCATGGAACTCCTCTTGCCAAAGAACCACTAAATCAGTTGTTGATTTCAGCCCCACAGCCGTAATATCTCAGGGGAAGTGAAAGGCTCTGGAGCTGTGCGTATAAATCAGGCAGATGCCTTCTTTCATTCTGTCCTGTCGCTCCTGTTTCTCAGTGGTGCTCTCCAAGTTGATCACGCATGACAGTGGTGTCACATCCTATTCCTTTGCCTTCTCTCTCCAGCATCAGCATCACCAGGCTTCTACTGATCTGCATGGGATTCTGACAGCTCAGATTGACTGCATGATCCTCCCAGCAGCCACAGGAAGCAACCCTTCCATGACATCAGTGGCACAGAAACATTGCCCTTGGCAGAAAAGAGCTGAATTACATTCTCAGTGTACTTAATGAGTTCAAGAAGAGACTGGTTTGCACCTCTTTTTTTACCAGAACCCAACAAAATGATGGGTTTTATACACTGCTGTGATTTGTCAGGGTGACTGGAAGTCCCCCACTGAGAGGTCACACTGACCACAATGCTTCCCCACAGCTTTAACAGCTCCAGACCTCCAAAACTGATACTGTGATTCCTTGGTACTGGTTAATAAAAACAACATATCTGGGTAACAAATGATGGTGCCTGTTAACACAGCAGGGGCCAGTGGGCTGTTAGGTCTTTCTGTGTTTGGTGATGACTTCAAACTCTGAGGTTCCTCAGCATCTCACTGAAAAAGATCATGACATAGCATCAGCTGGTCTGTTTAGGGGTTATTTCACTGCAATTTGCTGGATGTTGTGATGGTGCCATTTGTTGCCTGGTTACCTTTGGTAAATCTCCTGCATCTGACATCCGAGGCAATTTGTAGTATCTACTAACCTTATCATTCAGGGTGGGATCATAGAATCATACAATAGTTTAGGTTGGAAGGCACCCTAAAGATCACCTAGTCCCAGCCCCCCTGCTATGGGCAGAGACAACTCCCACTAGACCAGGTTGCTCAAAGCCTCGAACACTGCCAGGGATGGGGCATCCACAGCTTTTCTGAGCAACCTGTTCCTGTGCCTCACACCTTCACAGTAAAGAATTTCTTCCTAATATCTAATCTCAACCTACTTTCTTTCAGTTTGAAGCCATTTCCCCTTGTCCTGTCCCTACAGCTCGAGCCCCTTCCTTGTAGGCCTCCATCACATACTGGAACGTTGCAATGAGGTCTTCATGCTACCTTCTCTTCTTCTGGTTGCTCAGCCCCAACTTCCTCAGC
The DNA here is from genome assembly GCA_035583135.1 of Lophotriccus pileatus. Lineage (NCBI taxonomy): Eukaryota > Metazoa > Chordata > Aves > Passeriformes > Tyrannidae > Lophotriccus > Lophotriccus pileatus. The sequence goes on from JAWWES010000115.1 coordinate 106,126,328, forward strand.
CTGTTTTCATTGGGGAGGTGCTCTAGTCCCCTTATCAACTTCATGGCCTCCTCTGGACTTTTTCCAACAGTTCTGTGTTCCTTCTTATGTTGGGGGCACCACAAGTGTAAGCTGTATTCCAGGTGGGGTCTCAGAGCAGAAGATCTGGATCTGGAAGAGCATGCACAAATGGTTGAAATCTCCCTCTGATATCATCAGGACTTCTACTGCTCACTACAAGTCAAAAGTGACTTTTGAAAAAGGTATATATTGCAAATCAAAATTTCCACTGGCTTCAGGAATCTTTCCTGAGTAAATAGCAGAAACAGCTTTGTTGTTACAGGATCTTATGGAGGATTCTGGGAAGCAGGATGATAAAGCACTGATGTTCTGTTCTTTCAGTCACCAAATTCTCCCTGAGCTCACATTTGGTGTGAGCTTTGGGTTAGCCCAGAATAGAATTCCTCACAACGGCCCAAAGAAGATCACTACAGAGAAATATCATAATACTTACTTGTTGAGTATTCTCCTTGTTCCCAGCAACTTGTAGCTCAAGAACTCTCCAAGCTCTAAGTGGCGTAACCACTCATTAATTTCTCTTCCATGAGTCTAACCTTCAGTCCACATAAATATTAAGTATCCATAACATCTTGGTATGAATAAAACTTAGTCCCTAAATATCTATGACTAATCAATCCTCTAAGCAGCTTCACTGACTTCTGAACTCCCACAGCAGCACTTAATTTGACTATTAATTTAATTTACCACCTTTCACTGCTAGGATTTTAAATCAAAGCAGTGCACATGATTTTCCCATCACTTGAATTCTTCATTAGGTTAAATGCATGACATGAAATATCAGTATGCAGGAGGCCATAAAGGAAGATCAGTGATATGGTGAGGCCTGAAAAAATTGGATCAGAAAGGTTTAAAGATGAATGAAGGAAGGAGTGGGTGCAATACAGAAATCAACTGAGGGACTTTATTCAGTCCTCTTGTTCATGTTGAGATGAAAAGTTAGAATATAGATTAAGAAGAATACAGATAAAGACTCACAGTGAAAGCCTTCTCTCCTCTTGACTTACAAAGGTTTAAACTGTCACAAATGTGTGATCACATTGATCAGTATGAGACGTGGTTAATGCATACACACACAGATTCAAGAATCCTTGATGACATTATTGACAGTCATGTTGTAAGTGAAATATCAGTGCTTTCTAGTATTCTATATTAAATCTAAAAAGCTCAGAGTTTGCCCATTCACAGCAGGTAATGCCATGAGTGTGCTGGATTTTCATGACCTTAAATCACAGGCTGACTTACGTATTCTGCCGTAGCAAGCTCAGCTTCCTTGCAGAAGCTAACATCTGGGCAAAACTTAGCAGAAATATCAGTTTCAATTAATATAATTTTTTTAGATTCAACTCAAATTGTCATTGACAGAACTAGGCCATAGGTGCTATGTGGGAATCAGCTTTCCTAAAAATTCAGCAACTGAACAGACCTGAGCAGATGACCCACAAGCCATCTGTGAAATACTCAGCTTGGTGAAGTAATTTGTTTAACTGTGACCTCAATAATGAAGTATACAGTGTTATTTGTCAATTAGTGCTGTACCACATAGCAAGCAGGAGGTTATGCAAAACAAGAAGCCACTTATAAAGCAATAGAGATACCTCTTATGAGTGCTAATCACTAAAACCCTCATCTTTTCAAATCTTCTGATGAGCTGTATTACTGATGTTGGAAGGTGATGCCTGTCAGCCAAGAACTACATTAGAGTCCATAACTGAATTTCAAGAGTTGTCAAGAGCAGGCTAATCAAATAGCTGCTACCAGAAGTGATGTATGAAAGAAAGAAAGAAAAAAAAGAAAGTTCTAGTCTGGTAGGATGCAAAGTATGTTGTATGGCTTCCCTATGGCACTTCAAATAATATGTTCAATTTTTCTGGGCTACATTTGTCTGACATTCTTCTCTTGTATAATAATGATTCATTATATATAATTTATTCAAGGACTGTAACTCACCTCTAAGTGCTCACAAATATTACTGCACCTAGACATTTGCATTGTAAAACAAATGCATAACACCAGGGTTTATGAATGATCCTTTTATATTAGTTCCCTGACAGAAATGATAGATTTTTGGGAGCAAAACATTGACCTTAAAATAATCTTAGAAGTTTAGCACAGGAAACAATTAACAGCTCTTCCTTCCCTGTGTTTAGGTAATTTGACAATTTTAGGGAGGCCCTGGTGGCAAAGTATTCCTTGGCCATTAAGAATGGATACAACTGTAGTGCTGTTACATCAGTATTACCAGGAATGTTGCTATGATTATGAGGGTAATATAAAATACACACCCTCCCACTGCTCTGCAAAAGCATGAGCTGTTTCAGAGTGGAGCTTTAGAGGTGGTGGAAGGCAGACAGAGGACATTGCTCTGAGTGAAACAGTGAAAGAAAAACAGTCCCAGCTGGAACAAAGGCTGCGCATTGTGTCACTGCACTGAGTGGCTTTAATGACAGTGTGTGGGATACTGCCATCCTTTACTGCCCCTGGTAAACTGGTATGTGGATATGTAATAACTCTTCAAAAAACGGGGGAGAAATCCAGTGCAAGAGGACATTATTCATCCAGGGCACGTCAGGTCATGAGAAGCTGGTACCACTGTGGTGCCCTGACCTGTCTAGCTGCCACCCTGACTGGGCAGAGTTGTTCAGTCTGGAAAAGAGACTGAAAGGAATATACTTTTCTCTCTTTCTGTGGTGATGAGAATTAGAGGTAACAAGATTAGCTACAGGAAGGAACAGTTACGTCAAACAGTAGCACACCATTTCTATCAGGATGGCAAAGCCCTGTAACGGCACACCCAGGGAGGCTGTGACATCTCCAGTGCTGCTCTCCAGATGGGCAAACTTTTAAGAGCAGGTTAAAAAAATGTCTGTGATAGTACCAGCATAATTACTGCCACTGCAGGAATAATTCAGTGCCCATGTTCAGGTATCTCTCCAGACTAACTATGCTCAGCCACCATGTCCTGCTCTGGCACCACCACCAGTTGTGGCCTCACATCAGAAACACGTTATCCCAGCCAGTAAGACCTGCCACCAGCAGGACACAAGACAGATGTTCCCACTCAGGACAGGATTGTGGACAAACTGGTCTCCCAGGGTGCTGCCAGCTCTGTTCTTCACTGATTTCTCCAATGCACTTCAAGAAATCTTAATCCTTTCCCCTTGTTGATCCCCCCCCAGAAGTTGAAGATCTGCAGTCAGGTCCACTGGTCATTACCAGCCTGCTGTTTGGTGGTTTTAGCAGTATTCAGGCTGTGTGATGGGCTGTAGGTCAAAAATACAGGAATGCAAGCAGCGTCCCCACATAGTGCCAAATAAAACGGAGATGATGATTCCTCAGCCCTCAGTTAAATAAACAGTGGCTGTTCAGGACAGCAGGTACTGCAACAGGAAGGCTGCCCTGAATTAATGTCTCCTGCCTGCTGCTCCCTGCCCGCTCTCTGGCAAGTCATTTATTTTCTCCCCACTGCTTCTGTTCCCCTTTTGCAGGCTAGGATAAACAGGATTCCTAATTGCACCAGGACACTGTGGGAACAGACAGGATCAGGTACTACCTTTGCCCATATATAAGTCTACCTTTAACTGCTCTCAAAGGAAATACGAGTGCAGCTACACTCTTGGTTTCATACCTATTGACACTTTAACACCATGTTACACTCCTCATGGGTAAATGGAATCCATCCTTTAACTCTGATTTGTTGTTAATGTACAACCAAGAGAACAACAACAATAACACCTGTGGGTTAACAAAATGCTTTATTATAGTAAAACATAATAGACATAGACAAGAGCCAATGGTTATATTTTATCTGTCCCATCAAATCAAAATACCTTTATAATATTTTCCATTGGCTTAAGAAGGATATACTAATAGAAATAATTTCATTATTAAAAATATATATAATGCTTTCTATTTATTCTGCTCTATATTAGAAAGGCAAATATTGGGATAGTGATATGGCTTAAATATATTAAAATTTTCCCTCTGGGAAGCTGGTCTTTACCTCTGGCTAGACCACACGTGGGGAATCTCTTTCTTGCATGACAGCAGATATCAACCCACATTAGCTGCAAATTCAGTATGTTCAACCAGAGTGCCTGAGCCAAGCAAGAAGAGGGGTAGTCTGGGATGCCTATTCTACCATGGTTTTCTTTTTCTGCATATTAAAAGTTCTCCAGTATATTTTCTTTTTATTATTTTTCCTCTGGATAATCCCAAGTTTGTCCTCCCTCTTTTTAACCATTGCATAGTAAGGAACAGACTGCTGTTTTATCATGAAAACTCATTTTACCTTAGTAGAATTAACCACCATGGCTAGTTCTTTAAGTTCTGTGTAAATTGAAGGAGCAGGAGAGAAAGAGTGACTCCAGAGAGCAATTCAGAGTTCTTCCATTAAGACACCTGCACTGAATCACTTCCTGGAGAAATCTCTGTCTTTCTGCTAAACTACAGTGTAAACCCAGGAAGACTTGGCTGGAAAAAGTTAGCCCTTGTGAATCTGGAGTTCACAGGAGTCCTACAGCATCCAAACATCCCAAGTACTGCAACTCTGTGTATGTCTGGAGCTGTGCTCCTACCCATCTTCAGTCATTTGCAGTTCTACCCAGGAGTCAGAGATGCACAGTCTGGTGTTTGCAGGCCTCGAGTTCTCTTACAAGGTGGCATTTGTGCAGTAACTAAGGCAGCAGGTAGTCAGGCTTAGCTGGGATTTCAGTGCTTCTCTGAAATACTGAGGAACTATTACCTACACTCAACAGTTCCTATTATAAACTACTGAAATACCAGCCAGGGAGGAAAAGGCTGATACAAAAACGCACTGGAGAAAAGGAAAATGGCCCTTCCAGCGAGCTGAAATACACTGTCTAAAAATGACAGGAACAGCATCCTATCCTGTTCAGACCATTTGTTGGACATTATTCACAGCTGCCATGTGTACAACATCCTTACCATTTTCAATCAACTGGCCAAAACTGTAATATGTTGATACTAAAACAGCAGTAGACAATCTGTAGTGCTATTTCTTTGTCCGCGTTCCCTGCAAACCCCTGAAAAACTAAGGCAACATTATATCACAGCCGCACTGTTTTGAAAACCTCTAGTTGAGGTTCTTCTACTCAAACTTGCTGCTCCCTGTGTCCTCGGACACAAATGAACACTGCAACAGTAAAAGCACCTGGTCAATTTTTGCTTCTGTCACTCGAGCTCACCAGGAGTTGGGGCCAAGAAGGCATCATTACATTTTAAAAACACCTATGTTCAAAAAAGACTGGTATCTTCGTTGTTCATGTTCTCCTGGATATACTGGAGAATGTCCACTTCATTCATTGTCTGAATCCTGCTTTCGTCTGGCTTTGCTGGTGAAGATGAATTAGTGCTCCTGGGGGCAACTGCTGGCTTCTGAGGCAGCAGTGGTTTCGGGGGTACCTTAGGTTTTGGTTTGGAGGTAACTTCCAAGAGTTTCTCAAAATCATCTGCAACTCTGGAATGAGAAGAAAATATCACTAAAATCTTGGGAATTTCTGAATTGCTTTTAGTTTTCTAAGAAAATGCAATCTTTCAAAATATAACTTTCTGCAGGAAAGAATCTACTTTGATGAATTTCTCTTTCCACAGAACTTTCCATAAGAACCATCCTGTTATAATGTGACTTCTCAGTTCACTGTAAAAGTTAATTAATTTTGCAGCATGTTTTCAAATGTCTAAATTAAAAGCCATTTGCAATTATCAAATGAAAAAGAACTTTATTTTAGTTTGGGAAACAAATGTTTTTAATTTGTGACAGGATGATTTGCTTCCCATACATTTTCATGGGAAACTTAAAATTTTTCACATTCAGCTCTGCTTCCTCTTCATCCTCATCACCCAAAACTGAGATTGAGAATCCCCATGCTCAGTCATGAGAACCTGGAAACACTAATGGATTTAAAAATACCGTGTTCACATTTGCTTCTGGGAAATTGAAGAAGTTTTGCCATCTGTGACCATATACAACAACTTTTTTGTGATAATTTCCCTTTGTTTCCTAGTGAAATAACCCAGAACACTTCAAACAGTTCAGGATATTTTCTATCTGCATTGTTTGACCTTATCAGAGATGCAGCAGGCTCTGTGTGCCCAACTCTGTTCCCACATGAGCTGTTAAAGACGTTGAGAGAGCCCCTATAATAGACTGTCTTGTAACTCCAAGGGCTGTCTGCCTTTGGAAAGTGAATATGTGGAGGAAAGGAAAAGAAGGATGTTCTCCAGTGGCTCCACTCACTGGAACAGGATAACACACAGGAGTCTAAGGAAGATGCCTCTTCAGTTTCCCCTCCTACATGCCCCATATGTAGGCAGTCCCTGGACCATGAATGAATCATTTCATGTCAGGTATTTTTTGGTTCTTCCACTAATTTGCCTTTTCTAATTAGAAGCACAGAATCATAGAATATCCTGAGTTGGAAGGGATCCACAAGGATCATTGAATACAACTCTCAGGACACCCCCATAGTCACACCATGTGCCTGAGAGCGTTGCCCAAAATGCTTCTTGAACTCTGTCAGGTTTGGTGCTGTGACCACTGCCCTGGGGAGCCTGTTCCAGTGCCCAACCACCCTCAGGGGGAAGAACCTTTCCCTGATATCCAGTTAATATCTTCCTCACTACCAGGCAATGAGGTCATCTTGAGGGGAGGTGTTACCCATATCCCTGTGAAACCACTGGGATAACTTCTGGTGACTAAATGGGACAGTAACTCCTCCCTTTCTCTCTTTATTCGCCAGTAGCCTTGTGGGAAATACTGTAAATGCCTCTGCCACGTGGCAGAAAAATTGGTAGGGCTTTCTGCAGACAGTTAAAGCAAAGCTGAGCTCTTCCATAATTTGGGAAGCAACTGATGAGGGCAACTGTCCAGGACCATGGGGAACACAATCAACAGAAGAAGCAACCTCACAGAGACACTTTATTCCTTCATCTCCAGTGCATGCTGTTTGAATGTAAAAACCACAGGTACTTCAAGAGCTCCAACCCCCTCAGCTAAGGATCTCACTATTACTAAGACAAACTGCATGATTTCAAGGGTTTCTTTTTTGTGTTGACTCTCATTAAAAGCTGTGAGGAACTTACAACTGTACTGCCCGGGCTGAGACAAACTACACTCACCATGAATTGGCCATAAAGTCAACATGGATCAACCTAAATTTTCTGCTGTACAGACAGTCAGAGCCCTTTAAGGTGAAACCATTCCTGAAGTCAGGCAGATCTTTCTGTGACTCCCAAAAGGAATCTAAAAAGAATCAGTTTTAACCAAGGCTGCTCTTTTAAAATCAATTGCCTGAACACTGATACCTAAAACCGGTAAATATCTGAACAGACCAACTTATGGACAGAGCAGTCCACTGCCCCAGAGCTCTGCACCTTGAACTCTACCTGTGGTATTCCAGCAGGCAGCTCCTCAAATTTCATCCTCCAAATAATTCTGGAGATTATATTTTCCTTTGTTTAGATAAGATTTCTGATGTCTTTTAGTTTTCATGATTCCCTGTGGGTGACACATCCCACTTAACTTACAAAACACACTCTGTATTTCTGAATTTCTCATCTACATAGAAGAAAATAATTTAATTTAGGACTAGGCCTTTCTGTTTGCTGCAAACTCTGATATCCCAGAGATATCACACCTGTGATCACATTGCCAAGACATGTTCTTGTTCTCTTTGGTCTGTAACAAACAAAACATGTTAGGGCTGGTATTTCTGAAGTCTCACTTGCTTTAGCTGATCTGATGCCTCCTTTCCTGGCATAAACAAATACTGAATGAATCAGTGTCCATGTCATAAATTTCTGATCACAAATAACAGAAACCATAATAACCAGAGAACAACACACAATATACATACAAACCCTATGGAGAAAGCATGATTTTGAAATAGGAGCACTGCACAGAAGGAGCAGCAGTAACTCCAGCTCATTACCTGATCAGACGGTATAGATTCCTGAATTTTCTACTCCTGTGTGGTACTATACTAATTTCTGTGCTAACCACAGCAACAAAAGCACTCAGCAAGCCAAAAAATACCCTCAGAAGGTCCAGTCCAGTAAGTTGTTGGGGTTTTTAGGGGGAGATGGGTTGGTACAGTGCTTTTAAGCCAAAGATTCTGTAGGGGATGGTTTTTCAAAGTCTGGAATATGTTCGCGTAATTTCCTTTATTTGTCCTGGATTTTTTCAAGACTTGCGTTAGACAGAAGTCTCTTACAGAGAACACAGATAATATGTGGTCTTTGTCTCAAAACCTGCTTTTCAGTGCTGCAGTGGCAGGCAAACTGTTTGATCCACTGCTGTTTGATCATGAGACACAACTGTCTTTGCAAAACTAAAGAGGTAAAAAGCAAAACGCCTCAGGCAGAGAATGAAACAAGGACTACTATTTCTTGAGAAGCAAATGAGTTGTTACAGTGCATAACTACTACCATATTTAACTCCAGGCCAGGAGGAGGAAGAAAAAAAATCAAGCAACTATTCTGAAACAAGATTAAAGGAAGAACCTTCCCATTCCCATCTTTTTATAGACCACCAGGAACACAATCCGTGTAATTAATCATTCTTTAATTAGTCTCTCTCATTTTCTGTAATGGAAAAGCCATGCCACGTTGTTTAAAATTCCTGCCATACTGTTGTGCTGATTCACAGACTCTACTGGTGCAAATTCTCTTTGTTTCCAGACACAGAAAGAAATCAAAACCCTTACTGAAGAAAGGCTGTCACAAAGCCCTCCAAAATGACTGCTGGCATGTGGACTTCAGGAGAGTAAACAAATTCTGACTTGGAGACAGACATAGCCGCCATCCGAACATCAACATTTTAGATGCCACTTCTCTGAACTCTGTCCTGTCTCTCTGGACAAAATCTTTGGGACAGGAATGACTATGTGCATGTATAGCATGATGGCAACAGTGAGCTCTGCTTGCCGGGAATGATCTAATGAGGAGAATCCGTAATGAAAGCAAAAGACAAAGACTCCCATAATTTGCTAAAGTATCCAAAAGGCTCATGCTCTGTTGTGCAACTAATAGCAGTTCTTGCAGAACAGACTTTTATCTTTCCCTATCTTATTAGCTTTATTTTTTCTGGTGTTAATTACACGCATAAGAGATACCTTAGTGAAGCCTTGGGGAGCGGCGTAATATCACATCTATAACTTTAGAAAAGATTTGGGCCCAAAAATAGGCAGGAGGCTTCAAATTATCTCTGGACCATCACTGCTACTCTGGTCAGTGGAGACAGTGTAATGTCTAGCAAGGCCCAGGGAAACACACAGGCTGGAGTTAACCACAGGAATGCCAAGCACTGGGGGCCATGTAGAAGGAATCTCCCTTCCTGCTTCATCTTTCCCCAGCAATCCACTATAGGTAAATTCACCGTGATATTTTAACCAGGATCAGGAAATATATCTGGACACTAGAAAGTGAGAATTTGTACTGCTGAAATGCTACAAGAACCACTTGCATGGCTTTAGTCTGGGACAGATCAGCCCTCCTCCAAAAAACTCTCTGGCACAACTGGGAGCTGGTGCCAGAGAGGGGCCATTCCCAGGAGAAAGTTGCATACACTCACCTTGTTCTGAAGCTGGAGAGAGTCTCAACAGCACAGATACAGCCCTGGTGCTGCCTGGCCAAGAGCCAGAGAACAGGCTCATTAGCTCAGGTAAGTCCTACACACATATGCCCACAAGCTCTCTGAGGAAAACAGCCTGCTGGTTACATCAGTCACCCAGGAAATGAGACAAGTCAATTTTTCCAGTCTGAAGTTCAAACCTCTGTCTCCTGGTTCTCTAGAAAGTTCCCTGCAGCCAAATCAAAGACCTTTCCCCCCCAGTTAGGTCACAGCAAGCAAGAGAAACAGCTCTGGAGTGGTCAGGAAATTTCTGACTCAGTTACTCCAACCTCCTCTACTACCTGCCCACTGCCCAAACAACCCTCTGCCCAAAGGATTTATATTAAAAATAATATATTTATATTAAAACCCTCTGGAGTTTCTTAAAGCTCTTTTTCCAACTATGGTGCTGTTCTCATACCCCCAGGACAAGCAAAAGCATTGGTGCTGGAGATGGTGCCCCACATGACTTGTGACTAGTCTGAAGATTTAAGTGTTGTTCTCTGAATTCAGCATCTGCTAATGCCTGCTCAAAGATGATCACACAAACTTTGTCTGTCTCAGGGATGGCAATGGCTCCTTGGCAAACCTGATACTGACTAACCTCTAGTCACAGAATCTTCCGAGTTGGAAGGGATGCACAAGGACCACCGAGTCCAGCTCTTCAGTCAGTGGCCCATGTGGAGATCAAGCCCATTACCCTGGCATTATTAACACTATGCTCTAATCAACTGCGATCACTTCAGGGTTTGTATGGACTGAATGGTTAGGAATGGGCAGTGTGAGGATGTTGCTTCAAAAACAGCTTCAGCCTCTAACACTGTAATGTTCCTCAAAGGGTCATCAGTGTAATCATAAGAAAAAACACACTAGATCTGCCATCTCAGGGCAGCAGAAATGGGATCCTGCTGCTGCCACTTTTTTAAGCACTGGAAAAAGACAAATGTTGTGCTGACAGCTGCTTCCTTCCATCTCAGCTCCCTATTCATTATCAAAGGTGAAGCTAATTAAATCTCTCCTAAATAGCTGCTCAGACAACTGCAATAATTATTTCAGGCCAGGATGTGCGATAATTTATGTAATTCTGTGGGCCCACAGAGCTGCTGCAACATTCACAGGATCAATTCTAGCATTGGTTTTCCACAAAAACCTGATCCATCACACCAGACAGGCAGGATTCAGATTAATGAGGTAGAAGAGCGCATGCCTGCAGGGCTATGATCTCACTGGCATAAGGGAGACATGGTGGGATGGCTCCTGTGATTGGAGTGTTGGAATGGAAGGATACAGGCTCTTCAGGAAGGACAGGCAGGGGACACAAGGAGGGACTGTCACCCCCTATGTCAATGACCAGCCAGAGTGCATGGAGCTCAGCCTAGGGATGGATGAGGAGCCATCCAGGAACTTATGGGGCAGGATTAAAGCGAGGGCAGGGACAGGTGACATTACAGTGGGGGTCTGTTGCGGGGCACCTGGCCAGGAAGACTGAGTGGGTAAGGTCCTCTATAGACAGCATCAGCATCATGTTCAAAAACCTTGGTCCTCACAGAGGACTTCAACTACTCCAATATATACTGGAAGGACAACCAACAGGCCATAAGCCACCCAGGAGGTTCCTGGAATGCACTGAGGCCAAATTACTTCTCCAAGTGACAGAGGAGCCAAAAAGGAGAGGTGCAATGCTGGACCTTGTTCTCACCAACAAGGAGGGGCTGGTGGAGAATGTGAAGCTCAAGGGCAGCCTTGGCTGCAGTGACCATGAAATGGTGGAGTCTCTTAGGGTAGTGAAGAGGGTGCACAGCAAGCTCACTACCCTGGATTTCAGGAAAGCAGCCTTTGGCCTCCTCAGGGACCTGCTTGGTAGAGTACCATGGGATAAAGCCCTGGAGGGAAGAGGGGCCCAAGAAAACAGGTTAATATTCAAGGATAACCTCTTCCAAGCTCAGGAGCAATGCACTCCAACAAAGAGAAATCAGGCAAAACCATCTGGTTGCTTATCCCTCTCTCAAAGTACATCCTATGAAGGAAGAGCATGACATGATCCTGTTTTCCTGAAGGCAACCCAACGGGACTTGACCTTGCTGGTTCCTACCACAGCATTAATCTCTTTTCCACAGATTCTGGACAGACATGAAGAATAGACACCTCACTGATGTATTATGGCAGACCTAGTGATAGGAAACAGTGCCTGCATCTACAATGCCAGTGGTTAGGGTGAGGTAGCTCACCAAGATTTTGCATCACCATCACTTCATATCTGTCAGTAGGCCAAGCAATTAGTAACCAGTAAAAGGCTGGTCAATGGACAGAAAGAGGGAAGATATTTGTTTGAATGGACATGGGTATTTTTCCATAAAAAGAAACCCTCCATTACATTTACAGAGAAATTGCTTCTTCTCTATGCTTGTTAAAGGAAAGTAGGTGATTCTATTTAAAACAGTAATTCTCATTTTATATGAGCAGGTATTCACAGAGAGCAGAGTCTTCAGTTTGCAATGAGAATATTTATCATATTCTCTTCTCCCTCATGTTGTGACAAGCACAGCCCACGTACATTTTGCAGACTCGTTTGTCTCCCTAACAGTCCCTGCCTCAAGACTTACAGTCACTGCTGAGGATTCACTGCTGTGCTGACAGTGCTGTGGTGTTAGTGCTGCTACAACCACCCAGGAACCATAAAGATCACCAAAGATTGGACTGCTCCTGTGTTCTGCTCTGAACAATATCTTTTTCCCATCTCCCCTTTGGAAGAAGAAGGTTCTGCCTTCCTCTGCCTTGGGCAGTGCTCTCCTAACTCTGCCCATGACTCACAGCAGTCAGACACTTCTCAGATCTACCACATGCACATGAGCAGACTCTGTAGTACCTATGGATGTTCAGTGCACAAGTAAGGAGCTCCCACATCTGCATCATTCAGCTAATCCACTGGTGAACATGTCCAGGTTTCTGACCTACCACAGACCTGCTGGAGCATCGTAGCTCAGGATGGTCTTAGATCTTAACAAAATGTGTCCAGGAAAACTTTCTGTGTGGTATAACAGAGTATGTCCAACAGACCCAGACGTTTCTGTTTTCCTCTGGCAGCTCATACAGCTCGAGCCACTAAAGAAATGGGTTGTCACAGCTCCTGATTTGATCTGAGGGCTGGGAAGAGATTTCTTCAGTCCCCTTTGGGAAAGGAGAGTACTTGTCAACACCTTCTGGGCAAAGGCAAGACTTATTCTTAGGCCTCAAAATATGCTCAAGCCCCCATGCCAGGGAGATTGCAGGGTTCAGCTCAAGTTGAACATTTCCTCTCACCACAAAGGGTCACTGCCTGAAAAAGAGACTGTGGCGCTGCCCTGCAAGAATATGTAAACACCAGTCTGGTGGTAAGGGAAGGTGGGAGATAATTCAAACGCTGCCCCTAAATTTATGAGACCTGACAGTTCTGCTGAGGCAGAACAGAAAAAAAAGTGCGTTGTGCACAAGCACTTGAGAAAGTTTAGATGTGGGATTTCAGGTGACTGCAAAGAATTTACATAGAGGCAAGGTGAAGCATTGGTTAGGCGAAAGGAGCTCTGCCACTCCTCCCGCCCCGTTAACAGCAGTTTCTCCTTGACCCCCAACTGCCCTGCATTCAGTCCACCAGCTCTGTAAGATGTGCATGAAGTGGGGTTACCAGGGGAATTTCAGAGGGTGTTAGGCACCTGAACAGGTCAACAGATCCCGACCTATCTGCCTATACCTCTTGCACAGCCAGGAGTTGCCTCTGGATTCCCATAGCAACTTTCCCATTGGCCCACTGGCAAGATTTTCTGCTTCATTACGTGCATTCATTTCCAATTGGATCTTGACAACTTGTCAACTATTGAAAGCACTGGGACAAATCAAGGATAAATGAAAACTACTGGAATTTAAAAGAAATGGAATCTTTTCCCATGGGTTTCCATAACCATCTGGGTGTGCTGCTGTCAGTGATGACCCAAAATGATTTAAAACCATGGTCTACTGGTCTCAGAGCAGACTTCAGGGACTCTTCTCTGCCACAGAGGAAAAGAACATACATAATCCAAAACATATTAACATGACAGATGGAAAGGCTCTCTCTAGTGGATGAAAATGCAAGGAGTGCATTGGAACAGGCACTTGTAGTTGTATGAACACTCTGGATCAAGTGCTGTGTGCTGAGATTGCTAAAGCAAACATGAAAGTATAGCAAGCACATATGTGTCTGCTCCCAAAATACCACTGCACTAAATCAGGTCATGTCCTGCCCCTTCAGCTTCTATAAACTTCAGGTGGGCGTCAGAATGTAATGCAAGATGGCACCCAACCCAATTTAACCTTTGTTTAAAGTAAGCCAGGTATTACTGTTCAGGCAGACCACTTCTGCATGCGTAGAAAGCAATAGCTGCAAAATTACCTGCCTCAGGAGTGGTCGAAAACCACACACAGCTTCTCTCTCCTGGGTTTAGTACCTGCTGTGGAAGCAATACACCCTAACAGGACCTGGCTGGCACGAATTAGCCTCATCATTCAGATGCCAGCCTAAGATCCAGAAGGCATGAATTTGACTCATTACTGCAGCACAGATTCCCTGGTGATGCTGGTCTCTCTGAGCATTGGTTCCCTGCTTGATCTCTTGAGGATTATCAGTGCAGGCAAACTAGTCTTGTGAGAGAGATGTCAGGGATAAAACACATTATGTGCTGTTCCAGTGCTACACTATCAAGGGGGAAGCAATACATTATTCCCTCCTGTAATTCTGAGCTCCAGTCCTCCTTTCCACTAGATTAAAAATTAAAAGCAGGATGATAAAGATTTTAATGAGAGTCCTTTACTGCTGTGGAAGTATGCATAGGATTCCTCCTGGATTCCTCCATGCACAGAGGTCTGTGAACCAGCAGCAGAAAGTCCTTGCTCCTGTGGCAAGAGCCCCTGATTTCACCTCCCTGAAGCTGAACTGTTCTGTCTCTGGGCTTTGTGCCTCCCTTCTCAAAATGGAGGTCAGGTTCCCTGTGGATCACTTGCAGAAAGCAGAAATGTCATGTTAGAAAACAAGAACTAGATAGCATGCCTGGGGCCTTCACGTCATTTCCTTTGGAGTCACAGAATAATATCTTGCACCTTACCTTTCTCAGAAAGTCTTCCTACTTTCCTTTTTAATGTGTTTGATTTCCAAGCTCCACGACACCCATTTTACATTTCACTTGTCAGTACAAGTATTGATTCACAGTTTGCATTTGAGGTATTTAAGCTTTTCCCTCGTTCGCCCCACATGACAGATTTCAGGTGAGTACCTCAGCAGTTCCTCAGTGTCCTCCTCAGGACCTCTGCTCAGCACATACTTGCTGTTCTCACTGGCATCTGGCAGCAGCAGTGAGTCACCCAGTCTCACCACCCCACCAAGGTCTGGATCTTCAAATAACTTCAGATCTAGAAAGAAAAGGCTGTAGTTAGATCATACTATGTAACACGATGCCTGCACTAACACTAGCTAGTAAATCTTTTGGCTACTGGGCCAAAAAAACCAGATCATGTAGACAATTATGTTTTTAACAAAGACTTCCAGTCCACAAAGTGCAGTGATACTCTGCACTCTCAGGACTTGGTAAATCTGCTTTTTCCTTGCACTCAGCACTAGGTTACATTACTCTTGTTAGCGTGGCACGAGTGACTGTGGGACAGCCAGCTCCCACAGAGACCTTAAGATCCCAGTTCAAAATGTTTACAGTGAACAGCTATGGGAGCTGTATAGGTCTTATTCTTTCTGAATGATTCTAAATTATTCTGCTCAGCTGAAGATTTGCCTTAACATTCCCAAATCATTATTTAGCCTGTATATTCTGTACCACCATAATTTAAAAGTTCTGTTATACATGTGCTTTAGATAAAAAAATCTGTGTGTATACAAATATAGAACAGATTTACTCTCTTTCATCTTCTTTCTGGGACCAACTGATGAGAAATCTTCTTCTGGGCCAAAGAGTCCTTCATCTGGATCCACTTCCTCTTCAAAAAGGGTTAATTTGGGTTTCTCTTCCTTGGATGGAGGAGCAGGTGCCTTTTTTGCTTTTTTAGTTCTAAAACATAAGAGAAATAGAAAGTCAGCTGCAATTCTTCATTTAACAAAGAAGATTTATGTCTAGAAAGTCTCCTAAGCTGCAAATAGATGGCAGGAGGCTAGGAAAGGTCTATGGAAAGGTCTATAGAAAGGTGCACAGACATCTGTTAGTCACTGGCAGGAATGGGATACTGAGCTGGAGGGACTGTTGGTCTGATGTACTGTACGTATACACATGTTCTGTATTCCTAAGAACTGTCAAGGAGCACAGTGGGAATGGGAAGAGCAGGGCTAACAAAGCTGTACTGTGCAAACTGCCACTCAAACCCATTTATTTTAAGCAGCTATACTCCTCCCACACAGAAAGCTTAAAATAAGAAAGAAGGCCAGTTCCAGCAACACTGTCCTGGATGGACAGAAAGGGATGGTTAAAAAACAAAGTGCAGGTTGGTCCATTGCACTGATCCCTTTGGACAGGATTTAAAAAATCTTTGGCTCCATTTCCTCACCAGTTCCTGCTGCTGTTTATGATTGCTGCATACTTCCTTCATAAAGGTATTAGATACTCCCCTCATCCCCAGAGGAACTGTACTTATGAGACTATGGAAAGCTCGTGCTGCTTACTTCCACACCCAGGACTGATGTTCCACTGGCTGAAGCTACAAGGCTGCTCTCACAAGAAGGCAGCTTGAGTTACAAGCAAACCCTGATCTGTTCCTAATCCCCTGCTTTGCTTATGCTCAGGGGTGCAAAAAAGAAAATTCAGAAAATGGGACAAAACCTCTGGGTCAAAAGTCCAATTCAAACTAAGCTGAAAGGGAAACATTCCTTAGGACAGCATGTCCTTCCTAAGTAATTGCCATATTTCAGAGATCCTCAGTTCCTTACTCTCAGCAGTCTTGGCCTTGCCATTTCTAAGGTAGACCCTTTGAGGCCTCTTACAATAGAAGATCTGATCTTCTCCTTTGCACAGAGCAAGGTCAGGTTTCACCCTAGAGCAAATCCAATTATCAGCACTTAACATGCCACAGTCATCAAAAACTAAGAACAAGGTCAAAAGATTACACATACATTCCAACTACATTAAAGAATCTTGTAAAATCCTCTTCCGATTACAGCTGCACACAAAAGAGTGGAGTTCAGTTACTTTCAGTTATTTTCTCAAGTTTATTATCAACAAAATAGAACTCACAGATGATACTACCTTGCTACCACCGCTTTGTCTCAGCAATGGCAAATGCAGCACTTTGGAGGCCCAAGAACAAGCCCCATGGAGAACTTAAATATGGCTTTATTTGGAAATATACCCTATTTGATATAGTAAAGGTAGCTGCAGTTGTCAGCAACTAGTTTGCTAAACTATTTATGACATAAACCTTCGTTTTAAAGCAGAAACTTTTACAGAGAAACTTCCATGGATTTCTTTTATTTTGCATTCATATTCATTATGGATATGCCTAGAGTGACTTCTGAATTTGAGCTACTTTTGAAAGCTCAGCTCCAAGGAACTGAAGCATTTGTAAAAGACCCTTCTTCCAAAACCTGTCAAAATCTAAAGTTATAATACATACAAATCAGACAGCTTTCACCCAGGATTTCTACACAAACTCAAATTCTTTGTTTTATTAACTGTGGTAAGGAATCTATCACTCAAATGATGTCTTAGTATTAAAGTAAAAGGTAAAAAATGAGAGCTGTTATATTTAACCACAAAATCAGAAGAACAGTAAGACTGAGTCTTCCAGAGATGACAAACTGATTAAAACTAGAATTAGTAGACACAAGTAAATCCAACATACTGGGAAAGAAGCAACTTTATTTGCATAGTTCAAGCCTCATAAAGTATTCTTTGAGAGGTAAATGACAATATAAATGTGGATTTGCCAACCTACAGAATGCCAAGAGTCTTTAACATGATCCCCTGCCCATTCAGAGAGTTACAACAGCTCTCCTGATGCATAAGAACCTCTTATGCCACAGATACTTATATCCATGAGCCAGTACATTTCCAAGCAAAAGGTCTCCACCCCAGTGAAGTTAAGAAGGAGTTTACCAGCAGTCAGCTGAAGTATTTGCAGCAAAGTTTACCAGTGTGGTGGGAAATACCAAAGAAAGGGAAGAGAACCATAAACTGTCATAAAGAACAATATGTGAAACAAAAATAATTGAACTGAAAGGCCCCAGTAACAACCCTCTGCTTAGTCCAACCACCAAACCAGCCCACTGACATGGGCTCACTGTCTGTTTTGCCAGGAGACTCCACTGGCAGTAATGGCACAGGGCCAAAACCCAAGGGGCTTGACCTGCTAGTGGTAGGAACATGAGGAAGTTGTTTTTCTACCTTCAAGTTGTTTCCCCTCACTACCCTCCTAAGGAAGCCACAGTTGGACTGCCAAGTAATTCCAGCATATCCATACAGGGACTCTGTTGAGGTCAGTCTCTAAGTGGGAAACAGGATTCCCACGGTTCTGTATTTAGCTGTGCCAGTCCAGACTGTGCACTGCTGAGCAGAGGTCAGTGGATGAGAGTGATGTGTAAGAAGTTTCAGAGCCTGTCTGAGTTCTGGTTTCAGAATCAGCTGCAGCTGGCTTGAGTGTGCATCTGCCTGCCCTCTCATCCCCTCTCTACATATGCCTGATACCTCCCCCTAAGCAGGGAATTAGCTGGAGCTGAGCTGATCGTGAAGCCACAAGCTGGTAGCCCTTCAGAAGAGAACCTGCAAGGACATTTAATCTGATGACCATGATGTGCCAGAGTGCAGTAAACTTGTGCAGGCACACAGAGGTTTTTGGAAAGACAGAAATGAAGTAACATTTGGTTTTCCAAAGTACTACTGTACTCAGGCCCTGTACTTCATTAGCACCTCCTTCATACATCATGCTCACCACCTTGGGATCTGACATTTTGAAACTACCAGCATCCAGCTGGTGGAAGATGACCCGTGTCATTGCTATTTCTTTGTTGCTGAAACAAGTGAACCTCTGGAACATCACTCTAGTAAATTATTAAAAATCTTCCATACAGAAAGAACTGTGAGAATCACTCGAATAGCAATGCTGCCTCCTGCTCTGACTCCTCCACTGGCCTCCTAACTGACATGGACCAAAACTGGATGATCAAAAATTAAGAGTATATGAATCCACCTAGTCAGGTTGCTGGCACATTTGAAAGTGCAGCTGAGAGTCCTGGCTCCCAAATGGCTCACCCAAGAAAATGCCAACAAAACCCTGCATGCAAAGACACTTTCAAACCTAACCTGTTTTGTGAGCACAATCCTCTTGTTGTTGTTTACCAAATACAAAGTAGGTCACTCATTTGGCAGCCTCCAGGTCTCACTGGCACTGCAATCATGCAAATATGCTTTCTGGTCAGCTGTAGAAAACAGCAATGAGGATGACTAAGACACTCCAAAGTCAGAAGATTTCCAGAACTGTATGTGTGATGGCTGTATTATGAAACATTGGATCTCCAGATCTAACACTTGGTGGCATGTGGCTTAAATCACAGAGTATTGTGCTCCTTACAGAGGAGTCCCTAACCCATGATAACTGCTGGGTTAAAACAGTGAGTGTTGCTATCAGAGTATGTGTAATCTCAGCACACTGACAAAAATTTACAGAATTTATTGTTCTGAAAATGTGACCAATCTCTTTTTTATAGAAATAAAATTATGCTCCAGGAAAGAAATGTTACAGTAATATTAAAAACAAAACAAAACAAACCCCCCCAAAAAACCAAACAGACCTATTCAGAAGATACATACTCTTATTTTAGGTATCCATGGGATTTTACATGGGAAGAGCTCTCTAATATAAATGGACACTCCAACTCCTACAAATCTATGTTCAGGCTTGAACAAAAGAACTACAGCTAAAATAGCAGCTATAATAGCACATCTTCTTGAAAAATCATTTCTGAAAAACAAAGAACCTATACACTAGTTCCTGCAGAAAACAAAATGTCATCTGCTGCTTTCCTTTCATTCAACAATGCTCGCTTGCCAAAGCTGGCTGATAATAACAGACAGGACAAAAGGGGTCATTCTCATCCACGCTGGGCAAGGGATGCCCAATAGAAATTCTAAGCCCGTCAGCTCAGCACAGCCTGACTGCTAAGCATTAAGCAACCATGACAAGTGTTGGCCACAGGGATCCTTTAGCTCACACAGTAATTCTTTTCTTGTGGACATCACAGTAACATACAGTATTTTAAATGCCTCTGACATATTCCAAACTAAGATAATACATAATAGATGGGATAAATCTCCTACCAGAAATCGTTTGGAAGAAGAGCATTCAATTGCAGGCTAAGTTTCTCTGCTGCAGCTCCAAGATTAGGTCAGTCTTGGACTACTGTTCCAGCAGAGCAACAGATGGAAAGAAAGCCTGAAGGAACAGATTTTCAAGAGTTCAGGTCCCATCTAGGGACCTGCCTTTGTGGAGAGATTTTTCTGAAGGGCTCAGCACTCAAGAGTACCTCTTCTTCCTAAACCAAGCCAAGCTGGTTTTATAATCTGTCCTTGAGCTTTCTGACTATATTCTTTTTCAATATAATTTGAAAACAGATGAGAAGACCACAGATGGACAACTTTTGTTTAGTACACAGCTCATTAGCAATAATCATAATACAGAAACATTTCCTAAAATGTTTTCAACTAAATAACTAATAAAGGCATACACAGGCACTGGTATGGCTGGCAAGGGAACCAGGGTTACAGAGTAGATTGCAAAGAAAGAAAATTAACATAAAGGAAATTTATAATTTTCCTCTGATTTTCTAGACTAAACCAGAACGTGAGACTTGCTGAAATAAGGACAACAAAAGACAAGTTTCAAAACACAATCATGTCTGAATGAAACCACACTGGTCCAGAACAAGACAAGCATAATGAAGTTGCCAATAATGATGAGAAAGAGCCAAAAGTACTCACTAGGATTTGGGGTTTCATCTGCAAAGCAGCAGAATGGTACTTTCAGGGTTTCTGACAACAGTGAAATTTTTCTTAACTCATGTTAATGATGCACATTTTCCAGATGACACATACTAAGGTGCTTCGGAAAAAATTGGCCAGCTATCTTTGAGCACCCTGGATATAACAACTCCACACATTTCAGAACTCCAGGAAGGTTACAGAGGGATAAAAATGAAGCCATTTCAGAAATCAGGAAAGTTAGAAAAACACAACACAAAGAAGCACGGGATGGTGAACACTGCCTTGATGCTTGGTAAAATTATAGAAAGTCAGATAAATCAGAACTAACCAGCAAGTAATTAAAAGAGCATTCATTACTAAAATCTGGCTGGAATCATGCTGCTGTTTTCTTTTCATGAGCCTACGGGCTTGGTTAGTAATGGCATCTTACCCAAGGACTGACACAGCAATCACGACGTTCCCACTGTTTTCTTCCAAAGCAGAAGCAGGATGATGGAAGCTCCTGTCCTTCAGGTCCTGCAGACAGGGATCTCACTGCAGCACTGCAGGGATCTACTTCTCTACAGAGACAACTTGAGCTATCTCTGCATTAACTTGGGCACACAAATGCCTCAAGCAAGAAGGGATGAAACCAGAACACTCTTTTTGCTTCATGTATTTGGTAGGACAAGGAGGAGAGAATATTGTCTTTCTGTTCAGTCTATGAATTAGTAAAAGAGCTACAATTCTGCCCGATTCCATCCTATTTTTCCTGTTCATCCGTCCTCAATAATTTCCCAAAATTTCTGACCAGTATCAGATATTTTCTTGCTCCCCCTCCAGAATCTGCAGTGCTACCCTATCCTCTGACTGCTGATTGGGCCTCCTTGTCATCTTCAGCCTCTTCTGCACAATGCACCCCTTACCTTCTAGACCTCTGTTCTGGACTCTTTCTGCTTTAACCCTAAAGATTATTATCATGGTCAAACTATGCTTTTGAAAAAGACCACAGGCAGTAACTGAAGGAGAAACAGGAAGCTTCAATGGGAAAGTGGGAAAATGCAGATGCGAGGGTAAGTTAAAAAAAAAAAGTATAAAATAAGCAGAGGTAACAGTAGGCAAGTTAGCAAAGCAAGAGAAAGGGAAGAGGTTGAAACTGATAAAAAAAATAACCAGCTGTAACTGCCAACCACTGAAAATAAACATTTACTAGTCAGTTTTCAAAAAAAAAAAAGAAAAAGACAAAATTAATGCCAAATTTTAAATAAATGCAAAATCTTTCTGGAGAAAGAAAGCTTTATTGGGAAATAATTAGGCTGAACAGTTTGGACCTAACACATTCTGCAAGACATTATTCCTTAATTTATTTCTTTTAATGTCATTATTCAAACTAATGGAGTTACTTTCAAGAATAGGCCCTAGCTTTATATTCTAACCCTATAAAAATTATACTCTAAGAAAGAAAATCCATTCTCTTACACTCATTACTGATTGTTACAGGTCTGTAGCTCCAAATCCAGCAGCTTCTTTATCGAGTACTCTGTTTCATGCCTGTAAAGTGATGCCTACACGCCGTATAACTCAGCAATAAAATGTGCCACATGACAAGAATTTAAATGTAATGAAATCAACCTGCCTTTATGAGACATTCTTCACAAAACATCCCGCACAGCTTCACAACCCAAGTCAACCAAGCTGAAACAAAGAGGGTGTGAAAAAACTTGCTAGTGAGCATGTTAACTGTCACATGCACAACAGATTCAGGAGCAAACTCTAAAAAAGAAGGCCTCACAGAGAAGGAGTTGAAGGTACTGAAAGTATCCAGTGTTGTGGTAAGAATTCTTACAACTACCACGTAAAAGCGAAAAATAGCAACCATTTTGGAGAAGTGATTGGTTTCCTCAACACTGAACCACACACACACATGAACATACCACCACAGCTTCTTGTTAGATGTATTTGAATATTTTCTGAAAAAACACTGAACATGAGAATACCTGATGCCTCATTTTCAGAAGTGTTGGATACACCTCTAGCGTTACAAAATGGTTTGGGTTGGAAGGAGCCTTAAAGATCACCTAGTCCTACCCCTTTGCTGTTGGCAGGGACACTTTTCACTAGACCAGGTCGCTCAGAGCCCCATCCAACCTAGCCTTGAATATTTCAAAGGATGGAGCAGCCACAACTTCTCTGGGCAACCTGTACCAGTGTCTGACCATCCTTATTGTACTTACATCTCATCTAAACCCACCCTCTTTCAGCCTAAAACTGAAGTTGTCCTCTCACTACAGGCCTTGGTAAAGCCAAGTCAGCAGGACCTGCAAGTGTTTGGTGCCTCCTCCCAAGGACAGGCAGCCTGATCTGTTCCACATCTACTTCATACAGTTTGAACTTTGTGTTACCTAATCTTCAGGTCCTCACAACAGAATGCCATGATATCCAGGAGCATCTCCTGCTACCTATGTTTGACAGCCCCTTGGCCTCACGTTATGCTCCTCATGAGGAAACCATTTCCCCTGCAGTGCTGCTTCACCTGAATTCCCTCCTCACTGCATCCTAAAGCAGAATGGGTACAGGAGCCCAGACTGCAGGCACAACTCTAATTTTCCTCTGTCTGTGAACAGAAAAGCCTCAAAGAGACAACCGAGCAAGAAAGGAAGCCTGCATCAAAATAGTCTGGCCTCTCTAATCCCAGATGTTCTGTATAAAGCTCAGTCTGAAAGGTGCCATTCCTTTCTTTTTGCCTGGTACCAGCACAGACCAACCCTCAACCTACAGAAAACCCCTAGCAACCTGCACCTGATGTTCCAGTCTAAAATTCTGCCTGACATACCTGTCATAGCACATCTAGAGAGCTTAAGAAAAGCCTGAGAAGGTCTGGTTACCAGGGCAGTGAGCAGATTCCAGCAGTAGCCAAGCAGGATTTGGAAGCAGGGGCAGATTGCTTCCAAACCCAGGGTCTTGACTGCCCAAGGAGGGACCATAGGGCTGAGCCTGGTTCCCTCACTCACATCTTGTTGTTCACTTTCTCCTCTTGACTCTGCCATGGGTAAAACAAACCTATCACTACAACTCAGGGATGGCTCTACAGGAACTACAGCTGAGAAGGACACAGTGAGACACTGTCAGAGCTAAATGACACCCCTGTTGCAGGCACAGAGCCCTGCTCCGGCTGCTGCCTCTCCTGATGATCATGAGATTAAATCCTCTTTCATAAAAAGAGAACACAGCTTTCCTGCCTCGAGGTTTCATGTGCTGATTTTTTTATTTTAAACAGAGGTAAGATAAAGTTGCTCTGGGTGAAATATTCCCCAGGCCATGGATATACCTACTGCACGAAGCAACTCCACTTGTGATGTTGCAGACACTGCTGGAGGTCAGACTGTAGGAACAGCCACACCAGGGAGCACAACAGACAACAAACTCTTCCTCCTAAGTAAGACACCAAGGCTCTGCAGTGGCAGCTTTTCTGCTGCAAGCAGAAAAACAGATGACATAATTCTGTATTTTTTAAATTGGATTCCTATTTATGTTTTTATCACTAACTGGCCTGACTTCACAGCACAGAAGCTTCTGCAACATAAGTAATTTCAGTGGCTGAGCATTGAGCTCAGTGTGCCCAACATCTGGTTGTCAGGATGAAGGGAAGGTCCTGCTGGGGAAGCACCAGGAGCCCTTTGTGGGGCACAGTGGGGCCAGGCACTGAATTACGGAAACCTGCTAAATGCAAGCAAGCCACAACACTTGATTAAAAGAAAAAGAAATAAGTGTTCTGTCTTGTGCATGATGTCCAGTGCAGTGCTGGTGTTATTTGGCAGACATGACAATATTCTAAAATCATAACCAGAATCATTCCCCTCCTATTGGCAAAAAAACCCTCAGAGCTCAGCCCAGCCAGAGCGACACTTGCTATTCCCACAGCACTTTAAAGAGATGGCAGATGGATGATCTCAGCAAGGCCTCCAACTAGCATCTCATATCCCCAGAGAATTATGACTAGACACCAGTGACACAAGCCTGTAGATCCACACAACTGATTCAGTGCAGACCCTCCCCCTCACTCCTGCTCAGCCACCTG
This sequence comes from Lophotriccus pileatus, assembly GCA_035583135.1. NCBI lineage: Eukaryota > Metazoa > Chordata > Aves > Passeriformes > Tyrannidae > Lophotriccus > Lophotriccus pileatus. The sequence goes on from JAWWES010000115.1 coordinate 106,151,052, forward strand.
ATGATCTGCTACTGCCCACCCGCCCCTTGGGGCTGGCCCCATTAAAAACACTGACAATTCCTGTGCTGCAAGGGATGCTGCAGGGAAAATGGATCAGGGAAATGCTGTGGTAGAAACGCTGGTATACATCTCAGGCTCTCACACACCAGATGACGTGAGAACTCAGGCTCGCTCGTGAAGGGACAAAAGGCAGCAAGCATGTAGTGTTCTTTGAGCACAAGGAGAGCTATTTCCAGGCTTAGCTGCTGTTGACTCACAGTGTGAGGCTGGGCCAGTAATTTGATCCTTTGGGTCAGTCTGCTGACTCACAAATCCTAAATGCACTCAAAGAACATTAAAGTTATGCCATTTTACAACAGTGAAGAATCTTGTGCCATCTAGTAAGTTGGAGGCATGTGAAAAATTACCTGAGGTTTGGTAAGGGGGATCTTTGGTTGAATACACAGAAGGGGAGCAGAAATTAAATCACTGATCTGTATCAGGAGAGGGACTAGTGGAAAAGTGCTGAAATGATGCTGATGACAGAGGGGAGTAACAATTACAAATAACTGCACTATGTTTTAAGCTTTTACTCCCTGGTGTTACAGTGGGTATGGCAGTGTTGAAGGAAGAATGATGAGTTCAGATAGAAAACACACCCAGGGTAGTTCAGGATTTGGATCCATAAGGAGGAATGCTACAGCAACCTTTCACATGTCACATAGCTAGGACAGAGAACCAACACTACAGGGTCAGTGTGGGCATAATGTCTCCCTGTGCTGCTGAGGGGAAGGAGGCAGAGAAAATGGGGAGTGAAGTTGAGCCCAGAGAAAAGGGAGGGGTGGGGGCAAGGTATTTTATTTCTTATTATCCTACTCTGATTTGATTGGTAATAAATTCTATCCATTTCCCCAAATTGAGTCTGTTTTGCCCAGGACAGTCACTGGTGAGCGATCCCTCCCTGCCCTTATCTTGACCCATGAGTCTTTCATTACAATTTCTCTTCCCTGCCTAGCTGAGGAGGGCAGTGATAGAGCAGCTTTGGTGGGCACCTGGTGTCCAGTCAAGGTTAACCCACCACACCTGCCTGTGGTCTCTCCAAGGAAGGGAAGGGTTTTGAGGCTGCTCACCTTCCCACGACTGGCAGAATTCCACAGCAGAGGTGCCATGAGCACAGGAGGTAGCACACCCCCCCACCCTGCTGAACAAGAGGGCTGGAGGAGGACTGTACCCATACTATAAACCACTTGGCCTTGGTTTTCCCTTGCTATGTGTGGTGTTCTGGAATGATTATTTATTCTGCATCCGTTTTTCAGTTCAAGTGCTTGACATGACATGAGGGTTGTGCTAGAGCTCTGCAAAGGCACAGCCTGAAACAGTGCTTATGACACGCTTTGGGCACAGAACAAAGGCACATGGGGGTGTTTGAAGAAGCAAAGGTTGGCGAGATACTGCCAGAGGACTGTATATGGAGGTAAGTTTGATGCAGTCCTCTCCATGTCACCTTCTGGAAATGGTCCTTGAGAGAGGCCCCTCCAAGGAAGAACTGATAAGCAAAGAGCTGAAAGGAGACTGTCCTTTGCCATGTTGTCCATTTGGCTGTAGAGATTAAGGTTTTTTGGCATTCTTCATAATATCCATCAGTAGCACAGAACAGCACCATGATTGCATGCCTCCTGTGAGCAGTGGGGATGTGCTGCACTGCCAATAGCTGGAAAATGACTGGCAGACCAAGGATGTTCCTCCATGAGAGTAAGGGATACAACAGGCTGGGTAACATCTCTCACCACCTCCCAAGGGCAACTAAAACAATGCTTATTGCCAACAAACCACTATGTTTGCCAACAGACCCCAAACACCTCACAACCCTTCAGAATTCACTCTCTCTGCACCTCTGCCTGTCAGGGCATGCCAGCACCGTTCTTTTACAGATTAGGAATAAAGTGAGGTCCTGAAAACCAGAAGTGAGCTATCTGCAGCCTAAACAGGATGTCTTTGAAATGAAGAATTGAAAATTAATTCTTCTGAGGTCTTGGCCAGCAGTTCTGGACCACATGCTTCTCCTTCCCGTTTCAGCAACCCACACTGTATGGCACTGCCCTTGTCTCTTGGCAGCACCACTGAACAAATAAAAACAACTCCAGTGAGGTCAGGGTTTGCAGTAACAGCCCCTGAGGGAGGAAGAGAGGGTTAGCCCTCAGGAGCCTCCTGAAAATGCATTTGCTTTTTTTCATATTATAGGACAGTAGGGGCCATGGCTCTGTCATTCATAGCCAAGAAAAGTAAGATGGATGACTCGGGAACAAGCTTCCAGGACAAGAGAGTTATACACAACAACAGCCTATGCTGGCAGATAACACATCACATAGATGAAAAATGAGATGTCTGTTGCAAATGGGTCTAGATAATGTTATAAGTTGGTTTTGAGAGCATGACACTATGTTTTGTGTTTAATGAAGCCTTGAAGTAAGCCTCAGATACTATCGCAGACAAAAAGCAATAAAGGAAGAAGAAAGCTTGGAAGTCTTCCATCCAAGCCACTCCAACCCATTTGTGCCCCGTGCCAATAAGAAGCAGTTATTACAGAAAATCGTGGTTCAGAGAGCAGACCTCAGAAAACAGCCTATACTAGCAAAAACACACGTCGGGACCTTTTCCGAGCCACCACAGCTCACACCCACGTGGCTGAACTCTGTTACAGTCCAAAAGAGGCAGGCTGCACCCATCCAGTCCCAGGTGAGCTCCTGAGCTGTGCCATCATCCAAAAGAGTGCCAGCTAAGAGGAACCACAGCAGCCAGCTCCACACTTGCTGTAAAATGCCCTTGGTGGTTTATGATCACAGAGCATCCTCAAGTGCCAGGCATACACTCATCACTGCCTGCACCAAGAAAAGCCTCATTACAGCATCCCAATGGCTCCAATCCTGACTTCTAAACATGCACTTTCTTCAGGCTGCCCTGTTGGCAACGAAAAGCCAACATGTATACCAGAAAATAAATGTAGTCAGAGCTTGCACTGAGATAATTGCACACAGTAACTGCCCAGTGAGTTTCTAGCATGCTTCCTGGCATGAACTTGGCCCAGGCTAATTATTGCTTTCCCAAATGATGCCTGGACACATTTTAGGGATCATTACAAGCTTAGGGCCCTTCTTGTTTTGGACACGGCCAACTTGCTCTGAGGAGCAGAAGGATTTGGCTGTTGGACAGAAGCTACTTTATTCTAGTTGGAAAAAGCAACACTACAGTTCCTGTCTGCTTTTATTTACTAGTTTAGCCACAGTCAAATCACCTACCAGGGCTGTTTATTTTACTGTGATGATAAATCTTAGCCCCTTTATGACCTGGACATGACTGGGCACCTCAGGCAATATGGAAAGAAAGTTTTCGAGTCTTTCCAAAATTTATAGAAGGTACTGGAATGCATTTTTTTCACTTCAATGACAGTGGTCATTAACAACTATCTGAATTCCACATTTTTGTGCAAAGAAATGAAGAATTTATTTCCCCCAGGCAGATCTACAAAATCAGTTTTATTCCTTTTACCAAAGGGATAACGCAGAGATCTCACCTCTTAGTACTGTGATATGACCCAAGAAATTCAAGTGCAAAATGAAGAGCTGCTGAGTCCCAGATGTGTGTCTGTCCTTAGGGACATTCCTCCTTTAACTGGCAGTTCAGATGATTCCAGGCCTGGCCAACTGCTGCAAGGGCAGTAGGAAGAAATGTGATCCCCAGGTGTGTTAATTAGTACTGGTCTATAGTTACAATGGCTAATTCATGCATTTTTGGCAAAGTTCTACAGATTGCTTCCAAAAATGGTTTTCCAAAAGCTGATTCTTTGATCCTTTGAAACAAAGACAGAAATGTCTGCAGCAGATCCATGGGGAAAAGGGAACAATGGTTTTATTAAGTCTGCTGAATTAGGAACCTGACAGCATCAGATGAAAGGAAAAGCAAGTCTCCCATCTCGATTTAAACTGAGCACACATTCACCCCACAGACAGCTTCTTCTATGGCAAACAATTCTGTTGTACTTGGTGAACAGAAAAGCAATAGGGCAGCTCTGAATCCATCCCTCATTAGCAGTCTGTCTCATCTAAGCAGTTCCCTGCATCTGTCGATTAAAGATTCCCCCTCGGTGCCTCGGTGAAAGGAGCAGGCTCATCGATGAGGTAATGCTTTTTTATTCTAATTAAGGACTTGAGTCATCCTATTATTGTAAAGTCCACGAAACAAAACATGTTTAAATCTGCCCAATTACATCATGTTCAATCCTCTTCCAAAGCAGAGGTAAAAAAAGGCACGCTTCTTATTCTGTGTAGTCATAAATTTATCCCATGGCCCTTCTAAAGGATCTCCTGCCTCCTACAAACCTGTCTCAGTTAAGTAACTGAATATGCCTGGACAACGGCTCCTGCGTGCCCTCAGTGCTGCTTAGTTCTGCTACAAATGCCTGCACATCGCTGTCAGACAGGATGGGGAAACCAAAAGCTGAGAGTTCATTCAGAGGACTATGGGAATTATTTGAAAGCTGGTGCCAGCTAGTGGCAATGGTATTTCACTCCAGTTCCCTGACACTACTTGGCTCTACAGTTCTTCTATATACAGAAAAGTGTGTGGTAAGTTTTATTGCTTTAGTACATTGTAAACAATGAACCAGGTCTGCTAAAAATCCTGTGAAATCTTCCTTAAAAGCAGACTATCTATTTTAGCAATCTGACCAAATTCCAGACTGGGTATTTACATTGATGCAATTCCCTCTGCATTGCCAGTTGAATTAAGTGTTCTTCACTCACAGTCTGATGCTGCAATGAGGTGTTGCACTAAGCTAGTAGGTCCTTGCTGCTTTTTACCCCAGGTGTAGTTACATTTGTGTTCTGCTTGAAAACACCACTGCCTGGTACACACAGCTGTACCACTACACAGACTAGAGAGCTATTTTCAGCCCTTTGGGTTTAGCATGATGGCATAAACACAAATTAACTATTTATAAAACCTATTAAAGTATATTCTGTGTTCTAATCAGAAAGAAAATGAAGCACATTAAAATTATTACTTAAACTCCTTCCCAAAGGATCCTTGTGTTCCAGCTGTGTAGGTACTGGAATCACTCAAGCCAGTCATGACAGAAACTTACCACCGAAGCATAAGCCAGGCAATTGCTTAAAAACCTGGGGAAATAATGACTGCATAATCTCATGGGACCAAAAATCTAACACTAGACAGGAAAATATGAAAGTAGATAAGGACAATGCTGGCACAGGGAAGGACTCTCACAAGTTTTCCTTAGGTCAGGGAAATACTATTTCCAGAATACAAGAAAACACAGAGCAGACAACTTTAGATCTCTAAGTTATGTATCCACTACTCTCCAAACCTCTCCCACAGTGTCAATTGCCCAGCTCTGATCCCAAAGTACAGACCTTTCTGATGGCCAGAAGCAGACATGACCGCAATCATCACCTCTCCAATATGCTCTCCTGAAGGAGTGGTTATGGATATAACACATGGCAATTACAAGCCCAGGAGTACCAGAACACCTCACTTTTCCTGAGTGCACTTCCATAACTCAGTTGGCCCTCCCAAAGAACAACAATGAGAGACGAAGACAAAGTCCTTCACACATCCAACTTGATTCCCATGACTGGAAAGTGCAGCTAGGAAAGGTTCTCAATTCCACCCCTTGCACAGGCCTTGGTGGACTTCACTTCAAGAAGAGGCTAAAAGGTTGCCCCTAAAAAGGGTTGAGAGCAGGCAATTTATGAAAAATAAGCGAGGCTTATCCTTTAACTGGGAGAGTAATAAAGACTTCTTTGCTGTCTTTTCTTCTTTCTCCTCATTTTGACAGCCAAGAACACCATACCAGACTATGTCCTTGGTTTTCAGAAAAGTTTCAGCTGTCAGTAGAGGACCAGGGGGTTGTTTACTGGGATTTTGGAAGTTGCCAATCCAACAGCAGCTGGATTGGAATTGCGACAAATACTTGTGTCACTTGGCAAAGTGATGGTCGAGCATGCCTTGCAACCTAAGCTTGTGACCCAACAACCAACAGAAAATAAAGATCTGCCTGTTCAAATCTCTGAAGGCTTCACAGCTGTGAGTGCAGATACACACACTGCTGGGAAAACAAAGCTCTTTATTCCCTCTTTCATTGTTTAAATGATCTGAATTTTGTTAAAGAAAAAATAACCTGTATCTTTTCTCTTCTCTGATGTTTTGACACTTTCACACTCTCTCAGCTGATCTAGACAAAGAGACTACTGTTTCTACTGCTGTGCATGAATCCTACTGGATTCAGAGGGGAAGTCACACACATACCTGGCTAGACCAAAAGGCAGCCATGAATTTGTGAGTGGCTGAGGAATAGGAGGATGTCTGAGGAGTGGCAGGAATACAACCCTGCCAACCAAGGACCAGAAGGCACAGCAGCTGAACACACGTTTTTACAAGTTTGCTCCAGACCATCTGTCCAGCAGACAGCAGCTGTGCCACGACACCACCGCAGCCTGCAGAAATTCTCCTCCTTGGAGATGAAAATCCACTAGCAAGCACATTGCCCTCACCTATGCTTTGGGCACTGCATCAATAAAACCCCTTGGAAAGAAGCTAAACATAGGACTCCCCTTAAGCCAATTTCTGCTTCTTCATCAGACACTCTCAGCGGCCCAAGGTTTCGGACAGAGGAAGCAAGATCTAATGTTGCCACTCAGTTCTTCCCCAAAGACAAAAGGCTGAAGCCACCCTTGGCTCTTTTCCCACAACAGGGAAGAAAAGGCAAGGGAAGGGAGCATTGGGATGAACAGTCAAACTACAGCCTGGCTGTCATTAAGGGGCTGGGAAACAAGAAGGTGTAGGATACAACCAGGACCAACTGCTGGCTTGTGTGCCAACACACCACCTCCTGCAGCCTGCCTGGCTCTGCAGGGCTCTGGCAAGGCCAGGGCTGGCTCCCGGCTGCTCATTCCCTGCCAATCTGCTGCTCAAAGCCATCACCCATTTCATCTGCAGCCAGAAAAGGCCCTGAGTCCTTTAATTATCTCCTTACCAACTAAGCCCAGCAACGGCAAACCTCTGGCAAACCTCAAGCACCAAGGGGGTGCTTGAGCTTGACCCCACCTACAACCAGCTACAAAGCTTTTAAAAACCTTTGGCAGAAGGCCCCCAAAAGGTCAGCCCTCACCAGCCCCATCCCTTCCTCACTATTGTCAGGACTTAGCTGTATCTGCATTTAAAAACAACAGATGCAAAGCGTCCCCCCACCCACGTGTCTGTCTGTATTCCTCAGGAAAGGCACAAATTTGGATGGGGAGAAGCCATGAGGGGAAATCCTCTGAACAATAGCAAAGGCAGAGAGTCGAGACAGAAACTCCCCAGGATCCATTAGGAGACAGAAACACTCTTGCCTGGGGAATACCCACCTTTGGACCCTGTGCAGTCTGCCAGGAAAAACCTAAGGCTCAGGAAATATATGCTGTCACTGGAAGATTTAGGGAGGCAAAGGAAAAAGGACGGAAGGGAGGAACCACGTGGGGAGGAGAGGTTCCTGCAAGGGCTGTGGAGAGCTGATGAAGGCAGGAAAGGAAAGCACAGGAAAAGGTGGGTTCTCCCAAAATGGTGAACAAACATTACCTCAGTAGTTAATTGCAGCTGAAGAAATGCATGCACTGAAAGGGCTGCTGCATGTTTTAACCCATGAGGCAGTCACAGTCCTTTTGCAAAATTATTGCTGCTTTGCCCAGGGGAGCTGGTTCCAAGCCATTTTGCTTAGCTGCTGTCTGAGGTTTAGTGGAGTAAACTGAATACAAATAGTAAGTATAGTTGTTTTAACTACAAAGTGAGAGGAGAGAGATGCTAAAGCTCTTAGCTTCAACCTACGAACAATAAAACTATTTTTCATCCACAGAGGAAGAAGACAAAACCAAATTCAGTTGCTGTGATGTGTTTTTTAAACTGCTTTACGATTCAGACCAGAAATCCTGCTTGGATCAAGTAAAAAAATCCACAGCTGGATGCCTGAATTCCCTACATAAAGCAAAATGTTAGGAACCTAGAGGGCAGACTGGAGCAAACACAGCAGCAGGCAGAAAGCTCTGTGGGCAGAGGAGCTCAGGGCCTTACAGTCTTTTCTAGTAATTCCTTCACACCCTGGGCCTGAGCACAGGAGCTCAGTTCAACAGTTCAGCTGTTCAGTCCCTGGTACCCACCCTGGCATGGGACAACCTGTCTTCTCCTAAGCCATCCTAATCACAGCCCAGGAGGCAGCACAGGCCAGCAGCCGTTTCCAGTGGGGCATTCTGGATGCAGCAATCCACATTTGGAGGAGAATGTAATGGTGTAGACACAGCCAGACACTGCTCAGTCAGGCCCAGCCAGGGCACCCTGGCACAGCTGAGCTGACTTAGCATTGGTGCTGCTCTGGATTCCTGCTTCACACAGCAATCCCCACTCCCTGACAATCTTCCCTCAAACCACTGGCAAATTTCTGGCCTTTTCCCACTGCAAAATTTTCAGCAGTACCATCAAGACCAGTCTGGCTGCCGGTGAATAGCTCATCCAACTTTGTCGCTGTCGTCCTTGCCTTGCCCTTCAGAGCATTAGCCTCTTTCAGATCTAGTGCTCTTGCTTCATTCATTCCTAAAGGCATTCCAGCTGTAGAAACCCCTGCAATCGTGACCAGACTCACAGTACTACTTTGCAATTTATGAGGAAAATCTTATAAAACACAGCAGTGTTAAAAGACAGTGCACCTCTAAAAACCCAGATGTGTTGCCAAAGCACCATGGTAGCCTACCAAGGACTTAAAAATATGTACCTGCAAATGTTGAGATAGATGGATTTAAAGAAGAAAGATAAAGAGTGGTGACAAAGGTAAGTCACTGCACCTAACATTGTCCCTACAATGTGGAGTTAAATATATATCTGATTTCCCATGTAAAGGGAATTAGAACATTTTAACAGAAATATTATAATGTTTGTGATTTACCAGAAAATAAAATAAATTAAAAAAAAGATGCTCATTTTAAAATAAAAAAAGTTTTGTTATGAGAGCTGAAAAGATTTCTACAAAGGTCCATGAGAACTTGCAGAGTAACTGGTGACAATACACTGGAATGATAGTACTCCAAACCATCAAGAAAGTCAGAGGATGAAGAAGAGAAAACATATTTCAAATGATTTTCAACACTGCACCCCACAAATGTAACATAATTTTGAGCAACCTTTATTCTTGGAAGAACTAGGCCTGGGATAAAAAACATTAAGGAGAAGGGGTGTTAAAAGCTGAAAACTTAACCACAAGCATGTATTATGGTTTTTGATATGTTCCTGATTTGGACAAGAAAAAAATCCAGTCTTTCTGTTGTTAAGAATCCCAAGATCCCCCTGCTAACACAGGAGGAGATAACTTTGAGGCATGACAATCACAGAGCAAAGAAACACAAAGTTTGTAGATTGTCATTAATACCCACAAAAGCTGAAGAGCTGAATTGGCAAGTGAGTTGCCCACCTGACATCAAAGAGCAATTCAGACAGCCTTGAATGCGAGACAGAGCATCAGCACAACTGGATGTCTCCTCCAGGCAAAAGGAACCAGGCCATTATGAGCTTCCACCTGGATGATCACCAGCAATACCAAACCAGAAAATAAAGGCCCTAGCTTAGCATTTTACCCCTAAGGCCAGTATATTTAACTGGATATCAGGTGGTTCAGCAGCACAGCAGCAGTGCTGGGCGAAATCCAACTCACAGCCTTCTGGCCCAGGAGGAGAAGTTGTTACCAAATGAAGCGTGCTGACAACATATGGAGGCCTGTGCTACTGTAGCAGTTTCATCCTCATCCAGAAAGCAAAAAACCTGTAAGATTATGCCAAACACATGATTCAGTTTAGGTCTGAGCTCTGCTGCTCAAAGCACTCTGGCCACCAATACTGTATGGGATGGACTGGCTTGTTTCAGTGCTGACTTTACATCTTTTCAAAGGTTTTTCAGAGAGGAAAGGCTCATGGATTTTATTTTTTTGCCTTTTTATCCTGAATTTACTAGGCATTAGAGAGCAGTTTACTACTAAACACATTTATCTGTGTCACCTCCCATTTTATTCATTTCCATCCCAAAGTAACTTCAAGCACATCTGAAGCTGTGAGGCCTGCAGCTCCCTCTTCAAAGCACGTAAGCACCTAACACTTTAACAGGCATAGAACACAGCCTAAAATGGTCCCCAAGAAACTGCACATCCACTGACAACCAAGCTCCTGCCTTTGGCCTCTTACCTAGACACCTACTACTAGATGGCACAGAGCTGGCACACAGTGCTTATGTACAGTCTGATCTCGACTGATGTCAGCTGAAAATAACTTCCATGGAAGCAGGGTGAGCTACATGAGAACAGAGACAATGTAAAATCAGATCCAGGATTCTCATTTCCACTTTCACGTTTCTGCCTCAACACTGTACATGTGAGATTTACAAAAATAATAATAAATACACATGCAGATTTCTTTTATAGATAGCCAACCTCTGGTTTAGAGTGAAAAACAACTGACTGCAGAACATGTCACACTGCAGCTCTGTGAAGACCAGTGAAGACCATACTTCTTATATAAATGAACTTATTTTGATTCAGTAAGAATTCTGTTCTCGAAAGGAATGGAAGCAATAAACTAAATGAGGATTAAATACCAGATCTTGTCATCCTTCAATGCATTAAAAGACCAAAATAATCAAGGTTTTCAAATGCTATGTCAAACTGTTCAGAGCAGAAAAGCAAACTTCTTGCTTGTTTTGGCATAGCAAGTTCTTTAAAACTTCTACTTGTTTTAAGTTGGAAAATATAACATTGCACTGCTAAACCAATAGATCATTTTCCTATCCAAAAAAGGACAGTTTCTTTTGTAAACTTACCAACTAAGGACCATTCTGTGGGAAGTACTGCTTTATCTAACTTCTCCCTGTAAACAGTTATTTAAATATTTAAACTCTTCTTCAACAAAAGAATGATTTTGATGCTGAGTAATTAAGCACATTTTGTCAAAAGAATAATATTCAAAGCTTTCTGGTGATATATAAATGACTAAATACTTCAAGTACAAAGGCTTAGAGCCTAGAGTGAATGATCCCCTGGAAATGATTCAGTGTCATTGGGAAACACCAAGAGAGGGCTCTGGCTTGTTATTATCAGTTACTGCCTACTGCTGTGAAGAAGCACTTTGACAGCACTGTCTGGATCCAAGACAAAGAATATTCAGTACTGGATGAAATAATTCAGTTGAGTCAGTCACTGCTTACTGAAGATCAAGAACAGCTAAGCCTTCTCTACTTGGACATCTAAAGCCTGAGGCACCCTAAAAAAGTCATCGGTACTCATGATCCCAGCCACAAAGAAACTAAATTTGCTTCCAGGCTTCAGTAGAAATGGTTTAGGAATTCAGTGAGAAAATCCATCTCGAAGTGAAGAAAATAACTATCTGAAAATTACTGGCCAGGTAAACAAATGCAGATACTAATATCAGGAAGCTTTGATTCAATTCCTGTTTCTTAAGCTGTTATTGCTTATGCCTTAGTGGCATTAAGCATGTGACACCTTCAGACAAGGGAATAAAGAAAGAAATGCCTATTTGTGAATACTATAGGATTGAAATGTTGGCTCTTTTAGTCTTTAAGATGCTCTAACTTTACCTCTTTGTAGATACAACTGATCTCAAAAGCAGTTCCAAACACTGTAAGCACCAGTGTACTCCAGAACAGCACATCCAGTGGAAGCTGATCCATTGATGCTTTGTGGTAGACCCCTGCAGTGCCCAGTAAAGTGACTCCTGTAGCTGGGATTGTAATCAAGGCAATCATAATGTCCCTGTCACTTGGATTTCCTGAAGAACACCCTGAAGAACAATTACAAAGGCTCTTTTCTCTACCAAGGCACACTCCCTTCACGAACTGCAGAGGCCTTTCCTCCTCTGTGAAATTCAGATGAAAGTGGTCAATGTAATAAAATGTTGGGATGAGGTGACAGTGACACAGAACAGCCTTACTTAGAAAACTAGGCTAAAATCTAAATAACAAAGGCACTAGCAGCCATACCTGATTATACCAAGGGGGTCTAGAACTTCTTCCTCCTCCTCTTCCTCTTCTTTTTGTTCCCCCTTTTTGACATTCTGCACTGATAAAAGCTGTGAGATTAAGTCAGATGTCTTCTCCTCTTTGAAAAAATCCATCACCTCATTTTCTTCATCTTCTTTGTCCTTGTCATCAGGCATGTTTTTACCCTTGAAGTCAATGGCACTGGAAGATTTTGTTCCTGCAAGATACAATAACAGATGCAAAACTGAGTACACAGGATAACAACTAGTTTTTTTTTAATACCTTGCACCTGTTCCTGATGGTTTTGTTTGAGGAATGAAGGACATGATTAGTTTTTGTGAAACTCTTTCAACATTTCCACTGTTCCCTTTATGCGCTGTGTGTCATTACGTGTCTGATCTGTTTACTGATTTAAAGTAGTTAAGTAGAGAAAGGCAGAGGAAATGAACCTTTATCTGAGACACAGCAGTGCATGTCATATCAGCTTATTTATGTTCCCTCTATATCCAACAGAAACAATAGATTTTCCATGTGGTGATTCATCCCATCCACAAAAAAGTCTTATGAGAAGTTTCTCTCTGAAGTGCCTTTTTCTCTCCACTGGCTACACAGGGGCTGTAAATACTCTGCTTAGATGTAGATAGCCAACTTCCACATAGCTACTTGAGATGAAATCCACTTTTTGACATTTATTTAATTCACTTGGGCTAAAATTAGAGCACTGGACAGCATGAAAAAGTTTCCACAGCAGATCTTCAATTTACACTCAAAAACGACGCCTGGAGTTCTAGCACCCTTCAGAATGCAAGATCCATCCAACTGTGCAAATTCAGGCAACTGAAACATGAAACCAAGTCTTCTCACCATACTTGTCACATGCAGGAGAATGAGGAGGAAACCGTTCCTCACTGTCAAGTCTCTGGATGTCCAGGGAAGTAATTTAAAATAATGAGACTAGGTAAAAAAAAAAAAAAGACTAGTGAAAACCATGATGGATAAAGTTAATGGTTTCATCCTTTTGACTGTTCAACTAACATGGCACAGGAAACTCATCTCACCCAGCTTTTTATGTCTGCATCTGCCAAATCACCCAGGGCAGACCTTGCTGACTCAGTGTGGGTGTCCACGCTCATCATGTGGCCTTACGCTCCCCTTATAGGCAAGAGAGCACTGGCCAGGGTAGGCAGTGAATGTTAGGATGCTGCTTTGGTAGGGTGAGACTCACACTATTTTAAGGCAGAGTTCGATGAACAGGTCACATTACCTGCACCCAATCTCTCCACAGTATAAAGACAGTCCAGCCTAGTTTACCTGTAGACATGTGCACCACAGTTAGGTTAATCAGCATGCCAAGATCAAACGACATGAATTCTGAATTCTCTGTGCAAGGGGTCTACTTTCAAAAGAATACGGCCAGAGAAAAAAAAATCAAACCAAAACCCAAACAAAACCCACTCCAAAACCTTATTACCAAAAGGATTTTACCAAGTATTACACAGCTTTGCCCCCCCTGGCTTTAGGAAGCTGACAGTTTCACAGACCTTTTAATGTGGCCACACTTGACACATTTGCAAAATGGGCTGTTCACACTTGTTCGCACCTTGCAACTTCACTTCCTTAATACTAACACTCCAGTAAGAATCCTGCACAGCACTGGGCTGAAGTATTCCCTGCTCAGCAGCTCTCAGCTGAATTAGAAGCAGAGAGCCCATATGTTCCATTCATTCAGTGACTCCCTTCTATCCCCAGGGGACATAAGAAAGAAACTATATGAATCACTGGAAAAGGCAACAAGACAAAAAAAAAACCCAAAACAGAGGGCCAGAGAATGTGTTTAGCTAATAAAGAATCTGTCTTTTATTGAAATCTTTCTCAGAGTCAATAATTTGCATGAAAAACAGAAAAAACATGGAAGAGTTGCTCACTAAGGGAGACCCTGTCCCTTTAATGTCCATCTCTCCATTGACAGTATATGATTATTTAGCCTTCTAGAGTTACATGTTCTGATTCACACAGGAAATCAGAGAGGACAGCATAGTGCTTGCTTTGAAGGTATCCATCAACACCTCTGAATGAGGCACATGTCCACAGAGAGGAGGGGAAAACACTGTCAAAGAGGACTATGGAGCACTGTAAATGATGCACATGAGGATATTTTCCACGACAGCCTTTATTCTGGCATTCTCTAGTTTTTGACTACCTGAGTCAAACGCCTTCATCAGGCACATTCATGGGAGAGGGGACACTCACATCTTTTAGTTACCTAAAAATTCCAGTAACTCAGGACTCGTTGCTAGATCCACGTCTTTGGAGATGGATTTCATGATATCATTGAATGTAGCTCTTCGTTCACAGATGTCAGATTCCCCCACGAAGAGAACTTTCCTAGGCAAGAGTGGAAGAGAAGCCTGTGGATATCGTGCTGTCAGCCTCTGGTAGAGCTCCTCTATCTCGCTGTACTTCTTGGAAACCTGCAATGAAATGTTCTGCCTGGGTATGTTTCTTTACAGGGGAGATAGGAGCAGCAAAGCAGCAGTTTAAGTGCTGTGAAACATTAACAATGGAAACTGAAGTGGAAAAACAAGCGAGGAGTTTTCATACAGCTCAGTAAAAGCCTGTTATGTACACAGTGAATCCCCAAGCATCATTGCTTGTCTTCTAGTTCTGTTATTAAAATCTACTGCCTAATGGAATGAGAGTTCATTCATTGCCAGCTACCCAACATCCATTTGTCTGACTCATCAACGACATACTGGGAGGGTCACTGCTCCAGATACTTTTCTGACAGCAGAAATCCTTGTCCACTAAAAGTGGTGCCCAGTCCTGAGAGACAGGAAGAAAAGCCCTGACAGGTAGGTATGTGATGGAGAAAGCTACCTGAACCTTTTCATCATTGAGCCAGACATCATATTTCTCATTCCTTGTGCTACAGTGTCCTTTGGCTGTTTAGGCCTAAAAAATTGGCACATTTGCTGCCCTGCAGAGCACATAACACAGAAACCTAAGGGCAAAGACCTCAGCTGACCCCTGACTATTCAGTTTATCCATGAGAAAATAAAACCCAACAACTTGGCCATGGCCTACAGGTTCTCATACAAGGAGATGATGCCAACAGTGAATGGAGTCATTCCTTCTGCACACAAAGACAGGAAGCCTGAGAAGAAATAAGGCTCAAGATACTACAAGGAAAGCAACAGCTATGGGAATGTTGGATTAGAAGAGGTATAGCTTCTATGTCACATTAGGTTATAAATTCAGTACCTTAAAAAAATCAATACACAAAACCCACACACAAACAAAACAGCACCTCTAAGTGATGTTACAGATGCAAAGGAGACTGACTCTCATGCTGTGTGGTATTACACAGATAATATATTCATCAAGGCCTTCTACGCTCCCATAATCTATGAATGTGTTTTAATGAATACAGAGATGAAAATAAACAATCAAAAAAGCTAGTGCCAGTGGAATGCATACAGCACAGTCCTCTGCTAGGGCCCAGCTCTTACCCTCCTGTAGCACATGTTGGTGAACTCCAGTGAAGTGAATCCTCATTAATGCTGCAATGTGTGCAGTATTGCACATACTGAGATGGATAGAGAGAAACTCAAGCACCATATCTTGGGATGGATGAAGGCAGAGTTCTTCCACCAGATGATAAAAGAAAGTGATAAAAGAAAGTCAACCTGACTAAAAGCACAAAAGTAGAAGGGAAATTAATTATAGATTAATGCAGAATCCTTAAACTGCATCTATACCAGCAAACTAAATAGTAGCAGGCAAATTCTCAGGCACTGGGACCTGAGAGTGCCTACTAGAAACCTTAATAGTGTCTACAGGAACCTGACAATGCCTGGCACAGTTTAAAGTTACCACTCCCCCAGACAACTTGTCAGCCCACGGTTTGGCCTGGTGCAGGGACCCCACAGGAGGCAGTTTGGGTATTGACCCCCGCTGCAGACAGGTAGGAGTTTCATATCACGGATGAGCCAGACTGTGCGAGCTGCCCTCCAGGCCAGAGAACAGGCCCTGACATTACCAGACACACCTTGACTAGTTCACTAAATCAGATTTAGGCACAAAGAGCAATAACCACCTTAGCTTTCACACTTCCTGCCTTTCACAGTGATTATCAACCAAGCTGGCTGATTTGAAAAGCGTTTGCGTTTCAGCTGTGCAATGTTCACCGTTCAGTGTCCAGTCACCAAAGGCAGGCAGCTCTGTAACAAAGATCTGAAGCAGAAAACCCAACCTGAGCCCTCAGAAGAATGAAAAACAAGTATTTTAAACTTATCTCCTGAAAGCAGTGAAGGTATCAGTACCACTGTGCTCCACATGCAGGATCTGAAATGCAATTCACCAGCCAAGCACTAACATGAGGGCAATAGAGGATGTTCCAGAATATGGGAATTCTCCCTTCAAAAGATACCAGAAAAAGAGAGACAAAAGCAATTCCAGAATTCTGAACTGCTGTACATTTCTAGTTTGCTAAGTCCCAGTAGCATTCTGAAGAGGGTATGACACCAGAGTCCCCCCAACAATACTATATAAGTACAAATATAAGGGCAGTGAGGAATTCACTAGTACTTTTTCAGAAGAATAAACACTATTACTCTCCACCTAGAAAAAAAAATTGAGTCTGATTTGTGAAAAACATTTAATGTCTGATGAATTTCAATAATAAATACCAAATTAATGTCTGAAAGTATTACAAGACAGCAGCCAATCAAGATTAGGCCAAAACAGTTTTAAAATACTCTTAGCACTGAGCTGCAATACACAAACTTATTTCTTTCCCCACTTAATTTTCATCCTCCTCTATTAAACTCTGTAAATTATTCATAAATCTCAATTTATGTCTAATTACACCACTGAACCTAAAGCAAATGCACACCCTAATTGAGCCTTTGTGGGTCTGCGTGGGCTTTGAACAACACCAACCGTACACGCAACACAGCATACCAAGTGTGACAGCTCTGCACCCAAAGCATACTAATGTGCTTCCCCAAAGCCTGCACCACGCCACGCAGGCCAATATCCGGCAGTGCCGGGATGCCCTCTGCTGGAATAACCCACAGTACCACTGAGATGTCAAAACTCCAGCCCAAACCATTTCCCCCTTACCTAAGCCCAGTGCTGGCCCCTGCAAGCCCCTGCCAGCTCAGGCTCCTTGCCCGCTGCTCCTGTGCCTCAAACCCCAGCAGCCACTGGCTCCTCAACACCTTTGCTCAACACTGCTGTCAGCTTTTCTTGGGTTTGGTGCTGGAAATGCAGCAGTAAGGCTGGCTGAGCCCAACAACCTCAGACTGATGCATTTAGAATCACAGAATAAGCTGGGTCTTAAAGATCATCTAGTTCCACGGGCAGGGACACCTTCCACTAGACCAGTTTGCTCAGAGCCCCATCCAGCCTGGCCTCGAACACTTGCAGAGATGGGGCATCCACAGCTTCTCTGGGCAACCTGTTCCAGTGCCTCACCACCTTCACAGTGAAGAATTTTTTCCTTTTATTTAATCTAAATCTTCCCTCCTTCAATCTTGAGTTCATTCCCCCTTGTCCTATCACTCCAAGCCCTTGCAGAAGTCCCTCTCCAGCTGTCTTGTAGCCCCTTTAGGTACTGGAAGGGGCTCTAAGGTGTCCCCAGACCCTTCTCTTCTCCAGGCTGAACGATCCCAGCTCGCTCAGCCTGTGTCCACAAGAGAGGTGTCCCAGCCCTATGACCACTTTTGTACTCGCCCTCTGGATCTGGTCCAACAGACCTTTCCTGTCCTAGGGACCCAGGCCTGGATGCAGCAGCACAGAGGCAACACAGGGGCCTTCCAAAGTGCTGGCCAAGTTCCATGGGGTGTATTTTCTCAGGTCAAATCCCACACATCACCCAGAGCTTTCTCATACCTTTCCAGTCAGGAATCACTGTTCTGCTGTGACAATTTTGTACCCTTTCAATTTGACATCCTCTGCCAGCTTTACAGGAGAAAGGCATATCTGCATGTCAACAAAATCAAATTTTGCTTTTCCTGGTTATCACACAACCCTTTGAAAATAGTTGATGGAACATATGGCCCAAAATGTCAGGATAAAAAATAAACTCTGCTTTAAACCCCGTTTTATCAATCCAATTAAGTAAACAAAGTCCCATTTCATTAATATTAAAATATTTTCCTTCTGCTGCCTGTAAATCCTTCAGGTCTTGATCCTGCAGTTATCCTCTCCCCCTCCATGCCTCTAATTGAACTCTGTGAACGCTGTGGAGCTAAACCCCCACCACCTGTAAGTCAGCCTGAGTGCATACACTTCAAGGAGTTCTGTCAAGTCACAATATCAAAGGCTCAATCTACTTCACTTCAAAAGAGTTAATCATGCAAATACAGCAAAACATGTGCCTATTTGCCAGGTCAAGACCCTATTTGCCTGTAACAATTAACATCCAACACAGAACTTAAAGAGAGACAGCGATGGGTTGAATAATTTTTTTTTTCCACCAGGAACAAATAAAGTTGAATGTGATCAAATATAGCTGGAAGGTTAAGAAAACCACCGTGAAGTTCAAAGTGAGAGCCTGAAGTTTGCTGCTAATCCCTCAAATCTCACTCATGTGCCTTGCCCCCATTCTTCACAAGAACCTCACGCATGAAAGTACACACACACCGGAATGCCTGTAGGATACGAGCCCAGGACTCTCAGTTGTGCATAGAATTTGATCCCACTCAGTATTAATGGGATTTCACGCACCCTTTCCCTTCAAAGCTCCTTTTAATGCCCCATTTCTGACCTCAAGCTTGTCTTCATATGCTTTGTATCTGCCACAAAAGTTTCAACAAAATGGAGATTTCAGAGCTAACTCGAACCCTTTGCCAGCCAAGGCAAGCCAGCAAAGAGCACTCTTGATTTTATAGTATTTCATGAAAAACATGGCTACTGTGACATTCTTTTTACAAAGCCCACTTCTTAAGACTGTCAGAAAACAGAGATCCAGCAACACTATCTTTAAAAAATCCACTAGCTTTGGGTACAGGAATCAAACGCATCCCTTCTCCCAGACAAAACAACCCAAACTTTCACTTGGACATCCCAGTTCAAGCCATACCAGAGTTAATGTTGCTTGGTGACCCCGTGGGTATGCATTACGGTAGATTTTAATTACATGACCACATGCTGTTCTCCCCATCTGTTTTGCCCAGCAGAAGAGCAAGCACTCAAATATTTCTTTTTAATCAACATGAATTCTTAGTGGTTCCTGAACCCATTGCTACGCTGAGCATTGATTTTTTTTTTCAACCCCTCTCACATCATAGAGATTATAAGGTGAAGGAATTTATCTTCACAACACACCTGTATGGTCAGGAAAGAGCAACTCCAATGCACAGATTTTAGGGCCCACAAAGAGAAGGCCAACATATGCAAACAGACAATGATGAAAACATAAATGAATACACACCCACATACTTATACTCCCTCATTTTATGAGAGGAAGACAGTTCTATAGAAAATGCTTCCCTAAATTATGCTGTGCCTGTCAAACACCAGTAGTTATTTGTTCGGCTTTGAGAAAGAAAGAACGTAACTAACAAACGTAAATTGTAAAAAAGAATCAATTAACCTGGGTGCAGATAGAAAGAGAAGGCACTAAAGGCTAGGTGGATTTTTAATAAGAGAATTTAATTGCTAAAAAAGGTAAGGTGTGGCTAGAAGAAATGTATGTAAGAAAAACAAAACCTTTTCTTCTTCTCACAGAAAATGGCAGATCCACAGGCAGTGATTAAATATCACACTGGCAGCAGTACCAAAGAGAACACCAATTTCCCTCTTTCAATAGGGCAAGAGTATTCTGACCTTTGAAAGAAATGTAGCTGACTTTTCCTTCAATTACCAATTATAACCTTAAGGTTAAGCAGTTCTACAACCCATTTGTCCTATTTTACAATTAGCATTCTTTAAAATTAAAAATCCCTCCAGTTTCTAAGAATTTAGGTTGTAAAGTCATCACAAAAGCTAATTTCTTCTTCTGTTAATGTTTCACAAACGTTTCAATTAGAAATGCTATGATACTGATATTGCATAGTCACATAAAGGCTGGAGAACAGGGAACTCTGGATTGTTTAGACCCATAGGTCTAGTAAAGGCTCCACAGGTCAAATCTGGAATATCTATTTGATGTTCATCTGGTTTTGGTCATAGGCCCTTAACATATCTTGATTTTGACAGGACGTAGCTTCAAGCTGCACCAGGGGAGGTCCAGGTTGGACATTAGAAGGAATTTCTTTACAAAAAAGATTGTTGAACATTGGAATGCGCTGTCCACAGGGAGGTGGTGGAGTCACCATCCCTGGTGGTGTTCAAGAAATGACTGGATGAGGCACTTACTGACCAAGTGGTCAGCAGTAAAAGGTCAGACTCAATGATCTTAGAGGTCTTTTCCATCCTAAATGATTATGCAATTCGATCCAGTGTGGCCCAAACAGCATCCCACAGGTCACAGCCAGCTTAGAGGGCGTTTCTGCCTTGCTCGCCATCATTTTCCAGGGAAAACAGAAGCGCTGTTGGAGCAGCAACCGGGGGTTCCGTCCCTCTCTGTCCGCTCGCTGCTGCCACCTGGCGCCGGACAGGGAGCGAGGCCGGCACTGGCACAGGGAAGGGAGAACCGCCGGACAGGGAAAATCCACTCACCTGGCGCCTCAGGGGGAGGCAGAGCGGGAGGAGGAGCTCTCAGAACGCAGACCTAGCTCCCGAGGTGGCCTAAATTGAATTAAGGTACGCAGAGACAGTGAAAATCCTACCATGCCTGCCTGTGGTCTCTAACCTACCTGTCACCTCAGCCCTGTGAGGCTCCTTCCTCCAACCTCTCAAATTTGGCAGCTTCAACAAAAGCAAAAAAAAAAAAAAAAAAAAAAAAAAAAAAAAAAAAAAAAAAAAAAGTCACCTCTCCCATCCTGTTCCAGAGTGCACATACAGTAGTTTATTTTTGCTCCTTCAGGTGTCTCATCTCACTCTGCTTTCTGATACAAATTTGATGTGTTAGATCTGCTGCCCAATGTAACCTCATTCTTCTCTACTGTGCTCCAGCCCCCTGGTTCTCTTACACTTCACCTGCAACTCCCTGGGGAAGGGTGGTGGTTCTTGTTTGTGCTGGTACAGCATCCAGCAGAACAGATATCCACTGCACAGACACTGTGGGTGCAACTCACCTCTCCTGGAAGCACAAGGTTGAGACTTGTCTCCAGCTTAAGCAAACTGCCCACATGCAGGAGGTGCCCCAGCCCTCATGACAGATACAGTCACTACATTTTGGCAGTATGTCACTGAAATTCAACTCACCTGAGCACAGGCAGCTAGTGGTAACTTGGATGATGCCCTGTATCTCACCTCACTCTGTGCCAGAGCGGTGACAATGCCTTTATGTCCCCAGTCACACCTGCCAGCCCTGTGCACACACCTCAGACAATTTAGAGTTTCTCAAACGGTACCAGCCGTGTATATTATGCAAAGTGGGTTCCTCCACACTACAGATGCTCAGTTCCCAGCATCCTTCCCAACAGCACTGCCCTGACTGGGACAGGAGTTTAGAAATCCACGAAATGCAGACACCTAATCATAGAGAGCAGATTGTTCTGCCTAGAGACAGGCATCCCACAGCATCCAAGGGGCTTGTGCGGGGCAGGCAAATAACACACAAGATCTATGGGAGACCTACAACCTTCTGAAGGCCAGGTGGAAAATCCCAGGGCAGCTTTGAGTGCACACAGTGATTTGTGTGCAACTCTACTGACCCTTAAGCATTTCAGCCTGGAGTTGAAGCCCCCTGCTGCAGCTGTCTAAAAGGTAGATGCTTTCCCTTTATGGTCAAAGAAGACAGACATTTCCAGAGGATGAGTCACCTCATTCCCCTTCTCCACACTGACCATAAAAGCAGGGGCAGTCTCAGATTAAAATATCCAACTTAGAGAGATAAGTTAGGACAGGTGAATCCCCCTGTTCCTTCCAGTAATACATACAGACAAAACTCATCGGAATGAATCCATGCAAAGCATCCATCCCCCAACCTCCCAGCTCACGGTTTTAAATTACTCTCACACAACAAACTGTATAATATATCAGATTTAGTCAGCTGAAAAAAATGTAACTGATGAGATAAATGTTATTCCTGCCAGGCTCCACCAGCTTTCTTCTTCTTGAAGAATGAAATATCAGGAGGTCTAACCAGAGGAGAAATCAGAAAGGTTCATTTCACTTGAGTGCTAAAAATCCTCCTAGAGAGCAGACTTGGGAACAGACAATCCCAGCAAGCAGGGGGGCCACAGTAGAAAGTTTGTTTATCCTCTTTATAGACAATCTGATTTTATCAACTTATTCTCAAGTGAAGCAAAATGAATTTAGATGACAATAGCCCAGTTTAACACCTCAGGTTTAGTCAGGCTTTTTTGTACAGAGCTGTGTGGGAAAATTACATAATATAAACAGGCATTGCTGCATAAGAAAAAGCAACTGCACATCCCTTTCTCCCATCTGCCCATGTCTGGCCCTTCCTCTGTCCTAAAATAAACTTTAATGGGGCTGTGCAACTCACAGGCTCAAGAAATATGTGTAACTCGGTACTGAATAACAACTCCCCAAATACCCATTTTTAGCCAGGGCCAGTTCCTCAGCCGACATTACGGAACAGCCACATGACACTGGCACACAAAAGGAAACGCTGCGGGAGCGAGAACAAGCAGTCAGGGACCAGGAGGGAGAACAGAACAGACTCTGACGCCAGCACTGCTGCTCTTACCATGAAGTTATATATAGCATAAGGTGGGGAATGAATGAATGAGCTCTCCTCATCACGCATCTCTTTACAACACTGACAGACGTTTATCTGCAAATCATACTGTGTGAATAACCATTTGTCAGCTATCTTCTATGGAGTGTGAGTTACACTACAGGTAGTGGCCTACCAGGTAACCACACACTAACATCACTGTGACATTACAATTATTGCCAAAACATCTGAAAAGAGCACATGTTCACAGCATGCAGCAGGATGGGTCCCTTTATAGTCAATGGACAGAGAAATGCGCTTCTTGGGAGTGCTTCAGCAGGCCACTAAAGAAGGCCATATAAAACATACCCTAAATGCACCTTTTCCCATCAACAGACAGTCCCAGGTGAAACAGCTTAAGTGGACCTGCACATGTTATAGAGGAAATTAATTTCACCTGGTTTAAGTCATGTGCTATGTTTTCAAACCTCTACTCTTCAGGTATAATGAAAAAGACAATCCAACTCAATAACGTTTTATATGGACACTTTCCTTTAAAACTCTCTTACTAAGGATTTCAAAAGCCATGTCAAAGCTAATAGATCAATTCAAGTAAGCTATTATATATTTATTTCAAGTTTATGTACCAAGTCCAAGTGCTTGGAAGAAGCTAATTTTGTAGCAGGACTTATAAAAAGCTTAATTGGTTTCTATTTGTTGACCCATAATGCCAAATGCCTTTAAGATAACAACAGTCATCATTGCTTTGAGCTCCTAGAAAAAAAAGTTAAATTAATATGTACAGAATACTCCTATTGCAGAAATAGTACAGACTGTGTTGTACTACCAAGGACCTTGACCCAGAGAGGCTGTGATTGATGACAAAGTATCTGCTACATCAGGACCAAAATAATCAAAGCTGATTAAGAAAGTGGTCACCAACACAGCTCTGATTAAATACTTACCATAAACTGAACTACATCTTCAGGCCTGTGCTTTGCTGATTTGAAGGCAGCCAGTCGGGTGACAACGACGATGTGATACTCCACATGGCCAGACATCATCTTCCCACGGATTTCCTGGTATTCCGGCACTGACAAGTCCAGCCCCGTGTGCGTATTCTGAATTTGCCTAAGGGAAGAAAATACACGGAGAGTTTTAACTGACTCTCTCCAAGGATCCAAGTCAAAGCACAAGAAAGTCAGTGCAAAGATTCCCAACTGCAGCAGGACATCAGAC
This sequence comes from Lophotriccus pileatus, assembly GCA_035583135.1. Classification (NCBI taxonomy): domain Eukaryota; kingdom Metazoa; phylum Chordata; class Aves; order Passeriformes; family Tyrannidae; genus Lophotriccus; species Lophotriccus pileatus. The sequence goes on from JAWWES010000115.1 coordinate 106,175,086, forward strand.
AGACCCTGCCCCAACACTGCTCCTACTCTGCATCAGGACAAATGTAGACATGGCTAGCTTCCTATCCATGACTTTCCATTCCAAAGCACCTGCAGGCAAAATGTCAGGAGCACAGCATTCCTGTGAAGAGAAGATGTGGATTCCTTCAGAACAGGCCTTCACTCACAGGAGTTGAAAGTGCTCTTACCCAGCAGGGCAGGTGAGAAGATTCCGTGACCTCTCATCACAGTTTGTTTTGAGGCAAAGGTCTCTTCACCACAACTCATGCCAAGCCCTACCCAACTGTCCTTTGTCTAAGGACATTCCCAGGAATGGCAGCAACAATAAGCTAAAAGGGGCCAGAAAAGGAAGACTGAGCTTGCTGGAGCACAGGAACAACTTGAGGTTTGTGAAGAGCCAACCAAGGAACTAGATTAAAGCCTGGAATAAAAAGGAAGCTGCTGGAGCAGACTGATGGGCCAACCACAGTTTCCCTCTGCAAAGGTCATTGAGGAAAATTAGACAAACACCTATCAGAACTGAGCAAGTTAGAGGAGGACATGATCCCTTGGAGCTGCCTTCTGGTTTTGACTGCCTGACATAGTCTTGTTGCCAAACACCTAAAGGTGCACTAACAAAAACGTTTCAGCTTTCCCACAGAAAATCCTATTGGAAACAAAACTACCTGTCCTTTCATATCCAATTAAACAGACCAATCACAGCATTAACCTCTGAGAGTTGCCAACAGTCAGTCAGTTGCCTTTTGCAGGAAAATGCAACAGGGGAGCTGCTGCAGCAGTTTACTCAACGCATTTTCTTCTTCTGCCAGCTTCAGATCCACAGAACCAGGGTGTCACCTTTCCCTGGATTCCCATCCGAGGAATTATTTATGGTATTTTTGCAAGAGGAATACCAGAATTGTATTATATTGCTCACTCATCAGGAGTAAGACCAAGCAGCTGCTGTTGGGGCACAAAACAGTACTTTTAAGGAAATACGCAGTCTGTTCCAACAGACTGGAAACAAAAACTGATCAGTGATTCCTTCCCCAAAGTTACCCCATGCCAACTCACACTTGTTACAGCTGTCACTGGAATCAAGTACTCTGTCAGAATCAGAAACTAGTTTATCATCCAGAGGACTGAATACTCTCTGATCACATCTCCAAGTGCATCCTTCCCATGTGTAAGTGAATGTTTTTCGATGAAATCAGAAGGGAGCATTAAAAAAAAAAACAAAAAACAAAAAAACAAAACCAAACTAGAATCATTAAACATTTATTCTCCCTTTTTTAACCTTAACCATATGGGGAATATGAAGTCCCATCTTCCCTAGACTTCTGTTGATTGCAGAGGTGTCTTATGGAATTCTTACTTCTTTCTTTAGGAAGTTTAGATTCCGTAACACAGGTGCCCTTTCACCTAAGGATACATGATGCATAGAACTTAAAATACAGTTTCAAGAAGTTTAAACAATCTAGTTTCAAAGTTTCAAAAAACTACTCTCATCATGTTAAAACTTGAGCAGTTCTTTTGAAACTTGAGCTTTCCCAAGAAGGCAACTTCTGAATCTCCAATGCAAAACTTGAATAAAAAGCTCCTTAAAGAGAGTATCTTGAGAGTTCTTGGCAACAACCAACAAGGGCACAGTCCCAATTTTGTACCCAATCCTCTTTGCAAGCCATGTTTAAAACATTAGGGCTTTAACAATAGCTCTACCATCACCAACATTTTATAGTATTTACCTAAATGCTATTCTGTCTGCTCTGATTCTGTTCTCATTTTCTGTCAAAATGCTGACTCAAAGGGCACCTGCCAGTAAAATCAGCTGGATATGGAGTTTTTTAGAACAGACCTGCAGCAGAGGAAATGCTCTCCAGATGTGTATCACTCAGAAGTTGTGCCTGCAGCTTAGACAGCAGAAAGGTTTGTCAGCTGGTACTCAGGAATAACACAGGGAAGAGCTTGAGTCACCAGTCCTGGAGATATTTAAAGGCCATGTAGATGTGGCACCTGGGGACATGGTTTAGTAGTGGACGAGGCAGTGCTGGGTTAATGGATGGCCTTGATGATCTTAAAGGTCTTTTCCAAACTTAATGAGTCTATGATTCTACTTCTGTTAACACAGAATGTAAATAGAAAATTAACATGCTTTTCTCCTCTGATGTAAATAAAACAAATAACCACCAGTGAACCATCCTCCCTGAGTGGCCTTGCTTCGCTGAAAACATACAGATGTTCTGAGATGACACAACAACTTCACCTTAAGAGCTGCTGTCTCAGAGAGCCCTAAAAATGTCATGAAGCTAATAAATACTTTATCTATACCCAGGGGTTTTCGTTTAAAGTTGTTAAAAGTCTGAGCTAAAGTGACTGTAATGGAAAGCAATTAGAGGGAGGGGCAATAGCTACATTTTTGTTTGTTTCCTTTAGGCTTTGTGATCACTTTCATTACCATCTCTTCCGGGAAACCCACCCCTATTATCTCTTCAAAAGCAATGGGATTTTTTTTTAATATAAAAATGATTCTAAACAAACAGAAATCAGCAGGGAGGCTGACACAGACAAAGCACACTCTTCAAAGTGCTCACTGGTTTTTGTAATGCCTTCATTTCAAAATAAGCAGCCTCAGTGTTTTAATTCATTAAATACTGTTATTGTTGTTCAAACAGAAGCAGCACCAGCAAATCCCAAGACAGAATATAGTTTCATTGCATTTTTCACATCAAACACAATTATTTTTACTCTTGTTCCTTTAAAAAAAAAAAACAACACAAACAGCAAAAGGAGAAAGCTGGTTGTCTAAATTGGACACACAGGTTTATTGCTTCTACTCCTTATTTAAGTCTAGCTTGTTTATCCCCAAGTTACACTTTTGTCTACAACACCGATGCTTCAGGGGAGACCTGGGCACTTGGCTAACCTTCCTAAGAGGAATCACAAGGAGACCATTCATACCAGCAACACTGTGCTTGCACAATCAGATCATGAGGGGCTGGCAAGGGACAGAGGAAGTGGAACTTATGTAAGGGCCAGCTGAACAGAGCAGCTCCCACAGCTCATGGAAGAGACAGTTTTCCATTCCTGTCTTTTGATTTGCACGTAATAGTTAAATTGTACTTTAATTAATCTCCTTTCTGTGCTGAAAGGCTGAGATGGGGAGGGGGGGATAGACACTGCAGGCAAGAAAGCAAAGTAAAAGTGCTATGACCAGATAAACTTTATTGCAGCGTCTGTGCACCCAGGAGCATGGACTCTGTGCTTCCTCCCTCAACAAAGCCAGCCCTGCCAGCAACACCCAGCTCCAACAACCTCTGCCCAAAGGGGGCCAAAACATGGCACCCCAGGTCACAAAAAAAGGAAAAAAACCCACTTGTACAGATAGTTTATTCATTAAGTGAAGGCAAAATATCTGACACAAAGTAACCCCCAAACATTTTATTTCTCTGTATAGTCTAAGTACAAGTATACAGATTACAGGCTCCCCAGGGCAGTGGTCACCAAGCCTGTCTGAGTTCAAGAAGTGTTTGGACATTTTCAGGCACATGGTGTGATTCTTGAGGTGTCTCGGGCAGAACCAGGAACTAGTCTCTTCCAACTCAGCATATTCTAAGATTCTATGATTTTTATTACCACAGCAAGTAGGAGTCCCATTCCCAAAACCAGTATGTATAAAGAGTGAAAAAGATCACAACTACACAGCTATTTTACCTCACAAGACAGAAAATATGTTTATTTGCTGAAGTCTTAATCCCACATATACATATATATCTGATTTTATCACTCAAAGTATTCCAATATCAACAGCACAATTTGCAAATGGTCTTTTACAGTCCATAGAATGTAAAACTAGTCCAGGTGTTCAGATTTCCACTTCCAAGGCTAAACCTAATATAAAGTCAGTCCTACAAAATATCTATTACACAAGTCAGATACATTTGAAGGTTCAAGGCCACTGCTCCAAAAGAAGCCAGATATTAAGGGATTAATATAACGGCTTTGAAGTTAATGTGATTGAAATAGCTGTTATTTATGTCCTAGGAGATAAGGACCTTGCTGAATCAACACTTCTTCTCATGACTCATCTGATAGGAAACTGCTTTCATGTGGTCTCAAATATTTTGTTGGAATAAAAGAAAAAAAAAAAAAGAGATCTCTATAATTTTTTCTATAAAGATTGCCGCAAGCATTTTCTTCTTGAGGCATTTCTCAGCTAAGGGTTGCTTTACCACATCTAGAAAAACGCAGGTTTTAAAAGTTTAATGCAAAGGAAAACAGCGCCTCTGCACCCTCCTGGGGCAGATTTTAAAGAAGGTGGGAAAAGAGAAAAAATTCATTTAGCCCATCACTGGGCTTCCAGCCAGAGGGGCTCCCGGTGGGCACGGGGCTGGGGATGCAGGACACGGCAGCGGGGACTGGGCATCAGCCAAACCACTGATGAAGCCAAAGGTTCGGGGTAAATTCTAACTCCCTCTGACCCACCTCGGAATCACGACAAGGAAAAGGCGTTTCCCGAGGGCGGGAGCACACGCTGCGTCAGCGTGGAAGAGAAGCGACCCCAAGTTACCACAGCAGGAGAGTACCAGGGAGGGATGTCTCCCGGCCGTGAAACGCCGGAAAACTGCAGGATCCGCACGTATCCCAAATGTCCCGGGGCAAACCCACGCCGCAGCCACCCGGCTTCCCCTCAGCTCCACCACGCCGCGCTCCTTCCCTTCCCTTCCTTCCTTCCCTCCCTCCTTTCCCTTTCCCGGGACGGCTCCCGCCACCAGCGAGCCCGCCCAGCCCCGCCGGGGGCATCCCCGGTCCCGGCCCGGGTGGCGGGGCCGGTCCGGGCGGTGTCCCCGGTACCTGGTGGTGACCAGCACGGCGGGCGCCGGGCCGCGCTGCTCCATGGCCGCGGGAGGAGGTCCCGCCTCCCTTCCCGGGGCTGGCCCTGCCGGATATCGGGCGGCGGCGGCTCCGATGCAAAACGAGCGGGGGAGGGAGGAGGAAAATGTCCGGAACGCGGAGAAAGAAAAGAGTGACCCGCACTCGTAGTCGGCAGGATTCGAACCTGCGCGGGGAGACCCCAATGGATTTCTAGTCCATCGCCTTAACCACTCGGCCACGACTACACCGACGGGCAAGAACACCTCCACGGCAACCCCATTAACTCATCCTCTTCCCCACGGGACTGGAACACGCCCCGAGTCTCGGTGCATCCCCACGCTCTTCTCCTCCTCCTCCTCACTGGAAACAGCTCGCACGCGTTTGTGCCTTAAAACAATGGGACGGCGTTGCTCCAGAGCGCTGGCCTTACCCAGCCCCATCCCGAGGCAGCGCCAGCCGGGAGCAGGACACGGCCACGCACCCCACGGCGGCTGTGTGCTCCTGATTCAAAGAAACCCTTAAAAAATATATAAAGCACACTTTTACTGCGGCCGGGGAGGTGCAGGGGTTTCGCCCCCTCCCCCCGTGCATTCCACCGAGAAAAGAAGCACAACAGCTTTTTATACATTTGAAGGACTGAGTTTCAAAATTATCTATCATATACACTATTTATGAAGTCTGCCTTATCTAAATAGACGTTTGGTTGCCTAACTCCTATTCTTCTTATTATAGAGTAGTTACATAAAGTTTTATCATTTCAAACAGCTTAGGTTTCCCGCACTCCTCTTTTGTCTCCCGATGCTACATGTTAGAAGTCTTCCGTGCTCTCCCTGACAGTCCCTTTTGTTTATGTAAGCTAGCTTTATCTTAACTGCCCACTGTTTGGGCAGCAGCCTTCTTTCAAGCAGTTACAATTTTTCAAAGTCGCACTAACATAGCTAAATTTTACTAACAGAGCTAAATTTTTATTTTATTTTATCTTGTCTTTATTTCACAGGGGTGTCCCCAGAAAAGAGCAGCCTATGAAAGAAGACCTAGTGAGTGGTTAGGACTTTTCACCCCTGAAAGGAATAGCTGGAGGAGTTTGGGATGTGATGGAAATCTGTAAAAATAAAGAGAGGTCCAAAGTGGCATACACAGAACAGTCTTTTTTGATGCTTGTCATGAAACAAGAAATCTGGAGTGTGGAACTCCTGAATCAAAACAAAAACGGGAGGCTTCATAGGTGAGGTTCTTTCCTAAATCCCAGTTGTTTTCTCTCCCTGTCACTGAAAACCTTTTGTTAAGCAGAGTGTAAACACCTTTCCCCCCCTCACCCCAACTTCAGCCTTTCTGGCACAGGAGTCCTGGTTGCCAGAACTGCTTCAAGCCACCAGAAAGTGTTTTTGGAAGGTGAATTGTTCTCATGTGGCTTCTGAAGTGTTAAACAGCTCTGGGCCAGAGTTCCTGAAAGCATTGGTATATCATGAATAGTTTTATGTCTAAATGAATTGCTTCTCTAATGGCATTTTTATCCCCATTTGGCTTCCCGGATAATCCAATTTATTCAGATAGTAACAAGGAGTAAGCAGCTGGCAGTTAGCTGCCTGAGACAGCAAAAATAGAGCAGGACCTGAGCCATGAGTTCCCACTGAGACTTGTCATGCTCACTGAACAGTGTCCTTCTAAATATTGCCAAGTGCCTGTGAAGATGCTTCAAAAACTGGGGCTTTTCTCCCTAAACAGAAGTGTCTGCTTGGCCCCTGTATACTGCCCCTCTTTGTCCTGGAGAGGTACATACTATATCAGTATGCTCATCAAGTCCAAGGGCTGCCTGTTTATCTGATTTCCTAACAAGTCTTATTCTGTATGGCATTTTTATAACTCCACAGCCTGTATCATTGTAACAAATGAATAAAACAAATGCCTCAGTGGTGCTAAATTCTGAGGTTGTGGAAATAACCATCTGACTTTCCCGTGAGGTTAGGGCAGGGTCTCTCATCAGATGGTGAGTGTGAAGAGTGAATCTCAGCATAAAAGGTGCACATAAATCAAACCAGACAGTAGAAAACTGAAATATGCTGATAGATCTGCCTGCTGGAGCTGAGCAACAATCTTTCTTTTTTCAGAAGCAACCTTCCAGAATACTTGAAGTTTGATTCTCGTGTTACTTTGGATGCAACAGGGAAAATTTCTTCCACTGAACTGGGTTTTTTTTCCTTTTTTTGTTGCAGAAATCGGCCCATCAGTGAGCATTGGCCAGACCCTGCACCTTGGCCATCAGTCATGGTGGCACTGGGACTTGTTTAATGTAGCTGTTCATCAACTGGAAACATGCAGGGGAAGGCTTATGGGAGAATGTGCAGCGAATCTGAGAAGCAATACCACTAAAAGTCATTACTAATAGCGTTATGATTTCCTACCAATACTTGGGGTACCCTCAGCTGCTCCTCTCACCTTCATGGGTCTCCCTTGCCTCGGTTGTGTATGAGTGAAGGAAAGGGAACTAAACTCTGGACCCTCAACAAACTGAATCAGCATATTTGTGCAGTCAGTATTCAGCAGCCTAACATGTATAGCTGCAGCATCTCTGTAACAAAACTGTTAATGAGTTTGCACAGAATAACTGCCCACATACAAACCCATGTTCTTTTTCAGCAGGTATGTGTGGTACTGTGGTAGAGCCTCAGTGGTTTCTGACTACCTGAGGCAAGGTCAAAGATGACTGCTCCAAGTGGAAGATGCTCAAAGAAAAGGAGGCAGTTGGATTTCAGTCAAAGGCCTCTAGCAGGTAAAGGAAAAGCATGAATAGGAGACAAGTAAGTAAGCTTAAAAGAAGGTTGAAGGAGTTTTGTTTGTGTTCAGGATGTCTGAGCGTTGGGGAATGTCCATATAAGAGGAGCTCTTGATGAAAGACAGTGTCATCCTGGCAACCTAAGACAATAGCTCCCACAACACAGAGATAATGGAGAAGTTAGGCTTTAAAGAGTTTAAGGAGAAATTCATATAACCTCTATAGCTTGTGTAACTGTTTCATGAGTCAAGTGGCTGTTTCTGTTTTAATATCACCATCATAAAAATCTTTCATCTGTCATTTCACAGAAATAAAAGGAAACGTGATGAGTTATTCTCAGAACTCAACACTCAGATCTCATGATTTTCAAGCACCTTTTGAATGTTTGGGTTCAGTAATATGGTTCTGCTTATGTGGAAGCACCCACTACATAGCCACTTCATGGTCTGTGCCCTGAGCTGACTTCCATAATAACCTTCTTGTCACACTGAAGTAGTTTGCCTCCACTATATCCAGTGGGTTATCACTTTGTGCTGTGAAACATGAGCTATTTTCCCTCAGAGTGTTTATGGTCAGCACTGGCAGGGCTCTCGGAGCAGAGGGCTCCTGAAGTCTCATCAGTGGCTGGTAAATGAGTCAATATAATTTTTCCCCACTTTCTTATAAAATCCCATGACCAGTGTTTCTACTCTCCTTCCACAGTACCTCTCTGCTCTTCTACCCCCTGACTGCACACGCAGGAACAGGTCCTTCAGGTGTTTCCTTCAACACAAGGAGAAGCACTGAAAAGTTGTGTGTATGGGAAGGGATTGGGATGTTACCTGTGCTCTCTGAGTCAGCTCTTACCAGACAAGGTGTGCATCCTCTGCCACTCTGCACCGCTGCCACATCAAACCTCTGCCCTGCAGCCTCATGGGTCAGGAAGACCCAGCTTTGAACTGCCCTCCCAAACCCTGCACCCAGACACTCAGCACAGCCTGTGGTGTGTGGGTATTACAGACCCAATGCCTCAGACAGCCAGGTGAGAGTGACTTAAGCTCAGAGAGAGCCTCATCAGCTGTGTTCACCTCTGGACTTGTTTTTCTGTCCACTAGAGAGCACTCAAATACAACCTATAGACCCGGGATGGGCCGCTGGTGCTGACTGCAGTCCCCAGCTGTGTCTCACGGTGCTGATTTTGGCTGGGGTAGAGTTAATTTTCCTTCTAGTAGCTAGAAAACCATGACACTCACCTTTTGAGAATCAGTGCCCAGCTTCTGTCTGGCACCATTCACTTGCACACACAGTCCTACCAACTCCAGTCTAACCCTCAGCTCATGCTCAAAACCTGACTCTGGGACAAGTGACGCTGGGATCTGCTACAGAGCTGAAGTCAGTCAGTGACATAACCACATTTGCCGTCAAGACTGATGTTTGTATTTATTTGTGATACAGTTATATGCCCAAAGCTAAACTTCACTGACACATAGCTCAGAGGAGTTTTTTCAACGACTTGCTTCAGCATGAACAGCGTTGTAGGGGACCAAGGGGGAGTGGGATGAAAAAGGGGGAGAAGAAAGAAACGAAAAAGATTGGAAATCAGAAGCCTACAGCTCCTATTGCCTGTGACCTCTCCCAGCATTAGCACAGCACTTTTCTGCCAGAGAGTAGATAATTCTCCATCCACCAGCCTGTGGCAGGACAGACAAGAAAATACAGGTAGACATGATGGAGATGCAACAACCACCCCCCTCCCCAGTGCTCAGAAAGGTGCACAAATACATTTGCTCTCCTTTACCAGATGTGGCTCAAAAGCTCTCCCCTTGGTCCTCCTCTGTGGCAACCTAAAAATCATGTGAAAGAATTTTGCAAGGACTGGGGCAAGCCCTGATGGCCTGAGGGCTGGCAGGTGACTGCAGGGCTTGTGATCTGACACTTGTTGGGTAGCCAGGTCCTCTGCAGGCCTTCTGGTCTGATGCCTGTGAAATAGCTGACAACCAGGTCCTGGCCTCCTTGGGGAACAGCTTGATGTCAAATTGGGGAACTGTTTGTGAGCAGGCAAGGGGAAACACTGCCAGTGAGGAGTGTGTTGGAGGGAAGTTTTAGTGGAGATCTCAGACCTGAGAGGTAAAAGGGATGGTCCTCCCTTTCCTTCAGCCCCGGCTGGAACATGGAAAATGTAGGTTTATACCAGGTAGCCTTTCTCCACCTGTACTGGAGGACTGCCCACCATCCATCTTCTACAGGCATTGAGGTCCCACAAAGGGTTAAAGAGAGGAAGAAAAATCATTCAAAGTCTGTTGAAATATGGAGTGATTTGTGGCTGGAGCCTGTTCATTCCGTCCTGCAAACAGACTGCAGCCCTACAGTTTAATCCCTCCCTGTTCCTCACAGGGGCACAGGGGGACGAGGGGTCTCCATCAGGGTCAAGGTGTGACCCCATGAACTCATCCCAGGGTCACATCTGTCTCCTGTACACTGAGCAGGGACCAGCTCTTGCAGCACTGCATCCCTGCCTGGGTGTGATTCTTGGCAGCTCGTGGATTTGCTTTTCATCTCCCCCAAAGCAGGAGGAGAACAACAGTGAGTTTATAAGCCCAGGAGGTATTGTCCACCAATTTCTGAGTCCCTGGCAGAGAACTCTGCCTGTAATCATGGCAGGATGAGGGGAAATCAGAGCCCTGCTTAGGGTATAGTAAATATAATGGGAGGGGAAAAGCAAGGGCAGAGGAACATATTAAAAAACAAAATAAATCAGCTATGGAAACACAGTTTAAAAGCTGAACATGAAACTTTTTTCAGCCTTGATTCATATGGGGAGAAATACAATATCATTTCATTACTGAAAAAGGCTGCACTAGGATTCCAGTGAGATGACCACTCACTTATCACTCCTAACACTGTTTTCAGATGACAATTACAAAACCCAGATGTGAACCACTAGGAGGTTTTATATTAGGACTGGGCTTCTCAGTGAGTTTCAAAGGTAGCCAAAATGGTAGATTTAAAATTCACTCTTGTTATATGATGTGGTAAGTTTGTTGATAGCCTGTCAGGACAGTCTTTTAATCTATGCACCTCCTAAACTCAGTATGGATTTATTCTGGGGAGAAGGGAGGAGAGTTATATAGCTGTTATTCATTATGGCTCATGCTTTCCTCCCCCCTTTAAACATTTAACCTGTAATACGATGAGCCACATGTCAGGAATAATCTAGTAGAATCCATAGGTAATCCCTGCTGAAAGATAAACCTGGCTCTTGACCTGCTGCAGCCCTGGAATTAAAATTCCACCTCTCTTAAGTTTGGAGACCCTAGGTAAATCGTGGATGAATTTCATGGTAGCCAGTGAGAAAGAATAGATGAGATTTCCTGGTTTGCTCCAGTTTAACAAAACCAAGTCTTTAAGCACAGAAAATTGTCTATATTATTCAAAAATCACATCTAGAATAAATAGATAAAGTAGAATCTTTTTTTTTTTTTTTTTCCCCAAAGGAACCATAGTTTTTGGGTAGTTGACTCTTTACATAGGTGAAATGAAAAGTGTTTCCTCACATCCAGGAAAGGTGAAGGAACAGTCAATAACTGCACAAATTTCCAAGTAGACTCCCAAATATGATGCCAACCTCTTCATATCCATCTTCACCACACACCTGACCAAAGCTGTTGTCCAAGTACTTTGCCTTGGTTTCCCTCACTCCCACCAAATAAGCTCTGGAGGTATTCATGTCCATACTAAGTTATTTGGTTGGAGATGAGCAAGAGCCCAAGGTCTGCCTGGGTTTGGTGCTGGCTCCTGGTCACTCATTACCTTCATGAAGCATGGAGGTGACTCCTTTTATGAAGATTCCTGCCTGCAGGAGTAAAGGCTGAGACTCATGGACACCCAGACTTCTCTGCTGAACTACCCACCACAGCACAGTGCGAGCCAGTCAGGTTAGAGTTGGACAGGTTTTGTTCCTGGATTTCTTTTTAAAATTAGAAAACCTTTCCGGGACATTGTTGGAACAATTCCTCCATTTTAATGAGTGATGCTGGACCTGACTGAAATTCTCCCAAATGGAAAAATTTCAACTCTCTGAATTAGCAAAAAACCGAGAAGGGACTGGGAGGTGAGGTGGTGTTTTTCTTCATCATCTCTTCCTAAATAGAAAGTGTATGCAATTGCTCTGTCTGTTGCTCCATGTATCTGCCAGTCCAGCTGCCTGCTCCCCACTTAATAATGTTGCAATGACCAATTTTAACCAAATACAACAGAAGAGGAGATGGCTGGACAACTTTCAGCTCCTCCAGTTATTGTAAAAACCTGGCAGCTCAATAGGTGAGAGGCCTGGATTTGTGTCCCTCTAAGGGAAAGGCTGAGGCATAGACTCAAGCAGATACCTGTTTGATTTGGCTCACCAGTAAGCCAGTCATTTCTGGTGCACCTCCAGTGTGTGATGGAAATAAAAAGGAAGTAAAATGCAGGGGTTTTGGTAAACTGAGTTGCATTAGTTCTGCTGCACTCTTTTCAGTTCAAGATAACTGATTTGGCAGATGCCATGAGAGAGATTGCAATCGCCCAACCATTTCTTGGTGACAGCAAGCCAGGGCAGAGTTCCCCAGTTGTGCAGGGAGATCTGTTAGTATGCATCTGTCTCATAGCATAACCAGTACAACCCATCTCATCAACCAGTCACTCATACACAGCTGTAGTAGGAAGATGAAGATCTTTCCAGGGCAATGCTGTTTCTTTCAGTAGCAGTGTTTTGTTCACAGATGTTTTACAACAAGCATTTTAAGTCCAATGCTCTGATTCTTACCTAGAAAGTGTCTGACAGTCAGACTCTGGGTTCCACCAGGTCATGCACATGGGTTTCTATATCCATGTTTTTTAATGAAGATACTATTATTGCAATTGTAAAGGTGTTAAAAAGCAGTAACAACTTACCTATCCAGCTTCACGGAGAGATATCATTCTTGCTTAAAACTAGATTTTGACCTGCTCAGCATCTTGGTCTGTGTTGGTGTGGTAGACAGGCTTTATAGTCAATGGAGAAGAGGAAAATTTCTGGGCACACTGGGATCTGTTTCAGATGCTCACTTTAATATTTGTACCCTAAAAGTGCTTACTCTTCTCCAGCAGCTATAGGGGGATGGCAGCAACCAGCTTAAGTGCTCAGGTCTCAATTCAACTGTTCAGCTGTTGTTTAGTGCCCTTTGAAGAGACCTTGGTGTATCCCAAATGGCCTCCAGCTGCTGCCCTCGAGGGATTCAGGTCTTCTGCTGGTCTTATGCTATGTCTGCGTGTCCAGGCAGGTGTCTTGGATCTCTGGTACATCCCAATTTGCAGTGTCTATGTGTAGACAACAGAATGAGGCCTAAATGGTTGAAATTCATGACCTTTGAAGCAAGTGTTGGTGCTGTCATGGGCATTAAATATATATGTATGTATTGTAGTAATAGAAAATCAAGTCAGTGTGGTTTTTGGAGTCCAAAGAGTGGTACAGCTGATGCGTGTCTAACAAATCTTACATTCTAGATCAAGTGAAATAAATCCACCCTAAATGCTTCCTTATCACACTCCTCCAAAACAGTAACTACTAAAATAGCACTATAAGCTGTTGGAGATTTTATAGAAATGGGTGATTGGCCTTCAGAAAGACAGAGGAAAATACATCCCTAGAGACAGATGTAGCCATTTATGGTACAATGGTGTAGCAACACTCTGGATATTTTTCTCATGAGTCAAGTTCTCAGCTTTCCAAAATGCAGGAAGAAGCAACCACCACCTGGTGAGAAAAACAATCAGTCTGAGGAGAATGGAAATGAAGTCTCCTTGGGAGACCACATTTTTCTGGCTGGTCCTACAACCAGCTGTGTCCATTCCCACTTCATACAACTGGAGCGTCTGCTGAAATCAGTCACTCGGGCGTTCAAATCTACAACTACGAAACCGGAATGGTAATTACTATCCAAACATTACACAGTCAGGGGAGTTGGTCTGGGCTGTGCTGAGCTGGGGAGGAGAATGGGAAATGCAGGACTTGTGGAAAAACTGATTGAAGGAAAGATGCTTTTCCTTCCTGAGACTCCATCAGGAACATCCGTGTGCAAGGTTGGAAATACACTTCTACTATTTCCTTAATCCTTTTCCCAAGCTGCCCTCAAGAGCAGGCAGGGACCTGTTACTACAGAGAGGGGAAAACTAAGATGTGCAGGAGTGTGGCCGTCCCAGGCTCCCACCCAGTGCTGGCTTAGGTCTATCCCCAGGATAGTGCTCTTTATTGCTCTTGCTGCCAAATTCTCAGCTCCCCACCAAATACCAAAGGTCTGGAACTTTCTTTCTTCAAGAAAAGCCACTGTTTCTTGGCTAGCTAAGGTTCACCCCAACCATGCTGGAATAAGCTTTTGAAGTAAAGGCGGCAAGGCTGCAGACAATCTTGACCATGAATTAGGTTTCCTGTACACAGCCTATCAGGTAACTTGGCCTGATTCTTCAGGGTCTCCAGCCTTCCATTTACACAAGTAAATAAAATAATGCCAGGGAGCCAAGGAGTGTTCCTACAAACATTTAATTTACCTGTGTAGATGCAGCCTAAGAGTCTAGCTCTGCTTGCACAATTATGTCTACCTGGAGAGCTCATGGGGCTAAGCCTGGAGTGATAAAACAAGAAGCTGCCAGGCCCTGTGAGGATCCCTGGGTGACCAGTGGCTTCCAGGCCACCTGCCGTCAGCTGAGGATGAGCTACCTGCTCTGGAATGAACCCATCACACATGAGATGCCAACGGCCTGGAGCACTACAGCACAGGTAGGACATGATCTGGGGGAGGGGAGGAGATGGCATCTTTCTCCCCTGTGCTGTGGGGCTTGGCAGCATCCTCAGGTGGAAAGATGAGCCTCAAGCCCTGCCATGCTCCGTTTGTTGTCCAGTGTGTCCCCCTGGTCTCCTTCCTCCTATATTTGATGCTGATGAGAAACGGATTGTGGGCGCCCAGCAAGCCAGCAGCAATGGGAAAGGAAGGGGAAGGAGCTGGAAATGAAGGAGGAGGAGGAACAAGGAATAATTGTTTTTATCAAAGCTGAACTTTGTTCCGCAAGAAGTTGGCATCATGAGCAGAGTTCCAGCCTGAGCGAGGGAAGGACAGAGAGGCTCAGCCAGGGGCTGGCATGGCCTTGGGATCCCTTTGGGATGAAGCTGCCTGATCACTGTGCTACATTTTCCTAAACATTTAAACTGTTCAGCTACCACAACTCCTTTCTCTGAACTACCAGCACAAGCCATATTTCTGCTCCTGGGATCGTGGCTTTTCATGAAAAAGCCAGAGGAACTGCAAAACTTGGAATACTGGAGGAATAAATATCTAAATTCAGGGACTGTGGTACAAGGTGAACATAATTATGATTGTTATTAGAAGCTGGACTCAATGATCCATGTGGATCCCTTCCAACTCTGGCTATTCAATGGTTATTCAATCATCACTGAGTGTTCACATTCACAACCTGTCTTTCACATGCTGTATCCACAAGCCATTGCTGTACAGAGATAAAAAACATGGAGAAGATTCAGAGGGAAAAACTATGGAGAAAATTCAGAACTGGGTTCACTTGCGCTTTCCACATTGCTAAGTCATCAAGGACCAGGATAATCTTTCACTGTCCTTGTGTCTTTGGTTCTTATTAAAACTGTCAGCCCAGACTGAATCTGCACTGCAGGATGAGGCCCTACAGAGAGGACAGAGGCAGAATTCAACATCTCCTTGTGTACCAAGTGCAAAGTGCTTGTTAGCAAACCAGCAGCTGAGTACTGGACCATCATTTTGTTTCATATGGGAGCCAGGCATATTAAATAATTTTCAGCTGTGCTTTTCTTCTGGACACAGAACAAGGAGCCCAAAATGGCATGTTTTGACTTATGAACCTGGTGAGATCAATGTGTGAACCACAGGAATAGGCAGAGCTCCCTGAACACTGCTGCAGTGACCTCCTGCCAGTGCTGTGCTCTTCAAGGATTTCTTCAGTATCAGAAAGTCCTACCTTATTTATTTTTTCCTACTAAATTCTGATGATCTTCTCATAAGAGCATGTGCTCAGGTACTAAAAGAGGCTCCTGGGGGCTCTTTTCAGGCTGCAGGGCACCCAAGATGTTCACGAGGAATCATAGGATCTTTTACATTGGAAAAGATCCTTAGGCCAAAGGGGTAGGATGGCCCCTCTTTTCTGAGGCAGTAGCTGGATGTATGCTCACATTTAAGCATCTGAGATGGTCTCAGGTGCCTGAACCTGCACATGAGCGTTTTGGTATGTAAGAGTAGACAAGTGGGCAAAGAAAAGCAAACATGTTCCCTGCATCAAATATAATTATAGAACCATGGAAAGGCTTAGGTTGGAAGGGACCTTAAAGATCATCTGCCCAGTTCCAATCTGCCCACCATGGGTGGGCACCCACTAGATCTGGTTGTTCAGGGCCACAGCCTGAATGCTTGAACAGTTCCAGGAGTGGGGGGCATCTACAACTTCTCTGGGCAACCCCTTCCAGTGCCTCACCACCCTCACAGTAAAGAATTTGTTCTTAATATCTGATCTCAATCTCTCCTCTTTTAGTTTAAAATTGTTCTCCCTCATCCTATCCCTATCTGCCTCTCTCTTAAAAGCCCCTTTTAAGTACTGCAAGGCTGCAATGAGTTCTTCCTGGAGCCTTCTCTTCTCCAGGCTGAACAACCCCGACTGCCTGTCTCCACAGGAGAGGTGCTCCACCCTTGTGGTCACCCCTGTAGCCTGCTCTGGATAACAGGTTTATGTCTTTCTTGTTAAGGCAGAAATGGATGTTACCTAAATATTGATGTCAGCACAGCCCACACCAACTTGCAGTGTCTGCAAAGAGCTGAGTTAGGAAGTTGTGAAGGCACACCACAATAATGCATTAGGAAATCAAGTTCATTGCTAATAGGGCATTTGACATCCCACCCAGTGATGTGTATCAGTGACTCTGTCCATTCAGCTGTCATGCCCAGAGGCATGGCTTTAACTTTAGTGAGAGCACTAAATAAATGTACAGGGACTGAAAGATTTAGTACACTGCATTTATCTCTTTCAAATGCATCTACTAAGGAAAAGATATGTGGGCAGAAAGCTTTTTCTGACTTATATAGTAAAATTATGCAAAGGACCCTTAAGTGAGATGTGATTTTCTCTTTGTATTAACTCAAGGGCTCTTTGAGAGAGAGAAATGCAAAATAAGATGGAGCTTCACCTGATACACCCATAGTAAAACTCTGTAACAGCTGGTCCTGCAACTCACACTGAAGTCCATCTAATGCACAGCACAAAGGAGAATCTATATGCCCACATAACACGTTCCTGTTTTCCATCTCCCTGTCTTGTATACAGGACACACTCGTTCTGGGTTGATTTACATGTGTTTCACAGCCTAAGGGGAGAGAAACAAAACCGAGTGCCTTCGAAACTGCTACTGCCTTCCACATTTCATACGACGGGGAAGACCTTACGCAGAAGCTCGGTGCTATAAATCCCTTCTCCAGGAGATGGTGCTCCTGCCCTGGGAGAGATCCCTGCCCGGACGCTTCCAGACGATGCTCGGTCCCACCGCAGCCACCCGGCCCCTCTGCTGGGCTGGGACGCGATGGTTCCTGTCCTCTGAGCTTCTCTTGGGCTCAGCAGATGAAGGATAAAGAGACACAGGGCATGAAATGGTTTTCAATAGAAATTAGAAAAGGCTAGATGGAAAAAGAAAGCAGAAATTGTTGGGTTAAAATGCAGAACTGTTCAAGGGAGCAAAAGGTACTGGTGGTAAGAAGTAGTTCATGAGCTGCTCAGTTTGCCCCATGATCTGTGCTGGTTTCTGTGGGGCCTTTTGGGTAAGGGACATCTCTCCTGAGTGCCTGGCCCAAACCACCCATATCTGTCATGAAAGAACATGCTGCCCTGGCAGGAGGGTCAGACAGACAGAATCTTCAACAGAAGTGATCCAGACCATGTGACGTTGCAATCAAATAGGACTTTGGACGACATCCCTTTCCCCACTCAGGCACCCACGTTCCTCTGTTCCTGCTCCTCCTCCTCCTCACAGCCCAGCCCAGCAGCTGGCACAGAGGAGTGAAGGGAGGAGGACTGGGCTGGAGTTAAGGGATGGCAGGTCTGCTCTGGCCCTCTGCTCACCTCAGCTGATACCCATGGCTTGTTGGTGTCCCCAGAGCAACTGTCCAGGAAACCAAAATTGATACCTCCAACTAGATATCTTGTGTTGTCAGCTGTACTTTGGTGGGATCCATCCCCCTGTTAATTCCTAATCAAGATGATATCCCCAAAAAGGAGGGAAATCAGTTCTTGGGGAAAGGCCTTTCTTTGCCAGATCCCTATCACTGGTGGTGAACTATTGGGCTGACCTTCAGAACTTCAGAGTTTAGCTCCATTTGCCTGATCTATGGGGGAAAACAAAAACATGGGATTAGAACACTGAAGTAAATGAGGGGGGAAAGAGTGTCTGACAAAGGAATAAACAATACCAAAGGATGGGAAGATAACTTAAAGGGAAACCCCCCACTATCTTCCTTCCATGTTCATAGTGGTGAACATCTGCACACAGAAAGTTATGAGTGAGACAGAACTGAAGTTATTGGTAAGACTTTGCATTGGGATAGAAAGGAAAGGACAGAGAAATTCTGCCTCAAGTGGCAGAGAAGTGAGAGTGACAAGAGTAATGAGCATCACTGGCTGGGGACAAATATGGGAAGAGGGCAGAGGACTCTCCTAGGAATAACTGGGAACTGGAAAGATCAGGGTGAGCTACTGTGAGCAGTGTTCCTTTTCTGGTGTTTGCTGGCAAACACTCTCCCAGTCAGGTCTCACCTTCAGGTCCTGAAAGCCTCAAATCTGAGGAGCCTTCACAAAGGGGCTGAGAGCTGGAGGACAAGAAGCTGGGGAGAAACACAATAATGTGGGAAACAGATAAGAGAAAAAAGACTGAGTGGAGATCGAAAGATTAAATATGTAAAAATAAAGAACCACGGAGCAGAGCTTGAGGAAGGCTGTAGGAGAGCGCTTCCCCTGGTGACATCTCACATGGACAGCCAGGGCTGGGTAGGAGACAGTTGAGGGCTTTCAGGCTCCTCTGTAACAGCTGTCTTAGCTGAGCTCTGTGTTAATGCTGTAGGAACTGCTTTCTGGAGGTACAGCTCACCCTTTGGTAACTAGTGATAGAAGGAAGGTGATAAGTGAGACTGAGAAAGAAGCCAGAATGAAGTAAAGCAAATCCCACCCCTTCCAACCAGATGCTAGCCTGGACTAGCACC
This sequence comes from Lophotriccus pileatus, assembly GCA_035583135.1. Taxonomy (NCBI): domain Eukaryota; kingdom Metazoa; phylum Chordata; class Aves; order Passeriformes; family Tyrannidae; genus Lophotriccus; species Lophotriccus pileatus. The sequence continues at coordinate 106,193,979 of JAWWES010000115.1, forward strand.
ATAAGGACACTTGGGTGAGTCATCACCATGATCCAGCAATCCAGCATCTGGCCCTGGTGCACTGACAAATTATCTGCTGACTCTGCACTTTTCAAAAAGCAAATGGGCTTTCTTTTTTTCTTTTTTTTTTTTTTTTTTTTTGAGCACAGCTTGCTACTTTCAGGTGGCTTATGCCAGATCCTGTTGACCAGATGCTGAATAGGACAATTTTCCCCAAAGGGATTGGAAAGCCTGTTTCAAGAAGCTTTTATGTTTCCAGAAGGATTGAATTTTCAGCAAAGCATTTCCATAAGCCTCCTGTCCCCTAGCTAGAGCACAGTGTTCAAAGAGAAAGTGATGTGAGACAAGCACAGCTTTAGGCATCCAGGCTGTGGTGACGTCAGGTCTCTGGGCCTGAAGCAAAGCAGCCCATGGGGTCCTTGAATCCATCTGATGTTTCACGCATGGAGTTTGTACCTTGATTTGTCTTATCTTCTCTGGCTATCCCCATGCAGACAACCAGAAAGAATTCAGCTTGGCTTGAGTTTAAGTAAGTTTTGGAAGGAGTTGCTGGAAGATTTGGAAAGAAAATGATGCTGTTGCTTGGTTTCTTGCTGAGCTGGCCTTGCTGTCACTTGTAGCCATCTCGCTAGAAGACATTTGTTAAGTGAAACCCCAAGAGGCTTCTTGTGTGGTCACTACATGAAAACACACTCTTCCAAATAGCCACTGGCATCAATATTCTGATTGCTCTGAACTTGCTCAAGACTTGAAAAGTTGGTGGAGCCCCACTGACTTAGCTAACAGAAACAGCTCCAAACACCCCCAGTTTTGAAGCGTGGAGGGGGCTTGTCACTGCAGTTTGTTTTTATTCCATCAAAGGGGATGATGACAGGGAAGGTGAGGTGGAGGTGCAGAGCTGTGGGAATATGGCTGTGACATGAGGTACAGGGTTATTCCTTGAGGATTTCCCTTCTGCCTCAGTTTCCTCCTTTGCAAAGTGGTCTTCCATGGCTGGTGAGTTCCAGTTAAATCGAATACCCCCTTCTTTCCTGCGCCAAAGAGCATCTGTAGGGCAGCCCCTCTGAGGCTGGGACCTTGCCCACAAGAGGATGCAGATGTGGTAGGGGAGTTCACCCTGCCCAGGACTCATGGAAATGAATTGGTGCTCCACAGACAAAGGTCCCCAACCACCATGGACAATGGAGGAGGGCAAGCGGGGCAGTGTTGGGGACCAAGAGAGGGAGCAGAGGGAGGGAGACTACATCAGAGGGACAAGCCTAAGTATCAGCCAGGCAGGAATGATTCCTTCCTACTCCTGAAGGAATCAGCATCCAAAAAATGTTGCCAATAAGAAAACAGACTTAGTGAGTTGACTGCCCCCTTCTTTCCAGAAACCTGACCAGAAGGGTCTGTTGGTGAAGGGAGAGGGAGACCATAGTGGGACAAGGTGCAAGCTGTTATGGGAGTCAGGATCCATCCTGGGCATACAGCCATTGGCTTCGTGTTGTTTGGGATTTGTTCTCAGGGAATAATTAGAGGCAAATGGGGCCCTTTATCTTCATCTGAGGTTCTGGCACACTTCTGATTTAATATTTGGTGAGCAAGGTGATAGGACAGTCTCAGAACTGTGTTTTTCAACCCATGATGGAGGTACCCAGAGGATTTATAAGTGTAAAAGCAAAGAGAGATGGAGCAAGTGAGCAGGGCTGGAGCCAGGATCACCACTTTGATTAAAGGCCCCCATGGGCAGGAGCACATTGCTGTACCCACTGCAGTGGGGAGTGCCCTCAGGAGGAACAAGTCTATTTGCTGGTGGAGCCGAACGGACATAAAATCTCCCTCAGTTATATGGTTTTTTTTTTCTGTATAAACTTGCTAATTGAGTTGTAAAATAAAACTGCAGCCCTTCCTCTCCAATTTCTGCTGCTGCAGCAGCGTGCTAATTTGGTTTTGGAAGGGGGCTGGTAGAAGGTGGCTCTTTGCCAGTGTGAAATTATGCGCAAAAAGTTTGCAGTGGGAGAGAAGGAAGCCCGTCCTTGGTGCAGGGAAGGACTGGGGGCAGGAGCTGCTGAGCAGGGCTGGGGCGGCTTGGGAAGGTCCTGCAGCTGGGCTGGGCTGGGCTGATGGAAATTCAAGAAAGCCCAGAAGGGTTTAAATGAAGTTGCAATGGAGAACAGATGGGAAAGTTAGTGCTTGTGCACCTCAGTAGATGCTGTGTGGTTGAGAGGATGAGCTGTGGGAATTCACATCTACCCTCTGGCATGGCTGGGCAGGATTTGCTTCTTGGGTCTGTGTGCCCGTGTGTGTATGTGTGTGCCTTTGGTGTGGGGATGTGTGCCTGGTGTGTGCACACACGTGTGTCCATGTCGCTCGGGGTGGTGTGGGTATATGTGTGCCTGTGTTGGGTTTCCATACAGACACTGAGGGCAGGAATCTGGCTCTCATCAGCCAGCAGCACAAGGCTCTGTCATGGAGACAACTGTGCACAGGAACGAGGATGGTGTGGTGCAAATTGATGCAGAGGAACACACTGCTCAGCTCTGCTGACTTGCACCAGGTAGGGATTTGGCCCTGCTGCCCACACTGGGGGCTAAGAGGAAGACTGGGGGAAAAAAAAAAACAAAACTGTGGGGAAAGGAAAAACGGAAGGCACAGCCTGGCTGTCTGTTGCATCAATGTAACTTTAATTTTTGAAAGACGCACAGAAAAGATGCAGTGACAGTTCCAGTCCCAGGGTGAAGCCTGGGGTTACACATGTGTGGCAGGTACATGCACCCCAATGTGCAGGAGGTTGTAAAGTCTCAGGGGACCCAGGGCATGGACCACATTCACCATTTTTGTATCTTTCACTGTTTCACATAAAACTGACTGTGTAAAACAATTCCAGGCAGGAGTCTCCAGAAACCACTGCAAGAAGCCCAGAGGTTTATGGATAAGTTTGTCTGCCCGTTTTCTAGAATTTGACAGTCCTTCCTGTCCCATCATCCTTTCATCCTTCTGCTGATCCTTTTGATCCCTTCTCTGGGCAGCACTGGGAAGGGAGCGCTGCCATACCCTTCAGTGGGAGCATCAGGAGCACGGTCTGTGACCCTGGAGCTGCTGGTGGAGGTGGAATTGAGTGGGACAGGACAAGACAGTGTTTTTCAGCCTTCCCATCTTTGAGAAGAGCTGCCCTGAACACTCAGCCCTGTTGCCACCTGCTCCAGTTCTGTGAGGGCACCCGAGTGGGATCTCAGCACCCTGGCCGGGGGCGAGTGAGGCCTCAGGGGCTGGAAGGTCTTGTCAGATGCTTTTAAAAGTGACCTTTAGTGTCTGGACAGAATCGGGCTGGATTTAGTAAGGGACTGACAAAAGAATAACAATTATTGAAGCTTTCCTCTGCCTCCCGTTCCTCTGACTCCTGCCCCAGCTGTGTTAGGGCTCCTGGTGGTCACTAACTGCTGGGTTGGTGGTGCCAGTGGCAGTGTGCAAGGCCCTGTGGTCTGTGCAGAGTGTGCAAATGCCATGCAAGCCACGCAAACACTGTGTAAAGACTGTGCACGTCCAGTGCAAACTCTGTGTAAAGGTTGTGCAAGCCCTGTGCAAATGCTATGCAAAGGCTGTGCAAACTGTGCAAAGTGTGTAAACGGCTTTGGACCCGGCCATCCAGCACTGCGAGGGACAGGGATTTCTCGGGATGGTGTCATGGGAGCTGTGTCCGTGTCTCTGCACAGTGAGCGTGTTCATACCGAGCAAATCCGCTGGTTGGCATTAGAAACCCGCTCGTGATACTGTGACAAAGCACCTGTAAAACTACAGCAGAAAGAAATCCGAAAGGCTGCAGTGACAAATGCTCGTGAGAAGCAATTGTTTGGGGGGGAAAAAAAAAAAAAGCCATGTTTGTTTTGGCGAAACACCTACATTCCTTCAAATAAATCATCGCAGCCCTTGTTTTTGTATTTGCAGAGAAATCGCAACAGACATAACCAGGGACTTAAGAGACTTGAAATAACATCCTAGTAAATACCCCACTTTGTTATTTTAATCGAGACCCAAGGAAACATCTGAATTTTACCAAGGAAACCCTCCGTGCGAGGGAAAACATCAGCCCGCAGCCCGGCCGGGGCTTTGTTTTGCTCCGGTGTCGGGCTACCGAGGCGGAATTGCCGGGGTCCATGGAGGTGCAGGGCAGCCCGGGACAGTCGCTCCGGCTCCCCCGACGCTCCAGGCCCGGCCCCGCCGGCAGCATCCCCCCCGCAGGCAAGTCTGAGGGGTGGGAAGTCCTCCCGAAATGTGGAGTAAAGGTTCCTCAGTCCGAAACAGGGCTGGGGTCTGCCCCATGTCCAGTGTGGGACCGGGACCCCCGCCCCAGTACGGGGTGGCGGGGGACCCCCTCCAATACAGGGACGCCTTCAAAAGTACGAGTTGGACACAACTCCCATCCGCATCCCCCCTAATTATGCTGGGGTGACGTCGAGGCACGTGGCTGTGGGATGCAGCTCTCCCCGAAAAATGAGGGGTGCGGGTGCCCCCACGGGGGGCGCAGGTGCCTCCCGCCAGACGGGGCCGGAGCATGCGGGGGTCTCACCTGCCTGGGGAGGCGAGGTGGGGACCGGGGAGGGGGTGTCCGGGGTAGGTCTCACCTGCAGGCAGAGGTGGAGCGGGGTCGGGGGTTCTCTCACCTGCCGGGGGCACGGTCCGGGGGTCCCACCTGCAGTCAGGGTGGGGTCGGGAGGGATCTTGGGGGGATCCCACCTGCCGGGGGAGGCGGGGCGGGTACAGGGGCGCGGGTGGCG
>JAWWES010000115.1:106199030-106223682 GCA_035583135.1 Lophotriccus pileatus
GGCAGCAGCTCCGCGCCGAGCCCCGGGCCGCCGCCATGCGCCTCCGCGCCGCCGCCGCCGCCCTCTGCCTCTGCCTGCTGGGCGCCTGCCGGCTCCGCCGCGGGCTGGAGGCTGCCGCCGTGCGCGGCCCGTCGGCGGCCGCTCCCCAGCGACCCTCGGCAGCCGCGCCTTCCTCCGCCTCCTCCTCCTCCGCCGCCGCCGCCGCCTCCCCCTTCTCCTCCCCGCCGCGGAGGGACGGGGCTCTCCGCAACGGCACGGTGGTGCCGCACCACTACATGGTGGCCCTTTACCAGCGCCTGGCCGCCCGCCGCGGCCCCGGCGGCCGCGCCGACACCGTCACGGGCTTCGCGGAGCGGGCGCGCAGCGGTGAGTGCGGGGAGCGCGTCCGCCCGGGGCCCCGCCGTCGGGGATGCTTGGGCTTGGGAACGGGCGTTAGGATGAGGATGGGGCTTGGGGATGGAGACGGGGCTGTGCGTGGGTGCGGGGATCGGGCTCCTGCGTGGGTGCGGGGATGGACGCGGGCTTGCGCATCACTTCGAGTGTGAGTTTGGGGACGTGGTGGTAACGCGGAGAGGGAGCTCGCTCGTTGGTCCAAACGCGGGGCTGTGCCTGGGATGCGGTTGTGCGTTGGTTGGGGAACGGGGTTTGCGTTGGTTTGAGCGCGGGGTGGTTGCAGAGGTTGGGTGTAGCTCACGGGATGGAGCTTCACGGGATAGGGGCTGCGCATCCCGGTTGTTTAACGGGAATGGAGCCGTGCGCGAGACCGAGCGTGGGAATGGGGACGGGGACGGTGCTGAGAGTGAAGTTGTGCTTGAGCACAGGGCTGGGGCGACGATAGTGACAGCAAAGGGTTTGTGTCTGGAGTTGGGAAAAGGGACTGCCGATGGAGATAAGCGTGAGGTCGGGGGTGGCGGTGGGATTGCGCGGTCAAGGATGACGGACGGGGCTAGGGCTGGGGTTGGGAACGGGGACGCGGTGCGAAGTGCAGCCAGCCGGGTCGGGGCGGGCAGGGATGCGGGCGGCTCTCGGAACCTTCTGCCACCTGATGCGGGGCCGGCGGCTGCGGCGCAGTTTTGAGGCAGCTTCTCTGTGCGGCATTCCCGGCACCGGGAGCGAGAAGACCCGCCAGAGCCTTTGCAGCCCGAAAAACTCCGCAGGGCCCCGCGACGGGCCGGGCGAGGCTGGAGAAGGAGCGCAGCCGCGGTGCCCCGGGATAGCTCCGGAGCGGCTCCCGCCGACCCGCCGGCTGAGCTCGGGATCGCCTTCCCCTTCTCCCTCTTCCTCTTCTTTTGCCCTCTTCATATCCGCGGATCTAATGGTGATAATCAAATAAATACATAAACGCACTTAACGCTATATTTTTTAACATGTGTACATCGCGCCCTGCCGCCAAAGTTCTCTCGGCTGGGGGGAAAAAAAAATTCCCAATCGAATAAAATTAAAAGACAAACTGAAAAGCGGCCGCAGCCTCCCCGCTGTGCCTATCGCCGGCTGCCCCGGGGTGGGAGAGCGGCGGCTAGTGGTGCGGAGCCCCCCAGGCCCTATCCCCACACCCAGATCGGGCCGTATCCTGCCGCAGCCTTTGGGGGGAAAGGGTGCTAAAAGTTGATGGCACAAGGTCAGGGGAGCGAGGTGGAAAGCGGGGAAGACGATACGATGGGAGGGTGGGCAGTGCCCGCCTTGAGAGAGCCGGGGGAAAACTGCACAGGTCCTGGGAAGTTTCAGAGCAAAACGAAACCAGATGAACTCTTCAAAGGGATCTCCTTATCTGCTCTTATCTGCTCCTCACAGGAACTTTAGATCTGCTTTTAAAATCATAATTATAATAATGACTATAATGAATAATAATAATAAGGATAATAATAATAATAGTAGCAGCAGCAGCAGATGACAGGGAGAAGATTGTTTCCCCTCTGGAAGGCGGTGCAGACTGCACCCCCGGGTGCTACCAGTGCGGGGTGGGGGCTGCGGTGTGGGGATGTCGGTCAGGGCTCTGCCGGCAGCGGGTCAAGGGGCTCGGGCACAGCAGCGATGTTTGCAGCATGCCCAGGTCAGGTTTCTCGTTAACGAGGGAGAAAATAAAAAATAACCCTCCCAGAACTAATTCATCTCTTCTCCCCAGTGCCACCTCCTTTTTTTTCTTTCTTTCTTTCTTTTTTCTTTCTTTTTTTTTTTCTTTTTCTTTTTTTTCTTTTTTTTTCTTTCTTTTTTTTTTCTTTTTTTTTCCTTTTTTTTTCCTTTTTTTTTTTCTTCTTTTAACTCACATTGAGTATATTTAATCAGTGCCAGAAACTGCACAAGTCTGTATTTGGGCTTTGGAACCACCAAAAACAGTGACAAAGTGAAGCTGGGCTCACTTTCAGCCTCTGGTGGTGCCTCTATCAGGCGTGTGTCTGCGAGGAGAAAACGGAATTTTTCACAGCTTTTTACTTGGCATGGCTGGGGCTGTGTCTGTGTGTGACACTTAGGGCAGAAGAAATGGTGGTCACCTCCTAATTGGGAATGGGACTGTGGCACAGAGGTTCAGATGGGGCTTCCATGCCAAAACAGAATAATGGTACAATTGGGGTCACTGGAACACCCAGGGGGAGGCAGAGAAGCCTCCTTGGGGCATTCTAAAGAGACCGACGAGAAGCCACTTTATTCAGTTGATGCCTCCCTCCCTCTGTAGCTTCTCCTCCTTGTTTGTTTTTGGTGCCTCCAGCCAGAGTGACGCTCTTGTACTCAGGACACACAGGCTGTGTCCTGCTGGGATGCTCAGTGAGCCTTGCTGCACAGCAAGATCTTCCCTGTTAGCTCTGTATCCCTTGCACCTCCGTAATGAGAGCTTGGCTTCAGCTTCCTGGGATTTTAAATTTTTTTTCCTTTTTTTTTTTTTCCCCTTCTGTGTTATCTCTTCCAGATGCCTCCCTATCTGCCTCTGAGCAGCGATACCTCTTCGACATCTCCAGCCTGCCTGAGGCGGAGGAGGTGACGGGCGCAGAGCTGCGGGTCCTGCGCGCCCTCCCTGAAAACCGGAGCTTGGCCCTGTCCCCTGAAGGCACCTTCCACCACCTCCTCCTTTCCACCTGCCCAGGCCAGGATGGTGAGGAGCCCCGGCTGCTGGACTCCAGGGCTGCAGACATTTTGGATGCAGGCTCCTCCAGATGGGAGGTTTTTGATGTCTGGGAAGCCTTGCGAGATCGGAGGGAGAGCTCTCTCTCGGGCACCCTGCTGTGCTTCCTGCTGAGGATCGTCTCGGATCAGTCGGGGCAGCTCCTGCCCCCCCGGCAGCTGGGGTTCGGCAAGCCCCAGCCCCAGCCCCACGAGCGAGCCCTGCTCGTGGCCTTCTCCCGCACCCAGAGGAAGGAGAATCTCTTCAAGGAGATCCGGGATAAGATCAAGGCTCTGGGCAGCCCTCCATTCCTGGAGCCCCCTGATCCTGGCCAGGAGGTGTATCCCAAGCGGAGGAAGAGAAGGACCACGATTGCTGCCCGGTCTGGGGGCAGAGGCCATGGGAAGAAGGCGAAGACCCGCTGCAGCAGGAAGCCCCTGCATGTGAACTTCAAGGAGCTGGGCTGGGATGACTGGATAATCGCCCCCCTGGATTACGAGGCGTATCACTGTGAGGGGGTCTGTGACTTCCCCCTGCGCTCCCACCTGGAGCCCACCAACCATGCCATTATTCAGACCCTGATGAACTCCATGGACCCGGAGTCCACCCCGCCGAGCTGCTGTGTGCCCTCCAAGCTCAGCCCCATCAGCATCCTCTACATAGACTCTGGGAACAATGTGGTTTACAAGCAGTACGAGGACATGGTTGTGGAGACGTGTGGCTGCAGGTAGCAATTTCTGCAGCTCTCCTCCTCCCCACCCCTCCCTGCCCTGCCCACCAGCCCTGCCCCATTTTATATATATAAATATAGATATATATATATATAAAATATATATATACATGCACATTTTGGTGTGTGCCTTTCCAAAAGCCAAGCTCCGAGCAGGTGTCCCTTGCCTTGCCTGGGCCACCCTGGCCATGGGCCCCCCCGAGACTGTGAGGCTGATGCCATCTTTGTGCCTTGCCTGCTCCCCACAGGAAAGGGGGGGCACACAGAGCCCCCAGGAAATGCCTGTTCTGCCTGTGAGCTCTGCCTGCTAGGCTTGGTTTTCCCAAGAGGAGCTGACACTTTCTTTCCCAAAGGTTTTGGAAAATGACTGGCCAAAATTGCCTCAATGGGACTGATGACCTGGGGTTGTGGGGCAGGTGGAGTGGTGGCTGCAGGAGAGGAATCTTGTCAGAATCACCCTCTGGCTGTGGCAGTGGGGTGGGGGTGAGGTGGGAATGCTCATTCGTTTGAGTTAAAGGAGTTTTTCTGTCTGCCTTCAAATTGCCGCCCCAGATTTTCTGGTGGAAAAATGAGGGATCCCTGGGGGAACGCAGGGGGTGGAGATCCCCTGGTTGCTGGGGATTGAAATAATTTGGTCCAGGCCTGCTTGCAGTGGGGAAAGATTTTTGAGTCTGCTGGTAGGAACAGGAAAGAAGTTCCTTGTAAATGGAAGCTCGAGTCAGGTCTGAAGTAGAACTCATGCTGTCAAAAAGATGGGAATGGTCCTGGGAGGTGTTAGCTGGGGGTTCTCTGGCTCCATGTAGTCCTAAGTGCTGGCCCTGTTGTTGATGTCCCGCAGGACGTACTGGCTGGTGGGTTCCCTCTCTTTCCTGCACAAACCCCCATTTCCAAGGCATACTGGGAACCCAGCATCAGGCCCACAGGTCACACAGCCCTCCTCAGCATGTCTGGAGAGAAACAAAGGTCCTGAGTTCCACCGGGAAGAGCCATTTTGCTTGGGTTCTTCTTTTTCCAAATAATCTCTATAAAAGCACTAAGCTCCACCCTGTCTTCCTTTGGCATCAATTTCCCAGTAAGCTCCATACCTCCCTGGAGCACCGGCCTCTCCCTGCTCCATTAAGGGAGCCTGAATCTGCCAGGAATGGACGTTTCCCATGCTGTGGGCTGAATGTCACCCTTGGAGACTGCTACATAAAATGGGGTGCTTTGACCTGTGCTGAAAGGGCTGCAGGATTTTAGCAACTCAGAAGCTGAGTATAAATTATGCCTTTAAATCAGAGAAACCTCACATCCATGACAAGGGTGTGTTTTGCATGTTGGGAAGTGTTTCTGCTGCACCTCAGTGGCTTTTGGTACCAAACTCCAGCTTCATAGCTGGGTTGGTGTAGACCACAGATGTATTTGCACACTTTGTGTTTGATGGTTTGTTTTTTACTGGTGGTCAGAGTGTTGGCATGTAAACATCAGTACTTTTTAGTGACAATAGTTTGCTTTTGGAGGAGATAAATCCCTGCTGGAAAACATGGTGTTTTCCCTGTATAAAACCAGTTGTCCTCCATGGCAGGGGTGTTCTGCTGGGAAGGCTGGGCCTGGCCAGGGCAGAGAGGGGGTCACCTCAAAGAACTCTACTGGAATCTAAATGATTTAAAGGATCAGAAAAGCTTTGGTGAGGTCCAACAGCCACTTCCCCACAAGAAAATAGTGCATCAGGGAGTAAACTGTGCACACTGATAATGGTGATAGATCAACTGGACTAACACCCCCCAGCTTCCCTCTATCCTCGTCCACAGAGGCTGTGGCTGGTGGCAGCTCAGGAGAGCAAATGTGGTACCCATAAGTCTCATGTAACCCCCTTGACTCCCATGGAGCTCCTCCGACTTTACATCCGTGTATGCAAGAGGAAAATCCATCTCCCTACCTCAGCATGAATGTAAATATATATTAATGATGTAACTGTCCCCAGGGGGATGCTCAGAGATGGAGATTGGTTGGGGAGAGGAAAAGTCAGGTCCATGCAGGTACGTTTTCTCCCTGCCGGCATCTGGGGAGGCTGAGGTGCAACTGGTGGGTGAGGAGGGGTCGGCAGGAGGGCTGGTGGCTTTCCTCTGCCCTTTGTCTTTAGCACAGATGGTTTGGGAAGGAGGTTGGCACAGCAGTGCCGGAGCTGCTTGCTCTGGAAGCACCACGCCGTTTAGAAAGTCACCAAGCTTTCGAAGTACCTAATTTTTCAATTGTCATGGGTTGTTTGATAGTTTTCCCTCACTGCTTAGACAATATTTTTTAATGTTTTTGTTTCTTTTACCCCCTCCCCTTCCTCCAAATATTTGCAGTGGAGGTTTGTGGGCAGTTCAAATCTGGGCAAGATATATATAGCTCCTGGCAGCCCCTGCTGGCTGGTGGCTCTTGTGAGCCTCAGCCAAAGGGTTGGCCTGAGACCTGCTCCTGTGGGACCAAATCCAAGGGGGTGGTAATACCAGTGGCCCTCAGTTCTTGTGGCTTTTGTTCAGCCACAGCTGCAGGGAACAGAGAGATGTTGCCCACCTCAGGCCTGGAGGTGGCTGATGGGGAGCAGGGCGATGGGTTGGGTCTTGCAGTGCTTCACCCTGACCCAAGTGCTGTGTGCTGTGCTTTGCTGAGGCTCTAACCTGAGCCCCACGGTGGCCTTCCTGGTCCTGGGGGGGAAAGCAGTGGCTCAGTCACTGCAGTTTTGTAGCCTGGATCACTATGGTGAACGAAGAGGATTTGGGGAGAGCACAGAGGCCGCTGCTGGGAGTGATGCCATCCATGGTTTTGCCCATGTGGGAATCAGTCCTGGCTCTCCTGGCTGCAGGTACCTCTCCCTGAACAGGCATGTTTGATGGGACAGCAAACCTCAGCCCCCTGAGGTCAGCCCAGGGGCAGTGGGGCCCTTTGTGCTCGTACCCCTGGTGACACTGCTGTGCCAGCTTCTCTTTTAAAGGAGCACCTGCTCCTGTCCTGGGCAAACAACCTCTGGAGGACAACAGGAGGGCAAAGGATGGAGTCAGACCCTGGTTTTGCTTGCCTAAGGAGATGGAAGGCAGCCTGGGGTTGCTCCAAGAGGATGTGGATGGGTGGGCAAGGCTGGAAGGGAGCGGGGCTGGGCCACTTGGTGGGTAACTGTGTTGCTCCCCGTGGGAAAATGTGTCAGCTGCAGTGCTCGGCTGTCACATTGCTTATTGCTCCCAGAGCAGTGTTTTCAGAGCAAAAGCACCACTTCTCCCTTTATGGATCCCTGCATGCCAACTGCAAGGGCTGCCTCTCCATCACCAGGTAGATTCGGAAATTGTTCCCAAACACTGGAATGAGGCTTAGGCAACAACTATGAGAGCCATTGCAAATGTTGAGAGGTTTAGATTATATATATTAGGGAAAAAAAATCATGGAAAGTGTTGTAAAGCATTGGAACAGACTGCCCAGTGAGGTAGTAGAGTTGCCATCCCTTTGAAGTCTTCAAAAAACATGTGGATAAGCCACTTGAGAAGGCAGTTTCACGGTGAACATGGTGGTGATGCTGGGCTGACGGTAGGATTTGATGGTCTCTTCCAGCCTTAATGATTCTGTGTCTCTCAGTGGAAGTGGTGAGTGTGAAAGCCTTTTCCAGACAGGGAGGTTCCCTCAGCTGAGTTGCTGCAGCCCTGCCATGTAGGGGAGCAACACAGGGGCGTGTCAGCAAAGGGCACAGAGCAGTAAATCCTGGTGGAGGCAGGTAAGGGAGGAACTGGCTGCAGGATGGGGGCAGCCCAGCCCAGCCCTCATCCCTGGAGCTGGTCCTCAGCTGAGCATCACCCTCTCATGCCATAGAAATCGTCCAGGAAAAATGTATTTCTGATCAGTTGCCTCTTGCCTGAGCTGATTTTTGGCCACATGTAAACTTTATAAATATGAGACTAGAGGTTGAACATGGACAAATATGAATTCAGTAGGCTCAGAGTGGTTTTAATGGATAATTATATGTTCTTATTCTGCAGTATTTATACAACCTTTCCAATTTAAAAAAAAAAACAAAACAAAACAAAACAAAAAAACCAACAAAACAGTTTCCATGCAGTGTATATTCTCCTGGAGGATTTGTTTGACCTTGAGCACCATTTTTATCTGCAGGATATAATTACAGTGAAACTAGAAATATTAAGCATTTGAAAAAGACTATGTATCTATGCTTAACTTGCTCCCTCCCCTCAGACATGGGAATGTAATCACGCAGGAGCAGGGAAATGTGGAGCGATCCCATTTGACTTGGAAGCACTGGGGCTGTGATTCAGGGAAGCACACCTGGTCAGGAGACAGGACTGGTGTCTGTGTCTTGAGCTCTGTAAAACCAAAGCCTGTGCTTAAGCCACTGTCTGCACCATATCCTGAAACCCCTGTGCAGTGGAGCTCCATAGCAGGAATAGTCAAAAGCAAAATAGCTTTATGCCTAGTTTAACTGCCTAGTGACCAGGGGTACTTCTGGCCTAGGACTAATTCTCCAAAATCACAGATTTCATCCTTTTTTCTTTTAAGCAACAATTAATTTTTAATTCTCTTAAAATAGGGTTTTGTCTAACACCACACCCTATTTTTTTTTTTTTTTAGACATATTTGAAATCCAGAGGTAGAAGGGAAATTACTATACTCTGGAAGAGAGAAGGGTGTTCATATGGAAAAGGGCTTGATTCAGGCTTGTAGCATCTTCTCGCTGGCATAGATGTGTTGATTCTGGTCAGCACTGGCAGACAGGGCCATGTCTTCTTTGCCTGTTGGCTGATGCTTGGCATACTCATAAGGAAAAGACTGCAAAGGTATTGAAAGTGAAGCCCAAGCCTTGAGCCTTCTGCTCAAGTCTGAGTGCCAGTGACTCCTGGGTGTTTTTGCACCATGTGGGTTTTAACTCAGGCTGTGGTTACGCAGATGTCACTGGGTGATGCTGCACTGATTTATTGGTCACACTCCTGTTGCAAAACAAACAGCTCCTTTTACAGTTTTAAGCCCTTATGCCACAAACCCAAAAGTGGTATTTGGGGACAGTCACCTGTGCTGGCCCCCACGTGACAGCAGGCACATGCTCTGCTGTTGGCAGCACTGCCTCTCCAGGGAAGAGACAGGCTGGGGCATCACTTAGGACCCCTGGGGGATGTGGGTCCCAGGGGGGCCACGGCTGGGCAAATGGAGCAGAGCACCCTGGAGGTTTTGATGGGGTGCCACGGCTTCGCTCTCCAGACTTAACAGGAGTTTTGCCACAAGCAAGACTTGTGCTTGTCTTGATAGCTGCATGTGCAGTTACTCACACCAAAACCCCCATGACCTGTGTTAATGTGACAGATACGCCATAAATACCAATCCAGCTCATACTCTTATTGGAACAAACCTGGTGGGAAATGTCAAGGTTTCCTGCCAAGCATGTAGTGAGTTCTGAAATCCAAGTGCCTTCTCTTTTGTCTGTGCTGGAGCAGCAGGACCATGTGCCAGGGAGAAAAAAAACTAAGCGGGGCAACAGCAATGAGAGTCTGGGTATTTCACAGAGGTTGTCACCTGAAATGGGGCTGTAACCACTGGGTTTGAAAGATGGTCAGACTGAAGGGCTGTCACATGGACCTTGGCTGGGTGGTCCCACCACATTGCTTGCTGTGTCCCCTGTCCTGTGTGCAACTGGAGTTATGGTGTGAATTTTTCTCTCTTCACATCACACTCTGGGGAGGTGAGTGGGTAGGAAAACCTGTGTGGGCAAAACCAAGCACTGGTCTTTAAGAAGAGTGTGGTTCTTCTTGTAAGTCACCATGACCAGCAGATGGAAGAGACTGTGTGTGTCTCACTGGAATCAGAGCAGCTCCTCTGGCATCAGGGATCCCTTTATGGCTCTATGGGGCTGAATGGAGATGCTGTGTGGCAAGGGCAGAGTGTAGCAGTGTGGTCACTATGGGAGTGTATCCTCCCTGAAAACACAACAAGGAGAGGAGCTGGGGGCTAACTGTTCATGGATGGGGTGTTCCTGATGGTCAGGAGCTTGTGACCTTGTGGGAATGTTTTTCTGCCTTTCCTATCTTTGAATTAATGGCTGGTAAAAGAGCAAGGTGTTCCACCAGGCTGGTGTGTGTGACACCTTCAATTTTGTCATAAGCTGGTTTATGCCTTCCAAGGTAAAACCAGCTGCATTCAGCTTTTTGAAGCTCTTTATTCCTAGTTCAGAGTGTTGTGAGATACACAGAGGTGCAAAGATATCTCTGAAAATCACTTTTGCCCTATCAGTCAGTGTTCTGGGCCTTTGAAAAATGACCAAAATTTGGAACTTCTGCTGGTGTAACCCACTGACCACAGAGCCCACCCTGCATCTCAAAGGATATTTTGCGTCCTTGCACCTCAAGACTCAAGTAGCCCATGTGGCTGCTTTTTCCTTTTCCTGGCAGCAGTACCCAAACAGCCCCTGAATTTTCCACATTGGAGAGGAGCCTGATGTCAGTGGTGGTGGAAAGGAGCACATGGGTGGGCTGGCAGATGCACCGTGTTTAACTCTGGCTGAGCGGACTTGAGTAGGAAACTTGGGCAGCAGAGCATTTTCATGGAGCTGGTATTGAAAAATCCTAAACCGAAGCTTGATTCATTCCCAGAAATGGCTGAAAACAAAACCTTCCCATTTTCAATGGTTTTTCAGCAGGTTTTGCTCTTCATTTTTCTGTCATCACCACTTAATAGTCCATTCGTACATTTTGTAAGCTCGTTTTTCTGCTTTGGTACTGGTGTTCATGCTTTGGGTTTTCAGAATGGGGAGTGCAGACTTGCTGTGGTGTTTGGTGAGGAGGGTGAGGAAGGGAAGACTGAGCCTCAGCAGCAGGAGGATGAGAGTCAGTCTGTGCCCTCAAGCAGGGGACAGTGAGGGGATGGGTCTGGCGGGGTTGAAAAGGGTGCGAGGAGGGGACTTGCTCATGATGGGTTCCACACTCATGTGCTTTGCTGATGGAACATGGGAGAGTTTGGGTCTCCCCTCTTCTCCTCTTTGCCACCAGTGTCAACCTATGCTGGTGCCACCCTGGTCTCCATCATCAGGAATGAGACTCAGAGACTGGACCAAGCCTGGGCTCCCTGGGAGCTGCGGCATCCAGTTGGTCCCAGTTTTTGGGGAGATGGTAATGTTCCCTGTTGGTGTTTCACTAATTTCCTCCATCCTGCCTTGGTGGAGAGAGAGGAGGAGAGCAGTAGGGGAAATACAAGAGGCAAAGTTTGGGGCTGCTTTGGTCCCAGGCTGATCATCCTAGGGAGCTGTGTGCCAGCTGTGTGCTGGGAACTGCTGAGCACCAAGGGGCTCACTGAAGCTCAGACATTAGAAGCTCAGCAGAGTATGAAATAGCATCCACAGGCCAGGAAAAGGGATGGTCAAACATGGAGGGGCTGAGCTGTGGTCCTTGAAGAGTTGCCAGAGTTAAATGAGTGTATAGGTGGTGATCAGCTGCGGACGAGCCACTTTGTAGGGGCAGCTCACCCCCTCCTTGTTCAAGGAGGGGAGGGATCATTCTGGTTACATTCATCCCATGTGCTTGAATAATGAACCTTTTAAAGAAGAGTCTGAGTTCCTGAGGTGTTGATCATCCAGTGCTTCAGACGAAGCCACGTTTGTGCAGTGCCTTTGCAGATCAAGCTCTTAGAGCCTGAGGAGCAGTTGGGGGCTGTGCCCAACTGGAGTCACCAGCTCCGTCTTGCACTGCGGCTCTCTGCTGGAAAAGCTGGTGGAGATGCTGCTCACAAGAACTGAGCACATGTCTGTGCAGGGCAGACCTGCTCTGCTCGTGGTCCTCCCTGTTTTGGATGCAGCAACAGCAATGTTGATCCAGTTTGTTCAGTCCCTCCATATCCCGTCACCAGGTGCTCTGTTTCTCAAGTCAAGTCAACACTATCTGGAGTTCCTTTGACAAAACGAGCCTCTCTGCTGGTCAGTCGTGGTTTTATTTATATGTTCTTTTCTTTGATTAGAAAGGAAAATATCAAAAAATGAAAAAGGACTCGTGTTTCCAATAGCTGTCTCTCTCATAGTTATGAATTTTGAAGCAATACTCGTATCCCTGTGTGTGCCTCTGAACTATCCATGTATTTGTTCAGCTTTTTCAGGTCTGAGTGTGTGAAATATTTCTAAAGAAGATAGCTCTGTACGTGATGGTGTAAATGCATTGTTTGTATGTATCTAAAGTTTAAATAGATTGTACATATGGGATTGTAAATGAACTGTAAACAGCAATCTATATTTTCTTGAATATATTATATAGCAGTATATATTTGTTAAATAAGTATTCTTGTATACTCTTCAATAACCTTTTTAATATTTTGTACAGATAAGTTTATTAAATATTTTATTGATAAATAGACCTCTGCAGGATTTTTTTTTCTTTTGAAGACTTGTGCCTGTGTCCTGAAACCAGATTCCAGAACAGCCTCCGTGAGTCACCTTTACTCCTTTGGCTACCTAAGGTGTTAAAACCAAAAATGAAATACCCATTCACTTTAAACTGTCTCCCTGGGCAGCCACAGGTATTTTCCAATAAATAAACTCACAGCACAGTGAGTGTGCAATGGATTTATCATCAAAATGTACATTACCATGGCAGAAAATGCTCTGTTAAAAGTTGGCTTTTCATTGAATATTGTTTTTTATTAGTCCATTATTCCTGCTTTCAAAGTATTTTTTAATAGCTTTGTAAAGCACCCTGTGACATGAAATCCTTTTGCATTTATAGTAGTTGAACTTCAACTACTGTCTGGATGAAAGCAGGGAATCTGCAAGATGAGTTTAGATAAGTGTGTCTTGCACATTGAGAAATGGGCTGTCACATAATGACACAGCTTTTTTCTCATCTGCTTTCACTGGGACATTACAGTGGCAAACCCAGAACTCTGAGGGAGAGTGAGTTGCTTTAGCACATGATCCTCCAGTAGACATCACCAAAGTGCCTTGGAGACAATGAGTGGAGGTTATAGGATTGTGACTGCCTCTGCTACATCCCTATGCACACAAGACTGAGAAGATGCAGGTGTGGAGCAAGACACATTTGGAAGCATGGAAGAAGTCTTCAAGGCATCAGGTTATGTGTTTCAGACATAGCAGAGCCATCCTCAGCTTTCAAGACCCAGGCGAAACACATGGAGAACTAAAAAGAGATGTTTGCCTGAAGGATTTTAATTCTTACAAGATTGGTATTTTCTAGACTGTCCCTTCCTCTTAAGCACATCCACAAACATATGGCTCAGTTGGGGTGAGGCATGGTCATTTCTGTTCCCAGTGGCATGTGGAATGACAGACCACTCATGAGTCAATTTTCAGGCAGTCTTCTGCATCCTCACATGCCCATTTATGGTCCCACTGCCTGAAGGGATCTTTTGGTACAAGTTCTCCAGTAGGCACGCACAAGGAAGCAGGATGGCATTTGCCTCCATGTCCCCCTGTCCACTCTATGAGCAGTTTTTCAGGAATGTGTTATCTTAACAAGTTATTTTCAACAGAACACTGAGGGACGAGAGCAAATGGTTATTCACAGACCTCCCACCATGTCTTCGCTGAAACCAGTGGGAGCGGTGGGTTTGCGTTCAGTGGAGACAGGTTTTTAGTCCACAGCACTTCAGGCTACTCATGTGATTGACAACATAAACTAGTCAGTTTATATTTGAAGAGAAGTCAAAGGCACAGCAAAGACAGGGGACATGTTCAAGGTCACAAAAGGGTACAATGGAAGAAAATGCAGACCACTGTTAAAACAGGACATGGTCCCACTTGGGCACCGACTTCATGACTTTAACCCTAAAGCAAATGCCTAAGTCCCTTAGGTAGTAAAAGAATTAGTTGGTGCCTGCCAGGACCTCAAGAGAGAGATCTGGCACCCCCTACATTTGGATATCTAAGTTAGGCCAGATAGGGAATTCAGACATCCATTTTGGGAGCACTGCTTTATGAACTGCCAAGTTAGGTGAGCCAGCTCAATTTTGCTTGGAGCACCAGTTTTTCTCTTAGCAACTAACCCAAAGCCCAGTGAAATTGGTTTTAATGTCTGTACCAACCTCAGTAGGTTTTGGACCAGGCTTACCTGAAGCCTCTCATGTACCATCCCACACTGTCCTCCATAACACAGCCCAATCCAGAGGTGCTGGGCGAGATCACTGGGACATGTGCTGGTGTGAGGCTCAGGTGCAGTCCCTAAGTATTCTAATAGGAGAATTTCATCTTGGTTTCAATAACTGATACTAGGCAGGCATGTTTTCATTGCTGTGAAAACAAACCTGTAAGAATCCAGCTGCGTTGGACTGTCCTATTTTGGTGCAAACTAGTAAGGATATGAGGATAAAAGGAAATTCGTCTTGCACGTAGTATTTTTTGCAGTGAAGCAATTTGTTCATGTCACGGCCTCTCTGTTGCCTGAATCTCAGTCCATCAAGCACCTTGGTCTCCCTAAGCCTATGTGCAATCCTGTTGACTTCATTGAGGCAGTACTGGGGCTGGATCACTCTGGAAGCTTAACATCCTGTGGGTTTATTTTGTGGCTAAGAATACATGTTATTTCATAATAATCACAGGTGAGTTGCAGGAGTCCCTGCATGATGAGAGCAGATGATGTTAGCAATTCAAAGCATTTATATTCTGTAAATGGTACTCCTGTATCCTGTGAGTTAGGTTGGAATAGCCGGATCCTTATCAAATTGTAAGGGTGCCTGTCAGGGAAAAGGAGTAGCTGAATCCTGACACTGGGAAAGCCCATTTTTTTCCATTTCCAAGCCATCTCACCTTCATGGATTTGTCCCAATGCATGAAGCATAGTGTATTTCAGAGCCTGGGGGCTTTGAGGGGAGTTTGTTGAAGATGTTCACTGACTGGGAGGGCTGGGGGCACCACCCACTGCCTCTTTCAGTGTGAATTGCATTAAATAGGATGGCAAAAGGTCTCCTTCAAGTGTCTGACTGGCAAACCCTGCAGTCAGGTACAGTCAGTCAGATGTTTTAAACAACATCCTGTGTTTTATCAGCTGCTGCAAACTACTTTCCACAACACAGCTATTTTCCTGCAAGCACGTTCCTGCAACAGGCAAAACCTAGGCCACTGACTGTCAGCTTAAGCACTCTGAAACAGTTTTTAATCAAACCTCTCCCTGCTGTCTCATCTGAGCACACATGATCCTGTTCCATAACTTCTACATGATGCTACTGAGAGCTGTGCTCGTGCCTGGCAGCTGGCTCGTGCTGTTACCGCTGTATCTGCTCCTTGTATGCAACCCCCATCAGCTGTTCCAGAAATATATGCTGTTTTAATAGTTCCTGGTCACTCACAAATGCTCTCTGGATTCTTATTTTGTAAATGTGCCAGGAAAGAGAACATTTGCCTGCAAGTGAAGAGCCTTAGAAGCTTATTGTAGCTGGGAGTCTGAGCACGACCTGTGACACAGAGTAAAACAAGTCTCTTGGGACTAGTAAGTTTATCCAAACCCAGTAATAGTTTGAGTGACTTTATTAATGATAACACAACATCTTGTTTAAAGGCTTTGCTAGCTATTAGCTAGACCAAAGAAAGGGATGGGGAGTGGATGCACATATAAACCCATTTTCTGTAAAATAAATACATAAATGACCTCAACTGCAGAGAAGAGATTATCTTCTGTGGCTCATGTATGCAATCTGTCTCCATGAGTCAAGAATCTGGTGTTTAGCTTGGAGTCCAACTCCAAATTCTTCACCATAAACACTGGGCAAGCACTCATCCAGCTTCCTGAAGGGACAAACCTCACTGATCCATGCACTCTATAGCTCATTCAAAGCAGCAAACACAGAGCTGGAGGGAGAAAAGGGAAACACTGGTTGATTATTTTGGAGGGGCTCTGGATAAAAATGCTTAAGCGAGTCAGGTGCCTACCACCCACAGATTTTCTGTGCACTTGGCAGACGTCAGCATCACATGTGAAATTTGGGGTTTGGAAAGTATTTTTGTAAATTTTGTATGCGTGAAGTAACAGAGAAGGTGAACTGGGACTAAACAAGCTATCAAAACAAAGAATCAAGTTACGTTTTACCATAAATGTCTTTATTTTTGTTATTGGAGTTGCGTACTTTTCATAAAAGGTATCGATCTAGCAAAACACTTGCACATGAGTCAAAGTCATTGAACTAGCAAGGGTTACTTGTGTGGTGAGAATTAAGCACAGATGTGGACAGAGATTAGGTGCTACAGCATACAGTCAATATATTTGTGACAGGTTTCCCAACAACTCTTTAAGTAGTCTAAAATGGGCAAGACCCACTGCGTTTTCATGGTAAGTTGGCACATTTGGACCATAAGCACTTTTGACACTCTTTGCCCAGGGTGATGGTGAACACCACGGGCTTCAGAGGAGCTGGATTCTCACTGTGTGGGATCTGCTCCTCTTAGGAAATACAGCTGTGGAAACTAGACCCGTGCATGTTTGCAATGAATAGAGTAGCAAATTTTTAGATCTTAGCCTTACAGTAACAGCTCCTAGGAGGAAGGTAGCAATTGAATCAATATGGTTTTGATAATGTTAGAGAAAATTCATTTAAGAAAATTGTAAGGCATTCTCTTGCAGTAGATCTGGTCATCATTGACCAGACCTAGTCCCAGTTTAGGTCTTAATGCAGTCAGTAGGATTTATTATAATGGATTAACAACTGTATAAAAGGCATACACAAGTCAAGTACAAGTATTGCTAAATTAATTCCTCATACAAAGTATACGAATAATGCACTGTAAACAACTGCTTCTCGTAGGTGCTTCAGTTCCCAGGCTTTAATAGTTGCTTGTCATCTTTGGTTAATGCAAGATTTCGTCTGGTCTCAGGAGATCCACTACAACAGCTGAACTTCCACAAACTGAGTCCTCGCTCGATTCCCTGATTCCATATACTTTGAAGAACACGTGTTTTGTTCAACCACATCAATGTGTAAACCAAAACAACCAAGTGAACTATAGTTTTTTCATGTTGCTGACATACAAACATGTGCACATGTATATATATATGTGTGTGTGTGTGTACATTTATATATCTCCACGTACGTGAACGTGCCCCCTGGCTCTACCCCAGGGAGCACCTCGGCCAACAGATGCGTGGAGCATCTGCCCCAAGGCCATCCAACATCTGGGGGCTATTCAAACACACACAGACACAGACAACTATGGATTTCTAAAGTGAGAACAAGGATTGTTTTGATCATGACTGAAAATGGACCTGTAGAAAGAAGGAAAGGCCATGACTCCCCAGTAAACAGAACCAGTTGCATGGGCACAGTCCCTTCACTTTGAATCTGTCCAGTTCTTCCTCACGCTGCTGAACTGTGGTCTCAACATTTCTGCCTCACTCGTCAGTACCATTTCATCACGTGGCAGTGTAATCAGAAAATTCAGTGGCTAGTCCCAAAAGCTAAACCAGTTTCTGATACAAAGAAGGTCACTTAAATCCACTGTCAGTCTGCAGGTTTAAAAACTTGTCCAAAATATCCAGAAGCTGAGCTCTAATATAGGTTGGTCTAAATATTAGTGAAAGGTTGGGGGGGGGGGGTGTTTAAAGAGTAGTGTAAGGTGTGTGTATAATTGTATAAGAAAAGTAAGCGATTAATCAATCTTTCTGCATCACAGAGAACGTTCTCCAGAATCATTTTCACCAGTACTCCATCAAAACCGTTAATAAATCATGTAAGTTAGATAGTCAGTGCATCATTTAAATTCATCTATTTGCAGGGGCAGGATCTCCCCTTACTATACTCTGTAGTGTTTTGCTTATTTATAAATGTCTCTGTGAACTCCACAGGGAGACTATTTAACAGGTTCATGGCTAGAAAGCTTTTCCTGATTACACTTGGCTCTGATTCCCTTATGTGCATTGTTTTCATTTCTAGCTATAGCCTGTAACTTCTTCTGTTATCACAACTGGATTTTTTTTTTATTTTTTTTGCCATTTGTAAAGGAGAGAGATGAACAAATGTGAGGAGCAGTAAACTTGTCAGAAATGTGCAAGGGTCTGGCTCTCAACAGTAACATTTCATGTCATGTCATGGGTGCAGCCGTGGCACAGTAACAGATATTTTCTGATGGTGAATTTACCTAATTTGTGGCTTGGCAGAAAATTTCATATTTAGTCCTTAGAGCAAAAAACTGAAATTTAGACGTGCATCAAAGCTGGTTTAATTATTTAAAGTTGCTGAGCAAGCACTGTTCTCATGGACTTCATTAGGAGAGCTAGGCCACCAAGAAGTTGTTATACATGGATTCTGCAATCCATTTTAACCTTTTAACACGGGCACTTTGGATCAGCGGCCTTTCCAGTCTCTACAGTCAATCAAAAAATGAAACATTTGGCCATGTTCCAGACAAGAGCTCCTTGCGTATTCCTG
Organism: Lophotriccus pileatus; assembly: GCA_035583135.1. NCBI lineage: Eukaryota > Metazoa > Chordata > Aves > Passeriformes > Tyrannidae > Lophotriccus > Lophotriccus pileatus. Next base: position 106,217,219 of record JAWWES010000115.1, read on the forward strand.
GCCAAGCAGCCACAGTTACCTTACAGCATTTTTAATACCCTGTGGAGTCCTGGAGCCACCCTAAATCCCTTGTGAAAATTGGAGAAACTACACATCTCCTCTACACACCTCCTTTGTACTCATCCTGAACTCAGCATGACCTCAGGCTGACCACCAACCCCATCTGACCCAGAGGAGACAATGTCAGGGTTGTCCAGGGGCCCTGGGCTGTTCTGTCATGCACTTGGTTTACATGGATGGATGAGACATATAGAGAGGGCCAGGTCTTTCACAGCATACCAGAACCCTCCACATCACTGACAGTTCTCCAGCAGGCGAATGAGGTGGTAGTAACTCAGGTACAATCGTATCAGTGCTGTCTAGAGCCCTAGCAGACAACAAATATTCCATCTTTTGCCAAGTCCTGCAGAGTCCTGAAGACACAGGACAAAACTACACCTGCACCGAATCAATAAAACTATACTTTGGACCAGCCAGTTTCTCTTTAACTTCCTCTAAAACATCTCAATAGAAAACAAGCCATACTCTATAATAAACAGAAAAAAAATAGGACAGACTCTCTCACAAAAAAATACACGTTCACAAAATAATTACATCATTTTCTTGTTAATCACTGAATCCATGTTTATAATTTGGTCAGATCATCCTGTAGCCAGTCTGTGATCATGGCAGCCATCTCCTTGCTGGCATCCAGCACAAAGGCGTGGCGCAGCCCCTTCTCACAAAGCCGAATGTCCCCGTCTGGAAAATCCATTTTGATCTCGTCATAGTAGTGCTGTGGACACCATCTGTCTCCAGTTCCATAGTAAAAAATCAGCTAGAAATCAAAGCATAGCAAATAATTAATTTGCAAAGTTACTGGTGGAGCAACCAACAGAATTACTTGGAAATAAACGATGCTTCAAGTCTCAAGATATTACCATAAGGGATAGCAAATTGGTAGTTCTTGGTTGCTTCCAAGTCTGCAGTTATAATAAAGACAATTAAATGCTCTATGATTCAGTTTCCTCATCTGTGAAACTAGGGAACATGGAACAGGCTTAATTCTGAAAACACAGATCTGCTGAGGGAAGCCTGGCTGCCTTAAGAAATTTATTATGGATCAAAACATGTAATTGTCCATGGAGTTCACCCCTAACCAGGCCAGCTGCTCTTTTCCCCAAGCTATTAGCTCCTTTCTGTGTTAGCTTTCTAACTATTTAACCAAAAGTAATGACCAGGGACACCTTCACCTCTATCAGATTGCTCAAAGCCCCATGCAACCCAACCCTGAATGTTTCCAGGGATGGGGCATCCTCAGCTTCTCTGGGCAACCTGTGTCAGTGTCTCACCGTCTTCATTGTGAAAAATTTCTTCCCTTTATCTAGTCTGAATTGATCCTCTTTCAGTTTAAAACCATCGCCCCTTGTCCTATCACAACAAGCCGTCCTGAAGTTTGTCCCCATTTTTTTTATAGGACCCCTTTAGGTACTGGAAGATGCTCTAAGGTTTCTTTTCCAGGCTGAAAAACCTCAACTTTCTGCCCTATCTTTGTGAAATGCTACCTATGTAGAGCAAAGGCACCTCCCAGAGATCAATGGGCAAATTTCTTTCGGGTTCTAATGCGGAACTAAAATTCTGCTAAAGTCCATTTTGTTTTCATCTTGCCCAAATAACCTTGGTCAATGACATACGTGAAGCGGGTGCTACAGGGCCCACCTAAATGCGAAAGTCATAAATTCCAGGCAAATATCACATTCAGGAAAGTTAGAAACACTAAATGTCACATTTTCCCAAGTCACCATTTCACCCCATTTTCATCTCAGCTTTGCATCCTGTATTTATGTTTTTCAATTTCTATAAAGTATATGAAGGGAAAGTGATTGTCTGGGAGAGAGTAAAAAACTAGGGATTTAAGAATATACAGGAACAAGATTAATGACAAGCAGTCCTCATATTAAAATGTTTGAATGCAGGTACCAGAAGGACGCTGATTGCTCAACACATCACACACAGCTTGGCCCAATTCCATTACTCTCATTTGTTTCATATTTCATTTCTGTACTTCAGTGAAAAATTGAGCATTACTAACATAAATTAGGGGTCAAGAAGTTTTCCTTTCATCACAAAAATCTTCAGTTCCATCAGTTTTGCATGTGGAATACAAATAAATGGACCCACTGGGGTAGAGGTGGGCTAAGAGCCCAGACTGCATTTCACAAAATATTACAGGTTTTTGTCTAACTTACTTTTCTCTTGTTGAAGTTTACCCAAATCTTGTGCATTATTGACTATGGGCTGTATCCAAAACATCTCAGTTGAACAGACACCAACCCAAGTTAAACTTCTACGTATTCCATGTTAACAAACATTATTAGTTCCTTTGTCACTCACTAATTGCTGGAAAACAAGGTGTGTCATTTGCTTTAGAAGAAAATTTCTTTTGATCTTGCCTTTGATTCATCTATCACAGGATGTCACACCAGCAAAAGCTCTTCAAAAATCCAATGTAAAATAGCCAGCTGCTTTCAGGCCTTTTGGAAGCCAACCATCTGACCGAATTACATTTAACCCTGGGCTCTGTTACCAACAGATACAAAAATAAAGATTATGAAACTGAGAGAAAAAAAGCAATGGAGCAACTCCAGTTTGAGTAGTCCTTGAAATCATTAGGTTTTTTGAAAGGCCAGTTTTGGAGTCTCATTACATAATGCTCATTAAGAAAAAGATGAAAAGCTATTTACAAAGGTGGATAAAATACTTGGCTTAGTCTGCATGGACTGTGAAATGGGCTGTTCTCCCGGTAAGGTTGTAAACTGGAGAACTCACAGATTTGGAAATAGAAGATTTATGTGCAATCTTAGCTTGCCTCTGGTATATCTGCATTACAGTTTAATCTTTCACTGCATGATCCAAAGGATCCTTGACGCATTCAATCCACTGACAGGATGATGTTCAGCTGATGAGCTGCTATTTGATAGTATTTTTTGTTTTAAATTCTGTGTGTGGTCTGAGGTTTTATTTACTACATATTTCATGGTTTAGAGACAGAATTTATTTTCTTTATGCTCTGCATTCCTTTGGCACACACCACTGCAAGATTTGCATGCTCACATTTATTAATTTAGTTTTGCAACACCTTAGTGGACATTTTTACCTCCATTTTGCAGGTGAGGAACATAGAAATTAATGTCAAACTACATATATTAATTTGAAAGCATGTAGTGTCGTCTGAAACACCTCGAGCTGCTTTTCCAGCGTGTGTAGCATTACACAGTACTGACTATACTCAAAGGACAGCACTCCTGGACGGCACTTGCAGGTGCTCTGAAACAGTCTGTCTGTCTGTAATACACATTTCAAGGTCTTAAATGAGATACTCAGAAAAGTGAGAACAAACTGTGACCATCTATAAAAAATATTAATGACTTCACCAAGAGCCCATTCTTGGATGTGAAGTTTAAGTGCCTTTACCATGAAGTTATTCCCTTTCATTTCACATAATTCCCTCTTTTTTTTTTTCAACAGGCATTTTACCCCTTCTACCACAGATAAGGTAGAAATTCTTTATCCTGTCTCCTTTGGTTAATGAAACAGGAAAATGGAAGCAGCTCTGAAAGCATACACAGAAGGCATCTGAAATGAGTGCTCCCTAACTGTGAAATGCTTGGTTTTAGCAATGTCAACTGGTTTTAGCAAAGCTTGTATACACAGACTGCTAGGCTTGGAGGAGGTAAACCAAAACCCAGGTGTTTTACATGTAGCACCTACACTTCTTGTCAACAGTGTCAGCACCTCTAGATTTGCTGCTTTAGGCCTCTGTCCCTTAAGGTCATGGTGTAATTGAAATAAAAAGCACTGTCACTTTCTGGCCAGAGGAACATGGTACACTTCCCTGCTGGGTGTCACACGGGAGGTGTGCAGCATAGAAATAAGTGATTTAGTTTCAATCTGTAATGTGTTTTTGAAGCAAATGCCAAGGTTGTCCAGATTTACAACACTGTGGTTCACATTGTGGAGAGGTCTCAGAGTGTATGAACTCCTTTCAACAGAAACTAAAGCAAAAATGCTCTGCAGGATCAAACTTAATGAGCTCAAGTCACCAATGGACATTCAGTCCATGGGACCAGACAACTGTTGGGTAAAGTAATAACCCTCTGAGATGCCTTAATTGGGAACACCAGGTCATCACCAGTGACTATTTATCTCTACAATTCTCTTCTACTGTGCTGTTCCTATTCTTAAGGCAAACATTCCCAATGGCACTTGCTGAGAACAGAAGCAATACGATTTTGGAAATTTAGGTTCCATTCCCAGCAGAAAAGGGCAGAATATTTACCAACTACTGGCCTTGCTGTCCAGTCATTTGTCCACTCTTTCCAAGTATGACTACTTCTGTCTTGTCCTTTTCTGGTCTCAAGACTGCTCTACACCCCCTTTGGCTCATTATTTCAGCTCTATTCTCCTTACCTTATCATTTCCAATTTCTACTCTGTTTTTTATTCTAGTCCCACATACTTGCCATGCAAAGTCCAAATTTTAGTCTTCTGGTTTCTCCACCCCATTCTGAGCCTGAACTCCAACTCTAGCTGCTTTTTCTAGAACCTCTATTCCCAGTGCTGCTCCTCAAACATCTCTCAGACTAAGTGTCGGGTTCAGTTCAGCATAAAAACATCTAAATACAGTACCTGTATTGTGGTGTTTACATGTGCACCAGGCATCCAAATTTCCATCACAGAGTCAGGAAACATGGGCTCAATAAAGGCATCAGTGCTTAGAAAGCTATTCACCTGACACAGCAAGTGTTTAACGTAAGGTGAGTGAAGCTGCACCTCAGGCTCCACTAAGAACTCGGTTGCCAAAGTGTGGGTACCTACTGCCACGTGAGATGCTCTAGGTATCTGAGGCACCTGCATGAGACTGGCAGGTATGACAGGTTAATTTGTAAGAGATTCACAACTTTCTGGCAAAACAGCTGGAGGCCAGATGGGGATATTTCACAGTGCCCAAAACTGAACCAGAGGTCTACTGAATCAGAGGGCCAAATTCCACCTTGATTTCTTCAATAGATTTCTGTTGGCTCTGCTGGGGTCTCTGCTGGCATCTCTAATGCCTGCTGCACCTGTAGATTCCTACAAGTGTACTCATAAAGCACAGTTCAGGTGCCCATACATAAATATCCAGTCATGTTAGTTAATGCTTGGACTCTTTCTCCAAGTCAGGAATTGTTAACATGAGGAATCCATGCATTTTCCCCTGAGCCTTATTTTTAGATATTGTAGAATCCTTTCCACTGAAATAAAAACAGTCAAGGTAGGACAGACACTTGTGTCATATACACGACTAAAGTTTGGGTATGTTTTAACCAACTAACTAAGAACAGTTTTAAAACAGAAGACCTGAGGGGCTTGATTTGATGTTACAGTTATTTTGTCTGTTCATTTCATGAGCAAATGTTGGTGTGTGCATTGTCTGTGTGCCTATGCCTGCACATCCAAAACTTTAATGTGTTTCTTAACTGCCAGCAGGATTCAGAACTGTTTTCAAAATACTTCCCTATTAATGGTTTATGCAAAAGAGCAGGATTGCAATCAAGGTTCAAATTTTCAGTGATCCAGATGTTGGCCTATGAAACCTGACAGGTCCTTGACTGTCATTTGAGGTGTTGAGAGTCTCCCTTTGAATGTCAAAATGTGTCAGACACAGACATGAAATATACAGACTTTAGAATGTCATCTACTTTTCTAATATATTAACACAGAATAATTTCAGACATATTTAAACAAAAGCTTCCAGAATCTAAATCTTCTCATCTTCATTTTAACATGAGGAGCTTTGCTATTGCAGCAGGAAGGCAGGTATAATTAATGAAACATGTGTAACCAGAGGCACATGGGATCTCCATCAATTGTAGGGAACACTGGCATGCACTGTATGGTTTGCATGGATCTGTAAAGTGCATATTTTCCTGTGGACGGTGCATGGCTGTAAAGACATCCTGAGTCAGCACAACCACTGCACCAGCCATGGAAAGCTGCTGCCAATCTAAGCATTCAGAAATGGTGAGTCAGGCCCCCAAAATAATGAGACTAGCTTAAAAATAAACAGATTTGCAAAACAATACATAGAAGGTTCTTTCTATTTTCTTCTGGGCTTAAACTTCTCAATATTTGCATCTTTTTTAACTTTTCTGCCATGAGGGCGAGAGGATTATTTTTACTCTTTTGCAATATTGAATGCTGAGACTTCCAGGTATTCCTGACTCAGAAGGGAAATGGCAGCTTCCACTGGACATGAGAAAGACTTTATCATTCCTGATGCAATATCCTGCTTGCTGTGAGTGACTGAAATGTGTCCTCTTTCAGGATCTGATGAGAGCAGAGTAAAGGGGATGTGGGCTGCCTTTGCTGGTCATTTGAATACTGTGTTTGAAACAGTTATGCAATTTCTAAATTTCAAACAGTTCCAAAAGAACAGTAGTATTG
>JAWWES010000115.1:106223782-106290395 GCA_035583135.1 Lophotriccus pileatus
TGGTCATTTGAATACTGTGTTTGAAACAGTTATGCAATTTCTAAATTTCAAACAGTTCCAAAAGAACAGTAGTATTGTTGTAAGTTGATTTACCATTAAATGGCTAAGAAGTATGTTCAGCCTTAGCTTCTGTAAAATAAAACGCAAGTCTGAGTAAGGCTCAGCCTTGTACCCTGTAATATGGTGTGTGTACTCTGACACTGCACAATGATGGCAGCTGCTAAGTAAACATCAGAAGAATCTGAGATTTGTATCAACAGGATGTTTACATTTTAAAGAGTTTCTAAGAAAATAATAAAGATCCCTGCAGCTGACTCCACCGGCACTTGTTATAGTACGTATGACAGTTCACAAAAGTATAAATTACAGAGAGATTTCTTTTATGCCTCTTCTGTAACTGTCATAGACCAGCACCAAACAAGAAATCAAAAAAGTTAAAAAATATTGAATTTATTCTATCTCTTGAACTCGTTACATGTTCTAATAACTTTAGGATCTTATTACATGGGCAGGCACCACTGCAGCTGCTGGCACAGAGCGAAGGTCTGATCTCCTTGGATAGAAATGAGCGGCACGGGTGCAATAGCAGGACTGCACCAGTGTCCTTGCTGAAATCCTTGTCTCTGATACACTGACATTTTATCAGCATTACTCCCACATGCATTCACTGGTTGCCACAGCAGCTTCTCTCTGGGTGACATCTCTCAACAGTAACCAGCAAATCGATTCATTTGTTCTTGGATGAAAACTAGTTTAAAAGGCATTAGGCCAGAATTAATTTTAGTTTCAATCAGGGTTTATAGAAAATGACCTAGCTTCTCTGGAATTATGAAAGTGTCTCCACCTTATCCTGCTAAAAGAATAGGATAAACGACATGGGAACAGACTGGTTTGGGACATGCTTTTTTTTTCTTTTTTATTTGCTTCAGTTGTACTTTGGCTTTACTAATCAGTTTCTGGGAATTCAAACAGCTGGAAGCCCTAAATGCTTTGGGATCTGGCTCTTTGAGACACCATCTCTCTTTTCTCACTATCCTGGTTTAGATCAGCCAGTTTGATGGCAAAGTCTTGGGAATTTGCTTCTCATCTTGTTTTACCAGAACTGTTTTTTCATAACTTTCCAAGGGCTGTGCAAAACCAAACATTTTTAGTTGGACTGTTTTGAGAAGAGGCAGTTTACAATCTCGGGTACACGATGCTCTTTTAAAATACTGCCCCGCAGGGCTTGCAGTAAAGGTGCAATGGGTCGCCCAAGTATTTGTGGTGATTTTATTTAACATAAGGACAGTGGTCAGTTTTGCTAAACCAACATAAATAATAAACAAAATTCATTTTCCCATCTGGAAAGGGGATGGAAAAACATTTTGCTATTGGAGAAATTAAAACACAAACCTTGAGACGTGGCCTGACGCAGTGGGTACTTTGCATGTGATTTAAGGTGTGTGTTCCTCCTCTCCCCAGTGTCAGGCACAGTGTCCTACATACTGTTTTCATGCCTGTGTTGAAACTTGGTAAACTGACAAAGGGAAAAGGGTTTCTCTTTAACTCTGCTGCAGTTTGTTAGCAATGCTACCAGCTGCTCTGCACACACAACCATGAGATCATGTGAGGCCACTTTTATTTCCACTTTCTCACAGATAATGATGGGTCAAACTTGATGCAAAGTAAAACTGTGCTTTTAAAAAAGGATGCACAGGATTTATCAACAAATCAGGGTGATTAACTTATTTATATTATCGACGTTACTTTAAAGACTTAAAAGCATTTCAAGGGTATATATTTAGATGTGTCAGGGACATGAATATTTCAGAAGTCAAGTCTGTATAAATACCAAAACAAAAACAAACAGACCTGAAACCACTATTTAAGCAATACTATTACTGGGCCAGATTCTTCCAAACATACTGACTGCAAACAGTATTTCCCTCTGAGTATCAGCCCAACACCATCTACATTCAGTGGGACTTTACCTAAGGTGAATCAGTCAAATCTCTCTTGCAACAGCAGGATCAGCATCTGGCCGCCAAGACCAATGCTGTGCACTGCTGGGGAGTAGCAATTAAGGGGTAGTAAATATTCTACTTTTAAATATTCTATACAGAAGGCTGGGGAAATATTGCTTTCAGTGCTTACTGTGTGCAGCACACACCTTACACTCACCACAAAAATGTCATTGCTTCTTTACTAAAACACCACACAGCATGAACAATGGTAACAGGAGATCAGATCAAGTGAAATATCACAGGTCAGTACACCGTGGTGCACTGAACTTTAAATGCTCACTGGGATCCTTTTCCATCAAGGACAGAAGCTGATGGTCCCTGATTAGGCATTCTGGGCACTTCAAAGAGAAGGTTTTTCTTGTGGTTAAATGACAGGGGCACCAAAATTCCCAAGCACACGTGCAGCTTCCCTGGCTTCAATTCTGCACCTCCAGGGAGCGCAAGCCAAACTGGATGTGAGATCAGACAAAAAAAGAGGTGTTCTTGGCTTGAGAGAGCACTTTGTACCTACTCAGAAAGAGTGTTTGGAAGGTTTTTCACAAATGTAGGCAAGCACCTCACTCAGACTGTGGGTAGGCAAAGTATTTGTAGTATTCTTTTAAGCACATAGCTTCAGATCGTGCTCCTCTCACTGGGAATAATTACTAAACCCCTGTGGATGTCTACAGAGACTCAAACAAAAACACTGTTGCCCAAAAACTGGGCAACATCAGAACAGCTGCTTTAGGGGTCAAAATAGTTCTTGGTTGCTCAGTTTTAAAAAATTTCTCTAGCAAAGACAATTTTTCAAAAGAAAAACCTAGCTCTTCTCTGTGGAAAGGAAATACTTCATTCTTCAGCTTTTATTCTAAATCTCTGCATGCCACTGTTTAGTTGATACTCCCAGAGAAGACATTTTCTTTGGAATTATTGGTGTGATATAAACTTGCATGACTTCAAATTCTAAATACACCATTGAAATAAGAATGAAATAGTAAACATATATTTCATTAATTTAATTTTTATAAAACTGAATTTCTTCCCCACCTAACCATCTAAGATTATAAGCCACTCGCTATACAGACTTCCACAAACTGAGTGAACGTAGGTTAATGTGTCCACAAACTTCCAGTTTATACATTTCTTCTCAGACAAAAGGTTTTCTTTTTTGATATTTGTATCTCTCCTTCAGATGTTTCCTGTCTTTTTCCTTATGCAATCAATGTAACTTCTACAGTGAACCATTGGCAAAACTAAACCCAAGGAGCATATAAACCTTTTTTGGTTTAAGATGCTAACCAAAAGAATCATGATTTTCAATTGGAGGAGATGGTTTATTGTCTTAAGAAATTATGAACCACTACAGAAAGTTCACTGATTCAAGAATTCCTGAAGTCTGTGGAAGTTTTTCTATTGATTTAGGTGGACTTTGGAGCAGATCCTACACTTCAAAATAGGACTACTGCGTATTACATATGGAGTAATGAACCAGATATATCTCAATAAATATAAAATCTGAGGGGTGATTTTTTAGTGACTTTCCTCTGTAAGCACCCTAATTTTACCCTTTCATGCAATATCTTCCCGATTTATACAAGGATATATTTATTATAACAGGTTTATAAGCTTATTTGACAGAAAAAAAGAATTAATAAGGTTAAGTCATAAAATAGAGTAATGAATGGGGCATGATGAAGACAATAACAAGTTAAGTGCTGTAGAGAGCCTCTGTATGAAAACATCATTGTCCATTCAAGGCACGCTAGTGAATGCCCAACATACCCATTTTCCTGTTCCTTTTAATTAGTTTTTTTGATTCTATTTGTAAGAGCTCCATGATGCTCAGTGCTGATCCACCTTTTAAGAATACAGAATTACACCCACTTCCTTTTGTGCAGGAATTACAATAAACTTCCTCTAGTTCAGTAGTATCTTTGCCTCCAGTTTCTGTTAGGAAAGGGAGTTGGTGTTATTACAGTGAAAGAACATAGCTCAGCTGCCTTAGACACGATCTAATAGCTAATAATTAACCACCAAAGCCAAGCAAATCTTATATCAGTATCCCCTACTTTATTTGTTTGGATTTTGTGGTTTATCACAACCCCCATGTCATTGAAATATGAAGCTCAAATTCCTGTACATTCATATACTGCTTGATCCAGACAAATAGTTTTACAGTCAGTATTTTAAAGGCTCTATCATATATTACTTTGTTAGAAGACAGGTCTCCATCCTCCTCATACAGTTCCACTGCTATTTAATGTGCACGACTTCTGACTTTAGAAGATTGTAAGTGAAAAACCTCACTTCATTATCCAAACAATATCCCAGCTCCCATTCTTTCAACATAAATCCAAGCAATTAGCATTGTTAGACTAAGAATCTGGGGTCTGGTGACAAAATTTCTCCTGGTCCTTAACTAGTAACAATTCTAGTTAAACCTGGGTATGGAAAGACTGGAATAATTTTGTGTCTCTTCTTCCTTCTTCTTCAGATCACAGAATGCAAATAAGATCCAGAAATAACTTTTCTATTCCACAGCAGCTGGCAAAGTCAGGTGTTAAGATTGGCTTTTACCATATGATCACAGTGACTACTAAACAGTATAAATTTTTTTGAAGTAATAGCTTGCCAGTTCTATAGCAACTTGGACTATAGTTCCTGTTTTTATAAACTTCCAACCTTTATAAGTTAAGCCCATTTTTATTGTCAATACTCTTCAAATTTAACGTGATGCCAATTCAAAATTTTCCCCTTAATTCTTACATTCCCAGAAATTACTAGGAGATGAAAAAAGAGAAGCATTTTTAGATCTACTTTTTCTTCAGTTTGCCAACTCTTATAAGCTCATTTCAGCTTTTTGTTTTCTTGAGTGTGTTTGCCACTTTAAAAGTATGAAGACATAGAAGAATCAATAAAAGAAAGTTAACATAGGTTTAAAACAGCTCCAGCCTGCCAAGACCATGTTTAGATTGACAGAGTCAACAAAAGCACAGATGGAGCAGACTTGGACACCTGCAAACTCTTACTGTTGACTAAAGCCTTCGTTCAGCACAAGAAATCAGTATTTTTGGTAATGTGAAGCATCTGACAGACCACCTGAAGTCACTGGAGCTGCAGCTGATTGTCACCACCACCATTGCCACCCAACGAAGCTTTTATGCTTAACTTCAAACACACGTGCTTGTGATTAACATTTCCACGAGCACCTGAAGTCCTGCTCCTGCACACTCTGCTTTTGCATCCTGGCTAACAGGGTGACCTGCAGTCTCACCCTCAGCTTCAGGGCACTGACAACCCTACCAGCCTCGCCTGACACCTGACCCACACTCCCTGCCTATGAATTTGGGGTCTCCAGCTCTGTCCTTCACCTTTAGTCTCTGTCTCTCAGGCTACACTGTAGAGTATCTGTCTCCAGCCCTTGCCCTGAGCCACAGACTGACACTGGATCCACCTTATATACTGTGTGTTGCCTGGATGGCTCCCTGTTTGCACCTTGCCTTACCTCATGTCTTTGGCAATCCCTCCTGGGTGGACTTTGGACCCACGTTGTAGCCTTGTCCCCACTCCTGTCTCTGGCCCCGTACCCTTTTGATCCTGACTGGATTCTCTGAAGAGATGCTGGACCTGGTTCATTATTTTGTCTTGCCTGGGACAATCAAAGGATCCTGTGTCTGCACTCTCCTCAGGTGCTGTGGGACTGGATCCTGCTTGGTGAGGGAGGGCACTGCCTTGGCTCCCTTTCTCTCAGGGAACAGGCAGACCCTCCAGCTCCCTGGCACTCAGTGATCCAGTCAGTAACATCAACCACTTTCCTTAAATTCATTGGGCTTTGGATCAAGCCATGAAAAGATTTGTTTAAGACAGGGGGAATATTTGCAGTCTACAAGATCAGCCCTTCAGTCTTTTCCCTGAGATTCCTGTGAAGTGCAGGAGAACTTTGAGTGCTCTGCAGCAAAAATGTGAAAGCCCAGGCACTCCAGGTGCAGTGCAGGGGTCCTTGTTCACGTGTGCTATTTCAACTCCTCTAAAATACGAACATACCTTTCAAAGTGCAGAGAAGGCAAACGGGAAAATAAAAAAATAAATCTATTTTTAGCCAAAAAAAGAAAGGCTGATTTATGAAATGAACTTTGTACCATATCTACTTAAAAGGCACAAAGTAATTTTACAGAAGACCTCTGTCCCAGAAAATTCCATTCTCTGAGGAAAATCTCTGCCAGTGCAAAGTGATGGAATCATTCTTCCAGCAAAAAGGCAGGGATGATACAAAAAAATGGAGTGAAGGAAGGGGACACAGTAGAATAATGTTATACTGATTATCTACTCACACAGAAGCTACCCCAATAGAAGCTTATTAAATGTGACAGTTTTCTGGCTCATAAGCCATCTAGAATTGTCTGACCATGGCCAGACTATTAAATTATCTCCGCCTCCAAAACAGGGTGACCACATCAGAACTCCAATTAGGAACAGTTCCTGGCCTGTGTCAACCCCTGAACCATGCCTGGGAAGTGCCTGGGAAAATGCTGTCAGTCCAGACAAAAACTTTACAAAACTTCTTTCAACAATAAACTGATACAGACAAGAAAGTTCAGTGAAGGAGAAAGGTCCCTGAAATGAATTAATTTACCTGTAGAGCAGTAGCTCCAGCCTCTGAGGAATTCCTCTTACTCTGCAGTTCAATGGCTGAAATGGTGGAGCCATAATTTTGCTGACTCCTCTCTATTATCTTTTGACGCCACGGAAAAATTGAGCCTGTGGAACCCTGTGGTATCAACTGACAGCCCACAACAGAGATGTTCTTCTTGACCTGTTCAGCAGCAAAGTCAAGGCATTTGGTCCATCAGCCTGTACTCATTTCCTGGCTGGCCATCTGCCTGTCTGATCAGAACCCAGGCCTCACTGGGAACCACATCTCAGGCTCAGCCAGAACACAGGCTGTTTGTCCTCCACGAAGGCAAACATACCAGATGGTTTGGAACATCTGACAGTGGTGAAGGCTGCAACTACAAAAGTGTGGATCAAGACATTTTAAGGACCAGTGACCCCTTTAATGGCTTCTCCAAACTAAATGGAATGACACTCCCAAAACAGCAGAATCAAGCCTACAGAAATTCTGGTTTTGTACAAATATAACTGCATGTATCATCTCCTCATGCATGTGGGCTTCCTGTGAGAAATGAGGATTAATTAGTTACCTTCTTTAAATTTTGCTTTATGGTTGTACTGTCTCTCTCCACCACCTTCATCATTTCTTGGCTTGCCATGTACAAGATGTTGGCTGCAGAAAAAGAAACATGCAATAGTGTAAGTACACAGCAAATCTTTTAGGATAAACAAGGTGGGCCCAACCCTGAAAAAAGGCAGAGCAACCAGAGCAGTCACTGTCTCTACAATCTCATGGAAAAGAATCCCACTGACAGAAAGAGCAGAGTTATCTCACCTAACCAAGTGAATAAAAAGACATACAGACTAAATTAAGTCACCTCTTATTAATTAATTCCGTAATTAATGGAAAGGGAGACATCTTTGGTATATAACTCTACCCTTACAGACTTATGAATCAGCCCATGGTGATGACTCTCTCTCTCTCTTTCCTAGCCAGAGAAGGATCTCTGATGACTAACTTTCCCTACATGCTTCTATAAAGGTAAAGGTAAGTATGATAAATCATCCATGAAGTGTTTGCAAAAGTGGGCTTTTAAATACAAAGCATACGATCAAAGGCTTTATTAATCAACAGATGATTACATTATTGACATCCCAATATGCAAGTCATTCAAATATTTAACATAACATATAATAAAAACAGTGGCAACTACAAATATTGAAAACTGCAGTTCTGCGCAATATTGAGGGTACCTACTGAGCTAAGATTGGACACCAAATGTCTCTTACCTTTCCGGAATGCAAAGTATTAAAAATGGCTCAGTGCAACTTATCATGAGCTGGCCTGCAAGACACTGTCTCAGAGATATAAATAATTAAGTCTAAAAGACACCTAATTCATTTTATGAGGTGTTGAGTTCTGGCATGTCTCAGGTATATTAGACAGCAAAGTGGGTTGGTTTGTCTGGATGCCTAAATATTCACAAATTTAAACATTCTGACACAGAAGGATCATACTGTGTCCACCTTGCCTGGCTTCTGTTACAACAGAACCTGCAGCAGCTGAAGGTACATTGCAAGACCTGGCTTTGAACAAGCACTTCTGGATTATGAGTTTTGCTGTAGAACAAACCTCATGTACTCAACTGCAGAACCCAGAGTTGCTACCTGACCATCAGTGTTGCACCTCCAAAGGGTGTCTTAATAAGGGCTATACATTTCTGACATCAGTCCTGTACTGGAAAAATGTGAAGATAGCCAAAGAATTAGCATTTCTTTCACCATTTTTTTTTTCTATTCAGTGAGCTTGCTGGGCTAATAAGATGGCCAAGTCTCTCCTGACCTCACAGTATGAAGCCTCTGTGCTCGTGGATCACAGAGACATTCATAACCTGTATGTGAAAATGAATGACAATAATTTTCTTTCTTACCAGTTTGCAAAACCAGTGGAAGATCCTGAGTGGCTAAATTTCCTTAAAGCATTTCATTTTCCATGACCTAGAATGGCTGAAAGTATTTTAAAACACTAAATCCTCTTTTGAAAAACAGGAGAAAATGGAAAGACTGTTTTTAAAATCTGAAGCAGTGGAGTTCTGTGTACAAGTAGTTAATGTCAGTGTTGGATCCAATGCTGCTTTGAGACAGGAGTAATACACTCTCACACTGTGAGATAGAGGAGGAAATGGTAATCACACAGGTCTTTGGTGGTGACCAAAACATGTAGTTGGCTGAATTCCAGCACTGCTCTAAGGAAGCAGAATGCCACTGGAGAGATGAGTGATGGCGCTGGAGACTGAATGTTAAAAGACAAAGACAGTGCTCTCAAGTAAAAAAAAAAAAAAAAAAATCCTAGAAAGTAGTATCTACTTCTGAGCTAGGCAAAGAAGATGTAATTCAGTTCTATGCCTGCAGAGCTCTGTCTTCTTCAATTGAGCATTGAACACAACTAATTAAAGTTCTTCCTTTCCTAGGCAAGATGAAAGGGATGCAGATGTGGCATCACACAGACAATCCAGAAAATTTGCTGTTCCTACTCTGCTGGGCAAAGGGGTCTCTTGTGCAGTTTTGTGTCTAGCAAGCTGATCATCTAATCCCTTGGTACAGCTGGCAAAAGTCTGTGCATTTACAACATTGTTGAGCTCATACCCTGACACTTGTTGTCTTCTCAATTCAGCCCCAAACACTGGTGCATTATACACACATCTTAGGATGCACCTTCAAAAATCATCTAGGAAAACCTTAATTGAGAGATATGAAAGGCAACTTGCACAAGTCCATAGGAGAGTCACTAAACTGATCACAGGGTTGGAGCACTTCTATGAAGACAGGCTGAGAGTTGGGGCTGTTCAGCCTGGAGAAGAGAAGGATTCAGGGAGACCTTACAGCACCTTCCAGTACCTAAAGAGGCTACAAGAAAGCTGGATAGGGACTTCTCAAAACTGCATGGAGGGATAGGACACAGGAGAATGGCCTTAGGCTGAAAGAGGGCAGGTTTATAATAGATATAAGGAAGGAAGAGAATACTTCCAATCTCTTCCAATCCAAACCACTCTGTAATTCTATGTGGAAGTCCATAGGTATTTAATTAATTTCAGACTGATTCCTGTTTCTAATGTGATAAACATGACTTTAGTGCTCAAAACTCCTACTTATAACTGAATCTGTCTGATCTGTCAAAAGCCCTGCTCTGTATCAGAAGGCAGGACATGGAGAGTAGCCCTTTCCACCTGAGCTGCTGGCCATTCAAGTTTACGGGGCTCACTATGGGTTTACAAGATTTCACAAAGCACTAAGTGTACAATCCTGGATTTGTCAATAAAATTTGTACAAACCCCCCTTTATTGGTATTTTAGTGTGTCAAGTTTTCTACTTTCCAGTCCAGAATGAAGTTGCTGTTTGTAGGCCACAAGTTTTTTACTGTACCTGCAGTCAGAACTTCTGCATAATCTTGCAGCACCAACAGTGGATGGTTGGGAGGGATGAAAATACTGGTGGTCATCAATGCAGAACCTGACACATACCAGCTCATTCAGCACCACTGGGATTTTGCTGGCAGCTCTCTACCCACAGTTCAGTCATACAGTGGGAACAGTAAATACTCCCCTGCTCCCCTTCTCCCATATTACTGATTCCTCTGTCCTATCTCCTGTTCTTGGTGGGGTTTGCTCATATTTCTGAGGTGCTTCTGCTTTTTTTTCAGTAAACAATAAGAGATGAAGCAGAATCCACACTCTTAGTAAACTTAGATTAGTCATAGAGATCCTAAAAGTAAACCAGTAAGATGGCAAAGGCAATAAAGACAGTACTTTGAAGGTGTGGGTACTGTGCTAGAAAGGGAACCAGGAAGGCAGGATTAAGCTAAACCGGATGAATGGGAAGGTTCAAGAGTCTATTTCAACCAAAAAAAAAAATTCCTTCAAATTTTGGAAACGCAATCCTAGGGAAACCAATAAACAGGAACTTAAACTTCAGCAGGCGTTAAGTAAGAGGAAATTGCAAAGAGCAAAAGTAGGCTTCCAAGAACAAACATTAAAAGATTTAAAAATAAACAATAAAATATTCCTTAGGTATATCAGAAACAAGAGGTGTACAACAGAATTTGTACAGCTAAAGGAGCAGCTAAAGAACATAATTACGCTGTTTGGAACGTAAATGACTTTCCTTTATGGCAGCCAACTTGTTCAATACGTTCAGGAGGTTTCTGCTCTCTATATTCCTTTTCTAGCAATAACAATTTCTCTTTGAGTAGTGAGGTATCAAGAAGCAGCAACACTGGGAATACACAACATATCAGGGTATATTTAGGAGTATTAAGAACCTTAAATAGAGAATTACCGAGTTGGTAACTGTCTTGCTATGCAAGACTGTGGCTTGGGGAGTAGAAAATACTGTCTAATTGCTACTGATTTTACAAAGGAAAATAACATTTTACTGATGTATAAGTTCTTCATTAAACACAACCAAATGACAAAAATTATATGTCATCTAAAAGCTCTCTTTATTACATATCACAAAACAAACTTTGGCTGGAACTAAACAGCTGCAAAATGAAAGGTTGCAATGTGTTAAGAAGGAGTCTGGAAGCAAAATAAAAAGAGTAGGATTAGATTAGATAATCTGGTTTTTATATCAGCAAAGAATAAGGTCTAGATTCATCACAATTTTACCCTCCCCAATTTATAATAATAAAAGTTACATAAATAATGATAAAATAAAAACATTTAAAATTTTATTTTAAAATATCTAAACAATTTTTGAGCACACCTGGCAAATTCATCATTTTTGAGATGGATTAAATCACCTCTCAAGAAAACTCTCTTTTTAGTGATAAGGCCTTTAGACTTAAGTGCCTAAAAATGCAGGTGGAATGAATCCTGGCTTAAGATTCTAGTCCAGCTTCATGTTAAAATAATTGGTAACTTTTCTTAATGATCTTGTCAATGGATAAGTAGTTTATTGACAGAATCTGCACAGGATACAATACAAGTCAGTTTGTGAGGAACCAGCAGGGAGAATGTGAAAGACCCAAAGAGAAGAGAGAAAAAATCAATGCACCAGTAAAAGAAATTCAAATTGTAGAAAAGGTAAGTAAGATACAGGCAGGAAAAAAAAAATCAGAGTATTTTTTTCAATTACAAGCTTAATGCAAAGAATGGAATCAGAAACCAGAGACCTGGTTAAGATGACTGCTGTTCACTGTCCACATTAACTCAACATTCCAGTCAAAGCATTTAAGTTTCATATACAGTGGGAGGAGAATTCTGCAGTACCAGTATAGAAATCACACAACATGCCCACACCTGAAGAGCTGTATATGCTGTGTGCTGAGAGTCACAACCCCTGTAGGACACTGCAAAACTGAGAACGGTGGTGAAAACAATCAAAGAAGTACAATTAAAGATGTGTCGTTGTCATCATGTTCGTGATACTTCAGGAAGCACTGGTTTTCCCTCTCTTACAGCACAATACATTTAAATACAAAACAATAAAAGGAAGTACTTTTTAATGTCATATGCAATTAACTATGAACCTTGCTGCCACAGGAAACTGATGCATGTATGTATTCGATGCATTCACATTAAGTGTGTTGCCCTGACCTCCTCTAATTGCACATGCAGTTAATACAATTAATGTCAGGACCTCTTCATATGTATGAAAATCATGTCCCACTTTACAATATGACAGGTTAACCCATATCAACCTGTGAGCCATGATATTCCCAGGATTTTTTACTGCAGAACTATTGCTTAACCAGTAATTTACCATTCTTGTATGTAATTTATGTACAGAACAACTTGTCTCTTTAAGGAATGACAAGCATTCTCTTCTTCTTGCCCTCCAAACACTTCTCTTAGCTTGTGAAGGTCACTTTGATCCTGTTCCTCTCCAGCATATCTGCAGCACCTTCTAGCACAGTGCCATCTGTAACCTCAGCAAACACACACTGAATTCCACCACTCACATCCCTAACACAGCTACTGAATACTAAAGGACTGAAGATAAAACTGTTACAAAACCCTTCTATCTACATCTTTCAAGTTTCAAAAATCCTCCTGAATCCCATTTTCCATAGGCACACATCTGTCTAATAGTTGTTTCAGGTATGTCATACTTCCCAAATGTTGTTATAAGAACATAATAGGAGACAGTGTAAAAATCTTTATTTAGGTCAAAATAGCGTAAATCCACCACTTCCCTCTAATCCACATTATACTGTAAGAAGTTTAATGTCTATGGAAAGCTATATTGAAAGAGATACCATTATAAAGCAGGAACAGTAACCTTCTCTCTTGCTGCTGTGGAATGTCAATCTGGGCTTCTTCAGAAAAGCTATTTTTCTCAAAAGCTAAGTCACAAGTTCAGGGAGAAATCTCTCTGCTATTTCCTAATGCTATACTCTGCTAACCTTGGCATTTTTTGAATATTTAGTTCTTTCCTTTTCAAAAAAACTTGTTCTGTTTCCCTATTTCATGAATACCAAGCTCATTTTTCTAAGGAAATAACTCAGAAGAATTTACTTACTTTTTTTGTGTGCAATTAGAAAGTCATCTCAAAAGGCTCTCAGGGACTGTTACTTTGAGCTTTTCAGCAGCTCTGAAAATCAGGCTGTGAACTGGGTACAACCAGAAGCTAAGACTTAGATAATAAATGGCCTCTGAGATCTTTCACTGGGCTTTAAAGAGGAAATTTGTCCTGTGAGATCACCTTCTCAGTGCTTGCTACCTGGTGTTACAGTCTGTGGAAAGATTTCCAACCCATGCCAATGCTTGCTTTAGCTGAAAATCTCTAAAGATTCTGAAAATCATTATCCAGAGTCCTAGAAAAAATATTTATTGGGTGATGTTGTCATGATTTCAAGTAGAATATAAAATGCAACCTAGAGCCCACGTGCTGAACTTCCTGAGCAATGAAATCATCTCACCAAAATCTGCAGAACTAGTCACTGCACAAAATAAAGCACATCCAGAAATCTGCAGGACCTTGGCTCAAAATGCAAACACTGGGAATGCAAACAATAGTCTGTGTGGAAGCTGTACTGCAGTTGTGACCTCAGTGTCCACATTGACTTAGGGTAAGATGTAGCTTTAATCTGTTTGGCATTCACCAGTGTATCTCACTGCTCATTGAAGAGAGAAATGTCTGGGGTTTAGTAAAGGCAAAAGGAGATAGAAATTAATATTCTGAAAAATCATTACCTATGAAAGATAAGACTGTGGGATGAAGGGTCAGGAGGCCTGGAATTTTTCTGAACTATCACTGAATCCTCTGAGACCCTGTGCAAATTATGAAATCTCTGTGCCTCAGTTTCCTCATTTTAAAAACATGCTTCAGGCTGCTTTGTCAAAAAAGTGTGTTTTGTAGACTCTAAGTACCTGTAAGTACCTATAATCAAGAAATGCCTCTATGAGAATACTTGTTGAATTTAAAATCTTTCTCTGAACTGGCTTAGTGAAGCCAACACAAAAGGCTTGGAGGACACAATACACACACACTCATATGATGTGCTGCCTCTGCTTTCTGCAGGAATGCTTGAACTGACAGTGTCAAATATCTGAAGGATCAGAACTGTCCTGTAGTCTGAAATAGATGTGCCTTCCATCAGTCCCTAAGTGGTGCTTGGTTCAACTGCAATAAGTTGCTCCTGCCATAGGCTGCATGAGCTTTATAAAAAGTTGTGCACTTAGTACAGCTTCCTACTGAAACCAAGTCAGCTCTACCTGCTTGCCAAAGGAGGGACTTAACCAATGACAAATCACAGCAACATTCAGTGTCTGAAGGACCCTACCACAGCACAGTTATACTGGGATGTGTAAATGAGATGAACACCACATACTTCAGGTAACTTGGATGTTCAGACCCCAAAATGAGAAGGGAGTTCTCATGGACATGAATGTGAGTGCTTCAGAACTCCAGGCAGAGACCCACAGTGGCTTGAAAGCACTTTACTTAACAAGGACAGTTTGCAATATCAAGGCTGGAGCTGAATCCTAAATCCTGCCTCACAGAAAGTTCAATTATGAAGCCACCTCTATCCACCGAAGGGACAAAAAATGCAGTTCTCTCCTAAAAAGACTGTGGAAGAAAGGAACAAAGTTTATTTTTTTTCTCATCTTTTGCTTGTAATGCAAAAGCCCAGTACATCTGTGCACTCAATTCCCACCTAGGAAACAGGCTGCTAAAGATTTGGTCTTGAACCAGCCTAGAATTTCTAGGAAAGGAACACACAGAAGCTCTTCAGCTTTTCCTGTAAACATATATTCACTTATTCAATTTGTTTATCTGGTTTAACCGTCTACAGCCAATTTCAGTGGACTTTGTTCATAATTTTCATGGTGTAAATCCATTTCTTCAAATCTGTATTTATGCATACGCTGGACTGATGCATTATGAGTCAGCCTGGGTCAGTGGGATAATCCAAAGCACAGAAAATGAAGCTTATAACACAAATCTTTGCAGTGTCATGGCCTTTGTAACTATTCCTTCATGTGGCTTTTTCACACAGCAACTAGGAAAGGAAAAGCATTTCTCAAAAAACAAGGGAACAAAAAAAATTGGTTGCAAACCTACAGAGACTGGCCAACATACCTGGTGACAGCTGTAGAACCCCAAAGCGTTTTTATTACATTCTATTCCATCTCGAGTTTTGCTGATACCCCTTGTAATTCATAACCAGGTCACCAGAGTTTAGTAACAAAAAAATCTACAGTCAATTATATAAGTATCATAAACAATTAGGCCTTAGAGCTTAAAAGTGAAATCAAAGTTCAAAAAGACAAATACTATGCTTATTGTGCTTTTAACATATAAATACCTTCCTAAAATGTCATAGCTTTTTATATGCAGATCTTTTACATACACACATTACCTTGAATATGGAAGCCCCTCATTTATTCCCAGGTCAGGCTTATGAAATTTACTGCCAACTTAGCTTCTCCCCATGATCCTGGCAATGACCTTTTTCCTGCCCTGGTAGGATCATTCCCTCTCCATGGATTAAAGGTGATTAAGGATCAGTGTCAGTTTAGTCTCATATATTTGCTAAGCAGAGACGACAAACTGTGCCAAAACGTGTTAGATTTATTTGTGGGGGTTTTGTGATAGAGGAACCCCGATTGGGCTCAAATCAAGGATCCAGAAAAGAAAAGACTGCTTTATGTCATTGGTAGCTCTTTAACCCAAAGTGTCACAGCAAGGACTTAATATCCTTCAGCTAAATTATTAGTTTTCACGAACAATAATGACTGAAATCAATCAAGCTTTTCAGTGCTTAGGGTTATTTAACCACCAATTCAAGCAGCCAGTTGTTAGATGAATACCTGTATCTATTAAGCTGAACTTCAAACACATTGATACAGCCCCATGGCAGCCAAGCAAATAATGTGTGAAATAGAAAATGTCCTGATTTTGAAGACATACATGTCTAGCATTATTATTATTATTTTTCTAAAGATTTTAGAACTATATTCTAAACCAAAATGTTGTAATTTTATTCTATGGATATCAACAGATCTATGCTGGATCTTGGAAAGCTATGCAGATTTCAGGGAAGAAACATATTACTAACTCAGGACAGATAAACTTTATACTTAATTCTTGAAGCAATTCAGAGATTTCCTGTACTTGGACTTAAACATGTGTTTTTCCTTAAGTCTTTAAATTTCTTTCTTGATTATTGACTATCCAAAGATGATTTGCTTGCTTATTTTCAAGAAAAAGATTAGATTAGGGCTAGATTAATTGTAAACTCACACTAAAACCTGAGGGATCACATGATGTTATCTGTGGAAAGTCAAGAGGAGTTGGAACTATGTCTGTATGTAAAGAAATCTTGAAAAAACTGCTAACATATGGTGCACAAACCTGTAAAATATAAAAGAAAGTTATGTATTTCTGACTTAAACTGATAAACTTTGAAAGATACACATGCCCTTGATCAATTTAAAAATCAGCTCTGTGTTGTGGTGCCATGACTAGAGCTCATTCTGTGTGGCTTTGCTCTGTAGTCTATATCTTAATTACATAAAAATGATACTATATTCTTTGCTGGCCTAAGGAGATGAAGCCACTGTGACAGAAAGGATAGACAGAAAGAGATGCCATACTAATGAAACAAGAGAAAATAACAAAGGGGAAAAAAAAACTTTTCAACTTCATTGGCTAACGAATTTCAGGAAATTATCAGAATAGTTCCTTTTCCAACAAAAATGAGTGGTTGTGAAGATAGCCACAATCTAGACACTTTAATGGATGCACAAGCACATTCTTTAATAGCTTGTTCATCAGACTAAAATAAACATAAGGCTACAAAGGGTTACCCGAACTCACTTCATTTCCCCACTGTTGCTGGCTTCAGATTATATTGACTCTGTCAACAAGATTGTGGCTGAAGGTGTAAATTTATTGAGTCCCACGCATCAAAATATTGTTCTATCTTCTAAGTTAGTAGGAGCTATGCTCTGGAATGGGTACAGGGAGAAACACAAAGCCAAATTTTTACTTCAAGGTCCAGATAATACAGTTTCAGCAGCATCAGCCTTGGAAGAACATACTATAAGAGTTATTAGAGTGAACAAATTCAGAGGAAAAGAAGACCACAGCCCTGACTTCATCATGTTTCCCAAATGCAAAGCTGTTGCTGCTACTCATACCAACCAGAAGCTTGGGGAGATGAATAGAGGGTGGAGAATATTCTTAGCTGTTTTACAAAGGTCACACATACTAAGGTATTGCCCTTTTTTCCCAAGAAATGAATACACTTTCTTTAGCTAAAACTGGAGGGGGTTTGTTAGAGAGCAGTGATCCCCTGGTGACTGTGGTGCAGGCTGTGGGCATCCTCTGTACTTCTACAGGGTATTCTGAGACCCTGCAGCAGGGCAAGTTTTATCACCCCTCCTGGCCACCCTCATTCATCATCCAATTCTGGCTCACTTGATTCTGTTCCCCACCTATAGAGAACCTCTGCTTTAGATACCTTATTTTTTTTAATTCTTATGTATTCCATTAGCTTTATTTTTACAGGTTTAATGTCACTTGGTGACTGTCCTCCCTTGTGTTTGAGGCTTTTACTAAAACACAGTTCACTATGATTAAAAAACAAAAATCTGAAATGCAACCAGGCCCAGAAAAGATACCTTTAGTTCTTAAAATCTGTTGCAAATCATTTGCAATACAGAGGAATATTAAGAGGTAGAACTAATCACAACTTGTAAAAGGAATTTCATTTTACACCACATAGGATACAGCCCATGATAGTAAAAACCTCTCAGGGTCAAGATAATAGCAAGTGAAGACAAAGACACTGGAAGTCAAGAAATATTTAAAATTCTCTTAGCAAACTATAACCAAAATTTAGAGCCACATAGTACAATAAAAGCCTCAGGTGTTTAAACCTTTACCCCTAGGAATGATGTCTTTACTAACTGGCAGACTTTTCTATTGCAGTGTTTTTGCCCATTTCTTGGAAGCATTTTGTTCTGACTATTGTTGGATGTGAGAGATTGGACAAGATGGACTTTGGATCTCATTTCCAGATATTAGCTCCTGTGTAAGTCAATAGTATTTCTCACTATTATAATGATCACATTCGTCCAATTTTGAAGTAATTTTTCAGCAATATTTGCCACCATCTCTAAGAAAATAGCCTGCTCGATTAGGACTGTATTATCAGGGTCACAAGTTCTACTAGACTCAGGTAAAAAAACCTGAAGAGTGGCTAAAACTTGCTTGTTTATTCCACATTGCTTACATAAAAGTCTGAGCAAAGCTCTTTATTAGTTTTCCTTCTCTGACGTTAGGGATTTAGAGGTTTGCTTTCAAACCCGGGCCACAGAGTAGTTCTTCCCGGCATGGATCGATGGTTTGGCAAATGACAATTGCCTTGATGGTTTGCCTGATGGTTTGGAAAATGATGGTGCCTTTCACTGTATCATCATCGAGTATTCATTGGTTATGGAACAATCTACTCTTTTTCCATAAATGCTGTAAAGTACGCATTTCCACACTGGCCTGCTTTTGTCTCTTCATGGACCAATACCTTTGTAAAAAGGTATTTCCCAGTCCATCTTACACCCTTTCCAACATTAAATGCACCATCTTTTGCTTTGACTTATCAGTTTCTCAGCTTCTGCTTTGGCAATCGTGAAGTCAAATTTCCACAGTCTTGTTTCCTCACAACTTCTCTCCAGCAATCAAACTGTTGCTGCTGTTACAGGTATAAATACAGGTTATATCTGCACCGTTGCAGGAAATGAAGCCAGGAACTCTTCTGTGGCCCCAAGGCCAACTGGAATAGAATGGCTTGTTTTCACAAAATTAGATTTTTCCTCTACCCAAAGTGCTTATGGGGAAGATGCATGGCAGTGCCAACTCCTGAACCATGCCTGAATACTAGGACAATGCTCCAGAAAATTCATTAATGATTAAACAGTATGGATATCACACTTCAGTGCTACCACAAGTCCTATACTCATTTAGCTGATTTCTAGAGGTAACCTATCTATCTTTGCAGGTCCTACTATAACATTTCTGTATCTTGCATTCAACTTGCAGAACGCAGATTCATTCAGACATTCAATCGGACCACATTTTTTGAACTTTCAGATTTGCTTTTAACTAATCTCTGACATTTTTTGCCTGTATTTTGGTTTCCTCAATCATTTTGTGTTTATCTGTTTTGTTTGGTTCTTCTACAGTAAAGTGTTCCTCATTAGAGTTCTGAAATTCAGGGTGCTACTCTTCTATCTTTAATTAGCGTGTATGAAATTACAGGGCTGGAAGGGATCTCCATTGGTCTTTTTGTCTTAAGGAGAATCAATGATACTGGGTTATTTTCAGCACACACTTCTGCATCCTGTCATTAGGACTCACAGATGATGAAAGGTTCATCTTCTTCATAGGGAATGCCATCTAGAGTTCCACTTGCAGCATTAACTAAAATCTAATCTGAATCATTTTTGTTGCAATGTACTCCATTGCATATCACCTTGTTTACCATGGACACGTGGATTAAATTATTGTCCTTTACTTGAAAACTCTTACCATGTCCTCCAGTTGTCCCTTGTTTAGTCTAAATAACTCTATTTTATTTATTTTATTTCTTAATATCTGTCATGGGATTCACCTGATTAAATGTGCATATCTAAAGCTTAATTTTTCTTCTTCCGCAGTCAGTAGAAAGTACATAGTTCATCTCATCCTAAATTAGTGACCTAGACAGATTAGGCAACTATTACCTATATATTTCTCCACTGATTATGGCAAGATTTTAAGGGGATTAGTGAATGAATAGAGCTCTATGCTGTAAACATGTTAAGGATTTCTGTTCTAGTACAGGTGTTACCCTTTTGTGAAAATACACAGCTGATATGCCTTCCATCTTCAAATTCTTTGTATCAAACTGCCATATACTCTCTGCCAATTCTCTGCTTTATGCAATGCATTATGAGAACTACCTGAACAGTCTGCATGTTGCTGGATTCCTCCCTCTACAATCAGCAGGTACACTGCATACTGCACTTTGGATAGCTCAGAATTTTTGATGGACATAATATTCAGCAGCTCTTCAGGTCTTCTTTCCCAAGCTCACGTCCCTTCGTATTTATATTCCAGTTTTTGTCAGTTCTTTCACCTGTGTCTGTTAAGACAATTAACTTGTGATTGTGATGATTTTTAAAGGCTTGCAACAGTACTTTATTTTCCATACTTTTGAAATTTGTATTATCTGCACATCACCTACCTCATCTACCATCTTCCTGCAGTAGTCCTTGGTCTCTAATGAATTTCTTTCTCTACTGTAATTTTAGATCCTTCATGAGTGCAAATTTGGCCACAGTGATATAGAGGACTTTTTTATCTTTCCCCTTAAACTCATCATCAAGCCTTCTTTACTAAATGTTTCAATGTTAATCACCTTTTCATGGTTAAGGAAGCCAAAGCTCCCATGACACTGGTCTGATTGAAAGTGCTCCAACCTCTGTACACCTGTGCATACTTGCAAATATTCTTCTGAGGAACCTAAAACAGTGGCTTTAACAGCCATGTCTTATGCCCTGTGAAAAACAAGCAGCCTCATTACTCTGTCATTAGTTTCTCACTCTCTCTGTTTCCACACATCTTTCTTTCCTGTGTTGACACTGCAGCTTCCCAGGACAGTTCTGAGGCTCTGCCTTACAAAACTATAATTTAATGTCAGTTTTTTCACAGAACTCATCTGCTTTTTCACCATTTGCCATTTAATTGCTATTACTGCTATTACTTTAGGCTCTTGCTTGTGTTGGCTACGGACCACAGTAGAGACTGGGGACACATTTTGTCAAGTACCAGAAGTACTGCACACAGAATAGCCTGAAGTGATCCTTTCTTCTGTCACAGAGGGGTATCCCACAGAACCTCCACAAATTCTCAGCCTCCTTCTTCCAGAACACTTCACTGACGCCCCCTTTAGTAAATCCTGGCAGCAGGATAATTTCACAATAACCTGTTATTATAAAATGCTTGAGAAGTATTTTAAAATATGCAAAACATTGTCAACTCTAAATTCCCATTCCTGGCCTCTGTAAAGGTAAACTGGACAATATAAAATTTAAATTGATTATTTGCTGGTGATTGCAGCCAAAGAGAAGAGTCCTAACTGAGTCACAGATTGGATTTTTTTGCATTTAAGACTGAGTTATACTGTGTGGGAGTGTTAAAGGTCCCACTGAAGACCTGGTTTCAGAGGCTATTCAGGCCACCAGAAAAAAAATAATTTCTATTCCACTGATTTTACAGTTTCTTTCTAAATCCATGACTGCTCAACATTGAGCTGAAGATATGAACACAAAGTTTTGCTTGTTCTTCTGAGGGACTACAATAGGATGATAATTGCCAAAGACTCTCCTATGAAAACATACAGAGTGTTGGGGTTGTTCAGCCTGGAGAAGAGAAAGCTCCAGGGAGACCTTATAGCACCTCCAACAGCTAAAGAGGCTGCAAGAGAGCTGGAAAGGGACATTTTACAAGGGCATTTTACTACATTTTACATAGTGATAGGACAAGGGAAAATGGCTTTAAACTGAATGAGGGCAGGATTAGGTTGTATGTTAGGAAAAAAATTATTTACTGTGAGGGTGGTGAGGCACTGACACAGGTTGTCAAGAGAAGCTGTGGATGCCCCATCCCTGGAAGGGTTCCAGGCCAAGTTGGATGGGGCTTTGAGCAACCTGGTCTAGTGGAAGGTGTCCCTGCCCATGGCAGGGGGTTGGAACGAGCTATAACTTCCCTTCCAACCCAAATCATTCTCTGACCCCATGATTTTCATGTCTAGCAGAGCTCATCTGTACTTTGACATACTACAATACAACTCTCTCAAAATTCCTCTAAGCTCTAAAGAAAAGTTGCTTAAATTGCAAAGTGAAAAACAAACTCTTCATTTGAATTGAAATGCCCAACAAAAGGTAGATTGAATTTTTGAAAAGAAGTTTCCATCAGGAAATTTACTACTATCTGGTCACATTTTTTCCTGGTAAGTTGACCCGTCTTATTTTGAAGTTCTTCAGTGGAGTGTAATATTAGTTTTCTTTCCAGTTTATCCTTTGCTCTTGAGGAAGCAATCTCTGCCATTCCTCAGAAAGAGTTAGAAAACAGTGGCAAGAACTAATAATACCAAACAGCACTGTAATTTCCTATGGGGAAAACATATTTTCTACCGGTAATTATTGCCAACAGCAATCTTGGAAATATCGTATAACTTATTGTTTAAAACATCAAACAGAAGGAACTGCTTTGTATCAAGGGTGACTAATGCAGGAACATGTGCTTCCACACATGCACACACACATTAGATAAAATGTTGATGTTTAGAGGTTTACAAGATGCAAACATTGATTTTGGGGTCTGCTTAAGTTTATACTAAAATTTAGAATGAAAACATACCATTTAACATATAACCATGATCAACAGGAATAGGCAGAAATAGCTGCAATTGTTATGGATGGGCTTCTCCAATCTGCTTGGTACTACAGTTGCTGGAAGATTAGAACTATAGAAGAAAATCAGTCAGCTGTGCTTGAGAAAGCACAGTGGAGACTAAAGGCAAAAATAAAACTTATCCAACAATTACACACAGGTGCTTTACAAACAATTGATGCTTTGTTGAGGAGTGCGAAAAACACTCATTTATTTTGTGTGATGAAGCATGTGCAGGTGAAGTTGGGTGTGTGATGGAAACTGCAATGTCTGTGGACTTAATCCTGACCCAAGTTACTTTGGAACAACTCCCATCATCTTCAAATGACAGAACTATCCCTTAGGTAGAAAAGTGCATGTCCAGTTTAAGCCCTCACAAACTGTGGCAGATGGCTGTGCTGATGGGATTTCTAGCAGGGTCCAGACTTCTGGGCACGGAAAGTGTCTGCTTTCACACTGCAAGAGGGGCACAGAAGGGCCTGGTGTAGGTGGTGCTCAGTCCACAGGGAATGGTCAGGATGGACAATTCAGCAATTCAGCATCTCCACACTGTGGTTCCTGCCTAATCTCCACTCGGATTACTTTGCTCTACTAGACCAGGGTTTATACAGGTGAGTAGCTACATGGAGGTCAGTTTAAGTGCTCTTCTGGAGTGGGACCTGACACTGACTCTATCTTGAGGAAGCCTCAGGAAATGCAGCAAATGGACCACCCATCCTTTGAACAAGGTGAACTTCCTCTCAACTGGAGTGGCTCTGATTGGTATGAAAGGTGAACTTTATACTTTGTTAAACATAAACCACTGTTTTTAAAGCTAATTTTAAATACACCTAACCACGACACTAATCAGAAAGCCATCTCCTGAGCCACTGGGTTTGCTCAAGATAAGCCATCGTTTCCTCCACAAATCCATGAAGAATCTGTAGGCATTTTATCCTTTTCAATACTGTCACAATAAAGAATTAGTGAGCACTGGTGGAGATTCTCATAACAAGGAGCAGCAGCAAAGTGGATTGCCACATTGTTTTAGCTACTGTAACAATTACATGCAAACCAGTGTCCCTTTCAGGCACATAGAATGGCAGGTGCTGTGTTAGTTAGCAGGTTTGTAAATGTCAGTTTTCAAAATAACCCTTATTCCAAGACACAAATGTCTATAGAGTTTACCCATGGGTATGGTTTGGGCATATGTTTCAGTGCTTTTCTGAATTGCACGGTGAAGGACTTTGATGAATCAAGTTAAATTCCCAAGCAGTAAACACAAGTCATGACAGAGCCAGGAGTTCTACTTCAGATATTTCCTGAAGGAATTTAGACAGATACCTCTGAGATAAAAGGCAGGAGCCTACTGCAGGAGGGAGTCCTTCCCCTGAATTCAGGGGGCTTTGTGTTGGGCTCACGGAAAATAAAGCACCAGTTTGCAGATGACTGTTTGGCACAGGCTAATACAAAGCAACTATAGCTGATAGCACTTAACTGGCATATACTTATTTTTAACATCCTTTCTCTTTGTTGATGTTACCTCTTCCCTTTTTGTGCCATTTGCGACACACCATTAGACTCACTGTGAATTTGTGGGAGTAAATTGTGTCCCTGGGGATGAAACCTCACCAGGGGTGAATAAACAATCTCCCCTTCCCCAACCAAATCCCAGCTGTGCCTCACATTTCATGGAAATGATCAGCAGTTCTACTATCAAAACATTCACGCCTTATGAGTAATATTTATGATGGGAGTTTTTTATGTTGGGTTTTCCCCCCAAGAAGAAAAAAAAGGAATAATTAACAGAAATAGACCCAATGAGAAATTTCCACATTATTACTATTATTTTCATAAGGCTTTCACAGGAAAGTAAAAGCTTTTTCAAGTAATGAAA
This sequence comes from Lophotriccus pileatus, assembly GCA_035583135.1. Lineage (NCBI taxonomy): Eukaryota > Metazoa > Chordata > Aves > Passeriformes > Tyrannidae > Lophotriccus > Lophotriccus pileatus. Next base: position 106,248,197 of record JAWWES010000115.1, read on the forward strand.
GTCCTCATTAAACATCTTTCTTTCTTTTGGAAACGGGGTAAATTACGAAGCAGATTGACTTTAAAAAATAAATAGGACTATAAATACATAAAAGTCATTGCCTTCCTCCAGTAATTTAATATGAGCATCCTACTCTAAAATAAGGAAAAGTTTAGTTCACTCACAGAGAGAATAAAGCAGATGTGAGGTTTTTCCGTCAGCTTAAGTGCTGCCTTGGTAAGGTGAGTTGTCCGACTACATTAAACAAACATTTTAGTCAGGCATCACACAGGAAAATAAACAGTAGCAGAGGAAACATGAAAATATTAAAGACTGTTATTCTTTGGCCCCTTTTCCTGCGAAGCAGGTGATAAAATATTACTGTGTTTCCACAGGTAAGGAAACACGCTCTTAAACACTTTGCAGAAATACATATTACGATCATCACTTAAAATGTCAGAAGTGGATAGGACTCAACTGTGACAGCACACAGGAGCCTGCCGAGAGACTCTGCAGGAGCAGAGGATTTAGCACGCCAGGCCAGGCTGCTGGGCTACCTAAAGCAGTCTCCTGGCAGCAGCAAATTCAGAGGTAAAAACCAACCTGCTGGAGACAGCTGTAGAGTTACCTGATTTCAGGACAGACTTCTCTTGAATCCTAGTCAGTTAGATGATAATGAGAGGGAGGGACATTATCTGCTGTATCATTTTTGTCCTCTTTCTGTCTCACTAGGCATCAAAGAATGCACATAGGAAGAAGAGAGGCGACGTGCTGAGCTCCATCCTTTTTGCCCACCAGTGATATACTGCCCTACGCAATACCATTATTTAGTTTATGTGGATGTAATTTATGTACCATGTCGGCAATTTCTGTATGCCATGAAATTTTGTCTCGCTATCCATCATGTCTGAAATTCTATACTTATTTAAATATAGAAGTAGGAAAATATCCTCGAAATTATTTCTGTGTTACAGCCAGAAGTTATCTAAAACTTACATTAATCAGAAGAAACAAATCACTTTTTACTACCAGGGCTTTGATTTCACTCAGCCTGGAAAACCAACTTCAAAATGTCCTGGTTTGGGTTCAAAGACCTGCACAATTGCCCAGTGGTGAGGGGGTGGGGAAAGCTTTTATTCTTCTGCCCTCTATGAAAAATGTAGGTGTGAGATTCCAAGGTCCTACCTGAAATCCTGTAGGATCAGTTTCTGTCTCGATTTCCAAATGCACTGCATGCACACCAGCCTGTCTAGCCAGTGTGGTTTGGGAAAGCTGCTCATGACTAACATACACATACACATATATATATTTATAAGGTTAAACTAATGGCTAGGAAGGTTCAGGACATCAGTTGCTGTCCTGGGTTGTAGGTCTAAATACAGTTCTGCTGCTGACCAGCTATCTGATGCTGGGCAATAGCTCATGGCCTGTCTTGAACATTGTGTTTCTTTTTCAACATACCGGTACGGCATTTGAAATAATAAAACCTAGATGAGAGTATAATGCACATCTCCTTCTTGGCTATGCAGGCCTCAGTGGACAGGTTTCATTCCATTCAGCACAGGAGGCAGAGTTCCTTTGATTTTGTTCTATAAAACATAATAAAAATCAAAAGAACTATGCCTTCTGTGCTGAATTTAGTCATGCTCATCATTAATTCTGTCACTTCTAGGAGTTTAATTTTAGCTTCAATGTAAGAAAAGAACACCACTTTCATTTCAAAGTAAAGAAAGAAAAGTAAACTAAATTTTAGCTATGTAATTATACAGTTTTTAAAAATACTCTTTGGGGGGCAAAAACTTATTTCACCATTTCAAGTGAATCCATTTCTCAAGAGCGTACCTAATACTTTAAACACTGTTTTTGAACTGAAAAATATAAGCAGGATAGGTGGAGGTGCTATTGAGTTCCTTCCACAAGCACAACACCATGCACTGTCTTTACCCAAGTATTTTGGTTAGATGGGTATTTCCACAGCATTTTAGACCCAAAAAAAGAACTCTCCAAAAAATTCCCATCTTGCTTGGTAGGAAATGGAGGTGGAAATGTAAAATCAGTTTTCAAAGAAGGCAGGAAAAAAACAACAGGACTCTCACTAGAAACCAGCAGCTGTAAATTGTAATGCAGCCAAAGTACGAGATATCTGACTGCCCTGGCAGCAGGTAAAGTCTGCGTGGACAACTGAGATCACACTGTTTTCTGATATCTGAAGCAAAATGAACAGTCAGTAGACACTGAGTGGGATTTACCTCCTCTACTTTTAGATTTCTAGTGAAGAGAGAGTCCCTTTGTGGTCAGTAAAGGACAGCAGTCAATTACAAGGTGTGATTCACCTGTCCTGCTTCAGATGCCAACTATTTTGACAGTATAATGTCCATAGTGGTCAGATGAAGACCACTCATAATGTTGAATTTAAAATCTCTCTGATAAAAAAGAAAGAACTGGAATAGAATCAGATCTCAAGCCATGATAACTCCCAAGGCTGGGATAATTCAACCCAGAATGCAATTTTCCAGTTGGCTCCCTGGAGATACAATTTTAAAATAACTTAGTCAGTGTAAAAGCTTCCTGTTCCATTTTCATAGCATCTGGAAGCTTATGTTTCACTGGTTTTTGATGTAAATTTATCTCCCAGATGCTATTTGATAGATCTGCAAAATTTATCCTATAAGAAAACTTTTAATCTATGGCACTTCAGGGATGTAATTTTGCCATCCTGTACATCCAACAGAGAGGAGCAGCTACTGCTGGGAGACAAGCCTCAATACCTCAGTTGGGATTTTCACTTCCTATACAGTCCTGTGGGTGTAGAAGTGGAGTGCCTGGAACTGCCTTAGCCCTTTTTCCTCTGTAAAATGAGGGAAATGTAAACACTCCACATGAAATCTGAATGTCTCCACACTTGAGATAAAACTTGAATCTGAACTCTGGAGTTTAATCTTAGTTCTTTGCCTTACAACATCTCTTGGGTGCTTCAATTAAACTAGGAATCTACTGTTTCCAGCCCTCACTGGTGTGACAGCCTAAACTCATCTGAAAGCCTCATTTCAGGTTTCTGAGTCCCCTCCTCCCCAACCTGCCAGAACAGCACAAACCAGACCTCCTCCTGCCCCTGCCCCTGCCCCTGCCCCAGTGTGCGATGCTGCCCTGGCTCCCCGACCAGGTTAAACAAACAGGGAGATTCCTCCAGGGAAGTCACAGGTTCAAGATCACAAAGGACCCACCTCGTTTGGGCCAGTTGGAGCTTTTTCTTGCTATTGTGCTTATCTGTATCTTCCCTGTCATCCAGACGTTAACCCCTGACCCGTGAGCCCGCCTCTCGAAAGAGCCGCGCGGTGTTTACCCATTATGTAATGTCTGTGCTTTTGTGGAAATTCTACAGAAACAAATGGAGGAAGTTTGCCAGTCAAATGGCTGGACAATAAATCCTGTCCCATGTAGATAGAATGGTTTACTGTCACTGTAAGTCTGCTACTGGCATCTGTCACTGACGAAATGTTTACAAATTTCAGGGCACCGGAGTGCCAAAGTATTCCAGCACCGCAGGACTGTACGTGATTTGTAGAACCACCACCACTGTGCTAGATATGGGTAGCCGTGTTTTGCTAGCCTGAATAAACAGAGTGACAATGTTTCAGATAACTCAGGGTCACTAATGTTCAATTTTTCTGTCTATTCATCTCCTAGGTTCAGGAATACAAGTACCCAAATGCCTTTTTTCTCATTGTAATGCTTTTTCTGCCCTAAGGTACCTTTACTATCCAGGTAAGCAAAGACCCTTCAGGCCCTTTTGCTTATTTCTTATAAATCCTCTAATATTTATACACGATATCTTCCCATCCTTCCTTACAATCCCTTTTCTTTACAGTCCCCTGCTGTCTCTCCTCTTTCTGTACTGTTTCCCCTTTGGGAGAAGACATTATATTATGCTCCCTGCCTGCAGTGTCATTGCAATTCCTCCTGCTGTGTGACTGGGGCTTCTATGTGTCATCAACTATGAAGTTAGGACAACAGAAAGATATTCCTGGATAAGAAGCAGGAACAAACACAATTTGGAGCAGTGGGACAGATAAGTAAAACAATTCTTCCTTCGCAGACTCTTTCAACCAAGGGCCTGATCCTGCTGCCACTGAATGGAGCTTTTCACTCTCAGTGTCAATGGGAGAAGCACTTGGTCTTAGAGTTCCGCTCTAATTAAGTTTTCAAATCTCATTTCCTTTCAGAGGAGAGAAAACATTGTTGTGACTAAGCTTTGGATGTGGTAACAAATCCCTGGCAGGTTGGTTTGTTTTAACGGACGTACTAGTTTTAAGGAAACTTTTACCATCTTTTCTGCTCTTAATCACAGCTTTTATTACAATTACAGTAATGCAACAGAGGTACATGCCAAAGGCAATATGTGTATTTTTAATGAGTTGACATGCAACCTTCCTGGAAAGGAGAAACAACTTCATTTGCTGAACATTTCTGAGCCATATCTAACAATTTATTAAGGGAAAAGGAAATGTTCAAAAAAGCATCCACCATAAATTCAGAGGCTTCAGCAACTCACAGATGAGCAGTCCCATAAGACAGACTCAGTTGTTGTGCTAGGTTTTAGCAAATTTTTGCTGAATGGTAACATTTTCTATTGTCCTCAAACAATAAAAGAGAAGGTTAACAGGCAATATCCGGAAAGCCTAAAGATTATTAATCCACACATGTGGTCCTGAGTCATTGGGCTGTAAAACACCATCAGTTTCCAAAGACGAAACCAAAGGGGAATTCTGCTTGAGAGAGATGATATCACAAGCCCAAAGGAACTACTTGCATCAATAAGGCCTATTTATGCAAGTTTTACAAGACATTGGCTCCCAGGGCTTTTCATTCTGGTATAATTAATGCAGTCAATAAACTGAACATAGGGAGAGATCACATCCTAGGAGTGAAGAACCTTCAGCCTGGTTTCTTGCCTCCATTTCCCTTACAGCTCAGACACAGGTCCGATACTTGTGCACACGGGAAATTACAACAGGCTGACAGGCACACATCAACTGGGCTCATTCACCTGGGGACTGAAGAGCTCAGGGAGTCAGGCTCCAACAGCAGCACACAAATCCGATCTGTTCAATTATTCCTGCCGCTGGCTGTGGTCTGGGCCAAACAACACATACAAACAATGGCTGGCCATGCCTTTTTGGAGGTTAATGCAGGCCAAGGACGATTTCCAATACAACCCTGGTTGGGTATAACCTGCTTTTTAGAGGTAAAAGTTTATCTGTGAGGACCAGAGAAGGATTCCTGGCTTGTGGAAATGTGACCCCACAGTCCTCCACATACCTTTTCTCTGAGACACAATTATCAAAGGAAGATGCTTGAACACCTAGTGTAGGTATGACTGTGTGTTTGCTTTCTCCTTTGCCACCAGGAAACTGACATAAATTAATAGGAACTCAAGCAACAAACTACAGGACTTCTATCAGAAATCCACATTATCAACCAGGAGACTGATTTTGTCAGGCACAGGGTACTGCAGTGGAGTGACTGTCATTATGTTTAGTTCATACAGCATAAATGGGGCTGTCTGGGTTGGCACTAAGAACCCTCTCTGCCCATCCTTCTTCCAGTCTCTGTACAGTCCTACAGAGAGCCTTCCAGACCAACCAACAAATCCACAGACCCATGAAAGTACAGGACCTTGCTGCAAATCCAGTTACTCTGGCACATCTGTTTGAACAATTAGTAGGTAAAGTTTAACTGATAGAAGACAGAGCCCAACTGGAAATGTAGGAATGTGTTTTTATTACTATTAATGCAATCAAAACTTCCTTCTTGCTATTATTACTGCGTTAGCACGTCAATTCTATTCCAAATTGTTTTGAACTGCTAACTTACCAAAACACCTGGAGTATAGCACAATTCACATTCTGGTTTTCATTCTAAACTTAACATAATTTATCTGAAATTACTCCCCTTATTAAATTTGTTTCTCTTTCTAGAAAGTGCAAAATATGCGTACAATATGAACTGGAGGAACGTTAATCTTTCTCTTTATGCCCAAAAAGGTGCTGAAATTCTGTGCATAAAGTAACTTTTATGTGTCATTGTAGGCTGAAGCTCTTTTCTGAATTTACCAATATTCCAATTTAGATGACAGAGTCTATAGAGCTGGATAAATCATAGCTTTAAAAAAACAGATGCAAAGAACCATTTGTGAAACTAATTACTGATTTATATTCGCCGTCCAGTATAAATGAAATGCAAAAAGTAGGCAGGCATAAGTTACACATAAACTCGATTGTAAAAAGAGTGTTTTAATCACACAAGGAATCATGTTAGTAGTATAGGTCAGTTTTCTTAAGAAATATATATCCTTTGGGAAAATATTTTGTTAATTTCCCCTTATGATTTTTTTTTGATTGACTCATTTGAGATTTTCCTGTACCCACGGTCTTAATTTCAGAAATGATCAGACCTGTTATTCTTAAAAAACTTACGCTTTAATATTAAGCTCTTTGTCCACAAAACAAAATCAACATTGACGAGAAAAATAAAAGACAAGTTTTAACGCAGAAAAGGTGCTCACCAATGCAGTCGACGCTGAAGAGATTTATGGAGGTTGTTATGGAAGATTCGTCGCAGGTCTTCATTCCCCGCAGTGCGAACCGCACCAGGGAGGCCTTGACGCCCTCGGGCAGGAAGGACAGCAGGTAGACGGGCATGTACAGAGCGTAGCGGAGCTTGCAGAGCAGCGGGGTCATGAGCTTCCCCTGCGGGGACTGAGCCATGCGCTCGATCGTCGGGAACAGCAGCACGGAGCGAAGAACCTGCCAGGACACGAGAAAACCACTGTCAGAGGAGTCCTGCAGCACCACAGCCCAGCCTGGGAGGCTGAATTTGGAAATGAGACCCACCCCCATGAGATGAAATTGGGTTTCCAGGTGTGTTGCACCTCAGACACGCAGGCAGGGTTTGTGGGAGGACCCATGCCACACTTCTTAAAAGATGAAGCAAACAAGTACATGGTTATGAAATACTCAGTTTTATGATAAGACGGGGCAGAACTTCAGGGATGAGTCCTTTGGGGATCATGATGTACCTGGAAGCACCAGCACCGCTGGCTTCAGCAGGAGTAACCCCAGCAGAGGGCAGCACGCAGGAGCCCTCTGCTCAGTCCCGGCGGGCTTTACATGTCAGGAAAAGTACATTGCTTTTTATTTCACCTGGTAAACTACTTTCTCCAAGTAAACTAACCAAATTAAAATGTGTCAGCCAGTGTGAAGGTAACTTTACAGTTTGACAACACACAGGGTTTTCAATTTGGAGTTCAATACAGGTAAACTTGGTCAGAACAAGTGTAAAAGCACACAGACCTTTCACTATGGTGTGTACACTGGCACATATTGCTTTTTGTACATTATAATGAAACAGATACATTCTATAGCTAGTAATTAGCTTATGTTGTTATAATAGAATATACTGTAGCCTTAAAACACAAAGAGATTAATTAAAAACCGAACCACACTAATCAAAAATGAATTAATATACCTACTCTCAGCTATATTTCAATGTTAAGATCAGGTAAATATTCTAAAAGGATAACTGCAACATTTTTCTGCACGCAAAAATATATTGTAATAATTCACAAAGGAATAACTGTCAAAGACACACACCAACAGTACCTAACAGAAGTATCAATAAAGTAAAGTAAGAGAGATTATGGATATTGCATTTGCAAATAATTAGGTATAAGCAAATAAAACTGATGTAGTTACATATGCCTGCTTACTGCACATGTCATTCTACATACTGTGCAAATGAGGTTAGTATTTTTATAAAAAATATTTTAAAATAATTGTCTTTACTCTCAGAAGAGACTCAGATTATGTATGCCACTACACCTGGTGCACCACCCCTGGTCTCAGCAGCTCTCCAGTGGAAGGCAGGGCACGTCACTAAGAGATGCTTACAAGATCTGGGCACTGTAACACCGCAAACAGCAAACATTCAGGAAATATGATAAAATCACAGAATCCTTTAGGTTGGAGAAGGCCATTAAGATCATCAAATCCAACTACTAACCTGGCACTACCACATCCACCACTAAATCAAGTGCCATATCTACACATCATTTAAATACTTCCAGGGATGGTGAACCAACCACTTTCCGGGGCAGCCTGTTCCAGTGCTTGAAAAACCTTTCCGTGAAGGAATTGTTCCTAATATCCAATCTAAACCTCCCCTGGCACAACTTCAAGCCATTCCCTCGTGTCCTATAACTTGTTCCTTAGGAAAAGAGAGTGACTTCCACCCGGTTACAATCTCCTTTCAGGTATTTGTAGAGAGCAATAAGGTCCCCCTGAGCCTCCTTTTCCCCACTCAGCTCCCTCAGTTGCTTCTTATCAGACTTGCACTCCAGACCCTTCACCAGCTCCGTTGCCCTTCCCTGGACACCTCCAGTACCTCAATGTCTTTCTTGTAGTAAGGGGCTCAAAACTGAACACAGGATTCCAGGTGTGGCCTCATCAGTGCCAAGTATAGAGGAAGATCACTACCCTCATCCTGCTGCCTACAAACATTTGTGTGTGTCAGTTGTGTAGCACATCACCAACCACTTTGTCTCAGATTAGTGGGGCTTCAGTCTGCTTACCATCCCTGTCTTCCAGCTCAGGGGCCTGGATACCTGGACAACAACTGGTCAGAGTAAAGTATTCATCTGCTGGCTCTTCCTGTTTCTTCCCTCATGATTCCCTGTGGTTGGGAGATAGAGGAGGACACTACTTGTGCTCCTGATTCCCTAACCAGTTGTCCCACGGCCCTGAAGTCTCTCTTGATTTCCTTCAGACTGCTTGTTGCAATTTCACTGCTGCTGAAAAATCAATAACAGATAATAAGCCAAGAGCCACTCTGGGGTGGAAAGCTTTCTCTTCACATCTTTAACCTGGGACCCAGGGAGGCAGCAGTAAGAAGTGGGTTCTTCTATTCCCTTCAGAAGGAGTCTCCTATGAATATGGCCCGTCTTTTTGTTTACGGAAGCCGTTTTGATGCGGGCTGTGGGGTGACAACCTCAGCGACACCTCCAAGCCAGGTGAACCTTTGTCCTGATTACTGTACTTGCAGAGCCTCACCCTGTTATTCCAGAGCACCTGGAGAGGTGGGACAGTCCAGAGGGAGATACACTGGCTGTGCCAGGCAGGAACTTGTTTCCACTGCCCCCTGTCCCTTAAGTCACTGTGCTCAGCCAGGCAGAGAGAGGGCAGGGAATCCTCCATGTCATGCATCCCTCATTAGAAATTTGCCATACTGTACTTTTACAGTATTTTAAAGCAGACGTTGAAAAAGCTATTTATATAAAATACAAAATTATTTTAAGAAATCCTTCTACTTTCCAGCTGATCCTACTTTGGTTTGAGACAAAGAAAAATACCTTCTTAGGGAAATCAATCCTGGGCCTCTTTTTATTAAAGGCAACCAGCAGCAGAAGTATAGGAATGCAAAACTTGTACTAAATTATATGGTAGTTTCGTGATACTTCAGCTAGGAGCTGAACCCAAACTGTTGTGATCTAAAGCAGATTTGACCTGCGTTCCCAGGCACACTTTAATCCCTCGACATTGCAGTTTATAGATATAGGATTAGTTGCTTGGAGGGCTGTACTAACCACTGGGGAAGCTGCTAAACCTTGGAGGAAAAGGACAAACCAAGAAAGCTATTGCAATGTCCTTTGCATTCCTGCATTTTGTAATGGCAACTTATTTAAAAGATGGTGGTAAGATGGAGGATAATTTAATTTATTTTTTTAAATCTTTTTCTCTTAATAGAGAAATGTAAAATTTGTATTTTTCAAATACTTATCAACTATTTCTTACTTTACTGCTACATTCTTAAGGCAGCATTTTGAAATGTGGATTTCACTGTAGAATTGCTTAAAGATGTAGTGCAACTTCTTTGCAACAGAACTGCAGATACAACAGATTTAACCCATTTTATTATAAACAACCATAAAAAAGTATGTTGTATTTGTTTCTTGAAATAAGTGAAGTAGAAATATTCAGGTAAAATGAAGGAAATCATTAAGATGCAAATGGTCAACATCAGTTAATAATTTTTTTTGCTTTTTAAATGCCTGGATTTTATCTACATGAATTAACACCAGCTGAAATCAGGTAGATGGAACAGAATTATATTCAAGTTAAAACTTTCAGAATTATTATAAGACCAGTGAAAATATAATTAGAGAGAGAAATCCAGATTCAAGTGATTTTTATGTGTTAAGCACACGGAAAAGCAGAGAGCTTGGTGAACAGAGACATAGGTCACTGAGATTCAGGTGGATCTGGGGACCACAGAAAGTTGTCTGGTGAATCTACTGAAGGCAAACACACCCTGTGTCCAGGAGTTGCAGAGAGCTGTGGGTTGTATCACCTACCCCTGCTATACTTTGGTCTATCCACTAAAAATAGTACATGTATTATGAAGTTACACTGGAATTGCCACTGTTGATTGCTGTGACAATAATCAGTATTTGTAAATCTGTCACTCAGTTTATTTATCTGTTATTTATTTATCATGCTATTAAACTGCAAGATTTCCACAGTCAGGATGACGCATATATCAAAGTTCAATGTTCAAGGCATAGATGCTCTTTGGGTTAGTCACTAGGCAGCTGCTTCTATTTCATCATTAATTTTTAACTCTAAATTTCACAGGGCTCAAGACCTGAATGATCAAGCATCTATAATATGATTCAGTGTCTCAGAAGTTCTACATCTTGTTAAGAACCAAAAGGAACATTACCTGCAAACTCTTCACATAACTCATGTGGGTGCTGTGGCAGCTCCTAGTCCCTAGGCAAGCAGTGTATATATATATATATATACACATATATGTGTATCTTTATGTGAAACTGTGAAAATGAAGTGGTGCATGGCCTGAGCATGTGTCCAGAGAACAAACTGCCCTAACAGCCTAGAATGTTCTGCCCTTTATTCCTTCAACACACACCACAGTAGGAAGGTATATGGACTTGAAGAATTTCCCTCTTGCCACTGTTTATATACTTCGGTATTTAGAGTAATCAGTCCATCAACTTCAAGAATGTGTGACCTGCACAGTAAATTTTAGAACACAGAGGGAACTACTCATTTCACGGGAAAAGTGAACTCTCAAGGCAAAGCTTATTAAATACCCATTCCCTGAAAGCATATGCTTTGTTTAGGAAGGATCCCTAAATGAATGTGATTCACTTCCATGGGATTACTCCTTCATATAAATATTAAAAATAGAACAAAGGCTTCCTCAAAACTACCTAAGAACACATACGTTCCTGTACATCTGGGCTTCGTATTCAGCTTTTAGCCTATCTAAAACAAGATGACAAGGTGACAACTGAGTACCTTCAAGATTTCACTGGGTAATAGTTATGTCAGCATGGTTTTGGACTTACAGAAATAGTTGGAAATTTTTTTGTTTTGATTAAAATGAGAACATAGTACAAAAAGTCAAAAAACTAAATTTACAGTAAGTTGCTGTTTATCACTGCACAGTTTAATAGTCTCAACCACATCATCAAAGGATTTTTGTGAAGTGTTTAAATGGTTTCATTACAAAACCACTAAAAGTATGAAAATCAGATAGAGGGCAAAAAAACCTGTACAGTAATATTTTTCATTAGTGTCCTCTATTGAAAGAGTTGAAATACATTCATCAGCTATAACTGAAAGTTTGAGTGGGCAATACTAATTTTACAGCAACTGGTAAATGACAGTGCTGAGCAAGCAAAGCCATACTTAAAAACTACACACCACTCACAACCAGTATTCAAGAAATTGACTCGATTTTTCAGAGCAGCTAAGTCTTTTGATGCCAACAAGAGGAGCTTGGTACTTTTGAAATCAGCCAGATTTGATTACACAAGAAATGCTGGTTACAGCACTCAGGCACCCCAGGTGTGTGCCTTCCCAAGCTCACACAGCCGAGGGCCCGAGAGGGCTCTCACTGGGCCACCTGTTCTTAATACCAAGAGAGTTTTTGCTAGGAGAAGTAAAATGGGAGAGAAAAGCAGGGAGAATGAGCAGGAGCCATTCCAAAGGTTTGTTTCAGAAGAGATCCCAAATAGGTGAATTCATTAATTTACAGCCAAGGCTTTCTCAGTCCTGTCCCTTGGCTCTCAATGGAGAGACCACCACTGCCCATGACAGCCCACAGGTATGCTCAGATATCTCCATCAGAGTTGCAAAACAACAAGACTCTGACCACTGAAGAAAGTATCAGAAAATGAAACTTGCTCAGAAATAACCCACTGATTCACTCTGCTTTAATGGCAGAAGCAGCAGTCGCTGGGGGCTCACACTGGATTTGAGCGGGGACGGACCCATCCCATGGCTCAGTAACAAAGCACCCAAGCACAGCTCTGCAGCTCACTCACAGCCCCACAGCCACAGCACCGTGTGCATGGCTTCAAAGCACAGGGCTGGGAAGTTTTATTTAAAATTCCTTCAAAACCCCGCGAAAAGCAAAAGCTGCTTCTCTGTCGAAAGCAGCACTTCTTTTGATATATATTAGTTCATCACATGTATTAGTGTGTTATTCATCTGCTGTGCTGGCAGAGGAAAAGCTATTATCTGTCAGGTGAAACCTAGTAAATTTTTCAAAGATAACATAATGATACACTTAGTGGTAATCTACAGTATACCCTTGACATGGAATGCCACATTAATCACAATTTCTTCTATTCAGTATGCAGAAATCTGCAGGCAAAACAAAGAGGATCAGGGAAGTATTCCCTGCTTTATTGCCACAGCTGTGCTGAGCAGATTTCCAAGAAAACACACAGGACAAACCAGACAGTGTTAGCTTCGGCTGTCTTCTCCCCAGAGCAGGACTTGCTGGCCTTGCCCCTTCACTGTGCTCAGTCATGAATTATACACAGTATAATATAATAAACATAATACTGTATATAATATAGTAGAATATTATGTAGTATATAAATATAATATAATTATATATATATAATAGAGAGTTCTACTTTAAAATCTTGAATAATTTCTTCTTCGGCTATTCAAGATGCCATTTGGTTTGCTGTACCACTAAGCTGTCTATCACAGCTCAATATCAACAAACCCACAGGATTTCGTGACAGCAAAAGAACCAAAGAATGAACACAAGTGACAAAAAATTATTTTTCTCCTGGTGTGAAGTCAGAACATACTGTATGCACTTTCTTCTATTCTACCTTATGGATCTCCTGCTTAATATTTGGCCATATTAAACAGGCAACAAAACAAGTATTTCACAGTTAATACAGAACCTTATAACTGATGATTTCAAAGTGCTTTATAAGAATTAAGCTTTTTATGGACAAATAAACTGAAGTTAGATGACTCCACATGAAAATATACGTTGTGAAAGCAGGAATATTTAAAACGACTGTGTGGTAATTCACAATACTCTGCTCTAACCAAAGCTTACTTTTCTGGGTAACCAAACTGGTTCTGTAAAACAAAGCAGTAAAAAAAAATGTAAACAAGAAACATTTTGCAGAAAATGCTGTAATTTTTATTACAACAAAGCTGAGTAACTGCTTAGTGAAAGGGAATCTTCTGTTATCATCCTCTACAGACCACTCCCAACAGGACAGGGGCATGTGAATTTATTTCACACTTTTCAACCTAAATTTTCTACATTTCCTATTTTTTAGTTCCCAAATTTTCCCTTTGGCATCAGATGCATTTAATTTTTTCTATTCCTTTCATTCCAGACTTCTCATTTTATTACATATAATCTGCAAGACTACGTGACAGAAGGAAGGATTTTTTAATTTTCTATGAAAAGCCTTTGTATATGAAGAGCATAATTTGCTTCCTGCAGAGCTGAGTTTGTTTTCCAAACAAAAGCACAGTTAGTGTAGGCAACTCTGTGAACCTGCTGTTAAAACTCTAAATAATACACTTAAATTTTCCCTGATGGGCTGAAGGAACTCTTGTTCCCTAAGAAAAGCAAACTTTCTGAGCGCCACTAACAGCACCACGGTGATGTTTGTCAGCTCAGATTCACTAAGGGGTATTTGAATTTTCGCAGTTTGAGAACAGACTGGATCCAGGATCAAGGACTGATCACAGGACCTTTTAGTAGAATTTTCACAGGTATACTGAGCATCCAGCTAGGGATCAAGTTCTTTAGGGGAACCAACACATGCAGGGCTGTGAAGGCACATGGAGGATGCGCAGACACTCAGGCAGAATTCCTCTCACAGTATCTGAATTACGGTTCAGTTGAGCAGAACTACTTAATGCCATTTTTAAACATACAATGACCCAGTCAGCTTTCTCATGTAGGTGAGAGCATAGGAGTGTAAATGTGACAAGACAAAAGCAAAGAGCAATGTGCTTAAAGATGGACATGATTTACAGCCAGGATGCTGTTTTTCCTTTATATAGGCACAAATCCACCCAAAGAGTAGCACCAAAGACACAAAACACAAGTACATAAACACCGAATGTACTTTTAAGGCCTGAGCAAGAAAACATGCAAGCAGTCTTTAGATCCATTTACCAAATAAACTTTGGACTGAATTTTGCTTGACAACGTCAGTGCCGTTCCCTCTAAGGTGCTAGGCCTTGGGCACGTGCCAACTCCAGCACAGACACACATGCACACACACACGTGCACGTAACAACCAGGTACACGCTCCTAATTCTTCACTGAATAAATACAGCAATACCTAGGGATCCCCATCCAGCACTCTGACTACATGAATATTAATGACATCTTACACTGAAAGAGCAAATTCATGAATACAGTAAAGTATGCATATATGCACAGAGCTGAGCTATTGCAGAACAGAAGTCTGGCAAACAGTTCTCTGTGTCAGTGCAGCAATAACCTAAGCTTTGTCACATCAGAGGCCCTGATTTTTGGTAATCCTGCATGGGTTTTTTTTCCCCTCATATGCCTTCTATAAATAAAAAGAGGCGAAACTAGTAGAAAATTTTTATCAGCTAAAAAGTGATAAAAATTGTGTCTACCAATTTGCATTGTAACCTCAGCACTGGTAAGTGGAACCGGGCTAGGACCTAAGCTCCAGGACCAACACTTTTTAATATGTTCTCTACCCTGATTTTGACCAAAGCCAGATGTTCTGAGATGACATCTGGGCACAGGTTAGAAAACAGCACAGACCAAGGACTCTCTCAAATACAGAATATGTGTGAAGCGATCATGTTTGGAATTAGGAAGAAAGGAGAAGGTTTCACTATTGGAATCTAAGCTGTACTTTGCCACTTGCTGCCAAGAGCCACATGATAGGCTCTGATTTGTTTTATACAGAAAAATAATTTGAACACTAGTTTCAGCATATCTACTTCATTCAATCAGAAATACCTTGAGCTGTTCAGAGATTTAATAATCAATTTTGCCTACATGACATTCTAAATACACTGTGTGTCATCCTTGGCAACTACATATAGATCCTCCCTCTGTTATCAAGAAATCATTCATCAGACGCTCAGCAAGAGAAGAACAGCCAGTCACTCCATATGTCTTTACGTACAGAGGTGTTAATGGTATCTGCTGAAATCACACCATGAAATGGTGGGAAATTACTGAGAATAAACCTTTGCCCTTTCCAGAGTTCATTTTGGCCTACTGTTACCCAAGTTCACTACTGGTTCTGAGCTGAGGTGCCTGAGTTAGGTGTTAAATCACCCCAAGACTCCCAACTGAAGTGAGTCACAGACAGATCCTCAGATGGCAAATGAATTAAACCCACTTTCTAATAGAATCTTCTGCTTCCCACTAACTACAGAGGACCTAAGATTTCTAATTAGGACCTAAGATTTCTAATTAGGAGCTTCATAATATAGAAGAAAACAAGACTCCTCCTCCATGGGAGAAGCAGCAGAGCACACTTTCAAATAAACACTTTGGGAGAAACAAATGCTACTATTACGCAGTATTGGAGCAAGTGTTCTCTAAAGAGGCCCATTCATAGCAGTGTATTATCTCTAGCAGCAAAACCACTATGTAAATATATTGGTACCCCTTAACATGGCAATATAAAAAGACCAGAATTTAGTATTTAGTTCTGTAAAAGCAGAAGATATGCAGTAATTCCAATATTTGGTCAATGTTTGAAGATTTGATTTTCAAATTACAAACAGGCAGTGTAACACAAGAAGCTAGAGGTATTTCATACTGATTGCCACTACCTCTTTTGTAGCTAAACTGCAGTTTCCATGGACATAGTGCTTCACTACATACCAAACCACCCTTCTGAGATCCAACTTGGATATCTGCTTTATGATGCTTCAAGCAATTTTTCCAAGCAGAAGTATAGAAAAAAACCCACTTAGAAACAAAATGCCCAAATAAACACCCACCTTCACCCCACCCCCCAAAACTGGAAAGAGATGGTATAATGATAAGGTTCTGTTAAGTTAAATTTGATATTTTAAATATGCATCTCACTGAACCAACTCATAAGCTACTACTATCCTTAAATCTGCCCAGGAAAAATCATCTAAAGCATGAATGAGTAGGAAAAAATGTGGCAAGTAATTCAGCTGTGAGGACATGTGGGTGATGGTGATATGCAAGTTTGCAACACAATATGGGAGCAATAAGGTAATTATGTGGAGAATTGTAACTATGCAAATTTTTAAGGGCTATAAATGCAAAGGATATGAAATAATATTTTGGGTGGAATGAGTGACATAAGTAGATTGTGACAGAAAGAAATGAAAAAAATTGAAATGCTAAAGCAGGTATCAGGAGCCTGTATTGACACACATTTTTATGCTGCACCAAGCTATTGGGTCCCAGCTGTAGAACCATTACCAACAGGGATGGGGCAAGAGAGAGAAATGCCACCTTACATGGATATGACAGACAGCCTTGATTTCCCAAACCCCAATGCTGTGTCAGGAGATGTAGAAAATTAATTAAGATAAGGCCTGATGATGCTATTTATACATTGAACTTCTCTCATGAAACTACGTTGTCCTGGGGCTACAGCATATTACATATACTGACTAAACTAATGATAGAGGAAGAATGAAAAGCAAATGCAGCGACTCAAAATGTGGGTTCCTTCTATCCTTTGTTTTGTGTAAATGTTAACCACATTCAAAAATTAAAAATTTAAAGCATGTTTCAGCTATACAGCAAGCTGGCAGAATACGTGCAGAGTGGTTATGCCCAGGAAAGAAATATATCCTTTAGGGAGGAGAAAACCAATCAAACATTATGTCAAAGGTTTCACTCCTCCTCCAAAAAAAAAAAAATCAGAAAAAACCCTGAAGTAGAGAACTCTATGGAAAAAGTATTTCTCTCTAATTCAAAGAATTCTGTTAATAAGATGAGCTTTTCAACACTCAAGTGCAAGACTGATCATTAAACTCAGTCCAAAAGCGTTCTGCATTTCCTTTCCATCAAGCTGTAAGAAATCCTCCAGCACCCAATGATAAATTTTATGATGCTCTGGAAAAAGATCCAGATCCCACAAACTGATGATCCAACACAGGATGATAAGACAGCAGACTCACAGGACTACCACTGCCTTGGGCCCCCTTTTCTGATATGGAACTCATTAAATCTTTGATGAATATTTTGTGATTTCAAATCTTTGATGAATTTCACTGTGAGCATGTAAACAAGGTTTTAAATGTTATGGGGAACACTGTATATACTGTCTACCTGTGGTCAATCTTTACTGCTTCAAGGAAGGTAAATGAGGGCACAGAAGCTACACCTCAAGTCAGGGCAAAAAATATTTGTTGGACAACTATGGGAAAGTCCATAAACAGGAGTTTAGGTAATGAAATAGTATGCATGCTTTATACTAATGATTGAATTTCATACACATATGAATAACATTTACAATATTTATATGTGCAAAAATGACAGTCACCAGAACATATGTACTCTCTTAGCTTTTTTAATACTCCATTAACTACTCACATTCACTAAAAACAATATTGTTTTCTTATCTGTTACTTCTTAGGATGGTTATTTCAGATTTAATACTTTCATGTCCAGAAACCCATTTCAAATTTCTGAATTTATTTATGTCTATCTGATCCTATATAAATATTGCATTCTAATATAACACAATAGGTAATCAGATAACAATTTTATTTTTCTCTCTTTTTATTCCTATTAATGTTTATAGAAGGCACTCATATACACATAATGAGGGTAAACAAGCCAAGATACCTTGAGCTCCTCCCATAATTTAGGTTCCTTGTTATCTTCCTAGGCTCTCCCTCTTTTCCTCTACTTATTTCAATCTGAATTCTCCTTTCTTCAGTACAGTTGGCTGGAACTGACCTTGTATGATACAACTTATGCTTTTCTGTCCTATAAACTATTTTACACTGGACTAAAATGTGACATGTATCATTCATCTTCTCAAGAGCACTGATGGAGACCCTTAGCCCTTTATTTATACTTTCAGTTACTCCACACATACAGTGGGAAAAACAGGCTCTTCTTAAACCTTATCTGTGCAAATATGACTTGTGAGATGAATAAGAAACAGTAAGTGAAGTGGATATGAAGAAAACACTTTTAGTCCCACTCCTGCACACTGAGACTTCTAATTCTTACAATATGTGTACAGCAGACAAGGCTGCCTCCTTAAAGTGCTCTGCTGATGTGGATGTCTTCTCAACATTCCTGCTCGTGGTCCTTGGCCTGGTTGTCATTCAAAGGTCAAACCAGAGCACAGTCAGCAAGAGCTGAGGCATGGGAGAAGTGGTAGCCAAGCTCTAATCAATGTCTCCTCTAGAGATCTGCAAAGCAGCTAGAAATTCATAACATACTTTTAACAAAACAACATTGCCTTACTATTGTGCTGCATCACATCCTAAGCTCAGTTTGGCTGAGTGACAAGGGTTGTCTCCTGTCCGAATGCTGTTTTCCTCTTATCTTTCATGTCAGGGATGTCTCTGCTTCTTGGTATCTGGTGTATTCTCCTTTGTTCATACTTAACTTTATGTTTTTATAGATAAAATTACTTACAGCATACTCTATTAGATTGGGATATTCAGTTCAGTGTGAGGAAGAGACCACTCTCGTTTCTCTGTGACCGCAGGAACAACCCACGCAGCCCTTCTCACCTCTAAAAACCATCACTATTCACTGACCTTAAGGGAGCTGGTCATGTTAGATAGGTCTTCATCACTTTAAATTACAAAAAGAGAGAACTTAAGAGCCTACAACAGGCTGGCTGCAGGGTAACATAAATTCAAACAACCACGTATCCCACATTTTTAGCTATTCCTATTTGGTCCTAGCAGAAAGCATCAGCTGTATCAGTTCCTCAGGAAACAGTGTACTAGATATATACTTCCTGAAAGGTTTCTCTAAGAAACAACATACATACAGATCTTCCTGAATACCTCTGAAACGTATTGTTTCCAAACATTTCAACAGCATTAACGTCATTCAAGATACAGGGTAATTAAAGATACAGGGCACACTGAGACTCATCTTGTAAAGTTGTGCACAATCTTCACAACTTCACAGTGTTCTACCGTGGCACCAATTGTTGAAAAATGTAAGATCATACTAAGATTTATTTTTTTTAAGGGAAGATTAAAGTTGTATGGACAATGCTGTCCTCAGTGATATCAGGTAAAGTCACTATTTGTAAATGGAACATAAATATATGTAAGCCAAGCAACAGTTAATGAAATCTAAGGGAAAACTTCTTTTTTATGTAAGCTCCTTTGTATTTCTCAACCATCAGGGTTTTTGTATCACCGTTTTGAAGTTGTCAAGTGTAATACAATGAATCATAACAAACTGAATTTTTATAAGTTATTTAACAACTTATTGCTACTTCCATTCAATATATCCGGTATTATCATATAAATGACACCTCCTTCCACATCTGAATTTGACTCACTATGTTCAGATATACATAAATCCCACACTTTTCAAAGAGATTAAAACCTCAGCTTATTTTTTTACTATTTTCTTTCAGCTTCTACCTGATGATATAAATAGCAGGCAATATTCTCATCTGTTTAAAATACTCTACAGTGATCACATGGTTTTTCCATGTCCTGGCACCTTCCTTATTTAACATACATTATCCAATTTTATTTGAAGTACATCTTTAGGACCCCAAGCTTCTAGTGCTTCCTGGCAGTTCCACCTGGATAAAAACAAAATTCAAGGACCAGCATTTTTGTTAATGTATTTGTATTTCAAACTGTAATCTTCAGTGTAACGACAAATACAGTGCTGGGTACAATGATTAAATCCTTAGGTATGTAGACCTGAGTGTCATTTGCACCAAGGTGAGGTGTGACTAAATTTATGTCTACTTTAAGGCCACTTTCCACTGACTTAGCATAAATTTGATTCTGTGCCTTATAGGTTGCAGTCCTGTATCCAAACTCATTGGACCAGCCATATGAAGAGTCCTGTTAAAACATGAATCACAAGCAGGCTTCTACAGTATTAACTTTTGTGCTGCATTATTAGGAGAATACTGTAAGTTGCCCTTCAGAGTTTAATTACAAAAGAACTGAAATGGGACGAAACCAACTGAGGATATATCTTGCTGTAGCAAGAAGGTTAGAGGCACAGAAATCTTGGTAGTATCCAACTTCAGCTGCTAAGAGTAAGAAGTCAGCTTTGTCAACAGTGGTCACAAGCAGAGTAACCAAAAAGGTAGAGTCCTAATGAGACTTCTCCCTGTCCAGTACCATACTGAATACTTCTGGTCCTCTGTGGTTCCACCTACTGCATGGTGGGGGTGTGATCTCGCTCCTGTTGAAACCAGTAGCAAAATTTTCATCAATTTAATACATCTTACTTCTGCCCCATGAATAAATTCTGATTTAAGGATTTATTTTTCAGTTATTAAATGTGACAGTCTACAGTCAATGTAGATCTCACCAAAGACAATATTCCCAGCTCTAGAAACCAGGACTCTCTTATCTATTTTTGGATAGACAGATGAAGACCATGGTTGCCATAAAACACCAATGAGGATAGTTAGAATGACAAGTAGATGAAGACTTTTCACAATTCCCTTTGAAATCAGTATGCTTTCAATCACATCTTTCAAAAGGTGTCAGTATTTTCCCTGTACCTGACTTCCAATGCTGAAATGTGTTTGATAGTAACAGGAGAGGGACCATCCACACCTCACCTTACAAGTGGGTCACAGCACAGGAAAAAATTATCTGTTGTTTCACATTACTTGAAATATTTTCCAGTAAGAAATACTGCTAGAATTTTTCCAGCTGAAGGCCAGATTTCTGCTAAATACACAAAAGACTCAGAAGCGTTCTCTACAGACACTGCAAACTATTTTTCAACAGGTCAGCTCTACATACTGAACTATTTGCAAATTATTAAAAATATAAAAAATATTAAACACACAGACTGTTCATTACATTTACAAGTCTCACAGGGCTGAAATGCAAATTACTCTGTACTACAAATATTTGGGTAACTGAAAACTTGCCCAAAACGCTTGAATTAAAAAAAAAAAAGAAAAAAAGAAAAAGCCTTTTTATGGGTTAAGGTAATAATGAGAAAACTGTTCTCCCAAAAATCTGTATCTTATTGTTGGACTGAAAGTAGTTTAATAGAAAAAATATTCATTGACAGGGCAGTATTTTACATAGAGAATTAAGCCCCATCAAAGTGGGCAATGTCATTCCATCTACAGGGAAATGCCAAAGGAGACGGCCAAAATTTGCAACGGTGTGATAATACCAGCAGGGATGGATTTGTTGCTATTATGATTAAAGCATATAAACAGAAGAAGATTAGGAGGGGTGAGAGTGAAAAGAGAGGAAGAATAGTTTATTGGTTGGAAGAAGGGCAGGGAGAAGCTTATGTTGGAATGCAGTGTCACAGTTACACACCATAAAGCTTTCAGTTGCTCCCATTACATGAATGTCAGAACACAGCTGCCACTTTCCAGGAGAAATTCTTTCCGTTTTCATTTTGGAAGTACAGAGTGGTTTTTTTTTTTTAAGTGTAGCACTCCCATGAGATCACTGCATTGCATCTGCAGGTACCCTTACAGCACATGGACTGGTAAATGTGATCCTTGTAGACATGCTCTGGGACATTCACCACTTAGGATGAACCAGCAATATGTCCTTAAATTGGAGAGATGGCTCAACCTAAACAAAGCATTAAGAATCAGATTTTGTGTTGTCTTGAACCAGCTGCTTTCCCAGTCATCAATGTACAGCCATAACTAGTAATAAATCTCAATGACAATCCACTCAGTTTAAGGAAATGTGGCTGAAACAAGGTGAGTGAGAAACCAGCCTTACAATTATAATCTTATTTTGCCGATGAAAATGAAAGGCCATAATTTTCCATCAGTGCCTTGAGATCCTTGGACTTCTATCTTTTAGTGCTCCACTCAAGACATTTGGAAGGGGTGTATTTTACCACTCACTGAAGTCAGCCCTCAAAAAGGCATGCAGTGAACCCAAGTAGTCAGACAAGGAAAGCTGAGTTGGCATTGAATGTTGGAAGGAGTTCATCCCACTGCCATTTTAACCAATTAAAGTGGTTTAGTTGATGATGTGCTCTGGAAGAAGAAGAACAGTCAGGTTCTGCCTTGTGGTATCAGTGAAGAACAGAAAGAGTGCGTCAGGAAGTACACACTGAGCAGAACTTTGTATTTTCGTGAAAGAAAAGAAACCAGGAGTATTTGAGGTTCAAGATAGAACTTATATCCCAAAGTCTTGTCAAGATAGCAAAAGAAGAGAATAAGAGAGAAGAGGGAGTGGGGAATTCTCTCAGTCATCTCATTTTTCCATCCTTGCTTTGACCTTTCCAGAACTGTAAGCATTTTAAACAAGAAGGGAAAAATAGAAAATTCCTTCCTTTGCAATCCTACAGAGTGCTGCTAGCCTTAATTACTATGACAAATGGAATACAGGCAGGAATCTGCTAAGAGAGCGAAATTATCATATCTAATTTATTACACAAATAAAACTGGTCATCGGGTAGTAAGGGCTTTAGTTCAACTGAGAACAAGAATTTGTAGAATATCTTTCAATTGCCTAAGCCAGGTAAAGTCTAAACTCTGCCAGCTGCCATTAAAGGTCACAATTTTTACATTATATGTATTGAGAACTGGGTTTTGTACCTTTCATCTCAGTAAAATATACTTACAGTAGTCATACTACTGTTCTAAAATAGGGGAGCAGAACTTCAGTATTTTCAAGAACAATTAGGACTCGGTGAGTTCTGTTCCTTAAACAGAACTATGCTTTGTTTTGGAATTTTAAATGGAGCGGAATGTTCTTAAAATTTTCCAGTGACTAGAAATGCTGTAACAAAGTTATTAGAAGCATATTTTCATTAACATCAATTGCAGTTTCTTACAGGACTCCAAAGTTAATAAGTTTATTAAATACATTGTTGGTCCTGGACTTGCGCTTATATGTATAGTTAACACTGAATTCCACATGAAAGACCAAACTTAAATGATTTTTTTTTACAAAATGCCACAGTTAAGTACACTTGCATCCAAACAATAGCAATCAAGTATTTAAAATATTTACACATTGAAACAAATAGAAAAGGAAGCATACTTCTATTACACTTAATTTTAAAGATAACCTTGGTCATAAGAGTACAGAGGGGATTCTTAAGAAGAAATGTAGGGCTTGATTTAGTTCCCTAAACATAGGCTTACAGTCTC
Organism: Lophotriccus pileatus; assembly: GCA_035583135.1. NCBI lineage: Eukaryota > Metazoa > Chordata > Aves > Passeriformes > Tyrannidae > Lophotriccus > Lophotriccus pileatus. The sequence continues at coordinate 106,271,850 of JAWWES010000115.1, forward strand.
AGGTATATGAAAAGATCCATGGTGGCATTGGCAAAAACTCCCTAAATAATCAGCAATCACAGAAATAATAAAAAGATCTGGGAAAAAAATTCTCCAGTATTTGCCTGAACTTAATTTTACAGTGTATTAGAAATGCCCTAAATGCAGTGAATGTACTGTCTAAGCTCAGAGATATTATAACTGTTTTCTATAAAGTTTGTGTCCTTTTCCGATTCCTTTTGCTCCTGCAATGAACTCTTCAAACAGGACACACCATTCTCAGGATAGAAGCCAATGCAGCAGAAGCATCTCTACACTTCACCATAAATCATGGGGAATGAACAAATTAATAATATGGCAGAGTAGGAAATATTGCAATTAAAAGATTGTCCTTTCTAAGTAACCTCTTCTAACTAGAAGATCCAAGACAAATCCTTCCCTGGTGCCTGAGTAACTATCACATACAACAACAGGCAGGAGCTGACAAAGAAGCTCAACTTCTTTCCTGAGGACTCAAAATTAACAAAAACCATCCATTTTAATATAGAGCTTCTAGGAACAGATATTGTTTATTAGAGTTAAAGCCATGCTTAAAGTTTACCTACATCTTTACAAAGTCTATGTTCAAAAACTCCACAATATCCCTTACAGCCGCTCCTTTCATGAACAAGTCTTTAATGTCCTGACTGCTTTCTCCTTTTTTCTACTTAATACTAAAACAGCATGAAAACTACAGATTTCTGGCTCTCTTTTCTTCTGTAAAAGCACATTAACTGCACTAAAAAAACCAACAAAAAAAAATTCAAGCTATGTGCGACATATACCGAATTCCAATCATTTGGTCCAACTCTCCGAAGAGATGAGTCTCTCATTTTCAAGTGCTGTGCACACACATCTGTGGACAGGATTTCAAAAGATCTCACCATCCAGCATAAAAACTTCTTTGGGAAGTCTGGCTTTTGAAATGGTGTTGAGCTCTTTTTAAAATATATGCCATAAATCCTAATTGTTTTTGAAACTCATTTCTTCTTGTATATTTATGATTGTCTCATTTCTATCAAATCAGTTATTACAACACAAATCTAAATTTCTGGAGATTCAAAATACCAAAATTTTATGAACAAATACGTAAAAATTCTCAGCACTAAACAAATCCTCTTATCCTGCCATTTATCATTTTAGACATCTTTTTATTTTTACACCTTAATTTCCTCTTCATTATGATGTTTTCCTTTGCATTCTTGATGATCACAGATTCTGCTTTTCAATTTATTTTTCTTCCTTTTATGTTTGTACATTTGGCCAGTTTAATATCTTTTAACTTCCTAGAAAAAAATAATTTTGACAGGTTTATCTGAATTTTGACTAAATACATCTGCAGTCAGATGTTTCATTAGTAGTGAAATAAAGACAATGTTACTAAAAAACCCCAAGTCTCTTGAAATCAAAATTATTGTTCTTACGTTTTCCTACTTCGAATCATCACGGACTGAAATCTCACTTTTCATATTGTTTCTGTATTCCTCTCAGCAGTGGCGAGGAGAGGTAGAAGAGAATATGACTGGGGCCCTAAGGATTAGGGTCTGTCATCAAACCACTGAAAATAATGGTTCCTGGCAGTCTCTTGGGTGAGCTGACACTCTCAACCCCATTCCACAGTTATCAGCCTTTCATCGATGGTGTTCCCAGGGTTTCTTGAGCTTTTAAATTCCGCTGCTGGCTTTTTATAGGTGTCTTGGTAAAAAAACAGGATCTCTCTAACAGCTCTTTGCCATGAACTCACCAACTGTTGCTCTTTGCTTTGTAGCCTCCCACCCTAAAGAGAGAAGGGTTTATGTTTGTCTTAGGTTTTCATATAAATGTTGTTTTATTTTTCCTTAAAAACCAACAAACAAAAACCAACCAAACAAAAAACAACAACAAAAACCAAACCAACCAAACAAAAAAACCTACAAATCTTCACGGAAACTTTGATGCTTCACAATATCTTATTTATTTTATTTGGTTAGATTTAATAAATCACCTGCATTATTTCTCTCTTTTTCTGAGTAAGTGAGCTGCAGAACGTTTGCATGTGCCCCAAGTTCCTATTGCTGCTTTGCTGGCTGTTCCACCACACTTACTGATATTGTCTGAAGTGTCACTGAGAGTTGCAAGGTGGGTTTTTCAGACTCTGCACTGTGTTATGCTGTCAACTAAAGCAAATTTTAGCCTAATTGCAGCCTCAGACCACCTGGGCTTCCTTGTACATACTCTCAAAGACTTGATATATCAAGAACTGATAGAGAGAACTCCCCAGCAATAAAAAAAAAAATTAAAGAAATTATATATAATAGAAATAGTTCAACTCAGTGATCAACTTAAAACACCCATTAAGTTAATAAAGTTAAATTAACACACACATCTCACTGAAGGCAGCTGAAGTTAGATTCATGTTTAAATCTGCGCAAAATTGTGTTAGAGTGTCTTTTTTTGCTTCCTCAATGCTTAAAGGGGGATGAAGGTGGTTTTATATGAGCCCAATGCTGTTTGCTTGGTTTTTTACTATGTAGTTCATTTATCTGGATGGATGGACTGAAGAAGAATAAAAGTATATTAGACTTGGTTTAGTTTTATATCATGGCCTAGAAATTCATAGCTCTCTTCACAAGATACGCATTTATCTGAAATGTGCAGCAATTCCCTCTGAGGTCTGCTAAGCACAGCCATCTGTTTTTCTCCTGCACAATAATTTTGCAAATAATTTCACAGGGTTGGTGTTACTGTAAGTCTTTTACCCCCTTTAATTTTTATGGTGATTTTTTTGCACTTTTCATTTAAGCCTGCCACAAACAAGAAATTCATATACAAATAGCGTTTCTCCATACTGTTTCTCCAGATCATGATCCCTACTGCTAGAGATAACCACATGTCATGTATGCCACCCATCACTCCAACCCATTCAGGAACCAAGAGCAGACAGTTCTCAGCAAGGACAAATCCAAACAAGCTGCACAAACCAAGGATATTTATTTATGCTTCTACCACGCTGTTGGTTACAGCACTCTGGAACACAAGTAGACAAAGTATAGAGAGAAGACATCTTCTCTCTTCAGAAATCTTCTGGCTATTTTTCTGTATACCTCTATGTAAGTAAGGAATATATATAAACCATATATTTATTACTCTCTCTGTCTCCCTAGAAATATATATTTCTATAATATTTTTCTATTTTATGCAGTCTCACTGTACTCTGCAAAAGATCTGAGATAAGTTTACTTTTGTAAGAGAGAATGCAAGGTGGTAAAAAATATATTTCTTTGCTAAGCATATTTTAAACTTTATAATCAGTGAGATCACCAGAACTTAACTTACCTAGACAACAGCTATGTAAACTGACTTTGTTTAAAAGTACTGTGACATCTACTTTAGGTGATCAACACTGTAATTAGATACTATTATATTAAATGAAACTTTCAAAAATGCAATAGAAATTTATATTCCTTTTTATCTTTTCATCTTCTTTCTACTTCCAAAATGCACTAGAACTTCTAAGGACATCAGAGCCTGCTACCTTACCACCCTTTCAGAAGATGTTTTCTGTAATGGTGACACCACCACATATGAATCACATACACAGGTTTTAATCTCAGCAAAATAGAAACTGAACAAATGTCATTTCCTTCATATGTTCCTTCCCTCTTCCATTCATGCAGCTGAAAAGATTGCCTATTATCTCAAAGGTCAGACATGCTTAGTAGTTCCTGTACTGTTAAAAAAATCTCCCTCTTTTAATCTCATAGTCTCACAGATTCTGTGGATCTTCAATAATTCCATAGGAGAGACTTTTGTTTTCCTGTAGAAATACCCATATTTAAAAACATTGTGAGGTTTCTCTGTCCTAACATTATGAAAGTGCTTCCCAAACTCATAATCAAGTGTTCAACTAAACAATTAACATGTGCACAGAAATGATGTGACATAAAACCTATGAATTTGTTTTATACACAACTATTCCAAGTTCTGGGTGTTTAGCTATTATTTATGAAATCAACCAAGTTCTAGCAATACCCGATATTTTTTCACATCACTGAGACACAGTAGCAATGCATGGGTCTGAATTACATACTGCAGAAATTTTATTTGCTTAAACTAATACATACTCAGAGGTTTTAAACTCTTTCTCACCAATGAGTTTTACAGGAAGAGCAATACTTACTTTGTACCCATTAATAAGTGTTAATTTATTACCACAAAGGTGCTGGCATTTCAAAAGCATCACTGCAAACAAAAGACTAATGCTGTAACAGACTGAATTTCATTAGCAAGGAAATGTGTCAATCTTTGACTAAATTAATGATCAAAAGAGGTGTTTTACGAAACACTCAGTAGTGCTGCCAGCAAAGCACAAGGAAATCCTCCAAGTAAGGATTTGCATTTTAGAAGAGAATGCCTGGAGCTTGGAGCATATTTATGAGTCAGGCTCATGTTCCAACAACTGAGAAAATCATTTTGTCACTCAGTCTCATTTTTCAGTTCTGCTATCTGAATGAAGAGCGACAATTCTGAAGTTAAGAGCAAGTATCAAGGAAGCTCTACATTATTGCAGTTTTCCATCTCCACAAAGTGAGGCTGATCTTTTTCCTTCCCAGCGTCAAAATTTTTCAGCAGTCTGGCAAAATCTGGGTGCCACAGTTGAATATTGTCAAGATCTGAAGCCCACCATGACAACTAAAAAGTGTTTGTGGTTACATATGAACCAGAAAACAGACCATCCAGGAACCATTCCCAGGCCCTGTCACTGAACAGGAGGGCATGGGATGGTCCGTGTCCACATGGCTGAATCTCCTCTTGCCTCCAAACACGATGTCCTCATCCAAACTGACTCCTGGGCCTCTGCCAAGCCCAGAACCATTCCAGATTGTTTCTGAGAGTTGCTGGCTCCTTTGGGCTGAAAAGTCACTTAAAGACAAGTTTAAAAACATCACTAGCCCAGTACTCAAATTGGTGCAGTAGCCCCACGTAGTTACAAGCGTGGATGTAACCTGTGTGTCCTTTCTCTACTAATCAGACTTAGTCAAAGGTAACAACCTAAGACTAAGTTTGTGCTAATGGGTCTCCTGAAAGAGTCCTTAACAGAAGCCTCCCTGAGAATCAATAGGAAAAGAGGGATGGGGTCTAAAACTGAATTTACTCTGGAGTAAACTGGCAATTCCTGTTTAATTTCTCTTAATGGAATAAGAAAGCATAATTTCACAGAAGTTTAAGAAAAAAAATGCAGTACCCCATTAACCTGCAGAGCACAAGGGCTCACGAAACCAGCAGCATTTGTGTCCAAAGGGCAATGAGGCTGGTAAGAAAGGTAGAAAAGCTGGAAAACAAGCCTGATGAGGAGCAGCTGAGGGAGTTGGGTTTTTCAGCTGGGAGGAGAGGAGGTTCGAGGGGGACCTCACTGCTCTCTACTGCCTTAAAGGAGGCTGCAGTGAGGTGGGGGTTGGTCTCTTCTGCCTTGACTGAAGTAGAAGCATGAGAAGAAATGGCCTGAAGTTGCACCAAGGGAGTTTCAGATTAGATATTAAAAAACCTTTTTCATTGAAACAGTGGTTAAGCATTAGAATTAAGTTGCCCAGGGAGGTGGTGGAGTCATGGTCTCTAGATCTGGATATGGTACCTGAGAATATGGTTTAGGGGTGTTTATGGTGGTGCCAGTTGATGACTGGACTCAATGATCTTGAAAGTCTCTTCCAACCTTGATGATTCTGTGATTTTGTGAAAACCAACAGCTGAACTAAGAGAGGAACTATCTAGTCTGTATTTGGCTAGACTATGGCAGAGCTTTAAAGTGTGCAACAAAAATTTCTTTGCTGAAAGACATTGGAACAGACTGCCCAGGGAACTGGTGGAATCACCAGCTCTGGAAGTGCTCAAAAAACATGTGGATATGGTACAGTGGGGACAGGGTTCAGTGGTGAACATAGCAGTGCTGGGTCAACAGTTGGACTCAATGACCTCAGAGGTCTTTCCCAAACTTAACGATTCTGTGACTCTGTGATTGGAAAAATCAAATCTGCTAAACATACATTCCAAATATAAATATTTACTGGATTATTTAAACAATAAATACAATACATTAACCTCTAGCTCAGAATAATAAACTGTAAGTTATGAAAGACTCTTAAAGCAGTGAATTTAAGACCTAAACGAAAAATCATGTAATGAAAGAATATCACATAAGAACTACAGAAAAATAAAATCAAATGATCTAGCTACTAAAATACACATATGTGCTCAAAATCTTGTGGGAATCAAATATTCCAGTAAAAATAAAGGGAGAGATGGAAACACAAGTTTCTTATTATCACACTTCATATGTTATAAAACCTAAGAGTTAACTTATTTTTGGCAAAGGGACAAGGATTGCACAATACTCTGGCTTACACAAATATTTTCTATTGTTAAATGCATCTTAAATGTAGCTTGTCATATATTAACTTTATGCACACAGTGCACCATGCAGCCTAAGAGTTTCCCAAAGTTCCCTACGTTTCAAAACACTGATGAATAGCAAGCTGCCAGTGTCCAATGAACCAGGTGTACATAGTTACTCAGCAATTTATAGTTTAACTGAAACCAGATAAAATCATTTGAGTAATAAGGACTGTACACATTTTGACCAAAGTTGGTATTTTTGGACAAATTACTGCACGTGGTATTTTCTAGAACTCTCCTTTCTGAAAAGATAAAACAGTAATTGAAATTCTCTCAAAAAATGCCCTTTTTTATAATCACAAAGTGAAATATGCCTGTGGAAATATATCCTCGTGTTTCACATTTTTAGTTGCTCTTTCCTTTAAAGGAAAAAAAAGAGTTAGATGTGCAGTGGAAATAGTTATGGAGAAGTGGATATGCATATATTAACCACATGCATATATTAACCGCAGACTTTATGCTAACACGGCACTTCCTTCTACTCAGGATTTTATAATGTAAAGGAAGAGGCAATGATTCAGTAGGAGTGAATGTTTAAGAATAAAATTTCTGTATTCTTCATTCATCATCCACTGATGAGTTATTACTGAGTGAGTTATTACTGAGCAGTAACATTTTGCCATTTCCAGAGGGGCAAGGACATGGTCCTGCCTCAGCCTTCTTATTGCTTCACAGTGACAAAGGAAAATGTTCACATACACAGAACATGCAGTAACAACTCTCACCGAGTTACACAAACCAAGACTGAGTTGCAGAAGCAATGATATTTGCATACATATTAAATTTTAAAACCATCTTTCATAGTATTCATCACAATTTATATTAATAGTAATTTCCATACATTTCCCCGTGTCCATCCAGCAATCTGCTCACCTCAAGATAAGAAGCCACTATTAAAACCATAACCAGTCTTAATTCTTGGTGTAATATGTAATATAATTGCCAAATATCTAGTGATCTACTTAAAAATTACTTAAAGGTGAGAACAACAAAGCCCTAAATATATTTATCAGTTATTAATTATTTATATTCCAAGAGCATTAAAGGCCAAAATTCAGACTCAGAACTTATTTTTTACATCAAACTACTATATTATATATTAGTATGATTAGCCATTAACTTTTTGCTTCATTTTAATTGAAAGTTTGTGTACAGCAGAATGGAGCTTCCACAGGAAACCCTTGGCATTACTCACAGGCTGAGCACATGCCCTGTTTTGCTAATAATGTAACTCCCATTTGAGAAGGTTAAGGTACCTGAAGTTCTGATGCTCGCTTCATCATCTCCAGGGTGATGTAGCAACCAATCGAGTGAGCAATCAGCACCAGCTTTATGTCTTTTGATACATTCTTTTTGAGGAAGTTCAGCTTATGCTCTACTTGTCCGTTAAGTCCAAAAACATCCTCTAGCTCCTTAATATCTGTGTCTGAAACATAAAAGAAAAGAAGTCCTTTGGGTCAATGATAGAAGTCTCAAATATCTGCCCCCTCCCCCTCCCCTCATTTCTTTGTAAAACACTGAAATAAATACACATATTAATTAAAAAAAAAAAAAAAGCCAGCAGACTTAATAATTTAAAGTTACCACCGCTGGCGAATACAGACTGATGAATCACATGCACAGGATGTGAAGCCTTGTGTGTAGCTTGAGAACCAGGGAAAGATAAGGAAACACATGGAGCTTCATGGCACATCATCCAGTAAAGTGATCTCCTTTAGTCAAAACAAGACCAAGCTTAGGGCATTGGATCAGCTTAAATCAATCCAACTTCACACTGAGCAATCAGGACCTACAACAGCAATGCTGTCCAGGAATAAGAGTCCCTCCTCACAGAACACAAACTGTCATGTATGTCATCATGCACTAAAACTTTCAGATATTCAGAATCTCCTGTTTTAAAATAAAGATGCACAAAAATGTCCAATGGAATGAGGAAAAATAGGAAATGCCTATGTGTCAACACACAGCATTAGCACCTACACAAACTACCCCTATTTATGCAGGTTGTTACCACTGTCAATTCAGCCACAAAGATCAAGTTAGAGCTTCTAGGTTATTGTGAAATTTGATCACTGTTTTGCCAGAGACCTCCTAAGGGAGCTTGGGCAATCCCTTATGATGAGAACTTGGATCATTGCTTCCTGGCCAGTCAACAAGACAAAGTTGAACCGGTGTCTGTAAGAATATACAGCAATTCAGGCATCTTTAACTCTTGCTCATGAGGTGGGTGACATGGATCTCAAGTTCCACAATCTATGGCGGTTCACAGCTCCTTCATCTGCTAGAAAAGTGGTCTCCCCACTAAACTAAATGCTGTGTTGAGGATATACCACTCCAGTTTAAGCTGGACTACTCCACTGAAAAGACTGTAAGAAGAAATACTAAAATAAGAATGAAAGGAAAGCGGCAGAAAGCATAAAGGAATGCATGCCTCTGGCTTACGAAACAGAGATGTAGTGGCACTAATATCACTTAATCTCTTAAATCCATACTATTATCTCAGGATTCAATTTCATACTCCAACTTAAAACTCTGATTTTTGTACTCCTTGCAGGCTGACTTGCGATGTGGCTTTAGTCTGAAATAAGCTAAATCTCCTGGCAGAATGGTTCAGACACATGATTGGCTCATTACTGATCCATGGTCCTAGAGATGGCACCTAGGTTCCTGGCAAACGCCACACACCTTTAACAACTCATGAGCAGCTGACAGAGATGGTGCACCCACAGCCCTAACCACATCTAATAAGGTGTGACTTTCCACTTGGTTCTTTTGATGTGCCCTGCAACAGTTCCCTGCGTGAAAAACAGATGCGGAAGAAAGCATCCACAGATACTATAAATACATTAAAAAGACTGAAATGCACTGAAAAACTACTGTAAGAGAAAGTCAGATAGTATCACAGATCCATTTCAGATGGGAGTTGGTGTTGCACCTGCTTGGAAAAAGCAACAGCTATGAATGAACTGCCTAGGACTGTGAACAGCATTTACCAGATGCATCCCAGGTTGATGGGACTTTAATCTGTATGCAGAAAGTTTGATGGCAATTGGACAATAACCTCAAATACTAAAAATTACTAATGCTACTGTAGTGAAGTTACTGGAAGGCTGACAGTGACAGTACTAATTAGTAGCACAAGTAGGCTGTCACTATATCACCTTTTTGATTATCTGCATGAAGCATAACCTTTAGAAGCAAAATAATTGCTCAAAAATATGTTCTGATGGCTCTTTAAATTATTAGCACAAAGGTGACAACAAAGAAGTTCTTCAGTTAAACTAATATTTCTACTAAAACTACTGATGGTCATATCCCAGCATAAATTACAGTAATTTACTCGGAAAGAAAAAAAAGGTTTACTAAAACACACTCAAGGAATGCAAAATTAGATGAGAAGTAATACTTTGTTTATTAGGCCTACATTTTATTTAAATTTTTAAATGTACTTTATTTAATTACACAGCAGCTCAGCCACATGAAGGAACAGGTTGTCTATACCACAAGTCTAATTACAGGCATGTATAACACAAACCCCCCCAGAATACTTGAAATAGAAGAGGCCACTGGATACAGAAACAAATGATAGAATAAGTTATATTGAGTATATGCATATCACCATGTGTTGGGTTGTTTCCTCCTGCAAACATTTGCTATAATTTCCATACTGTTTTAGTCAGGCACTGTCATCTCAGTAACTTGTCAGTATGTCTCATAATGTTTGACATTTCATTTTAATTCTTGAAAATAAGTTTTTTTACAAGACTATAGCTTATTTGCCAGTTCGAACAAGGGAAAAGGAGGTAAAGTAGACAAATAAATCTTCTAGAGAATTTCTCATGGTTCCCAAGACCCCAGAAACCAAGCAGGAAACAAAACAAATTTTTATTTGCATTATTCAGTCTCTTGAGGTTAATGGCTGCTTTTCACTATATGAATTCTGTATCTGCTAAAATAGTTGCTGAACATTGCTGCCATGCAACTAATAAACAACACAGCAGAGACAGTCTAGCCCCATCTCAACATTTTCCAATTTAGATAATTATGTCAAATAGTTAACTATTTTTTTAATTATATTTATACATATATAATTTATTAATTTATTATTATTATTTATAAAGACATTAGATATCCAATTTATTATTTAGTTACCTAATAAATAGCACTGTAGAGATTCTGGCCAACATATTCATAGCTATTACTGACTTCAGCAGAGATGTGCCTGTTCAGAACCAGTTGTGTTGCCAATGAGGAAGGATATGGCTGGGGATTAAGAGGAGAGTGAAAACAAGGGCTTTTTCCTCCTTGCATTTGCCCAGGCTTGCATTTAGAACTTGAGCATACTCAGCTCAAGCCTGTGCGCTCCTGTTTGTTTGTGGGAGCTGGGGAGAGCAGAGATTGCAGAAGCAATTTTTAACTGGATGGGTGAGTTGTGATTGATGATGAGCACGGACACCTACTTCACTGTGCTGGGCTGAATCATCCTCAGCACAGCACATTTCACACCACTCAGAGCAAGGATGCTCCAGTTCCCGTGGCTACTGGGCTGTGTGACACACACTCAGAGTCCCTCTGAGGCTGTGAGTTCTGACAGCCAAGGCTGACCCCAGAGAACTGTTTCTGCTGTTTAATACAACCTTTCCTTTTCCTTCTGAAATCCTGGTTTGTTGACAAACCCAATCACCTTGGCACTAGTCCTGGAGAGCCACACTGAAGGATGAGCGTGCAGCGTGGGGTTTGGTGATCCACACGCAAAGCTCTCATCACGGACTGACCATGCACTCGTAAGGTGAAAACTACAGTAACCCTATATTGAAATACATATCCTATTTTGCATCTGGACAAATATAAAGTTGCCCACGCCTCCTGTCACTTCATGTTTCCCCAACACAAATGCTACACTTCTCATAGTCCAAAATATGTGAGAGCTGGGCTGCGTCACAAGTTTGGAAGATTTATTTCTTTATTTTACAGAATAAAATCGCCCAGGGATTATCCAAAATCAACATGAATTTCTTGGGTGGAGAAGCTTAAATGGGTTCTTTGTATAAGCAAACAGACTTGCACAAACACACTGGCAGTCAGCTCTCCAATGGCTCTACATCAGAGAAGGGACCAGAGTGACTTCACGTCAGGTGTCGAATACATGCCATGGCTGAAGGACAGCTCATTTAAGCAGTTTTCAGATAGTAGAAATTATATGACTTGTACCTTGCACTGCAAACACCCCATCTGCGCCAAGACATGTGATTTTAAGACTTTATTTAGCTGAAGTGTATTAAAAGAAATACTGTATTTCTTTATTTTCTTTGGCAAAGCATTAGTCTTCTGATGTGCTTTTGGAAAAACAAATGCGCCATCACTTTAATGAATCTCCTTTTCTGACCTCTGCTAAAACCACAGGCAGAAAACAATGATAGATTAAAATAAAGTGTTTGCTCTAAGATTAGTCGACAAGTTAATCTTGCTAGGAAAGAGGACTTTGGTTTTTTAGGGAAATAACAGAGAATTGTGTTTGTTTGTTTTTTCTGCTGTGTATGCAAGGGAAATTCTTAAGCAGAAAAAAAAGCATAGCAGTTATAAAAGCAGGCTTTAGGCTGGCAATTCACAAAATTTAGCCAATCATTAAGGAGTCTCCAAAAATCATAGACTTCTTTTTACTGGATGATTAAAAAAGATACTAGAGGCCAGAATTTCCAACAGTACCCTCAAATGTCTGCATGCTTTTGTACTTTCTGAATTTCAAAAGGAAAGGCTTACACGTCCAAACTCCGAACTGCTCTGGTCACAACAGGTGGCTGAGTATTTGAGCTCAGTACATACAGACACTTGTTCATTTGTCAAGGAGTGACTCTGAAGTCTGTCCCAAGATCTGCTCACACACAAGGACTCCAAATTACTCACGAACAAGCATGGAATTATGTGAAAAGGTAACTTGTGATTATATGTCATGAAGGAACGGGAGGTAAAAGCCTCTGGTCTACCTGCACTGTGTCTTCTTCCCTGGACCATTTATTCTAGGAGGTTGTAGCAAGATACCTAAGGACAATCTCTAATGAACCTCTTGTATAAACTCTTGTGGTCAAGAATTTTCAGAACTGGACGTTTTGCAGGCTAAAGACAAGTAATTATCTGGAGACTGATCCAGGGCTAGAAAAAGATTCACCTCTTCCTCTGAAGATGCTGCTCATTTCAGCTGTGTGACACATCACCATGCAGCTTAGTGTCAGCAGTAGGGAGAAACATCAAGTTTTTAAACACATGAAAATGCAGTTACATCACAAGAAAGTATCAAGAGGAAGAAAAGCAAAGCGGGAGAAAATACTGACAGGTCAGTGATGATATCAAAACGTATGAAAAGGCACAAAGCATCCACTAAAGCCAACCACATGGTTCAAGAGAGTTAGCTCAGGGTCATATGAAGTCCTTGCATCTCCACCAAATACCCCAAGTACAACCAGCATACTGGGCCAAGTGTTTTACACTTTATGTACCACATCCTTTTTCCACTGCAGACACACACACAGCCTGGTGGGAGGAGCAGCAGTTGTGACTGAGCAACTTCTGCTTAGATGAAGCAACCCCTGGAAAGTTTTATCTTGTGAAAGGCAGAAAGCAACCCTACAACTTAATTACTCAGAAGGATTAGCTGTTTAAATGGTGTGCATAATTGGAAGTCTAATTCTGGTACATAAATAAATAATTTGACTGCTTTTGTTCTTATAGCAAAAGACAATAATTTTTTACAACTGAATGATGACACTTGAAACTACTTGGATAGAACTGTAAGTTTAAAAACCAAGACTTAAGGTGGGTCTATTACAACCATCCCCTAAAGACATACTGCTTAAAGCCAGAATGCTTCACCCAATCTTTCATTTGACTAATGAAGCCTGGATAATTTGAGAGAGCAAGCAATAAAAGGCCAAAGAAATGGGATGGAAACCGTGAAAGAATGTTCAATAAATATTGAAGAACTCCTCCGGACATCAGGAACCAGGTCTTAAAGCACTGTGTTTTAGATTAACCCTTAGACCTTAGGCTTGCCCTAGCACCCTCAGGAACTGTTCATGCAACTTTTAAGATAAACATACCACTCATTAGTGTTTATTGGAGCAATTACTTTTTGTAAACGTATCCTCCACAAATAAATTACCATTTACTCAAGATACTGCAGTGGTCATATGTATTATTTTCTTTACTAGAAAAATAACAAGACCTTATTTTACAAATTAAACTACTGATATCCTTTGCTATCTGCATACCTATTGCTGGGACAATTGTTTAACATCTAATCTGTTTTTCAAAGGAAGCTGTCTTATAATTAAATTAGTATGAGCGTAGTGTGACAAAATGAACTAATAATAATAAACACGACAAACATTAAACCACAAATTTTTATTAAAAGCATACAGGAGCATATTGAACTTATTAAATTTAGATACCTGTTAGAAATTTATTTTATTTTGCATTCACAGCCTTGCTTCCCTCTGATTAGGGTAACTAACACTTAAGGTATATAATAGTACAAACTTTGAAGCAGAATTTTGATGATTGTCTCCGATTTTGGCAAGGCAAACACCATTAAAGAGTGTTTTATTATACAGTTTTACACCAATCAATGTCTCCCTTCCAACCACTCTAACATGCATAAAGCAAATATAATATGGGTGTTTTACATAACACAGATGGAAAAGTTTTCTATATTTAAATGACTCCATTTTGCAGTCATTCATTAAGCTGAACAACTGCAGACAGTACAATCTGTAAGAATTTTCAGCATCATATTATAAAGAAAGAAAACAAATAGTAAAATAAAAATTAAAAAACAACCACTTAGGAGGGGAGAGGTTAGAGAACCATCACTCTATAGGAGTAGATCGTCAAAGAGCAAAAACAAAGAGTTCTGAGCCCACAGAAAACTGATTGCCCCTGTTACATTTTCTTGTTTTCTGGACACATTGAATCCAAGTACAAGGCTCTGTGAATTTCCTCCACTTGCCCACACAAACAAAACTTCACACTTCAACAAAACTTGCTTTTATACAGTTTAACAATGGAAGAAAACCAGAATAATGATGTTCTGCACATCACTGAGACTGGGTAGATATAGCATAGATGGTAAAGAAAGGACAGTAGAAATTCTGTGAGTGTTGAAGGGAACAAAAACAGATGAATATCACTTCACAGGCATTGATTCCTCTGGTGTATGACAAATGAGGTGCTGTGCTGCAGTAGGCAAGTCCAACAGTCACACCTATTGAAAACAGCACTTCAAAACTTTGGGAAGTTTAAACAGATACAAATAGAGAAAGAAAGACTGAGAGCAAACAAGGGAGAGCCGAAGTTTGGAGCAGAGTAAGATAGCTGGCCAAGGAAGACAACCCATGTTATTTCACAGACAGGAAATAAAAAGAATTATTTCCAAAGTAAGAGAAAATGAGAAGGAGCACATCACAATGTTAAGAGGAGGAAAAGGGAAAAGCGAGGAGCTGAGAGGGGCTGGTATGGAGTAGCCCAAGTAAGAATAAGAATTTTTACCTCATAGTGACCAGACAGGTCGATGGGTGACATTTTATGAAGTATTCGATCCTTCTACTGAATTCAACCTATAACTTTTAATTTGTTAGGCCAGTCCCAATTATTCTTGAAAATCCTTCCCGAAATTTTATTCAGAACTGCAATACAGACCAAAACTGAAATATTCAACTAATTATGATTCTTCAGAATAATACCAAAATAAAACTTATCTTGAGAATAACACTAAAATAACACTAATGCACTTACTGCTTTACTAGCTCCTATAATGGCATTAGGATGGCATTGAGTAAACTTAGTCCTTTTTCTTTACTCTTGTGTATATTCATCTTGGACGATACTATTTCAATAGAAATACAAAGGAAAGTGTAGGTTTCTATGTTCACTTGTCCATGGAAATGTTAAATTTAATATTTAGGTCCAAATTACGTAACAATACCATCTGCATCCTTTTTAAACAGTAAATGATCCTCTTAGGCAAACATAACATTTTTCCATCTTTCATCCTTCAAAAGTTATTTATGGATTATAAGAGGCTTTTGAAATTGTTATCTCATATTCCCTGCTGCTGTAAACTGGTGCCACAGTGCTGACTGAAAAGAGGTGCATCAGTTTATTCCAGCAGAGAACTTGACCCCCTGCTACCAGTGCTGAGGGCTGTAGCACAGCACATATGCAAAATATTCTGCAATGCAGTGCTGCCTCACAGCACTCAATCCATGCTCCTAAACTGCTACTTGGCTTGAAAAGCCCTGTCATCTCTGTGTGGGCTCCTCTTCGCACAGGGAGTGTGAGCTGACAGCAAAGGGAACCAGCCACCGCTCAGTGACTCCCGGCACTGATCCCCGCTGGCAAGAGAGAAATGGACAAAACGGTACATGTAAAAGCCTGAATTTATGAAAATCATTTCACCTTCTACTTTATATAAATTTAGCAGGTTTCTTTATCAGTTGTTGATGCCTTAAATAACCATTTGCATGTGCTGTGCAGTGCAAGTTTTGTATGTTTCGGAAGAAAACACAGTTTTGTCAAATGACCACTTTAAATTCTGATTTATATCTCTTCTTCTCCAGTGTTCTGTTACATTATTTAAAAATTACTTCTCTATTACCAAGATAGCAATTTCCTTTTTCACCTTCCTGAAGAAAATGCTGAAGGTTTCATTCTTAGTCACTGGCCTGAACTGCCCAGCATGGCAACTATGGCAACATGCCCAAGGTACTGTGATGGCTTTATTTTACTTGGAGTTTTACCTGATAGCTGAAATGGAGACTTAAGTGAAACCACTACAAAACTGAATCCTAACATGGCTACAAGAAAGCTGGAGAAGAACTTCTACTACGGTATGGAGTGATAGGACAAAGGGGAATGGCTTTAAACTGGAAGAGGGCAGGTTTAGATTAGATTAAAGGAAAAAATTCTTCACTATGAGAGTGGTGAAGCGCTGAAACACATTCCTCAGAGAAGTTGTAGATGTCCCATCCCTGGAAGTGTTCAAGATCAGGTTGGATGGGGTTTTGAGCAACTTGCTCATATGAAAGGTGTCCCTGGCCATTTCAGGAAAGTTGGAACTAGATGATTTTTATGGTCCCTTCCAAACCATTCCAAGATCTGTCATTACAGATGAATAAGGGATTTTTTATCTTCATTTTGGATAGGTGAGAGGTCCTACATGGAAAGGAAACCAATTCACCACAAGCAGCTCTAGAGTCACAGTTGGACAAAGTTTGGTTTTCTCACTCATTTACATTAGCAGATATTAAAGTAACAGCTCAATACAAATGCTTTGAAACTGCCTGCAGCTTTCCAGTGTAATTTATACAAAAAGACAGCAACTGAGTTTGAACTGCACTCTGGACATAAACAGATCTGAATATGATCAAGTAAAGTTTCATAATAAAGTGAATTCAGAAATACTGTTCTCTTTGTGATTAATTGAAGAATAAAACTTCTTCCTCCAAATCATGTAAACACTAGTACAGAAGTCAGTGGAGTGTCTGACAGCAAAGACTCATTAGTAATATGTTTGAAAACATAGTTCTGTTCGGGAAAAAAATGACACTACAATGGCAATCTCTGACAATTTTAATTATCTGCTGTAATGTTTAACCCAATGGGGAATCATTTGACAACTAAGCAGTCACCTGACCATACCAGTAATTTGATAGCTAAATTAGATAATTTTAATAGATGCATTAATCCAGTAATCCTAAAATTCAGCCTTTAGGAAGGTAAGAATGTCTAGCTTAAAGAAAGAGAGCAGTGCCATATGGTATCAAAACTAGGAAAAAACAAAAACTCCTTCACCCAGCAAGCAGCTTTGGGACCCCCTCATTCAACCTGGGTCCACAGTACCATATAATTTTGTTCTTTATCATTTCTCTAAGCACTGAGCCTCTACTCAGATCTTACTGAGAGATTTAAATAGATACACTAGAGGTATGAGTAAGTCACTACTGATTATTTCAGAATGAGGCTATTTGCAGTTACTTCTTCCTGCACATTCTGCCTTACAGTTTTCTGTATTTCCCTGAAATGCCTACACTGCTCCTTAAAGAAAGGGAAACTCCTAAAAACAAAACAAAACCAGAAGGGGTCCATGTTCCAAACCTGACTGATTTTGGAATCTGGAATTATGTTGTGCATTACTGATAATTCCCTAGTCTTACAGCTGTAGATCACTGTCAATTAAAAATAAAAATGCCACTAAACAATGGACTGATCTCATCAACATCTGCACCATTTGTTGCAAGCTTTGTGGGTATCAAATTAAATCAAAGGTCTCTATCATAAAGTAGAAATCCTTATTAGTAAATAAAAGTATTGATCAGCTTTTTTCCTACAGCTTACCTATGGAGGGAATAAACTTTTTTGACTCAACTATGAAAACAAATCCAGACCTGTTACAACTTCAGACAGGAAGAATTATTCTCTGCTACGGGGATACTTTGTTTTCATTCTGTTACCAGACCTAAATATATATTTCAAAGTGAGCTGGGTTAAAAGATTCTTAAGTATTCCCCCTGGGGAAAATAATCTGAATCATCTCAATATTGTGTTTATTAAATTATGTTACATTTTTACTTTCCCTATAATAGTACGGTAAACATTTAAACAATTTACTCTGAAACATCACAGCGCTGGCCATCGCTTGGAAGTCAGGACACCAGAAGATACAACTGTTTCCTCTTCATAGGGTTCACATTTTCCCCACTCCCCAACAGCCATCGGCATGTAACCAGAAATGACGGTGTCAGTTGGATATCCATGTCATGGGGTGAAAGGCAGAATATGATCCATAAAGAATTGCAAAACCTACATCCAAAGTTTCTTGGAATGCAGTAAAGACATTGTACTTTGCAATGAGTGGATGTCTTTTTTTTTTTTTTAACATCTTGTTTTCTGATAAAGATCCAAAAGATTGTATCAATTTTCAAAAGCTATTACAGCATCACAGAATATGCCTAGTTGGAACGGACTCACAAGGATCATCAAGTCCAGCCCATCTTTAAAAACAGAATTATATTACTCTTATTTGTAGATATGGGTGAAAATTTCTGA
>JAWWES010000115.1:106290495-106443576 GCA_035583135.1 Lophotriccus pileatus
TAAGAAATGTAAAGACAAAGTTCTATTCTTAGTAATGTCAACAAAAATTACTCACTGCTTCATTGAAGTCAATGGAATATAGAGTTATGCATTAAGTGGTACTAAAATGAGCTTAATAGTGTTTAAGTGATCACTACAAATAAATACATGGCTGCTAAGGTATGTTGCTATTTGCAGTTAAAACTGTTATCATTTTGGATGGCCAGAAAAGAAAACAACAGAGCAACTTAGAAATACTTCACATATGGCAAAATTTTATTTTCTTAGTTTCGATTTTGAATGGAACAGGACTTTTAAACACATGCTTAAAATTAAGCAGGACTGATAAAGTCAATGCCAAATGCCAAGATTTCACTCTAAGGATGTATTTGCATAATTATGGGCATGATTACGGGACCTCCATGAATAATTAACTGAATGTGGCTCAAAGGAAAGAAGTAAATGGAGTAATGCAGCATCCCTAGGGCTGCTTACTTTTCACACATTTAGATTTCAAACATTCCAGTGGGTTTATAACATGAAATGACCATTTGTTTCCTTAAAATAGACACCTAGCACTAAAACCATACAGTAAAATTCAGATCTTACCAGGCAAAGACAAAAACCTCAACATTTAAATGCCTTATAATAACTTTTACATATGCGCACACACTTCCTTCCTTAGGCTGCCTTTTCCAAGACAAGGAAGGAATACGGTTTCTGGGCAACAGAAGTTGCTGGATCAGGAGGGGCAGCAGGAGTGCACTGCACTGAGCTGACAGTTCCTGTCCCATCCTGTGAAAACAACCAGTTCCTCTGTGCACACCCCAGTGTGGGATCCCTCGCTGTTGATGAATACCATGAGAGGAGCTCAATGTGATTAATCAGTGCCAAGGCCAGCTCCGTAAACAGGAAGCTTCTCCTCTCTATACATCAAAAAAATTACACTTGCCTATGAAATAGTAATGAAACTAGCAAAATTCTACCTGAATGGCATGCTTGACACTTGGGGGTTTTAATGTATTTACACTGTGATACCTCTAGGCTGGGTGAAATCATATCATGTAATTCTGCATTAAAATTAAGCAGAATTTGAATGTGGCCTGGGACATAAACATGACTACTGAGTTCTCTGGGTCTGTAATATATAAACATAACTGACTAAACCTCAAAAGAACCTGCATTACAGATAATCCATCTTTCATTGATTCTCAGGTATTTTAACTTATATGCCTAGGAAGCAGAAAATGTTATTGAAATAGAAATTAATGTGAATTAAATGTGTGTAATGTGAATTAAATGTGTGTATGCATAAGCTTCAAGTATGCATGTGAGATGCCAGCCCAGCTGCCTTCCTTGTCTCCCGATATATATATATGCATATATATAAATGTGCAAGACATAAATGCCTTTTAAACCCGGCTGTCACTGTGTACCTCAGTGTGGCCACATCTCTGCTGTTGTTACTGACCAAACAGTGCTGCAGCACAGACAAGAATTTGCTGGTCAAAAAATTTCTAAGTACTACAGAGACTAATTCTGAGGTGGTTTTGCACTGACCAAACAGATTGCCAGTAGCTCTGATTCACCTGATTCAGCAGTGTAGGTATTCTCCACCATCAGCAATCATTAAAAATATCTATTCTGCTTAAAATACATGAGTCACAAGCCAGTGAAAACTACCAAATACATACGGAGTCCCTGTGCCTGTGTAACTTCTCTCCCTGGAAACATTAAAGGCCAGGTTGGATGGAACTCTGAGCAACCTGGTCTAGTGAAAGGTGTCTGTGTCCATGGCAGGGGTGTTGGAACTAAATGATCTTTAAGGTCCCTTCCAACCCAGGCCATTCTGTGACTCTATGATACACAACAACAAGGATGAGTCCCTATTTTAGGAGCCCAGTTCTTGGAACACACAACTTTCATGACCTCCTCCTCTCCTGTGTGCAGCAGTACAGACCACAGTCCCACTGCTCGCCCTCACCACACGTCTGTGGTGAGCACACATCTCTGAGGGCACCACAGCAAATGCTTACACAAAAGAAGTGTTATTGGAAAAGTATTCTTAGTTACTATTCATTCCGCTTAGCAAGAGGAAAGTGGTGAGAGTGCCAACTCCATCTGATCAGCCAGCTCTTCCTGGACCACAAGCAAGTGTCCTGGGAACCACCAGTGCCCCACAGATGACAGCTTGGGAATCACTGTCCTAAATAACTCATAACCCTCTTATTATAGAACACCACACTCCTTGTCTTGCTCAAGCTACTATTTTAGGCTTTTTCCTGCCAGCACAGCATATCATGATGGTAGAAACTTATGGCTCATATCTGCTAAGCATGCTCACACTTCTATCTGACATTTGGTGGACAACTACCTAGCAACTAACAAGACTATTAACTTGCTGAAGCAAAAAATTCAGTTTTACCCAAACAATTTCAGTCATTTTTTGTAGATTTATATCACTTGAGCTAGAGGCAGACTCTCACTCATAGTCAATTCTGCAGTTTCATTAGAAGACAGAGGGCTGCAAAAGCAAACTCCATTCAGATGAATTGTAACAACAGCCAAGAAGCAATATACCAAATAAATTCAAGCTGCACGTAGCTTCCAAATTTTTTTGTAACACTAGAATTTATTTTTTTTATACACAACTTAATTTCACTTCAAAACTTCACAGTGATGGTACATTAACATTTTGGGATCACATAGTCAATGTCTTCACAGATAATTTATTATCCCTTCACCACTTTTGTGCTTTTCCCATATTCTTTCTTAAGGATGTAATGCAGTTTCAAAATGGTCTGAAGGCCCTACCCTCCATGTGTAAAGAGAAAGCAATGCAAATACTCTTTTGTTGGACCAGAAACCAATCCTTACCTACCTCTTTTTATCAAGAACTATGAACTAAGGCTAGTTTAACAGATTTTAAGGACACATTGTTATGTTCTACAGTCCATAGAACATAAAAGATCAAACTAGAATTTCATCTTGTAACTTGACTATTAAGAATGGCATTTCATTCAGAAGCAAGTTAACAGTGATTCAAATGCAAAACAACATTCAGTAGACAATCTGTTCCAAAGGGAAAACATGCCTTGCTGAAATTATAAAAAGTGTTTGTTATTTGACTGTGTATAGCCTGGTACTCATCTGTACAGTTTAGAAAGTTCAAGAGATTAATATAATTGATCACTTGACCAAAATTTGTATCATTAAGAGATGACTGATGACTAGCTATTTGTTAGGTGGTGCATGCACAGTGGGGTATAGGAAGGAAATACCAGAAATGCAGAGGAACATGTATGTAATTTAAATTTTTAAAAAGTATATGTTAAGTGTGTGTGCCCCACATTTTTTTTTTTTACTGATACTAGTGCATGAGCAAAAAAGTTTGTAGACCACTGCTGTAAATGCATCAGTATGAACTGTTCTTTTCTGTTAGCTCCCCCTCTTCCCCCACTTTTATTTGCTAGATTACGGTCTGAAAAATCTCAATAATCAATGGTGTCAGAGATTGAAATGTTTTCTGCATAAATTTATGCCCTCACGCTTGTAATCAAGAACTACTGAACTTCCTCAGAGGATCTGCATGTGGCTATTTTAGATGAAGCTTTATGAAACATCCATAGGAAGCACAGAGGAATGCATGGAATTTTTACAGAACACCTTAATTTTTTCAGTACACCTTAATTTTTAAAAAATACTTTACTGGGTCAGGCATGTGAATCCCTTGAGTTCAGCAGTGCCAAGAGGAGATGCTGTTCGGCTATCACCAAGTCTGGACACTTTCTGCCTCCCTTCCCCTTGTGGTGATTCCTTCAGGCTCCCAGGCCTGCCACAGGATTGGCACTGGGACCAGAAGCAGCACAGAAATGTGAAGGTCAGTGTCCAAGGCAAGGACAGGAGTGCATCTGCACATTAAAGAACCTGACTCCTTCAGCAGCTCTTTATGAACCACTTGTCCATTAGGTTGCTTCATCCTTTAAGGTCTGCTCATACAACTTGCCCACAGTACAGTGCTTTGGCTGCTAATTCCCTAACTTTTTTACCTAATGCATAAATAAATAAATAAATACTTTCTCTTACCTGCTTTAAATCAGCTTGTACCATTAAGTGATGGTTAGTTCCACTATTGAATCTGCTATATTTTATCCTGCATTTACCTTATTTACTGTCATGATTTTGGATACTCAGTCATGCTACTGAGAAGCACTATGCTCCCCAAATCCAAGAGTCATGTCATCTCTCATTACCAGAAAGCTGCTTTCTCCGTGTTGTTTTAGTTGTCTTTCTGCATTCACTCACCAACTTTACTCTTGAAAAGTTGTCCCTGAGATGCCCACCAGAACTGCATTCAAGGCATGGGTCCACTATGGTCACATACAGTAACAAACCAATGCCCAATACCTTGTTTGTAACACTCCTTATGGCCAATGCTTTGTTGCCCTAAATTTTTGTCTGCCACCGTGCAACGAGGGATGACTAATATAACAGAACTGTCAGTGATGACACCAGTATCCTTCCTGACTTTTATAAATATATTCAAAGTTCAGGACTGCCCAGGCAGAGTTAAAGAAAATCATTTTTGTCAGATGCATTAATTCATATTTATCTACCCTGAAACTTGTCTACCATCTTTTTGCTCAATCATTAAATTTTGTGAGATGTTTCAGCAGTTCCCTCACATCTAATGTCTTCCCAGTAATTAACTGCTACGAAGTGCCATCCACAAACTGAGAAATTTCTTCGTTTACTCTCATTCTGCAGGTCATGGGTGAATACACTGAAAAAACCCTGACACACCACCATCATGGTACTTCACTCCTGACCTGTCCATCCTAAAAAGCTACTGCATTCTTGAAAATTCCCCCTCTCACAGGAGCATTGTCAGTGCAAAAGGATACAGTGAAGTCAGCTAAAGGTTTGTTTTCAACTTAGATCTATCAGCTGCTTTTACCTACTGAATGCTCTCCTTCACTCAGATTTACACTTTTTAGTAGTACAGTGGAAATGGGACAACATCCCTACTGACTCAATCTAAAATCCTTCCCCCCTTTCAATTTGCTCAGCCATTTCAAGTCACCAAAAACATCTCTCACTATAAAAGGTTCTTTTTACTAGATACACACTTACAGACACGATCCCAGTGCAAACCTTCAAATGTTCCTTGCAATAAACTCAGATCCACTCTGTTGACAGACTTCGACCTGTTCCCTGTGACTACGACTGTACCAGAAATTATAAACCTAAGGATTTCTCACCTGTCAGGAAAAAAATGCTAGCATTCAGTAGCTTGATGCTTGAACACAATGACTGGCAGGAATTTTACCAAATAAATATAACTTTCAAACATATAACTTTCAAACTTGAGATTAAATAAACTAATAAAAAGGCTTAGAAGCTCAGGTGCAAAGGTGTAGTGAAGGAAAGTCATGCTAAACAGCTAAAACGGTTTGTTCTTCAAAATTTTCACGTTAATTTACGTTGGTGAACCTTTTGTACCTAAGGAATCATACTGATTTACTGCTACATCACTGCAGCCTGGCCAAGTCCAGAGGTATTCTGACACTAAGCAGCTTTCAGGACAAGATTTGCTGCTGGCTCCCCCTGTTTTACAATGTTGTACATTAAGAATGTCTGTTCAAGTTGGCTACTATGTCTTGCTGGAGATCTGCATGTCAAAAGACTCTTAACAGATACACAAGCAACCTCTCCCCTCCAAACATCCCATACCTCAGTCTCAGAAAGCTGTACTTGCATCCAGGAAATTCACTAATTTAGTACGGCTATTATTAAATTCAGAGATAATTAAATCTCTCCTAACATACTCAATCTTTGAATCGGACATTTAATTTAAAAACGTACTTTTCTAATCTACTCTTTTCAACATAAACACATTCTAGACCCTCTTCACTGTAACTTGTCTCTAACGACTGCCAACAGCAAATTCCTATTCTCTTAATAGCACTTATTTGTCTGGCAAATCTAATTTACCTAAAAATACTTCTTTTCCTCAGTAACTTCTCATACAACTGTTCTGTGGAAATAAAATGGAGACATTTAAAACTCACATCCTTCTGTTTTTAACGGCCCAAGTTCTGGTAGTGAAATGGGAGGGGTACAAACATTTGTATGCATGAGTTGCAATATTGTACCTTCTATCATTTCCATCCCACTGGGAGGTTTACAATGTCCTGCATGGCTCACAACCCACACGGGATACTGCTGGTTCAGTCCACAATATAAGGCCTGTATAAAGGTCCTGTAATAACCTGCCAGTCCAGGGTTACCTGCCAAAAAACAAAACATACAAGCACAGTCAATATTAACCTTCCTACAGCAAGCATTCTGCTTCAGAGCAAACTAAAGAGCATTATACAGCAATTTGTTAATTCATTTTCTCTAGCGCATTTCCAATTTTTTTTTTCCCAAAGTCAGAGGCCGTGGTATTCAACTGGTTTAATTCCATTGATCAATGGCATTCATGAGAAGCATTTTACAGATTACACTGAAATGGCAAAACCTAAAATTGAAGCTCAACACAAAAGAAAATCTCTTTTTCCATCAGAGGTCAAACAGCTTGTTCTATCTATCTATCTATCTATCTATCTATCTATCTATCTATCTATCTATCTATCTATCTATCTATCTATCCATCCATCCATCCATCCATCAAGTTACAGAAACACGACATGAAAACATCACAAAGACTACAGCATATATCACTTGATCCAGATGTCTGCCCTCCAAATATCTAAGTGTTACCACTATAGTCTTTCTGATTATACAAAGGGTTGTCCTGACCCTGAAAGAAAGGATGATTTTATTTTAAACTCATCGGACTGATTTTTTCCTGCTTGCAATTTCATATTCTCTCTGTCCCCTTCCACACCACTGCAGAAGCTCTTTCCTTCTCAACCCTCATGCTCTAGAACCACAGGAGAAGCTGTGCTCTCTCCTGCACCCCATCAGCTTTAGAGGACTTCTTCGAAGACTCTGATGTCTGAACGAACACGGCTTGCCCCAGGAGAGCAGACCTTGCTCTAAAACCCACTGTTTAACAGTGACAATATCAACAGTCAAGTCCACTACTGAAGTGAAAACTGAAATACTGTCCCAAAGACAAAAGTATGTATCTGGGAGGGATTTCAGGACTGCCAAACAAAACTCTAATATCTGTTCCTCCTTTTTTCTTTCTCTTTTGGTTATCAGTAGTGACGCAAGTTGGAGAGTAAATCCATATGAAGATTAAGCAGAGCTTTCCTAATTTCCACAGGATGCATAAAAATTCCACATAGACATAAAACCATATAATTGATATATATCTACTGATTTTCCAGAGGAGTTTCACTGATTTCTGATTATCATTTAGGCACCAGAAAAGCCCACCATCATAGTTAGGAATTTTCATTTACGTGTCTTTCACTCCCACATCAGGAAACTCTTATTTGGGATATCATCAACAGCAAAAGGCAACGAGAGCACTATTGTGTAAAAAGGCTGCCATTTTTAAAGTCAAAGACATTCCAAAATAACACCAATGTGTTACAAAACAAAAAATCCTTCATTAAAATTTTGTCAACTCCTTTATATCAGTCTGATTACAATAACAGGCTGAGCTGTGTAAGTATTGATATGACAGAGAAGAAGAAACAAAGACACAATCAAATTAGTATTTGTGAAAAAGGTGCGTGGAGATAAAAATGGGATTTATTCCA
Organism: Lophotriccus pileatus; assembly: GCA_035583135.1. Lineage (NCBI taxonomy): Eukaryota > Metazoa > Chordata > Aves > Passeriformes > Tyrannidae > Lophotriccus > Lophotriccus pileatus. Next base: position 106,298,193 of record JAWWES010000115.1, read on the forward strand.
ATTCTTCCCTTTTTGTAGTGGGTATTTTCATATTTTCTTCTTTCACTTCCACCTTTTGCTCTTCAGGTAGCACACAGGAAGTTCATTGCTCTCCCAAGAGGCATCCCCTCAGCCCAGGCCTTCCAGAACAGCCTGTTCACCACTGAGCAGGAGCGTCCCAGGCACCCACAGCCACCAGCAGCACAGACACACGTGCAGAAAGTGATGCCACAGCTCACACTGGGGATCATGGATGAGCACGGGAGGGAAGCCTTCCACTCTAGGCTATGTATCTCACACATTTCACCCCTCACTTAGAAGTAAAAAGTGTCTCTGATGGTTTTTAAAATCTAATAAAATGATCGATCTTACAACAACATTGTTTTTACTGGAGTACACAGCTTTGAGGGAAGAAAAAAAGCACCAAACCCCAAACCCCAGTATCAGTAACTACATATTTCTAAGCATCTATTTGCAATCTTGACATTAAAGAAGAATTTTTAAAAAAAACTATTGTATTATATAAATTCCAGAATACACGAGTTAATTTTTGCAATCTGATTTCCAGAGAAACAATTTAAAATTCACAAGGGTCACACATCCATACAACTGTATCACGTTTTCATACATGAAAATTATATAACACAGAGGGCTCCAGAGACAGTAAAATAAAATCTAGACATCATCTGTCAAGCTCCTTGGATTGATGTTACACAGAGGACATGTCTTTCAGCAAGGCTGAAGATAAAAGTAGCAGCACTCCAAAATAAATTGTGTCTTTTGTAGTACAAACGATCACAATGTTTTGGCAATATGCTTTGTCCTGGAATATAGTGCAATTACGAATTTTGAGATCAAGGAGTCACAAAATTATTCTCAATCACAGCCTTTTTCCTTTACATTTTTCTCTCTTTTAATAATGCAGAACAAGGAAAGGAGAAGAAACAACAGCAGCTTAGACATTTCGTTGTTCTTTCCCGTCATCAGCGAGGTGAACCTAATGCATAAAATCTTCTCAGGATCTGGCCAACAACTGAGGAGCAGTCAAGTGAGAACTGCTTAAGGACAGTGAGGTTCTGCATCAAATACTATAAAAAGCTGAAGACACTAATATTTCTTTGAGGGAAAGGGGATTTGTATCCTGTGATAAACATAATGTGCGTTTTAGGCAGGTAAACACAAAAATCCATAAATGTGAAAGAAATGCCACTTCTGCACTCCTATCAATCATCTGCTCATGGTAAAAGACATTCTGAGCGGTCTGAGATGTTAGAATTGATACTGGCACTTTAAAATGCCTTGAAGAGGTATGAATGAGAACTGCTGGCATAAGCAGAAAGGAAAATCAACAAGAATTTTAACAGCAAAGTTTTCTATAGAGAAATCACCAAGTGTAAAGCAGCTATAAATTTATTCTTTATTGAACTTGCAATTCCAGTGGAGTTATTGCAGACTTGTACTAACTTAAGTAAATGCAGATCAACAGCCCTTGCTCTTGAAAGCTGGCATCTACAATATTTGTAAGCAGAGAATGTTTATCTCACATTTCTGCAAAGTAATTTTATATCTTTTTATTTGAGCTGCTGTCAAAATACTTTAAAGGGGAACAAACAAAAAAACCCTTGAACAGATAAAGATTTTTTTTCATACAACAGAGTATTGAGAGCTTATGGAAATAACTGCATATGCACAACAGTTTGTGATTAATAATATTTTGGGCTCAACTACTGTGATTGAAATGTGCTCAATTAAATTATTTTATTTTATAGACCAGGTTAATCACAAAGGTGCCCAGGCAACATAGTCCTCATTTGTGCATTTGACACACTTCCCAGCACATCAAACCAAAACTGCCTATGCCCTACCACTCAGCAACCAAGTGTCAAAAAATGGAAACCATAAGTAAATTCAGTGTTAACCTCCATGATTTGAAGGTTACTCCAGTTATTTGAATACCACATCAATCCCTAGGCACCTCAGGGCAGCTGAATCATTCATGCATGCCAGCAGATCTCAAGTTGCAGTCATCTGAACCAAGAAGCACATTGTAAGCAGTTACTCTCAACTGTGCTTAATTTTCAACTGCATTTATGTTGTTTCAGGAATCTTTTGAACAACAGCTGTAAATGGTGACCATAACAGAAAAAGACATAAAACTACAATACACTGAGCATTTGCCTAATTTGCAGAAGATTTCTAAGCATTTTGTGGCAAGAGTACGTCAAACAGACAGCTTTATACAGTGAATCAGGACAGTGGGGGCACTTTATTTGGTGTACTCATAAGCTGCAATAGCCAAGGGACTCCTGCCAGATTCCCTGTTCTTCTCTGCACCAAACAACATTTCACCCAGCTATTCTACACTAAGCTCAAAGTCTTCCCATTTTTAATTTGAAAATGGGAATTTACTTGTTCCTTTTCCAATCTGCTTTACCCACAGCTAATACAGAACAATCGAGTGCTGAGGTTTAACCTTGAGCTCTAGTAAAAGGTAAATATTGTCCACTTTTATATACTGCAGATATAGGCTTTCAAGAACTGGAACGACTACTCTTTAATTATCCATGACATTAAAAATATGAATATTACTTATTAACATGCATTTTCCTACCCTTCACTTTCAAACACATTCTTCTTAATGCTTTTCCATCAAATCAAGATTTTAAATGCCATCTGCTTCCTTTATAAGAAGACAGCTAGAAGCAGAGAGAGAACAACTTATATAAACTGAGTATCTACCCCAGGGTATCACTGGTAAAGAACAACCTTTATCCTGATTTCACAGGATTTCCTACATAACGCATCATAAAGTCAAACTTGGCCAGTTTTAAAATGAAATACATACTAACATTTGAGATACTGCACTTACAAAAAAGAAGTTACTCAGACTTGGTAAGGTTAAAGTTATATATGGTATGCCATCAGTGCAATTCAATCAGCTTAATTCTGAATGGCAAACAGCAAACACATCATGCCCATTTAAAAAGTCACAGACCACAGCTACTGCTCACAAGCAGTGACAGTGTTTATGACAGCTTACAAATTGTCAAGCATTTTGAATTCTTCAGCAATAGAAAATATTCATGTAAAAGGGAAATTATAATTAAGAGAACACTGAATGTGAAAACGTTTCAGATATACACCAAACCATGACAGAAAAGTCTTCTGTCCAAAAGGCGTAGGTCAAAAATATATACAGCTTACTGAAAAGAAAGTTAGACTAAAACATAAAATTAAAATAATTCTTAGCAGTTCTGGAAGGGATAGCTGAATTCAAAAAGATTTATTTGAGTAGTGTAGAGTAAAAGCCAAGAGTGGAGGGGAGTGAAGGAGAAGAAATTTACGTGTAGCTAAGTCATCCCAAACTTTGTTTGGAAACAAGCGATTGGGTTCTGTGCACTGTCCTGTGAGATGTTCCCCAGTGTTTCCAGTTCTGTCTCCAGGAGCCTGACCACCTGTGGGAGCAGTAGCTGGCATTCAGCCAGCTTTATACTCTTCTCCAGCAGTTGCCTTCTGCCTGCTCTGGGACCTCAGCAGGACCATAAAGAATAAAGGCAGCTACATGAATACAAGAAGGGAAATACACAGCCAGCAGTGGGTTTACAGAGAACTTTGAGGAACTGGAAAATATACCAGCAATTACCATGCATTTAATTTTAGAAATAATGCACAGTTTCACAATTAAATGTGTATGCTGCAGTATTTACATTATAACCTCCTGCAAGAAAAAATGAATGCAGACTTTTAAAATGAAAAAAAAAAAAAAAAAAAAAAAGAGCAGCCATAAATCAAACTTGAAATCCAGGGGTGCACAGCAGGACCACACAAAAATAATTTTTGTGGCAATGATTCTCACTGCCTCTTCTCAGAGCTGCCAAAGCTCCCAGCTCCAGTCCGAAGCGCCTAAATGACAAGTTCCTTGCTCAAGGAAACTTAATCTGCCTTTGGCGTTTGACCAGCCACCATGGAAGAAGATGCAACTCCCCTATGTTAATGAATGGAAAGCAGCCCACACAGATGTCAGAAGGATTTAAATGGAGCATGTAAAAAACACAATGATGTTCTCACACTTGGGAGAAAACTGCAGAATTTGACACCGTGGCTGATGATCAGCCCTTAAAAGGCAACACACAGGTTTCCCTGACATGCAGGGTCAAGGGATTTCAAATAAAACCTGTCAACTAACATCTGAATGACCATCATAAACTCACACCAATTAAGCTTTCACCTGTTTGCACATCTAGGGGACTGGCATTCTTGGTCCTGTGTCTGTTTATAGGCCCTACACTAGAAGAGCAGCATCAGCCAGAAAGCAAATAATTACAAGGATGTTATACAGAAACACATGTGAACGCTCTGTTTGATCCTCTCTTAACTCTGGAATCGTGAATTTGGCTGGAAAGTACCTTAATGTATTTCCTTGGGTTGTGAAAATAGGGAATCTCAGAAGGATTCAGCCAGGTGTCTGTAACACAGCTTATTATAGAGGTTTTTCAAGAACATTTCACATTTTCTCCCTTATATACATATACAACACACACTGTTATTAGTTTCATACAGCTATAAAACTTACATATAGGACTTTATAATACACATTCTTTATACACATTTTGCAAAGCCAATAATCTTGCCTGCTGTTCTCTAACGCTGTTCCACCTTTAGGACAAATGTGGGATCATTTACCTCTAAAGAAATCCCACAGACAGTCTGATAAACCTGAACTAACCTAACACAGCTGGTTTTGCCCAAGTGACAATTGTGCCTGAAGCTTGTGAATAAGATTTCCCAGCAAAAAATTGTGACAGTATGTGCTTGTTTTCTCACAGGGATGATTAACAGCATGTATCCAGGCAGACAAGATATGAAGTCCAAAATGCTGATTTCACCCAATGTAAACCTACTGGACTTTGTGATTAAGTGATACTGCACAGGCTATAAAGTCCACAGATGTATTTTGCTCTAATGCCTCTAATGCCTCAAGCAAAATAGGTATATTAACACCAAAAAATGCCTAGAATTTATTTTTTTTATATATTTGTAAACTAATATTTATTGGAAGTTAATGTAAAGAGATGTAAAACTAAAATAATTCAGTTCCTAATGGAATAGCAAATTTTTCAGATTTTTCAAAGGTAGAACCCAGGATTCTCTAGTGCTTATAGCTAAATAATTTTTGTTCCATTTTGTCCACAGCAAATGAAAAATTAAAACATTTTGTTAGACCTCTTAGTACACACCTACACATACACAGTCTCTTAAACATCAGCTTAGGCAGATGAAGACAGATATAAATACTTTTAACACCTCAGAGATGATGTCTGATCCAATCATCCTAGAACCAATCGATGCTGGCAGAGAGGTTACTGCAAGTTGTGCACTGGGTCTAGAATTCCCAGTGGGAATTTTTCAGCCAGCTTCACGGACTGAAGCGGAACTGGACCAGCAGAAAGCAAACCTCCTTCTGAAAGAAAGAGGGAGCAGAAAGGAAGTGCACAAAGAGGAACAAGAGATTTGATGTCAAATGGGTTCACAGGAACGCCTATGAAACATCTGAATAACACAAGCCTGATGAGACAACAGCAGCAGGAAAAAGACAAAGGAAAGAAAAATAAATAATTCAAACCCAAGATAACCACAAATTATTTGTTTTGTGCAGCTCTGCAAATTTGATCACTTTTGAATAATATGCAAGAAAGAAGCAAGCAATACATTCCAAAGGCACCAGAGAGAACATTTTCAAATATGCATCAGAGATTCTTCTATGCTCTACCACTCATAATAATTACTAAAAGAAAAAAAAAAGCATAGGTTTGGGGGTTTGGGGTTTTTAGCTCTGGGGTTTGTTTGGTTTGTTTAATCAAGATAGTGAAACAAATACCAACACAGAAGAGCAAGACGGCAAATTTTAGAAAAAAAAGACTGACAATGTGTTTCTGCATTTTTTGTGTATCAAGTCTTGCAAACAACAGTCTAAGGTGATTTTGCATTTGTATTTTTGTCAGTCTTCAGAAACGCAAGATGAAAGAACAGACTGTTCTGCAGATGGATAAATCACAATTTAACAATCCATATCCTTAGGAAAAAATTCTTTGCATTGACACCACTGTATTTCTGACTGAAGAAAAAAGCCTTGTAGTTGGGGTATTAGTACTAGTCGTAAGTAGATGCTCCATGAAAACTTCAACTGAAACACTTTATTCAGGAAAACACAAAACACAAGTCACTTTCCAAGCATATTTGTTCAGCCATTTAAGGCCTGTTATGAAGAGTTTCTGCCTCTTAAGAGAAGGCTGTGATAAGAGATATAACGTATCTAAAATTTAAAGGTGAAGGGCAGTATCTATGTATCACTATACATTTACTTATTCCCATGAGAAGTTTTAAATTCATCATGAATAACCAAGAATTGTTTTCAAAAATGGAAATTGAGACAATGACTTAATTTTTCGTTCTACTGTTTTCTATAATCCCGATATTGAACATAATGGGTCACACTTATTTCTAATATAGATTCAGTGATCCATAAGAGTTACTATCAGGACAGAAATGAGGCCCTATGTTAACTTGAATTGAAAGAGGATTTTTATTTTTCATTATTTTCGGATATAACTAAGTCAAAATGTTTAATATCAAGGCAAATCTGTATCAGCTCAGGTATTTCTGGTAGCAGCTCTCAGGCAGGAAGTACAGTATATACTGCTGCTGTAGCTTTAAACATTTTAATTGCATTATTTGTACACGATGCACATGGAAACACTGGTTTTCCTTCATAGGTAGGTCCTTTTCAGTAAGCAATTTCTGCTTCCCTCCTGCCTGAGACACCCCATGAAGAGAAACAGATCCTTTTTTAAATTGTCAAATCAAACAAAATACCCCAGAACACAACTTTCCCATAACTCTGGCCAACTCAAGCCACTGCATGCTGCAGGAGAGGGATCACTTCCTCTCCTGATGTTGCTGCACAGCCAGGTAGGAAAGATCCATGCTGAAAATGCCTCATTAGCAGGGAGAGGACACCGGGAGAAGACTGTGGATTGAGAAATTTCAGTAAGTAACTTCAGTAAGTCACATCTGCCACCCAGATTTAGTGGAGGGAAATACTGTCAAGCACAGTTGGATGTTCAACCATCCTGTCATTACTCTGCCTTCTCAAGCTTAACAAGCTCAACTGTGCCAAGCCCCCACCAGAGGTACTTCTGGAGCACTGGGATATTAACAAAAGTGGCACATTTCAAGCTTAGATCTGACATACAGGCTCCTCTTGGCATGAGGAAGCTTTTATTTTTAATGAAAGATTATGGTTTTTTCTTCTCTAAAGACAGTGGAAGCTGGTGGGCTGACCCAGTAAACAAAGCTCAACTGTCAGCATATTTTAAAATATTAGCCACAAACAAGCAGTCCATAAGAAACAAAAATAACGGAGAACAGTGTCCTAAGAATTGAATTTTTTAAAATGTAATATGGGATATGACACACACCTTTCCTTCAGGGGGTACTTTACCAGCATGCATGCCTTCCAGCCAAACTCTCATTATTTTGGTATCATTTTGAGTCCCCTATGTCTCAGAAAAAAATTGGAGAAAACTGACTGAGGTATTCAAAGTTTTAAGGGGGTTTAAAAGTAGAAATCAAATAAGTACAGACAAATTAGTTTTATCTGTTACAAATGTTCTCAGGAAGTCAAATGATTTAGCTCAGTAAATAAAGGGGAGGGCCATTTTGTATTTATTCCATTTTATAAATAAGAAATAAACCAAGTAATCTATGCATAAAAGTTGAAGTATTGCTAGCCACTCTGAGCTCCACCAGCTTTCAGTACCTTATACACATTGCCATCTGAGAAAATATATGACCAGCTGAACACAAGACTGATCTCACAATCAAGTCATGAATATTGGTGATAAAGAAATGGCTAGAAAAGTTGATAGAAGTGGAAATATCATAGTTGATGACTATTTGGAAATACCAGAAAGATAGGGTTGGGTTGTTTTTCTGTTGGGGGTATTTTTTTTGTGTGTGTATATGCTTTTGCTCCTGTTCAAAATGTGAAGATATAAAATATGGTGATACACATCCCATGCAAGCATAAGAATAAAATGTTCTGCTGTGTTTATGTCTCACTGAAATCAAAAACAGTGCTCTTACTTCCTTATCTGCTGGTAAGACCACCTGTAATTATAGGAAAAGGTGGAAAACATTATTTTACTCTACATAAACCTTTCTACCTGCTTTGCTATGCTACACAAACTTTTAACCCTACAGCACAGTCTGTTCTCATTGACTGCTTTTGTATCACATATACCAGTCACTGGAGAGTAGGAAAGCTCCTTTCCCACTGCCAAACCTTTTTTATTCAGGAAAAAAATAAAAACAAAGAATGTAAAATACAAATTCGCCATGTCAGAATCTGAGAACTCGGGGTCAAATGCAAAGAGCTGGCAGCTTCATCTGGAGCTGCAGTGTAAACAAAAGCAGAAGCCTCGAGGGAGAGGCATTCTCAGCGAATCACTACCACCTGGTGAGGCTGGTGGGGTACCAGCTCCTTCCAGAGCAGTCTCCAGACAGAGTGTGTGAACCCACGTGTATGTGCTGCATGTTGCGGACTGACAATGCAATTTATCAACACAAAGTTCTGTGGCAAGTCCAGCTGAAGGAACTCCCACCTTCTCCCTTGACTGTCGTTCCCACCCTCCTACCATGGCTCACCAGCCCCTGAATTACTCTGGCACAACTTTGTGAGGCCCTGCTCCAGGAAACTGTTCCAGCTGTAGAAAGACCCCAGAAATAAATTTATGTATTTATTTAATTCACAGCATGATCTCTCAAGCTATTGTTCTGGCATAACTGAGGGGTGGAATGGCACAGTGTGGTGGGAACAGGAATACTTTATGCCAGTATTGTTGACAAACAGTTTGGATTGTGAAATAATGGCCTTAGGAAGTTTTTTAAGTGCTCCAAGCACTAGTCTCTTAGATTTTCAGTATCTAGTCACTCTTAATATACTCTCTAGAAACAGTTTCTAACTTTGACACTACTTCAGACTCAGGACCATCTGCTTTATACCCAACCTCATTGTACTAAGAGCTGTCTGAAGGCAAGAGCTCTATGAATGGCCCAATCCAGCTACCCAGTCCCTTCTCAGGCTGCCCACACCCAAACAGAGGTTCAACTACTTAAGTAAATAAAACAGCAGAGAATGGCAGAGACTTTCCAGGAAAACTGCTCTTACGTGATGCTGATCCCATACAGTCATAACACAGACAGGTGGGATACAGTGAAAGACACTCCTGAAAACTTCAGGAACACCAGCTAGGTTTCCTGAGCAGCCCAGCATGCAAGTAATACACTCAAAGCCCCAGGTTGCCTCAACTCCTATGCCTAAGGTGAGGCCACGATAAAGAGCACAGCATTTCTCTTCCCCTCTCCAGGAAAAGGCTGCAGATTCACTGCCATCCTCTCCATGCAGCCAGGTAGGATGTTTTACAGTGAATACTCTGCTCAAGTATAGTATCTTCAGTTTAATTTCAAGCACTGCAAGTCACACAGAACAGATGAATGCTGCTGCTAATCTAATATATAAAAGAGCAATTTTAAATACATAGAGTATCTGTGCACACACAGAGGGAATTCTGCTCAGCTGTTTGGATATGAACAGCATACAATCAGGACAGAATTTTAGATGCAAAATTCAGACTTTTTTTGGTTCCTGCTGATTAGCCACATGTGACTCAAGTGTGCCAGCTGGACTAGATGCCATTCTGAGCTCCATAATCCTCCACATGCCTTGTCAAAGGAGGCAAGACTCCAATAAACAAGATTTATAAGTTGATTCCCTGGACCACGTGTGTTAAATAACACCATCTTTACTTTTGCGCACCTAAATTTCCCTTTTTCTCTGCTCCATTGCTTCAGCTGAGGATGGACAATAGTAGCACTGCTCCCCTTGGGATGGTATGGTCAAATTGTGCAAAGGAGTAGAACCCGTGAAACTTCTTGTATCTTACACTAGCAGAGGTACATGAAGATAAACACATATTGCACAATGTTAAAATGATGGAAAACATACATCCATATAGGAAACAGCTTTTCAGCATAAGCTTTAGGTCATCAAGAACTATGTGATACGGGATTAAGCAAAATAAAGTGCAAGTCGGTGTGAAAACAGTGGTCATATGTAGCTTATTTCAACATTAGTACTACACTTACTGCAAGTAAAGCAGTTATACTTCATGAGTTTCACCTAAAAACACTCACTGCATGTAAAAGCATTACTTAATTCAAACCTCCAAAATCCAAAGTTAAATGAATGATTCCTTTAAAAAAGAAGTACTTTTATGTGATATTTTCCTTAATGTCCTTTGGGTACTTAGTGCTGTACACTAGAAGGTGATACATGCCCTGGCACGAGAATTTCTCACAGTAAGTAAGAGCGGAGCTGCCAATGGAGCTGGTCAATGATTTAAACACTCCAGGAGAGGAAGTATTTGTTGCCTCACTCTATGTAGCTGTGCTTTACTGTTAATTTATTTACTTAGTGTTAGCTGACTGTAAGTGAATGCTACCTTAGAAACTTTGGCAATTGTATAATTACAAATGTTGCAAGTGTGAATGAAGATTTTTTTGGTGGGTTGGGACATAACCTGTGAGGATGACTGGCTATCTACTGAAAAGCAATCCAAAAGCTGGAAAAAGGAGCCCCAGCACTCCCAATTCTTACAGTTTCTGCTCAAACTGGACTTCCTTTATCTCACTCCTCCTAACTTCAAGCAAAAGGCATTTTTATGATCCTCAACAAGCAACATAACTGACTAATCACTGTCACACAGTCTAATTAAAGTACTAATTTCTTTTCTGATACACAAAGTAGAGAAACAGTCAGTGCTTACCTGTGCATTCAGATGAGAGACTGAAACCTGTACATACATGGTATAGCTGGCTATTACAGAAATAAGCTTGCCAAAACCTACTATTTTTCTAATCTTTAAAACAGCTCCCTCTTCTGGCATACTCTGTCTCTACTGTGTTTAAGTACCACACTTTGTTTCTTAGCAATTTTTAATTTGATTCCTAGCACTTAACAAACCCCATTTCAGTGTTAAGATCCTCACTGTGCAGTGCCTTTGCCTCACTGTGAAGGCAAACTACAGCTTTTGAAAGGGCAGCTAGTTCTAATCAAGTACTTATCTAAGATTATCCATAGACTTACCTTCACTACCTTTTGAAGGTACCCCAAATCAATCCAGATCCCATATCTGGAGAAGAAGATTGGATGGCCAGTGCAGGGGTTTGCAGGATCACTGGATTTGGAAGGGATCATCCAACATCTCGTAGCCCAACCACTGCTCACACAGAGTCAGAGCAGGATGCCCAGGTTTGCACGCAGTCAAGTTTTGATATGTCCACAGCTGAAGACTTCACAACATCCTGGGACAACCTAAACCCTCAGCAGGCAGAAATGCTCATGGCAGTACCCATCCCTATCTACTGGTTCTACAAAGTATCCAGAAATTTATATTACTCACTTAAGCATCTTAATTAGGTGTTCACAATTAGGCTGGATGAAATCAGGCCTTAGAGTCCCTTTCTGCACCAAGTGACAAAGACTCAGCCTGAACCCCCCAAAAAACATAGCAATGAAACACCAAGCAAAGAGCAAACAAATGGAAAAAAACTCAAAAAAACCCCAAAAAACCCAAACCACATGAGAGCTCTCATAATCATGATGATAGCAACAAAACTGCAGAGGACATGAGGACAGACATTTTTTCTTACTGTTGATGGTCCAGTACTGTTCATTCAAGAAAAACTCAAACCACAAAACGGAAAAAAGCAACGTTTACTGCCTAATGCATTCAGATAGAACAGGTTCTCAACTTTGTTCACAGAATTGTTGCTGGGGCTCGTTCAGTGACTGTAAACACAAAGCATACATGACCCAGAACTCAGAAGTCCCCTTGCCCAGGAGGTGAGAAGTCATCTTTCCTCTTAACCTGGCTGTCTATTGCCAACAACATTCCCCTTTCCTCCAGTTTAAAAGGCAAATTCTGAACACTGCTGTGTCCTGGCAGAGGAGATCCTGGCTGCTGACTTAGAAAGCAGTGTCTGAGAAGATAAAGACCACTTGAGTAAGTCAGTGGTCTTGACTCCAAAATCAGATTTTGCTTCACATAAACAGTTCTGATCCATCCATGTTAAGGACCAGGATTCCATGTAGGTTCTGGATTGTATCATGGCTCAGGTTGCCAGAAGGTACACACTGCAACCTCACCTGCCGATATTGCAAGTCCTTACTAGATCCAACTCAGTTCTTGCAGACAAACACTTACAACACAAGGATTATGTATCAACAAGACCATTTAATCACATGAAGTTTGTATAAATCAAAGTCCATTGTAAAACCAAATTGAAGAGAAATTGGAGTAAACATACTTTACACAGTTTGTAGAATGAGGAAACAGATTCTTTCCTTACTAAGCAAACCCCTTGGTCTCAGTGGTGACAGTAGACCCCTGAAGAACCATTCATTCCAGTAATTCATTCTGAGCAGAGTAAATGATTAATAACTTTCAAAAAGCTCGTTTACTGGAAGCCAAAAAACCAAAATACAAAACAACTAAGCTTCAAGGCTATACAATTAGTTTTATTGCAAAGTATTATTATATAGCGATTCTTATTATAACTTTCCTTAAGCAAATATTGAGGGTGACAACTGTTAAATAACAAAACAACAGGTGAAGAAAAAGTCAGATAATGTACTGAAAGCTTTTCAGAGTCCCTTTATTACAGTCAAAAATAGAACTTCAAAGACTTTAACAGTACATCTAAACTCAAGGGAGATCACATTCAAGATCTGTCAGAATCCAGGCAAGTTGTTTGCACTGTTTTCACTGCTGAAAAATAGCTAAGCAGTCTTCAAGTGAAACAGTGTTGTTGATGTAAGTACACGTAACTACTCCTAGGAGAAAATTTAAAGATGAGCATCCAAGTCCTTACTTTCTGTTGTGTATAAGCAATTCTTGACTCAGGAGATAAAATCTTTATATTTTAACAGAAGTGTTGGGTTAAATCCTCATAGCCCTTAAAAGTCACCAAGTCACCACAGGAGCTGGTAAAACAATAAGATGATCCAATAACCCAGCAGCAACCCAACTGAAAGCAGGCGGATTAGGAAACTTGGCAAGCACTGGGAATACTCTGCATGCAGGCCAAAGAACCAGATTCTGAAATTATTTCTGTATATTAATGAACGAAACTTGTGTCACATGCTTTACCACAAAAAATGTTATTTACATTACACATTATCAGCTGTGAACTAAGCTTCCCAAGCTCAAGAGTGAAAATAGCAAAACTGCCTTGTTTTTACAGCAATGGTAACACAAATTAGGAAGGCTGGAACTAAGGTATTCCAATGCACTCCTGCAATGAAATGCAAGAAAAACTTTGATGAAAAGCAAAACATCATGAACTAAACAGCACAGTGGTTTTAAAATTTGTTCAGTATTTATTTACAAGGTTAAATGTTTCATAAATATACAGACATAAATAGACAGATACTCTTAAAACAGTAACAAAATATTCCATTACACTTGTGGATTCTGGTTTTCAATGAACACAAGCAATGTTAAATATTGCTGTAGTAGATTTTCACTGCTAATTTTACAATAAACAAACACTGCAAGAGGGAAAACAGTCCTTTCTGTGCTTTCCATGACGCCTACATTTCCAGAAAATCATGGACCTGATCCTTCAACTATACGCATTTAATGTTACTCTCATGAATAGATCTCATCAATTTTAATAGAAAACAATTCATAATAAGAAAGGCAAACAAGTGTACATATATATTCTGGACTGAGGAAAATTTGGACCTTTTACACAGTAATTACTTTAGTAACACATTATTACTCCTATACAGAGCTTTTGTTTACACAAGGAAAAAATGTGACAGAACAAAAAAGTGCATATTAAACATTTCAACTAATAAAGTAAAACTTTATTTAAATTATAAGTTCACACAGACTGCCATTAATAAAACAACATTAGCTTGTTGCAGTTAAATGAGATTGAACTCTGCCACATGTCCTGTATTCCAACTGCTTCAAGCACAGCGAGCTGTCAGTCCTCAGGGGACAGAATCCTGCCTCATTAAAGTCAATGGGAATCTTTCCATTGATTTCTGAGTAGAAAAATGTTTTTGAGTTACTTTTTTAAAAAACAGGGGAGAGAGAGAAAGCTAAGTCAGACCAGAGAGAAATCCTTCCCATTCCAGTGAACATGAATAAAGCACAAAAAGAAAATAAACATACAGGATTTATTCTTAAATCTGTGGCAACAATTTGATTCCAGCAGAAGCTGAGAATTTTATCATCTTTCTTTTCAGAAAGCCCCCAACAACCCAGTTCTGTCTGACTACATATTAACAAAATCATATGCATGAATTTCTTTAGGACCTGAAAAGTCTGTACCACAGCAGTTTAACATGCAGAATAGTACATGCAGCAGAACTAACCACCTTCAGATCAGATCACTCCGTGCTTGGCTGTGCATACTCTCCTTTTCTTGAGCCAGAGTTGCCCTTGTCTGGATACTTCTTCCCTTGACTTGGCCTAAGTTGTCCTTTTGCCTCTCTTTCCTTCATTCCACAGAAAGTCTCAACCAGAGATACATCCCTTTTGAGTGTGAAAATTGCTGGATTCTAGAAGGGCTCCACAATGCATACTTGGGAAGTTATAAAGGGGAATGCTATCTAACCCTAACTGTTTAGCCACATGAACACACTGCCAGATGACCCAAATGTAGGGACTTCCCTAAGGCTGTGTTTTCTGTGCAGACAAGCCTTCCCTTGAAGGCTAAAAATTAGGCATATACCATCAGGGAAAAAACCCCAAACATCTGATTTATGAGAAGCAAAACTGGACTTTGTAATGCCAGGTCCTAGTCAGTTCCCTGCCAGCCACAGGAAGCAGCTTGGGTAACTTGATTCACTGCTGAATTTGGGCATCTAAAGTGACGATAGCATCATTGTAGTTGCTGTGGTTTTAAATTGTGACAGAACTTCCAGTTTGTTACCACCATAATGCTGAAATAAGAGCAAAACCATAAATCAGGTGCTTGCAAAAGCTTGCAGACCATGGCAAAAGCACACTGAATATTTCACTGATGAGTGTTGCTGGATATCTACCTAGTTAATGTAAGATGTTATTAAGGAGTCTTCACAGAACTGTTCTGCCGGAAATAAGCTCCATGTAGCCCTGCCACTACATTTTCTTGCATAAAAAGTTTCCTATGATGAATATGGAGACCATACAGTGTGTGTGACTTGGTATATCTTGAGCAGAATAGTTTACATACCTTGTAGAGCTACATTGTCTTGGATGCTCTTCCCCTACATATCTTTCTACTGATATAAGTTACCTTTACAGATTTACCCTTGTTATATCCTCTGCTACCAACCTAAACACAAGGGTATCACAACCTGAAGACAGGTGAAAGCTCCAGAATGTGGGGAAAAAAGAAACTCTTAAATCAGCTGTTCAACTAAGCCTTCCAGAAATGCCTTAACTGGAAGAAAGCAGCAATTGAAAAGCATTAAATTAGGCTTGTACCTCCAGAAAGCTGTTTGGTGATTTTGTTCTGTACAAATAGTCTTTTACTAAAGAATTACACTGTGCAGTATCTGGTTTAAAAGGTTATTCCAACGAAACAGGAACAAGAGGTAATCATAGGGGGCTAATTTCTTCTTTTCAGTTAAGGGGAGAATTTAAATTTCACTGTCACTGGGTTAAAAGTTACGCTATTATTCAACTCAGAAGGCAGGGACATAAAATCATTGTGGCCAAAGAAACTATCATAAAATATTCCATGGGCCTTCCAAAGTCTTGCAAAAAAAACCCTGAAAAATTGAACCTGTGCTTATTTTCACCACTAAGTAAAGATCAAGCCACACACTGTCCCATAAACAGCAACAGGGTACACTAACAGCAAGCCAACATTGTGGATAATCAAAAAAAGTCATTATTGGCACCACTCATTCTGTGGGAGGTAACAACAGTATCCAAGACATTCAAATAAATGATAGGAAGCATTAAAAGTCTCCAAACTCTAAGGCAGTGAAGAATCACAATATCTGAGCTTGAGTAGACTCGAGCTCTACTTTTGCTAAAGGCAGAATTCCTACAGTTCACTGGCAGACCTCAATGAATTCAGGACTCCTCCATTAATTTCAACATATGCTAAATACCAGTTTAGACCTCTCACTTTAGGATGGCCACATTTAAATAGAACTGTACAATGCTCACTGAGTTCAAGCAGCTCAGCATAAAAATTCAAGTGCAAAAATCTATGTTAAAAACCATTTACTATTAAAAAACCGCAACCTAAAAAAACTACTGGATCCAGAATTTTTCCTCTAGTATTGTAACTTTCCTTTTTCAGTTGGCACACAGCTGACATTGCAGTAACACTTCAACATGCAAGATATAAATGGAAGGAGAGCGACGGAAAGAAACAAACTAAATACTGCAATGCTCCCAGCAAACCACCACCACTGAGAAAATGAGTGAGACATCCCCATTTCTCAGTACTGCCTTTTGGCAGAGTTACAAGTACAGGTAACAGTAGTAATTGAATACAACAAAAAAAGTCACCATTGCAATCTTAGTGATACACACGAGCCAAAATCTACCACTTAACACAGTGAGATATTTCATACCGAACCTGAACATCAACACGCTTTTGGACTTAAACAAAAAAAGACCCTTACCAGGAATAATCATGAATAAGAGCCGGGGTAGATTTTTACTTTCATCTTTTGAGAGGTCCTTCCAGGGCCCACACTTTAAGACATGGGTAGCAGCTCCACAACAGTAGATAAATTCTTCATGTAATGGGACTGACTCTTCTGATGGCGACCTCATGTTTGCTGTGAGGCAGAACAAGGTACTGTTATAACAGGTCAAAAGACATTTACATGGTTGGCTCTTTGCTATTGTACCTTCCCACACAATAATTGCAAAAAAACCCCCACCCAAACAATCCCCCCTCCCCTGAGCAGCTGTCATATCCAGTAAACTGAGCTACAATTCAGTATTTCATGTTTGAACAGACTGTAGAAGGTGATACTTATTACTACTGTATGAAGGCACCTTTCAGTTTTTGCCACAGAAATACACAGCAATGAACTGGACAGTAAGATCTATTCTACCTTAAAGGCAAATAATTTTAAATTTCCTAATTCATGCCATCCACTGAAAAGATTTATCTGAAACCCACCTCAAAATAAAAGTTTTTTTTAATGACAAAGGAGACACTTTTACTACTTCATTATTTGCCATGTTGTTGTCTTAGAGCAACTAAAAAGCAAATACAGTGAATTTTGTCAAACTACAAGAAGGTATATTCTTAATGCATTATTCCTGCTTTTGTTTCTTCATCATTTGAAGCTGAAAGAAGCTAAGAGCAGTTCTGACAGAAAGCCAGTTACTCCAACAACCACAGTAAAAGTTAAGCTTCTCACCCCTTTTCTGAGGTGTTTACAATTCAAGAAGCAAAAGTAACCAATTCTAACCCAATTAAGTTGGGTCTATACAAAGTTTCTGATCATGAAATCTGTTGCAAAGTTTTATTTTGAATTGATTTTATGGAACAATTCCAAACGGAAATCGCACTTCAACTCAATGACAACTCTTCATTCACAAGAAGTATTTGCAATGTTAGTCACAAGTTAAGCAATGAAGAAAACTCAGCCGTGTATTTTGGACTGGAGTGGTAGGATTTTCAGGTTCACACAGACTTATTGTACTAGCTTTGGTCAAGTTTTTAACTTCTAATTTCAAATACACACAGTGTTGCAGTACCTGAAAGGAAGACTGCACACTGGAAAAGAAATGATTCTCTAAAAAAGACTGCCCATCTCAGACAATGCCGAACAGTTCCCTAGTACTAACTCAATGTAGTATCTGAGGGATTATTTATTTATTTATTTATTGTTGGGTTTTTAATTTGTGACTCTATGGCCTTTGGTAATAGAGATGGACAGATGAGAAAAACAGAGAAAAGACAGTGGATGTGCTCCCAGCATACTGCTCAGGTCTGTTTTAAGATAAAATCAGTAATACCCAAAAATGCCTCTGGATCTCCTCCCCTCTTCATAACTGAAGCTTTGAAGAACAGTTTTTCCATTACAGGCATCTATCTTTGGCATAAATTGCTTGCATTTCCCCTAGAAATATCTTAAGACAGCCTATCAATTTTCAAACAGATTTAACAGGCAGAGGTCTCAAGAGATGAGGTTCCTACCAGCTCTGTCAGGTGGTGGAGAGGGCACAGTTTGTGCCCCAGCAGCTGTTTCAAGAATACTGAGGAGAAAACAAAACCACAGACCTGACCACTGGGAGTTTCATATGAGTCATCACAGAGCCAAAGAGATGCAACTACTTAGGAAATCAGGCCTCATTACAATCCCCGCAGGTTTTTTTCCTTCTCTTCAACCCCTCCTAATGAATTCTCTAAACATATGCGGGAACAGTATTATAAGAAATGCAGCTTCTATCAACAGTACTTAATCTTGTTGTTACAAAACTTTGGTTAGAATACAGAAATATGGGCTTGGACTCACAGGACTTTAGCACTAGATTAACACACCCTTAATGTAGGTGTCTATCTGAACACAAACTCCTATTACAGGATACAAAGATTCAAGTGAAAGTGTATGGCCTGATCAGGGAATAACTGTCCTCTTGGTTTTCACCTCAGAATGAGACAAATCCTCCCCCAGTTTGCAAAGACTATAATGAAAACTGAGACACACACTTGGACTTGCAAACCAACACATATATTTAGGTGTCTTAGTACTGACCTGGATGTCACCTACAGTAATTTTTTTCAGACAAGAATATTTGACAACAGAATTATCCACAAACAGCAGATTACTTCTGCCATATGACCAAGTCTCTTCATATTCATCTTTGGTTCAACTGACCGCAAAGTAACACTAAGTTTCCTTTGCATACATTGTGCTAATTATTTATGCAACTCTCCTGATAGCATATTTTAACTGTTTCATCCTATGCTATTACTTGGACTTGGCATTTTATTTCAAAGATAGCTTGGGAATAACAAAATTTGTGATCTGCATTCAAGAGAATGTTCAGTGACAGAATTGTCACAAGCTCAGACTAGCACAACATAATGTAACTAGAGCAAGTCAGTTGATAGTTGCCATATAAACTATCTAATAACAAGACAGGACAAGCAGGCTGGTGTACCTGAAGTGGGAGACAGAATGGTAACCACAAGGGTAAATTTGCATAAATCAATGATGAAACCAAAACTAAGGAGAAAGGACTACTGAGTCAGATTTGACATACATGATTAGAAAAAAACATAATAAATACATCCCAAGGTTTCCATGGCCACGGTTACTGTAAGACCACTCTCTTTCTGGTGAGTCACAATAACATTGGAATGAGCTACGCAGCAAAACGGTGGAATCACTACTTCTGGAAGCATTCAAAAATGTCTGGATGTGGCACCTGGGGACATGGTTTAGTGGTGAACATGGCAGTGCTGGGTTAACAATCAGACTTGAGTCTGACTTAGAGCTCTTTTCCAACCTTAATGATTCTATAATTGTGAGACATGCCTGAAAACTGCAAAAAAGGTAACCACCATGCCCATGTTGTAATGCGCAGGGAGCTCTGGGCCAGTTAGCCTCAGTTCACAGAAAGTTATCAAACACAACTGATCACAGAAAGTTATCAACCCAAAGTTGTACAAGCACATGAAACAGCCGTTAACTTACCAGCAATGTCTTTCAAGGATCAGTGTTGGGCAACAATGTTCAATGTCTTCATTACGACTTGCACGATAGGACAGGAGTCACTCTCAGCAGGTTTGTGAACAAAAGGGAGGAAGACACATCAACTGAAACCCTGGAGGGTAGGGTTGCTATCCAAATGGACCTTGGTAGAGCTGCTATCCAAATGACCCAAATGGGATATACATGAAAGCCCAGGGTAAATGGAAAGTTCTTGCATCCAGAGCTCAGCAACCCCATGTAACAACACGGGCTGGGGGCTCAAAGGCTAAGAAGCAGCTCTCCAAAACACACACTAGTGATTAACAAGCTGAAAATGAGTCAGTAGTGAGCCCTTGCAACCATCAAGCCCAAGTGTATACAAACAGCATAAAAAGGAGTAGCTAGCAAGTTTTTGGGATGTGAGTATCTTCTCCTGCTTGGCACTGGAAAGACTGCACCTGGAGTACTGTGTCCAGTTTTGGACTCCTCATACAAGCACGACATCAATATACTGGAGAGTGTCAATTAGATGATATGGACCTGAAGCATGTGATGTACATCCAAAGGACAAGGAAAAACAGTCAAAGGTTGCAATGAAGGTAATTCCAATTGCAAAGGCTTACCCACATGCACACTGAGGATTATTAAATAATGAAAGAAGTTGCACAGAGAAGCTGTGGAATCTCCAACTGGAAAATACTTTTAGCAACCTGATCTACTTCACCCTTTTTGAGAAAGGAGCTGGACTACAATCTAGGGATAACCTATAGAAGTTGGACGTACGTAAATTCCTGAGATTGAACTCAGACACCTTAAATTGCCAAAATAATTGGTTGATGTAATTTCAAGGCTGCTGCTTATCAAAAATTACTGTAAATCATGGGGAGATCTTCATGGTTTGCAGGAAAAAAAAAAAAAAGGCCAGGGGGAAAAAGTATCTAGAATTATAGCCATTTTCCATCAAAAAAAAGTAAGAAGGAGTACCCAAGGCACTGTAGCCTGATTTTGCTCAACTGAGCCCACAGAAAAATCACAGGAGTATGTATTTTATATGTTCTTCTAATCATATAAAGGGAAAGAGGTTAATCTTGAATAAGAGACCAATTTGCCAATGGCAAATAGTGCTCAAGCAATGCAATCGCCTTCAGTGATAAAATACCTGGCTACAAGAATGAAAGAAAGAAAGTATGTAGATGTAATGCACATTGTCTTATTAAGAATTTTGGCACTGTCTCCCACTGCATTCTCCTTTCTAGGCTTAGGAAATTCAGGCTCAATAAAGTGACTTGCACAGTTTGAAAATTAACTGAATAAGCTTAAAAGACTGCTACTGGTTGTCAGCTGAATGCCAAGTAATCTTTAGTCAATACTGAATCCTACAAAGCCCAACGTTTTCATCAGGAACCTGAATGGTGAGACATAAAAAGCAAACAATGCTAAATCATCTGGAATGGTGGAGACAGCTGGAGTGGAGCTTCAGTTCAGAGGGTTGGTTTCCTTGAGAACCTTAAGGACCGGGCTAACAAATCCCTTACGAAACTCAAGAGCAGAAAGAAAGTACAGAGATCTGCCCCTGGAGCAGCCATGCTTCAGAAGCAGCTCAGAAGTAACTGGCTGAGCAACAGCCCTGCTGGAAAAGACTTTTGTCATGATGGATGACAAAGGCAACAATGCACTGTGAACTCAGCAAGGCAAACTATGTATCAGACTGGAATTTCAAAAGTAAGGCAAGTAGTTGTATGGAATTTACTCTTCCCTTCTACTCAACAGGTAATTAGGACATACCTGCAACACTGAGCCCACCCGTGTTCACCCCACCAGGTTAAGAACACAAGGAAACTTCAGAGGGTAAAGTAAATTTCCAGGCCAGAGGTGTAAGGAAAAGCTTTATAAATTGTGCTTTTTCAGTCTGCCAAGCTCTAATCAAATAGCAACATAGAGCCATTTGAAAGAGACCTGCAAAAGCAGCACAGCCCAACTTTGCCTTGCAATGGCAGATTGTAAAATAAGAGGCAATGGCCACAAATTGTGTTTTGACAGTTTAAGGCACGACAAAAAGATGAGTTGCTGAGGGAAGATTGCTAGGAAGGTGGCAGAACCTCAGTTGTTGGAGATTGTTAAGACTCAGCTGGACAAAATAGTAATTTTCATCTGAAGGATGGACTAAATTTTCTCCAGAGTTTTCTAGAAATCAACAGTATACAAACCTTATGGCTCTAAAACATCAGAAAGAATACAGTATGTGAGATACAACAAGGACCTCAGCCAATTCTTCTAGCACCTGAGCAAATGCAGAGTTTCATGCATACATTACATGACAATAACTAAGTATATAGGTCAGAGAAAAGGAATCTAAACTAGCCCAGTCCTCCAAAAACACAGGAAACTGAAGTAGATGTACTCTGTGGACTAGCTGTACCAGTTAATTAAAAAAAGAAACTCTGCCCTAACTGATGATTTTACATGACTGAATTCAACATCACAGTGCAAAAGAATAACTGGAAAAATAGTGAGATTCCTTCAGCTGTCTGCTGCGCTAAGGCTCTGACAATTTCCTGCAACAATATCCCCAGAGGAGAACCCTCCAGACCTGAGGTAAGCTCCTTGATTTGCAGACTGAACTTAGATGCTCATAGCTGAGACCTACAAACAGAAGGGACAGACTGACCGACCTGGTAAAAAAAACTGCAAAGAGGAACAAGGGAAGCGGAGGGAGAACATGATGTGTCAGACGAGGGACAGCACGACACAGGATGCTCAGCTCTCATCAAGGATTTATTTGGACAAACTACAAACAATGGATGCCAGATTGTCTAAGGGAAAACAACAAACATGGGCCAAAGACTTTGCAAGCTGTTGTGACACTAGTCACAAATCTTGACCAATTCTGTATAAGTAAAGCAGCAGCAGCAGCCAGTGGCACATAAAAATGAAACATTTCTTCATTGTACTTTCCAGTACAATTCTCTGTCAAAGTCATACACTAATTCCTTTTGCACTAGCTCTGAATTATGTCAGGTGTTATTTGTAAAAATGAGCAAAGCTAAAAAGTTAACATCTCAAACAAAGCAATGTAGTTATACAATATAACCCAATAAACCTCAAACATCTCTACATGGGGCAGTTCAAAGCAGCAGGCTGCTTTTCTCTAGAACAAGTGAAATAATTAGACAGCCTTGTTTTTAGGGATCACTCAATGACCTAGCAATCTTATGCTTTCATTTGTCTTGTTCCTGTATCATTTATCCACATGCCCCTCCCTCAAGCAGTACAACAGCTGAGGGAATTTCACTGATGACTGTGCAAAAATATCAGTGAAACGTGGGCATGAATAACATGTGGGTATAATAAATATACTTTAAGTATATGCTCTGAGATTGAACTGCAATGCTAGCAAAACCTTGGTCAAATAAAGGTAAGACTATCTATGTGACAGAACATAAAGCTGCTGCTGAAGTACAATGTCTACATGCTAAGAAAAGTTTCCAGGGGAAAAAAAACTATGCCAGGTCTCCTCTGACCAACAAATTTCAAAGGCAGACTCATGTCAAGAGAATCTTGTAAATAAACTTCCCCAGCTGCCTGCTACATTAGAAAGGCAAAGGCAGATAAATCAGTTTGGAAATCTAACTCAGCAGGAGAAAATTGTCACAAATACAGTAAAGTTTGCAAAGTATGCAATTTGTTTATTTATGTTGAACATCAGTACTTTGGGAGCCACTGGAAAAAACTGAAATGTAACACCATGATTACAGACTGGGTTAAAATCTGGCTGAAGTTAGAGGTGGGAATGTTATACTTCTCAAACAGGAATCCACCATGCTTAATTTTGGATACAGAGAAAAGTAACATTAGTGGTCTTCAAACTTCAGCACATATCAACACACAAAACAGACCACATTCAAAAGTTACGTGAATTGTGGGGGAGAAGACATGACCTTTTTGCTGCAAGGAAGAGAGAGAAGTATCAAAATATACTGAAGAAAAAAAAAAAGTGAAGGAACAGGTAATCAAGGACACACATACAAGAAGAAATTGAAAATAATATTGAAAGAGGGGAACATACACATGTAAATAGCTTTGTTGTGGTCTAAGGGTTTAGATAAAATGCCTGCTCACTAAACAAAGATGATGCTTCTTTGCCATTGGGTTCCTACTATCTCTAGGGAAAATGAGAATTTTGAAACTTTTCAAAAGAAAAAAAGAAGGCAAAAAATTATTTGGCTTTGCAACCACGTGTTCTATACTTTCATTTTTTCTCCTACTTCAAAAAAACTACAAGCCCACATTTCTGTTGGACAGCTGTTTAAGTCATACAGGTAATCTGGACAACATTCAATGAAAAACAAAAATGCAATAATTTCAGTTAATGGCAACATATATATTCACTTAAACCACAGCACCCAGAAGTTGAAGAAACTTGAAGAAACTTCTATCTTTCAGCAGCAGCAATAACAGGCAAAAGCAGTAAAAAGCAATTCTATTTCATTTTATATTCAATAACTCTTTTTCCAGCTCCTATCAAAATAAGATTCACTGCTCCATGGAGAGCACTCTTTTTTCTTGTTAAGTAATGCAAGGTTCAAAGAGCATAATGAATACTAATAAGAGGCAGGAATCAAATAAAAAATAAGTCAAAAAACACACACCAATACAATTAGCATCATGCTGCCCTTGATTTAACTTCCCCCATCCTCTTCTGTACTATTCAGTGTAAATCTCTCTATAGAACTAACTCTTATTTCTTGGTTTCTTCCATTTTTCCATGTTAATTATTCTCCTTTAACCTAAAACATGCTTCAAATTCAAAACATTTTTTTCTTCTCATTTTATTATTTCAATAATTGTATATTTTCATGTGTTCTTACATCAACTGTTTATCCCACCTTCAACTTAGCTCTCCAGCTCTTGTCCATTTTCCTGATTTCTAACAAGGACATAAACCAATTACTCAAAATCTCATCGACTCACAGTAGACCAACTTACTAGTCCCAACAGCATTTTCCAGTAATCTCTCAACCTGTGTTATGACCTCCTCCTTATGTTTACTGCAGTAACTGTACATTCTGATATTAATTTACCCACCTAAACAGATCAGGAAGGCACTGTGAACAGAGACATGGAAACAAACTGTATGCAGCTCTGTCCTGTGCAGAGGACAAAGGAAATCCAACAGGAGAACCGATCACAGGAGACATGAATAAAAACAGGTAGCATTAGATCCCTTTCTGAGTCACTGCAGCAACAACACTGCCTGTACTACTAATATGAGGCCTGGAGTCTAAGTCCTTCCCAGTCAGAACCACTGGTGATGTTCCTCATTCTGCTGATCAGGGGGACAGGACAGAGAGTTGAACAGTCAGGCTGGACACAGTGGTGCTGCAGCCAAAAGGTTTTTCTCAGAACCAGTGCTGCAGGAAGGCCTGAACATACCAGTGCTCTGACATACAGACATACAGTTCTGGTCACAAGAGGATCCAAGCCATTCTGGGAACACTCCAGTGTGCTCCTCACAACACCAGGAACCCTGCTAATTACTCTATTACAGCATTTTGCACAAGGGCCCAGCTCCTCCCATCAAGATAAAGCCTGACAACACATGACTACATATGAATACATACATGACCAAAGCCTGTGCTCATCACAGGTGCAAATAAGAATCCAGTTATTTCGGGAGGTAGAATTTGAGGAGTCACACTTCCACAGAAAGTTTATATCACTAAAGTATTCTTTTAAAAAAAAATAATATTTGAGTAAAGAATTGGTAAAAACAAAAGACAGTGGGAATGGGATTTAAACAGAAGCAGGAGATGAGATGGAAAAAGGAAAGAACCAAATGAACACCATGGTTACTGGCAGCAGAATGACAAAGCAAGGACACTGAGGAAAGAAAGAAGGATACTGATGAAAGAAACCCTGCCAAACTTGAAGCTGTAGCATCTCTGGTTAGAGTTGTTCTGGCACATCAGGATTACCTAACATATGGCAACAGGGCACTTACCACACAGTGCAGGGCTGTGTGGGTGGTTGTGCAATCCCAGCTAGGTAAACAAACAGTTCTCTCATTCATTTCACTACTGACTAGGTACTCAGGCTGGTATTCATGTGAAAAGTCGGATTTGTTTCGAGCTCAATTCTTCATTAAGCTCAGATCTTTCATATTACACCTTTTTTTCCCTATTATGAATGTTTTTTCATCAGAAATTTACTTCTCCTAATATAACCTGTTCACAAACCTCACAGGACATCTAAATGTCATCATTCAAAGTGTACGCAGGAATCCAATTCTGTCAAACATTTTACTGAAAATTCACAGTGTTACACAGTAGTTTGTCAAGAGCAAAAAAAAAAACCATACTTACATTGCTATTACCAGCATGCCTGATTGAAATAAGTGACAACTACCTGTCCTCCATATCCTGTAAATGTGTTTTCTGCACAAATGCATGCACAGCTGAAACCTTGAAATTCTGCTTCTAATATTTCGTAATATTAGATAAATAACGTAGAGATTATCCAAAATGGGGATCATCCTTTTTTCCAGAAAAGGTGCCTTAATTATAATAAATGAGAATAATAGAAAAAACAGGGACATTTAAAAGAAATCAATGCTATCAATAAAACAAACAACAACAAAATAGTGAGAAGAGTGCAATTAGGAAGCTTTTGAGTAAATTTTGTCAAATTTACTGGTAAATTCTTTGTCTTGGCAGTCATAGTGGTAATTTTGTTTTACCATTACCCATACACAATTTATTGTAATTGCCTTGACACAGATAAATAGGTAATGATGGATCAGTATCTACTCTAATTTAAAAACACTAGGAAACACTAAATAGAAGTAGCAGGAAGCATACTGAAAGCCAACAGAGGTGCCTCCCGAGTTAGTGGATATTTGACCCACAGAACTACTTGAGGCTGGATGTTGGGAAAACTAGAGTTCCACATGGGTCAAAGGCAAGGATGAGTTGATGGATAAATCCACTATGGATCTTTAAGACCTCAATACAACTGTTCCAGAAAGTTCCTGGGCTGTAGTTTGTTGAAAGCTGAGTGGATACTTATGGAGTAGAACTAGGTAAAGTATGCTTGCCTTTTTCACAGGCATCTGCTTAGGATATTGTCAAAGACTCGCGAAAAAAATCCCTGATTTCGATTGCTTTTATACAATCCTTGTAGTAATTCCATGATGGAAAATATTCTCAGTGCTGTCGCTTACTCAGTTCTGTAAATGCGTGGCCACTTCCCTTACTGACATCATATAAGCAAGAGCCACAAGAAAACAGGTAACTGCAATAATCCTAATTAATAATTAAATGCTTCTAGTCTCTGAAATACAAAGAATATAGATTTATATCCAGATTCTGTCACAGGCCCATGCAGATGGACTCTCACATTTAACTGGACATCACAAAATCCCAGAGGGCCAGGAACAACACCTTAAAAAACAAACATCTGCATTATCCCAGCCATTGAAGTCTTCTCATGATAAGGCTTTATCATTATACTTCAGTTGCAAGAAAAGAAGCCGTCTCATCACTTTTGCAACACAACAAAAAACCTACCCGTAAGAAAGCTCCCAACAACTGACGTGCCTCAACAGCACTTGATCTTTAGCTTAATTTCTTTAACCACGCATTTCCATACCAGTATTTACACAGCTTCCCTGAACCTGCTGCTCACCTCCTGTCTGGCACAGGCGTTTCTCCTCTTCTGTAATAAACACAGGCTTGAAGGCAGGTGCTAACGCTGGTGATGCTCTGGGAGCAGTCCTGAGAGCCACCCCGACAGACAGCGGGTTCCCGAAGGGTGTGTGCGCCTGCCAGCCTCGCTGCTTTTCCAAACCAGCAGCTCCTCTACTAAAACACACTTCCTTCCACCTAAAAAGTCTCATCTCACTTCTAACTCCTAAAAATTTATAACCTTATTTTCCTCTTTTCCTACTTACAGGCCCTTCAGGTCACAGACTTTTCCTTCATTTCTTGTTTTATAACGTGCCACTTAGATAACAAGCACCAGTCAGGCTCCGAGAGATGCTTCACAGAAACACGTGCTGACATACAGAAAGAAAACCCTACAGCAGCATCACCTCAGTTATTTTCTCGAAAAGGAGACACCGCTTAAGGACTCGTTTCCTGAAGTCTCCTCCCAATCCATGGCAAAACAAGTCAAGGGAGCACGTACGAAGCGTTGCTTACTGCACGGGGTGTGTTACTCCATCCCCAGCCGCACGCCTGCAGATAACCAACGTTATTTGGCGGAACAGGGCTCCACGGACCTGACACCCGACACAGAAGGGATGGGGACACCTCCCTGCCGGGCGAGGCTCCGGCTCAGCCCCGCGCAGCGGCGGGGGGAGGGCGAGCGGCCGCCGGCCCGGGGAGGCTCTGGGAGCCGGCACAGGGGCAGGGGACGGCGGGGCAGGGCCCTGCGACACGTACCTTCGCCGTCCGCGGGCTCCGGCGCTCGGCACGGCGGCGGCCGGCGCTGTGTCTGCCGAGGCCGGGCGGAAGCAGCCGGCGAGGAGGGGCGGGGGCGGCCGGGCCGCTCCTTCCGCCGGGGCCGCGCGGGAGCGCCGAGGGCGGGCGGGTCCGCCTCCCGCTGCTCCGGGAGAGAAGGGGAAGGGAGGAAAAGGGTTTCCCTGCCCGAGCCTGGCGTTACCTGTCACCGCTCAGCCGTCCCCGCTTGGGAACGGCGGGACCGCGAGCGAGGAGCACCCGAGACGCGCGGCTTGGGCGGGGGGTTTCCTTCAGCCTGTCCTTCACGATTGCCCAAACCTCGCAGTTTCTTTGGGAATTCTGGCAAAGAAAAAAAAAAAAGATACTTTTGGAAGAGCAAAATAAGCCAGGCTTCCTAAGAAATGGCATCATCCAGTCATGTTCATCCCTCAATGTGTTTGAAGGATAGAATCACAAAATCATGGAATCATCAAGGTTGGGAGAGACCTCCAAGATCCTACAGTCCAACTGTCAGCTCAGCACTGCTGGGAACCCCCGAATCACTAAACTACAGATGCCTCTTAAACACCTCCAGGGGTGGTGACTCCACCATCTCCCTAGGCAACCTATTCCAATGCCCGACCACGCTACCAGTGAACATTTTTTTTCTAATGTATAATCTGAATCTTCCCTGTCTCAGATAAAAACCATTTCCTCTTGTCCTCTCACTGAAGGCAGTGAGAGACCACCTCCACCTCATTACAACTTGTCAGGTAGTTGTAGAAAGCGATGATGTCCCCCTGAACCTCCTTGAGACTAAACAAACCCAGCTCCTTCAGCCATTCCTCATAAAACAGGTTTGTAGAATTACAATGAGCCGTGTTACCCTTCGCTGGACGCACTTGTGAGGCCTTGGAGTCAGAACAGATGCTCTATGAAATGTTGGTGCCTTGTGTGGTCAAAATCAAGTAAGACTTCATAGCCATTTGGAAATGACTGCTGTGATTCTCACTCTGTGTGATGGTGATGTGCTCAGTGCTTTTCTGGAGTCTGCAGGTTTAGCAATTCTCACCTCTCAGAAAGGGTACAGTAAAATACAAGAGATCTAGAAAGTGTGCCAAAGTTTTTCCCAGATGTGAAATTCTTTCATATAGTGAGCACTAAATAAAATGGAAGCTGGAAGACAAGCTGATGAGAGAAAGAGCTTGGGGAAATAATGACAGTAGTTTGTGAAACCAAATTGAATGGACAGTGATTCCTCATTGTGATTTCCAATGCAAAACCTGTGGAAAAAATTCATAGGCAACAGTTTTAGAACAAGAAGTACTTTAATGTAGTCTTAAACTTCATTGGAAATGTAACAGATTCCTAAAATTTCACAGGAATTTGCAGAAAGATAAGGCAGGTTTATGAGAAAGAAATCCACTAGGAATTATTAAACATGAGAATACTGCTTAGTATGCTTAAAGTAAAGGAAGACCTGAGAAGAGTAATTCTTCTGGAGATTGTACCAGGGAAGTAGCCCAACGTGCTTGCCTTTTCCTTACCACAACTGTCGGATGCTGCCAAAGGCAGAATGGACTGATGGCCTGATCTAATACAGTTTCCATGTTCCTATTTGCAACAACATTCACATCAAGTCCTGCAGGTCATTTGTTATTCCAGAGGTCAATTTGTCTAATGTGCATTTAATATATCGAAGAATCATCTAGGTGCTTGAGCCACTGTTGATCAGACTAGAACATCTGATTAAACTCTATGAAATTTGATTGTCAGCAGCAGACAAGCTCATGGGTGAAATTAAAATAATGACTACGTATATTTAATTTTATATGAAGTTGGTAACTTCCCATAGTGAAGTCACAAGAAATATTCTTTTTTACTTTGTAGAAGAGGCACTTTACCCTGGTCTGTGGGCAAAAGGAAACTTAAGTAGGAAAAGATCATTGTTCTACATCTCTGTGGAAAAAAATTAACTTGACATAGTGTTGGTTGTCTCATTTTGCCCTTTTGTGTGGGTACCTGTGGACATTGTGATATGCCTTTAAGTATGTCCCTGACATAAATGGCAGCAATAGTATTTTAGTATGTATTCCTCTATTATAAAACTAGAAAAGCCAACTGCAATCTTTGGGAAATGGAAGTTGATTGGAGGTTTTATATTTTTGGTATCCATTGCTCTTATGTAATTTTTTAATTATATCAAATCATAGTACAGCAAACAGAAAACTTTGAGCATGGGAATGGTCTAACATAGAGCAGTGGTCCCAGAGTTTCTGGACATGCACAGTCTTTGCTTAAACAAACAGCACCCTAGGAAACAGTGAGCTTAAGGTGGCTCACTCTCATAAAAATTTTGCTGTGTCAGGGTGGAATAGAATAAGTGCTATTTTAATTAAGTGCTATTTTAATTCAGGGATAGGGAAAAAGTAGAATTTATGTTAGCAAAGCTTGGGGAAGTGCTTTATAAGGTCAGATTTTCATGAGTATTTCGCATTACTTCCCTAGTTATGTGTTTACTGCTACATAACACAGGACCAGCGAGTGTCCTTCGGAGCTGTCCTAGCAGCCTTTGCACCCTCACCCATCACGTACTCTCACACTGCATGTAATCTAGATTTTGTGAAATAGAGAAATCACAGTGGATTTTGCAATAGTCTGTACATTTTTCAGGCACTTATGAATGAAAAAAAACCTCTACACAATATAACAATTTTGTCTAATGGCCGCAGTGTTACCACCCATGTCCAAAAGAAGACTGGGGCCAAGTACTAACAAGTGTAGATGTGGCCAGGCCGTGGCCCCTTGGCTGGTTAAGGGCCCCGGTGCTGCTTCATTTAACTGCAGGGTCAGGGCCTCTGACAAGGGCCAACTAGGAACATTTCATATAGCCAAGTACCAGGCCTTGAGGAGTATTGGTGTTGAAACAAACAAGCCTGGAATATTTTTGCTGGCATCAAATGAGAGGCACAATGGCATTCAAACAGCTTTGAGGAGTTAAGTTGGTAGTATCTCCAAGCACCAAATAAATCTGCAGGAGATGGGTTCTTCTGGCCAGGGCCCTGGAGGCCATCTGCTGTGGACTTGTTTAGTAATGTAAATAATACAATAATTGCTATGACCTATATATTCAAGGCTCTTTTCATAGTTCAGTTCAAAATACTTAATCCAAAGAAAGCACAATGAATGTCCAATCAAAATATAAAATGCCCTTTACATGTCAACAGTTACAGGATAGCAAATCCTGTCAAGGAACAGATGTAAGTGTCTTTGTTAGTGTTGCCCCACAGATGAGTGGAAATTAATTTTCAGGCAGCAGAGACAGAAGAAAAGTGCATATATATACAGAGTTTGCTGAAACTGTGTACATACATGAAAAAAGTTGCTAGTAAAAATTTGGTTCTTGAAAGTACCCACTAGTGTAAAATGTATTTGTAGTTAGCTGTTAATGCAGCTGTGTGTACTGGAACAACTCACACGGCAACTGCCTCATATTTAATAGCTGCAAACTGTAATATGAAATAAAACATTGAATTTCATGAAAGTAAATTCCATTTATAAGTACATTTGAGAACTAGTTAAGATTTGTTGTTTCTTTTTCTCCTGGCCTTCCCCTGTTGCTATCTAAAACTGACCATGAGAACTGTAAGTCATGAGTCACACCAGTGCTTGGCCAGAAATTTTCTGGTGTTTCAGAGAGCGCAGGCTTCAGCTCGGGTACAGAATTTAGTCTCTTGTAAAAAGCCAGCTCTAGCCCTAACTATTGCCTAAATCCCATGAATCCCATTTTTTCTCAGCCTTTGCAGAATAGTGTATTTTATTCTGAACTGCTATTTATGATTACTCATATGTGGTCTCTCTTGAAGCAATCATAGACCCATATGCAGAGTTAGAGGGAGACAATGAAATAGAAACCGTTGGAAAGTGTTGAACATTCCAGACACCTTTCTACACTTTTTCATTCCTGTTATTGATGGGACCAACTACTTTACCCTTGAGGTGAATATACTGCAAAAACCTATTGTGGTAATGTTTGTGTTTTAGTCCCTATGCAGATAGTAAATTAAAATTATTTCTGCTTCAGCCATTTTAAAGAAATTAAATTATTCTTCTTTACAACAGGTTTTGCATAAGTTTGGCTACATTAAATCCCCTAAAAAGTCATGTATATTTTGACTGTATCTTTGATAGTAACACAATATTCTTTATATTCTAAAACCCTATTGTTGGTGAAATAAAATCTGTGACTGACTTTTAATTTAGTGCTGTCTTATAACTTTCACTTAATGTACGTCAGTGTTGCATGAAAAAAGTTTTGACATTTTGAAACCCTTGTTCTCCCTTTCCCTGCTACCTTTATACCGGTGCATTACTTTTTAGGGCAGAGTAGGTAACTTTGATTTTCTATTTGCTTGTGTAATTTTGGAAAGAGATGTAGTTCCAAAACAAACATAAAGTTTAGACATCAAAAGAAAGAGAGGTCAACCTGTCTACTCCTGAGTGTAGCACAAATAGAGAACAGAGTACCTGGACAAGTGTAGGTACATAGATATACTTTTAGTCTACAAGTAAAGCATAGGACAGACAAAACAAAATGCTTATTTTTCTACTTTTTACCAGCACTTTTAAACTACACTTACAGATTCACAGACTCACAGAAGGATGACATTTGAAGGGACTCTGAAGATGGTCTAGATTGATCCCCCTGCTTAAAGCAGGGTCAGCTGCAGCATGTTGATCAGGGCTTTGTGACCATCTGGGTTTGAATCTCTGCAGGAGCAGAGACTCCACAGGTTTTCCAGGCAACCTCGTCCAGAGTTTGACCAGTCTCATTGTAAAAAAGTTGGTTTGGGATATTTCAATTTTTTATTTTAATTCCTGTATTTCTGTTTGTGCCCACTTCCTCTTATCCTGTCACTGGCTCCAGTTTCTTTACTCCCCTACATCAGACAGTTACACCCATTGATAGGAGCTCCCTGAGATTTCTTCAGGTTAAACAGTCCCAGCTCTCCCTGGCATCTATCCCTCAGTCATCTTTGTGGCCCTTTGCTAGACTTGCCCATGTAAGTCCATGTCTCTCTTGCACTGGGAGCCCATCACTGGACACGGCATTCCAGATGTGGCCTCACCACTGCTGTGTCGAAGACAGGGATCACTGCTGTCAGCCTCCTGGCACTGCTTTTCCTAGTGCTGCCCTGGGATACTGTTGGCCTTCCTTTGTTGCAAGGATGCATTGCTGGCTTACAGTAAAATTGTTGTCCAACAGGACCCCCAGGTCCTTCTCTTCGGAGCTGCTTTCCAGCAGGTTGGTCCCCAACATGCACGGGCATGTGGGATTATGTCTTTTCCTGGTGCAGTGATTCATATTTTTCCTTGTGGAACCATGTGATGTTCTTCTGTGCCCACCTCTGCAACCCATCAAGGTTCCT
Source organism: Lophotriccus pileatus (assembly GCA_035583135.1). Classification (NCBI taxonomy): domain Eukaryota; kingdom Metazoa; phylum Chordata; class Aves; order Passeriformes; family Tyrannidae; genus Lophotriccus; species Lophotriccus pileatus. The sequence continues at coordinate 106,331,837 of JAWWES010000115.1, forward strand.
TTGAATAGCAGTATCTCCACTGCAGTCCTTCCAGTTTTGCTGAGGGTCTACCGTGTTGTCCCAGTCATGAATGCGGTGGTTGAACTGTACTGGTCCCAGTATCAACCCCTGAGTGCACTGTTGGTGAGTGGCCTTTGACTGAACTTGGTGCCACTGATCACTGGCCTTTGAACCCAGCAGTTGCTGATATTTTGCCATGGTTTCTGGCAGCTTGCTAATTTGCAGCGCATCAGATTTTCTCACACTTTGCGTGAGAGCGCCTCGGATGGCTCATCCCTTATTCTCTGATTAATTCCTCTGTCTTTTCATTTTACTCATGTTTCTGACTTTATAGGACTTTTTTTTTCCCCTGTAGAGAAGAAGGGAAACTCATTCTGGCTAATTGCTATTTTCCGTCAATAGTGGAGAAGCTTTTCCTGTATGCCTCCCTCCAGAATGCTGCCTGGGCACAGACTTTGCAGAGAGTCTCCATTTCTGTAACATTATTTTTTCCCTGCAAGCTTCTAAAAGATGGCAGACTTTCCTTCTGGCTTGTAGGCAGCCACATCCCTCCAGTTTCTGTTTTTATCAGTCAGGTTCAGGGCAGGTGCAGTTACTATGTAATTTGGAAAAAGGGAGGGGAGGAGGCCAGGGATTGTGATCTTTGTTTGTTGCATTGCCGTACTTACCTATTTAAAAATACAAAAAATATGGCAATGATACAAATGTTAGTCTGTGGGTTGCTGGCACATGACAAAAAAAAAAAAAAAGGTAGATTACATTTAAGGAGTAAATGAGATTGGTAAAACACTGGAACAGGTTGCCCAAATAGGTGGGGGATGCCCCATCCCTGAAAACATTTCAGGTCAGGTTGAACAGGGCTCTGAGTGAACTGATCTAGTTGAAGACATCCCTGCTGATTGCATGGGGGTTGAACTAGATGACCTTTAAAAGTCCCTTCCAGCCAAACTGGTCTATGATTTGATGTTTCTATGACTGACAACAAACTCCTGTTAAATCGCAAGCTATGTGGAAATAATAAAACCAGGCAATTCCATTTCAGCGATGTTCTATGTTCAACAATGTTCTGTGTTTTCCTTTATAGTCTTGGGGAACCTGTTGTTTTGGTTTTGGGGATTTTTTGGTTTGTGCTTTTTTGGAGGGGGTTACATTTCAAGTAGTTGCTATTTTCATTACAATTATTTTTGAATAGCACAGAGATTGGGTTAGGCTGTTACCACAGCTACTGAGCTCTCGGCTATTTTGCTGTTGTGGCCAGTTATGCAGTTCACTCTGTTTGCAAGGTCATTGGAAACTGGATTCAGGTGTCTAAATGTAGCAATTTAGAGCTATTTGAGATGTCCTTGTGCCCCTAAGACATCTGCAAGGGCCTGGCACAGATGAGACAGGACCTATTAGGCGCTTTCTGGTCTGGCAGCTGGTATCCAAACATCTCAGGACACACCAACACACACTAGGACATCTTGGCTGGGACTTTTCTGCATGTTTCTGCAACAGAATTCTGTCCCAACACTCAGCCATCCTTGAGTGAATTTCAGGGAGCAGCACCATCTTATCAGTTGAATTTAAAAAACCTCTAAAATTAACAACATTTTCAAATTTGCCATTAAATTCATTGAGTTACTATGTCTGAAAGAGGGCAGAAGAAACATATATGCATATTGACAGCTGTACATGTGGAATATGATTGCATATGCCTTGGGCTGGGATCCTTGGGAAGGCTATAAAAAGGTCTTTAATAAGACACGCAAGACATGGACAAAAGACGCGGGTAAGAAATAAAAAAGATTGTGTATTTACTTAAGAAAACATTTCAATTTGCGAGCTGGGAAGGACATGCACTAGACTGTGTTTTGGAGAAAAAGCAGCATTGTCTTACATTTGATGTATTTTTAGAATCTAAACAGCCTTTGTTACAGAAGTGGCATTCTTGCACTGAGTTTGAAAGTGTTAACTACCCTCAGCATAAATGTGCATTAAAGCTGCTCTTGTTACACATGAACTGAAGCTGGGGGCATTGTACTCATGTAAGTGCCGAACTTTCTCCACTAATTCCTGGGCAGGAGCCCTGTAATCCTCTGGGAAGGTGTTTTGACAGTCCGTTTCATTGCTGAAAGCTGTGCTGAAAGGAATTTCCTGCCTTAGATTTCAGAGGTCTATTGGAATTGCTTGCCTTACTGGGAGACTGACTCTTCAGCAGGCAGGAGGGAGGTGGCTATGGTAGGGCAAGTCTTGCTTCATGAAACTTGGCCTCACTGCAGCTTCCAAGATAAAGAATAGAAATTGGTCAGTTCTTTCTTCAGACTCAGAAGTCATCAGCATTTTTGAACTTTCTGCCTCCCTTTCTGTTTCTCTTGTGCCGTCTGTATAATATAAATAGAACAAGGGTGTTCAAGAATTTGTTATCAGCTTTTTCTAGGTCATATTTCTGAAGACCTCACAAGCATCACGCTGCCATTTGCCAAAAAATTAACATAAGATAAAGTGAAATTCCAGTATATGGTTGGAAGAGATCCAACTGAGTGCAATGTGTAAATAATCAGATTTTCAGCTTCTGCCCTTTACTAAAGGTGTTTGTTACAACCAGTTCTTTATTATTTTAATATCTCATGCAAATTTTTTGATCCAAAAATTCTTCCTTTCTCAAACAAAATAGTAAAAAAATGTATGATTTGCTAAAACACACCGGGTTTAATATTAAATTTTTTTAATAGGCTTTCATACTAATAACATTGCAGTATCTCTATTTTAAATGTTACATTGCTAAAAAATGTCAAGGGAAATTAGAAGTTATAAAAATTAACACTTTTTTTGGCTGCTGAAATTCAAATTCAATTGAATATAAACATTTATAATTTTTTCCCCCTTGAAACTGAGACCATAAGAAGACAATCAGATCTTTCACAGCTGCATCTAAGTCTAGATATAGATTTATTTTAAGCACAGAATGCTGTTACTGTTGAATCTTTTATATGTTTATCTTCACAATATCCCTGTCAATATAGGAATTGCTATTGTTTTTCCATAGAAAACAAACACATCAGTTGCGCTAGGTACTGAAACAACTTTAAAGTCTAACCTGACTAGAACAATGTATTTTTATACAGAGCTGGCCTCTTGCATGAGTTTTCAAAGATGTGTTTGAATTATTTGTGAAAATCAAAATTCTATAATATTCCCAAAACTGAATTCACGTTATCAGGAGTGAGTTAATTCTTCTATCCAAAGCAGTACAATGTATGAAACACTTCCTTTGTGCTAGCACTGAGGAGGATTTGTCAGAATAAAGTTTTCCCTGGTTTGGAAGACACACTGTTGTGAATCTGAGAAGAGAGGCCGCTGTTCCCAAGCTACCATGTTCTCTGGGTACTCAGGCCGAATCTTGCTTGGCTACAACTCTCTCTGTTTTTTTTTTCTACCTATATTTTTCTGGCAGATGATGAACCCCAGCAACTTATCCAGCACAGTCCCTTCTTTGTTCAGTTAACCCCTGTGCTGGCAGGTACCAGTCACAGGAGCAAATGGGTAGGGTTTATGTGGGGTTTGTTAAAGCTGGCAGATACTGAGTATTAGTAACTTTTGAATCAGCACCACGAGCCTCTGATTGCTTATGCTAAAATCCTCACTTTGGAAGAGAACAGAAATTAGCAAAATAAGCTTTTAGATGGGTTTGGGGGAGTCTTCTGTTTCAAAGGTTGCCTTTTCTTCCACTGCTTTTAAGAAAAATTTAATTAAGCTTTAATATTCTGGGTACCTTTTTTTTAAAGTGTAGTCTATGTTTATATTATTTGTCTAATAGTATTTGTATGAAGTGGCCACCACCTGCATTTAATTTATCTTGTGACATGTCTTTCCTGCCCTGATCTAAAATTCTTCAGAAGACAGAAGAAATGACTCTTTTCTGCTTGGACTTTCCTGGCTAGCTCCAGTTTGATTGCTGTGGGCCTCTTAGAGCCTAAACAGATAGCATACACCCAGCACACAGGTTTTTAACTAATTACTAATATTCCTAGAGCACTTTGAAGAGAAAAAGTACAATACATGTGTTAATTATTATTAAGAACCTAGCTTTGAACATCGTGTTCTGATATGAAAAATGTTAGTGAGTCCTCACCAAATCGTAGCATTATAAATGTATTTCATTAAGAGATCATTAAGACATTAAAAGACATCATTATTAATCTATACATGATCTAAGCTTGGCAAACCTCTGTAATCCAGACTCATTATATTAGCATGAGTGCCTTTCCGGCCAAAAAAGTGCTGAGATTTTGCATGGTAGCGTTTCCATTTATCAACGATATTACAGATGAAATAAAAACTCTGATTTTTGGAAAATCTCCCTTTCTAGTCCCATTACTTTTTCCTGGGCTTGATATAGTGCAGTTGTTGTTTCTGGCATTAATGTCTTTTAGGTTCAGCGTTGCACACATTATTTGAATTGAATAGTCATATACATGAAGTGAAAAAGATCTTCAGCAGGCTCTATCCGGGGGTTTCTTGGATGTGCATCAGTGGATTTTGTGGGAGAAAAAATCCTTCTGGTAAATAAGAGTTATATGTGTTCTTTGATAATGTGTTCTAGAGAAACTTAATTTTTCTAAATTATTAATTGTGATGTGTAGCACAATAAATAGACTGTTGAAAATCACGGTGATTTTCTTTAAAGTATATACAATAAAAAAAACCCTATTAAGTGATAAGCTTCCAAAGTAAAAAATCCTCAAAGAAATCTGCTAAGAAAAATCCAAGAAACCCAATGGGCTGCCTTTTCAGTTTTCCTGAAAGCTTTTATCTGTCATTTATAAATGCACAGTTGTTTCTTAATTAGAGCTTTTCTGCTTTGAAAACTGAAAGTGTGGCCAGACACTCACATGTGAAGAAAAACCCCAGTTTTCTTCTTATTGCAATGTATTTCTCTAAAATACAATAAGAAAAATGAAATATTTTCTTAAAATGTGAAAGCAGATTTTCAAAATAAATTCAATGCTTCCAAATGTGAACATGCATTTCCTGGGATAAGTTGGTGTGCTATAAGAAAGCTGATAAATTTTTAGAAAGAGGTTAAATCAATCTAAAGGAAAATGTGCCAATTTAATATAATGTGAGATGCACAAGCCCCGTTTTGCATGTAATTGCAATATTGTAATGGTACAGTGCAATCATTATGTCACTATTCTTGCTTATAAATACTGAAGTGTTTCACCAAAATCATCTACTCTGGCCAATGTATTTACTTCACTGTAAAATGCATTTTATTCAGAAGAATGCACACACTCACATATTAGTTCTTTTGATGTTATCAGTTAATATACTGAAGTGCATAGATATGCAGCACTGGAATTTGCAAAGCTTCTAAATGTCTAGTTCTATGTATATAGTTAGAAATCTAGGGATTTTACCTCTGATTTCCTTTAAGCTTTCTGTAATAGAGGTCTGGTTAATGTACTGGCTTGGAAAATACTTTCTTTTCAGTTATGGAAATTTATGCTTAATATCAGATGCTAAGTGAAAACTCCTTTTGAGATTTAGATCCAGATTCAGATGCAGGCATCTAAATTGAGATGCCTACAATATAGCCATCTATGTATGACCTAGGTAAGTAACAACTGATTCAGTTGTCAGCACTTGAGTGTCTGCTGCCACCTGAGATGGCCTTGGGCATATGAGACAACTACTTCTGGCTGACAGATGTGATGGAGGATCTGTGGGAGCTCCTTGACCTTCTGGGGAAGTGACAGGAGGCAGGTGGAACACTCTGGGCATCACACATGAAGCCTGTACACAAGGAACTGACCAAGGTGTCTACTGTCCGGTGATGGTATTGAGCAGATCTCCACTGGCTATAGTAGGAGCTTACACATCTAGCTGACTGGTAGACACTTAGAGGGTACACATTCCAGCCCATGTGTCTGAATCTGAATTCCACTGCTTGGGGCTCCATTCAGTTGCCTACAGATATATCACAGCTGTTTGAGATGCTTTGCAATATCTGTCACATCTACCTTCGGTTGGAAGGCGAGACAGACAGTGTAGGGAGAAACAGTGCCTTCCTTAATCAAGCAGCAACTATATGCTAGACTGTAAATCCTCTGTCTAAAATGATATGAGAGGCCAAATCCAGCTCCTTATATTTACAATAAAGAGGCATATTTTTGTCATCAAAGCACTTCTAGTTTCCAGAAAAAGACATAGAACCTTCCTTCAAAACCTGAGCATAGTGTGAAAAGTTTCTCTAAGTAAGTGGTGAAGAGTCTGCAGATAGGAAATACATTTGAGGTACTTGGGAGAGCATGTCATGATGATACTATTTAGACTGTGACAGTTGTATTGGAAGCTGTGAAATGTTGCTGTTTCTTCAACAGAATAACAGGTCTATCAACCACAGAATTTGCTATCAGCACTACAGTTTTGCAATGTAAAAAAAAATCCACTAGAGGCTCTAGTGGCACCAGCCAAGTGAGTTCAGTCTTATTTTCAAAGGTGACATAGCACTTTTAGGTTGAGGTTTTTGTCATTGTTATACAGTGCCCTATTAGAGATTCTTGAGTGGTTTCCAAAAAAGCTGGCAGGCCTGTACAGCACAGCCCTTCTGAAAACTGATACCCACAGTTTCGTGGCTTTAGCCAGACATATTTTGACAAATATTCTTGAGTAAGGCAGAGTTGACAACTGAAAAAAGATGAATATTTTCTCCAAAACGTTATGCTACAAGAATCTTAGTGCTTCCTGCAAAATAGAAATTGAGAAATTGAATATTCTTTTTATTTTACTTTCCTGTTTGTAAATAATATTAAGTGTACTATGCAAATAGGATCAAAATAATATCCTTTATTATTATGAACTTTTTAATGATGCAGTATTAATATTTTCTACCAGTACTTAGAATCTTTGTACACAAGAAGGCCTGCCTAGTGTAAATGAATTGAATATATAAGACCTGCGCTTTTGGTCACAGACCGACTGGCTGAGTCATTTATTCCAATCAGATCAGTCAAGTCATAGTTCAGTGTTACAAAGCACATTCTCAGGTTGAGTATCAGATAGCAGACTAATATGCTGCAGATTACATTAATCGTACTTGTTATCTTTTCCTTTCTGCCCTTTCTTTCCTATTTTTTGTGGGTTTGATTCTATGTTTGTTTTCACTGTTCCATAAGAAAGATTACAGGACATAAACTGTAATTATATATATGCATATCTCCTATATCTCATTTACTTATGACTGGTGTTTGAACTCCTGGTTTCTTTGCTGTATTATGTACACTTAGTAAAGAATAGTTTAAAAAAAAGCCCAGCCTTAACTGATTTATAAGCTTTTATGCTTATCACTCTGAACAAAGCTTGAGAGCACTTGGCTATGATATTAAACATGTAGTCATGGTTGAATAAAGACTTCTTTAGTCAGCATGCACTTAGGTTTTAATGTCTTAAGCCGCTATGCATCAGGCCCCAGAGCAGCAGCAATGTCTTTTGTATAGAAGTTTCACAGTTTCACAGTTAAGGTATGTACCTTACAAATAGGATGGGGACTGAAAAGTTATCTCATAGTCTAAGGAATTTTGCTAAACACAAAGATGTCTGTCAGCTGACGAGAGAAGGAAGAAGTAAAATGGTTCATATTTTAGCTCTGTTGTTGAAGCTAAGACATTGTGGACCTGTGAATGAGAAAGTAATGTGGCTGGAGGGAGAGGAAGAACCAGGAACCCTGATTTTGCAGTTTACTCAATTTTCACTGCTAAGGAATATAGAAACTGATTTTACATTGTCCAGTGACTGTCTAACATAAACAACAGTCTCAGAGTCGGCGTCTGTTAATCCCAGCAGAGTTCTCTTTTATCTTTGCTTTTGGGCTTCCTTATCAATCCTACTTGTTAGTGTGGCTTCACTTTTTATGATGACCAGATGTTCTACTGCTGCAGTTTTTGACAGACAGTTGTCCACACCCTAGACAAGCACTTCAATATCAGCAAAGAAGAGTCAGGTTTCATAGAGTCATTGACTCACGGTACAGCTGAGGCTGTCTAGTCCAATCTCCCTGCTCAAAACAGGGTCAATTAGATCCACTTGCACAGAGCTTTGTGTCCAGCTGGATTTTGAACATCTCCAAGGATGGAGTCTTTGCAAGTTTTCTGGACCACCTGTTCCAGTGTTTGATCATGTTCACAGTAAAAAAAAAAAAAAAAAAAAAAAGAAAAGAAAAAGAATTCTTTTTCTGAAATGGAATTTTTTGTTTCAATGCCTCTCATCCTGTCACTGGGTGACACTGGGAAGAGTCTGGCTCCAGCTTTTTCATTCCTTTTCATTTGAATTCATTCAGCTAATAAATATAGGAAGTTTTTAGTACTATAGACTGTACAGCACACTTAGATACTAAGTTTATTAAAAATTATTGTAGTTCTGCTCAGTACAAACACTCATCTTTTCAAAAAGGCACAGCCAAAAGCCTGAGAAAAGTCTTGAACTAAATGTTACAAAAAGCCACACCTTGTTCCAGAAGTGAGTAAAAAAAGGATGAAGAATCCTGGGACAAAGAGTATCACTGAGGATCCCACACCATTAATAGAATTTTGTGTTTTAATCTGTATGCTCTAATGTCAGGCCATGCACATAAGCTACACTATGATAGTGCACTATAAAGAGAGATGGTATCTATCAATTTTATATGACCAAAGTCACAGTGGGTTTTATATCCAGAAGCCACTACCTTCAGTTCCTTTCAGGGACAAAAAATAAGCCTGAGGACCCAGGAAAAATTGTTGAAAGAATTTCCCCTTGACTAAGTGGACTCTCCAAGGCAAAACATACTCACAAGTAGAGAAGAAATATATGGACATTTCCAATAAAATTCAGACACAAAGCTCGTAAATATCCCCAGGAGAGGGAGAATCAGAATGTCATGCAAGAAAGAAAATCTTAACTTGCTTGAAACTCTATGCAGTTATGTGTGTTTAAGAGATTTAAGCACAATCTAGAACACAGTCATGATAATAAGATGAGGTGATCAGTCGAAGGAGTATCTAAATACATTGTTTGGAAAAGGGCATAATTGTTATTTCTAGCTGTTTCAAAACAGTGAATACTAAAGAGGGAAAGAGCTAAGTAAACTAAACAACAGCATAAGCACAACTGGGTACAGACAAGGTAAGCAAGGCATGACCAGTTTAGGTTGGACAGTAGAAAGAGACCCACAGCCTTTGCAAGAATTAAGAAATGAGAGCAGCCTGCAAGGCTGCAAATACATTTAGACTTTCTGATACAGATTTTAAAAAGTTTACAGAGGGAATTTGTGATATGCAACCTGTGTCAGCAAGTGATGGCATGGGGTTAGTCAGGGTGTTCTTCTAGCCCTGAAAACTCAAAAGGTGTGAGATGATTTCATGTCATAGAACTTGAACTTCAAAGTGCTCTTCTAGTAAGAAACAGCAATTTAATTTGTAGTTGAGAAATTATGAATAAACATGAATAATCCTGAATTCAGATAAATAATCAGAAAAGTCTTTCAAAAGGCAGAAAGGGTTTATTGATATCATCAGTTGTATCAGTCAGGACCTCACAGGCTTTGATCCCGAGAGAGATTAAGGATTTAGAGGTAACTGCTTTTTTGCAAGAAACGATAGTCATCAAAGATTAGAGCTGGGCAAGATTTCTGAGGTTAATAGATTTTTGCTAAATGCAGTGCTAAACTCTTCAAAAATATTAAAACTGAGGGTTTTCATGTTAAAAGATCATTCTGAACTCCAATTTATTTACATTTTATGTAAAAGAAGAAAAATCCCCTTGAAAACTGAAATAACTATTATTATGTAGCAAATATAAAGCCTAGCTCTTTTTGCAACGTGGCATTGTTATTTCTCCTCTCATGGTGTCATCTGAAAGCATAATACTCATGTTCTGTCTCACATTATTTAGGTCATTAATGAAAGTATACAGCGTGGTGTGCTACTCATGTGCTTAAAATTAATTGGGCACATAAACGTTTGCAAGACAGATCCTTTTGTGGTTCATCAGTCTCAGAGGTTTTGGCAATTTTATACTTTTTAAAGCAATTGAAGCTTTTGGGGTTTTTTGTTTGGTTGGGCATTTTTTTGGTTTTGATTTTTTTAGTTGTTTTGTTTTAATAAAGCCATAAATTGCAAAAGAGGCTTTTTAAACATTTCTGATATTTTCTTGTTCTGACCTATTTGAAAGTCTATATAAACCTTATCTGCAAAGTTAGGAATTTCCCATTAATAATAATGAAGAAAAAGAAAAGAACAATAAATTGTTCAAGAAGAGCCTGGAATTTTTCACTGTGAGTTATCCAATAGAGTAGAAATCTGAACAAAGATATAAACATCAAACAAATGAAATTTTGATTGTCGTTTATGAGGAGAAAACATCTGTAATGGATAGAACGAGCAATCTTGAATCTTAATATTCAGACTTTAATGAGTAAACAGATATTTCACCATCTTGTAAAACAATAGTATTATGAGCTCAATCTGGTTAGAACTACTCGGGTGCTTAAAGACAGCCTTAAGTGTTTTTCTGGATCAGGCCAGAATGGTCAGCACCCTGCCAGATTAATTCTTGGAAGAGTTTACCAAAAATAGTGAGAAAACTTCTTGTGCATAGCAAAGAATCCAAAACAGTGACCGAACAATGTGCATTGACAACAGGGTAAGCCAAGTTCTTGAAGAGAATGATCTGAGGTACAGAGTGTCAAAGAAAACATTATTTTTGTCTTTTTTTTAATAGATTTTTTTTCCTCAGTGAATGGATTCTAGGCCAAAGTAGAGTTCCAAATTCTTTTTGTATACAACACCAAGTTTGAAAACCCAGTTCCTTTTGCACAAGCGGGTAAGTGAGCTCACTTGTGGTTGGGTTTGTGGAAAATGCTAATGTAAAGAAAATCAGCACTTTCTCTCATAGAACAGTGCAGGGAGTGTTCTCAGATATATGGAAGCTGCTCAAAGCTCTAAGAACTTGGAAATAACTTGCCTGATTTGCTGGCTTGATAACCCCTCTTCATCAGAAGAAAGAATTTGCAGGTGCTGTACACATTGCAATATTTTCAAGAAAAAATTTATTCGACTTCTAAATACCCTTTTTGCATTACAACTCCTCCTTTTCTCACCATAGAATGGGTGTAATTGCCAATTCTGTAATATTACATGAGGATGAGATCCTTCGCCTTCATGAAACACTTTACTTTCTCCTTTCTTCTTGTGGGATCACTGAAACTCTTGCAATCTGTTCAAGCCCAGTTTGGATGGAGCCCTGAGGAGCCTCATCCAGTGGATTGCATGATGGTAGGGTTGGAACTAGATAACCTTTAAGGCCCCTTCCCTTTCTGTGATTCTGTGTGGGTTTTTGGACAATGGGATCCTCAGTTAAGTCACTATTTACTGTTAGTTGGTGACTCTTCTAGACCCTTCTTCTGTCCACGATTCATCAAGCCAGTTAAACTTGAATTAGTTTTTATTATGTATTTACTATCCATCCACTCAGACAAATTCTAATTTCCCTTTGGCTCTGCTTGTGATGGAGTTAATTTTCATCACAGCAGCCTCCGTTTCTATGTTCTGGATTTGTGACTGAAACAGTGTTGATAACATATCAGTGTTTTGGCTCTTGCTGAGCAGCGCTTGCTCAGCATTAAAGCTTTCTCCCCCTTCCCTGCCCACAGTGAGTAATCTGGGGTAGGTTGCAGGGAGAACCCACTGGGACAGCCGATCCCCACTGACCAGAGGGATATCCCATATTGCATGTTGTTGTGTTCAGCAATAAAACCTGGGGGAAAGAAGAAGCAAGGGCGGATGTTCAGAGTTAAGGCATTTGTCTTCCCAAGTAACCATTGTGTGTGCAGAGGCCCTGCTGCCCAGACAGAGGCTGGACATCTGCTGGCTGATGGGAAGTAGTGAATTAATTCCTTATTTTGTTTTTTTGCATATGCAACTTTTGTTTTCTCTGTTAAAGTGTCATCCTCTCTGTCACCTTCTCAGTCTATGAGTCTTATCACCTTCCTTCTACTTTCTCCCTGTCCCACAAGGAGAGAGGAATGAATGAGTGGGTGGGTGTTGACTGCTTGCTGGTGTCAAGCTGATTAAGTACTTGAATTAAGTAGGAGCCCCTTCATTGTTTAATTTAGGAAATTTATTGTTTGGATTGATCCTAAAAATATAGTTCACCATAAAATGCATAAGATCCTGATTTTTATTTTGTTCATTTTATCCATCTTTGTTCTGTAATGTTTAAATTTCTTATGTGTTTCCAAGTCTGGAAGAGAATGTTACGTTGGCAAAACTGCAGCAATTTTACAGGCTCCAGCCTCAAGTCACGTATTTCATGTTCTTTCACTACCTACAGTACATCTGAAGACCTTGTCAGTTTGCATCCAATTTTACACATGTTTTTGCGCTCTCTGGGTAGACTTTGGCCTATTTTACAAGACTTAGCTGATCTTGCCTTTGAAGTCTGGAAGTACTGCTACAGAGATCAGCTATTAAAGGAAAGGAGGCACAGTGCCTGCCACAGGGGGATTTCAGTCCTCATTGATCTCTTTAACATTTCCAGAAAGCAAATAATCCTGATAACATGGCTGATCAGTTCAGGGTAGTCCTTAAAGCAGATCCAGACTGACCAAAGCAGAGGGGTAAACTCAGTGAACTAAATATGTATCCTGTGTACTTAGCTCTGAATATTGCAGTGGTTATTTATCAGGTTAGTGAATACTGAGACACTTGATAGATAAGCCTCAATCATTTAATTAGTATTCCTTATATAAAGTAAATGTCCATCGAGAAGCCAAAAATAATAAAAATATCTAGAATTCTTTGACTTTCCTGAATTCAGTGATTACTGGAAAGGCCAAATAATAGGACATTGTTGCATGGTATTAGATAAGGCCCTGGAATAGCTGACTTCTTTAAATGCAGAAATAACTACTCTACTTGTGATGTTTCAGTAATTGCAGTCAACCATCAGTAATCAAGGAAATGCTGATAGTAAATCTTCATGAGCAGAGACATAATTCTGACCCCAGCAGAGCCAATGATTTATTAATTCAAATAACTGGATAATTTAAATAATTTAATTTAAACAATTTAAATATTTTAAACAATTTAAATAATGTAAGCAATTTAAATAATGTAAGCAATTTAAATAACTTAAAAATTTCAGTCTGGTGAGACTTTAGCTTAAGAACATAACGTAAGTCATTCTTTTACCTGCCAGCTCTGCATCAAACACACCATTATTAATTCTTTGATCAATCATTGTGTGATGCAATGAAACATAGACAACAAAACCAGTGCAACTAAGAAAAGGCAGTGGGTAGCAGCGGTAGGAGACTCTTCTGAGACGTACAGGAGCACCCGCTTGCTGGCCTGATGTGCTCTCTGGAGAGGTGTGATAGTTACTGGGGGCTTGTATCAGAGATGGCACCAAGAGACTACCAAGCCTTGTACAGTCCATTGAGCATTATCTGCTGCTGTTGTTTCTCATGGCAGCAGTGATACAGCCAGGAGCAGTCTGAGGAGGATCAAGAAGGATTACAGAGCTCTGGCAGCATCAGTGAGGGACTCTGGAGCGCCGGTGTCTTTTTCATCAATCCTCCCAGTCAAAGTGAAGGGGTCTAGAAGGGCCAGTCAAATATAGTCAGTCAACAAATGGTTACAGGACTGGTGCCACAGCCAGGGGTTCAGCTTCCTTACTCAGGAGTTTGAGACCCTTAGGGTGGCAAGGAGGGCACACAGCAAGCTTGCTACTCTTCAGGGATCTGCTTCACAGTGCACCATGGAATAGAGCCGTGGAGGGAAGAGTGACACAAGAAAGCTTGTTAATGTTCAAGGATCACCTCCTCCAAGCTCAGGAGTGACGCATTCCAACCAAGTGGAAATCAGGCAAAAATTCCAGGAGGCCTGCAAGAACAAAAAAGGAGCTCCTGGACAAACTCAAACATGAAAAGAAAGTCTAAAGAGCATGGAAGCAAGGACAGGCAGGCTGGGATGAATATAGAGAAATCATCTGAGCAGCCAGGGATCAGGTTAGGAAAGTTGAAAGCCCTGATAGAATTAAACCTGCCCAAGGACACTGAGGGCAACAAGCAAAGTTTCTATAGGTACCTGAGTGATAAAAAGAAGACTAGGGAAAATGTGGACTCTCTCTTGGAGGAAACAGGAGACCTGGTTACCCAGGATATGGAGAAGGTTGAGGTACTCAACAATTTGTTTGCTTTGGTCTTCACTGACCAATGTTCCATCCACAATGCCTAAGTTGCAGAAGGCAAAGGCAGGGACTGGGAGAATTAAGAATCACCCACTGTAGGAGACAATCAGGTTTAAGACCATCTAAGGAACCTGAGATGCACAAGTCCATGGGACTCATAAAATGCATCATAAAATCCATTTTATGCAACTGGTAGATGAAGTTGCTAAGCCATGACCCATCATATTTGAGAAGCTGGGGCATTACAGCGAAGTTTCCACTGGTTGGAAAAGGTGAAACATAACTCCCATTTTTAAAAAGAGAAAAAAGGAAGGCCTGGGAACTACAGGCCCGTCAGTCTCACCTCTGTGCCTGGCAAGATCACGGAGCAGATCCTTCCGGATATTATTCTAAGGCAAATGGAAATCAGGGAGTTGATTTGTGACAGCCAGCTATGTGATATAAACACTGCAGGATAACATAAAGGGTAGGATTAATCTTTTGTAATTTGAGAATTCAGCTTTAAATTTAGAATACATTTCAAATTCAGAGTCTAGACTTAAAAAGGTGTCAATATTTATGCATCTGCATGGGAGCTGGGTATCTAAGATTCCATTACTGAAGATGCAAGCAACTGTTCAGTTGCCTGAGTATAGGTTCCTGATGCCCATGACGTGTGGTACCTGAGATGTTCACCGGAGCATGCAATGTAGAACAGACCCATCTGGAGGCCAGAAAAGATTCTTTAAGCCATATGAAATGGCATATTTATATTGACATCTGCCATGGAGCCACAGAGCTAGGTGGGGAACAAATCACAATTTTAGTCCCTATGGAAAGAGTATTTAGCACGAAAGGAATTATTATGTCCTGCAGTCGTAAGGAGGTGGCTAAGACTACCTTTCCATTTTACACAGGTGATAGAAAAATGGCCAAATGGTAATAACTAGCAGCCAAAAATTACTTAGTTTACATTGTCAGTTATCCTTAGCTCTGATGAAATGATCCTGTGTGAGGTGTGGTTTTTTTTTTTTTTAAAAGAATGTCACATTTAATTATATACTGGCATTTTATAATAACTCCTCCCATTACTGTTATGTTCATACAGTCCCTTCAGGATTTGATTTCTTCAGCAAAAATATCTCTCTGTTGCAGCAGCAAGTGGGTGGGTTGCCTTAGATTACCTTTCGACTGCTGACCCAATCTATTTGTTGTTACTCATTGTGTGCTTGATAATCACCATAACAGCCATAAATATAGTAGGTCTGTATTCTTAGGAACTAAGGTCATAGAAACAAGATTGTGTGCCTGCTCAGTGTAGCGAGTACAGCTCTAGGTAGTACATCTACAGCAATCCAGCAAGTGGCACTGGAAAATATGATAGACTGCTTATTGTGCCAAGCTTTACTGCTTTTATTTAGAAAAGACAATAGTTTGTCTTCAAAAAACTCATTGCAAGGTTACAATACATGAATCTGCTCATTATATAGTCCAGAAGTATCCATAAGTACCTTAAACCCCAAGATCCATCAAAGCGTGCATCTTTGAGGAGGAACATAATCTTGTTATGTTTAAATCTGTAGTATTCTAAGACATTTTTCCTTTTCCACAAGTTATGGGAAGAGATTGGAAACTCAGGTATGGAAATAAAGCAGCTTTGTGCTGCTTCTGGCATCTCTAAAGGCAACCAAGTGCAAAAACATGCTTTCCTGAGTACAAACAACTAGCACTGACTTCACTACACAGTCTTCTTTTTACTTTGTAGGTATCTATAAAGTATGACTTCTTACCTTGTTAAACTATATTTTATAAAGATCCATTCTGAATCATTAACATTGACTTATCCCAATATATATAATATCCTTCTGATACTCTGCAGCTTCCTTGAAGGAGACAGAATGCTTACCTGCTGTAGGAAAAAAAGTTATAAACATCCTTATGGCTACTGTGGGTTTATTAAAATATTGATGCTTGACATAAAAGCTACAGAGTTGTCTGAAATAACAAAATACAAGAAATATTTAAAGAAGCCATAGATGGTTCCAGCTGAATGCTAGGACATCCTGACCGCAGATGTGGAACTACAAGAAACAAGTCATAAACCTCTGGACCTTGGAATTGGGAAATCTGGCTCACAAAAAGGCAAAGCCTATCTGTTCATCCATAGTTAATAGTGACGCCTTTTTTGCAATTATATATGCAGAAGCAAAATACTTTTTGTTGAATAAACAATACTTACCTCAAGCAAAAACAACTGATGCTATTGGAAAAGTGTGAAGCACATTGAGGACTAAAATGGTTATCAAGCTGGAGACAAATGCAGAAAATGCCGAAAAGAAGTGTGTAAGAGACAATGAGATTCCTTGTGGTTTCCCCAGCTGCCTTTGTTTTATTTTTTGCCTTATTTCCTGCTCTCTAATGCCAATGTGCGTGGACAACAGAAAGTGAGGTACAAGGGAGAACCTGGAAAAAAAAAGACAGAGAAAGAAATGGAAAATAAGAGAAGCTAGACAAAAGTGAACATGAAGAACAGAAAATGGAATAGATAGCACTAATAGAAAAGGGAGAAAAGTAGGAATCAGAAGGGAGAAAAGATGAATCACATAGAATTATGTGTAAGGGTAAGGAAGAGGGTGGAAAGTAGAGAGAATCTGTAAAAGGAAAAAAATGAAGACAGTTATTCATAAAATGGGCAGAGTTTAATTTTCTGGGGTGTAAGAGAGAAAAAAAACAACCCAAAACCTAAAGCAAAAAGTAGGTAGAGTGCCATTAAAAAGGAAATGGAATAGCAAAATACAAGGGAGTAAAGAATAATTGAGCAAAAGCACCAGAACTAGGACCTGCTTGAAGACTTGGAAGTAGATGGAAGCTGAATAGACAAGTGTATCAAACTGCCAAAATATCTGAAGGGGACCACACTTGCTAAGTATCAGTTCTTTTGGATGATTCAAACTCCCTTGCTCTACAAAAGAAGCACATTTTGTGAAATGAAGTTTCCAACATACTGCCTTGCAATTCTTGCTCCTTATTACCAGAAGCTTTATCCACGTTATTTGCCTTTGTGTTGTCATGCCAGTAAGACAGTCGGGTTTCTGTAAACTTGCCAGGTGGTCTTCTTTCTTGATTTGTCTGTGTCTAATGTGGAGAACTGATGAATTGGAGGAGACCAATAAAAAAGGGAAAAAATATGGCAGTTCTAGTTTCATTGCATATACTTCCCACCTCACCTCCTAGGAGGCTGGCTTAGGTCTGAAATGTGATGCTGGGACCTTGTTGGTGTTTTATGCCAAAAAAAAAAAAAAAGAGTAGTAATTAATATCAGGCTGCTCTGGGCAAGTGGTAAAACAGATCAGTGGGTAGAAAGAGCAAATAGCAATTCTAGTGTGGAAAGCAATTCCTCCAAACAGGAAATCCTGTGGAGAGGAGTACCATTGTTCATAAATTGTTTCTCTTTCTTAGCTAATTAAAAAACGTCTTTTATAGCGTGGTTAGGCCTCAGCTGGCTGGGATACAAAATCCAGTCATGTGAGGCTTGATGAATTAAAATCACAGTTTTCTTGTCTATTTGGCTTGCAAAATTTTCCCCACATTTCTCTTATTAAAAAAAAAAAAAGAGCTTGTTTTTTGTAATATTTTGTTTTACATTGAGAGCAATTAAATGTTTTGGTGAGTCTCTATGCTGTCTTTTATCACTGATTCCAGCCATAAACTATGTATGACTTCAACAGATGTTTCTTCTACAGCGGACAATAAGATATTTTGAAGTCCTTAGAAGCAAATTAAAATAAGGAGGAGAAGTTTAGGGAGTTGTGTGGAAGTGAGAGGCATTTTTCCACATGGATTTAAAAAAATATAACCTTAGATGTTCTATTTAGGCCTAATAATAAAAAGCAGAAAGATGTTCAGGTAAAGACATAACTCGGTGTGGGAAGAAACATCTACAACATTCACAATTTGTCACAGTTAATGTTCTGTCTGCAGTTTAGATGTACAGTGCCAGGTTTTCCTTTCGTGTGACTGTAACTTCTTGGACTTTGATAAAGCTGGACTGACTGTTTTATATCAGGTAGGATCTGCCCGTTTGAGTCATACTGTTAACAAGTAGAAAAGAAGGACGAAAACTTGAAGAAGGATTAGAAGATGTCTGGTTTGTATCTCATTTAAATTCCAATTGGTTTTCCAAAGCATCATGAAGACTTTTTTATTTTGGGATGTCCATGCTGTATGCAGTATTATTAAAAGTACCTGTAATGTAATTCTTCTTTAAGTATAAATTATTTTCATTCAGATGTTAGGTACATATTCAGATATGTGAGAGAAGGGTTACAGTATTTCCTTTTGTTTTCTTATCTGGGATAAACCCAAATCTTTACCCATCTCTATAACATTTTAGGCTTTGAGTGGTGCATAATTGTCTTATACAAAAATGTTAAAGCCTCAAAAATTTAGAGAAAAGAAAAAAACCCAAGTGCTGGTTTCAGTGTTTATAGAATTAGAGGTGGAACTACACAAAATTAGAGTTTTTCTAGCAGCATTACTTGTAAGAATCTTGTCCATGAGAGGACAACACTGCAGAATATCATCTAATGAGACTGATGTGTTGGGAATCAGCAGTACATGTGAGGTGACCAGTCATCCTCCAGAAAGTGGGGGGGAAATTGTGCTAGAAATAGGAATGATTCCAGAGAGAGCACAGAGAAGACTAAGGAGGAGGTGAAAAGGCAATTTAGTAGATTCCCATACAGCTGAGCTCTTACCAATAGGCAGGTCAGGAGTTTCTACCTTGGCAGAAACTTTGATCTATGGATCAAATTGCAGAGTAGGGCTGGAACAATGGGGATAACCTGTATAAGTGGGATTCATGAGGTATCATGTGAGATCCCACCTGACTTTTAGTTGATGAAAGATGTGGCTTTTCTGTAGGTTCTGTTTAATAACTGTCAGAAGGTTCAGATATCTAAAATGGCATCTAAAAGGGATTTTGGTGTCTGGATCTCACCAGCAGGTCTTCAGCTGCTGCTGCTGCAGTAGACCTGAAGAAGGCTGCAGAATTTCCATCACCATGTGGTCATCTCAGACACAGCAAGGAATCTGACATGACACTAGACACCTAAATGTAGGCAAATGAGTGGAATCTCAGGGGTGGCCATGTAATTCAGCTTTATGACAATCTCTTTATTCTCAATGCAGAGGAATGGTTAGTTCCTCTCTCCTATTATACATATCGCTGTTAGGGTGGGATGAGTGGATGTTACTCCCAGAGGACTCTCATGCTTCCCAATGGCAGCAGATACCTCTCTTTAAGTAACTGAATCCAGCCCTAAGTGTTCCAGGTGAGCTGAATTGCTGTTTCAGTGCCACTGACTGTACTGCTTAGACTAGAAATTCAGATTATAATAGGAATATTGTTGTTTCTCAACTGACTTCCAGCTACTGCTCCAGAAAAGTGTTGATGGTACATCAGAGCTTCCAGCTCTGTGGGTACATTGGGCCTCTTACTGTACCTTATGCATTCAGCACCTTCACCCAAGTATACAACACCTAAATTTAGGTAACTTATCAATTACCTGACATTCATTAGTATTAGAATTAGGTGACAGGAATCACAGCCTAAATAAGTGTCTAAATATAATTATTTAAAAACAAAAAGGTATTTATATCACAGAACTTTAGGTATCTGGATATGCCCTTCTGATTCTAGCATAATTACTTTATGAATTATGAGATATTATGAGATATTATTTATGGTATTCAATAACTGAACTCACTACTGTTTCCTGGTTACCATATTAATAACTGTATTAGTACATAATACCATCATAACAGTGTTCACAGAGCTTATTTATTGATTGCCAGCCGTATCTAATCATATTACAGGTACAAGAAGGGAGGTATAAAATGGTTTTTAAACACTTAACAAAACAAATAAACCACTGCCTTTATCAAAAACACTTCCAGGGAGAAAAGAGTTCATAACATATAGTCAGAGTTAGACTATACTTGTTTGAAAGTAAAATACATAAGGAATTTTTTTATCATACTATTTTAGAATTATTTTGGTTGACATTTGAACAATATTGCTGAATGTTTTTAATAGTAAAGCTTCCCAGAAGATGGTATAAAAAAGTGAACTTGCAGTCACTGTGTACGATATTAAAATTACTCTTTAAGTAATCAAACTGAGTTCAGTAGCACTAGAAATTAACATAGTGGGACTGGGGCTGGATTTTATTTATTTATGTATTTATTTATTTTCAGAAAAAGGCTTTTCTTTTTAGCAAATGTAGCATTTGAGTGACTGAAACTTCTTGAAAGTGTAGTTTTGGTGAATTGTATTAATAACTTTGAAACAGAAAAATTACCACTTTTTATCATGTCTTCCACAGGAAGTGGTATTGCTGCTACTACTACCAGTATCCTATTATTTTTATTATTGTTATTATCATCATCATTATTACATTTCCTCAGTATTTTTTGTGTATCATTAAAAGCTTCTGTCAGGAGATTTTACCCAGATGCAACCATTTTTCTACAACCAGAAGGAAATTTCAACTTTCTGAATACAGTGAAATATTCTGAAGAAATATTATAGAGAGCTAATCTGGATTTTTTGATTTATCCATTGAACTAAACTAGCAACCCATGGAGCGCTAGCACAGATCCCTACTTCTAAAGAACACTTTGTGAGAATCAGTCAGATATTTGTTTAATTGTCTTTTCATCTGACAGCAGATAAACGTAGCTACTTAGTATATAAGCATATACCTTATAAATTTTCAGAATTGTATACAAATCCAAATCAAACAGAATTAGTTAATTTTCTATCGCAGTAAAATGTTGCTAAACTAATATGCAGGTGTACTGTCTGGAAAGAGGCCAGGATAAACACTTGAAAAGTTGCACAGTGAAATCATAAGAATTTGCAAATGGTGATGGGTTGTGCTTTTAATTCTACAAAGAGTTATGCATCGAAGCAGGCAAAAGGGGTTTTAATCACGGGTGAGTGAGTTTGAGGAAATACCGTCTTGTTTTAAATGTTTTGTAGGTCACAGATATTCTCAATCTTTCTCCCTTTTTTTTTTTTTTTTTTTTTTTGCGATAACTCAGATTCTTACTGACAGCCTTTTAACAAATAACAGTTCCTGTCATTAAGGTAAAGCTTTTCCTGAAGATGGAAAAGTACAGTCCGAGGACTAAAAAGGTATAGAACTCTGAAGAAGTCTGAATGTTTACTGAATTTGTTTGAAAAACCTGTAAATTTGGCTCATATGAAAAGACATATGGGTTTAATCCTCCACTTCAGTACAACAGTTTTACACTGGTGTAACTTCGTTAGAGTTGCAACGGTGTGCAGTTGGAATAACAAAGTGGCAAATCAGACCCACATGTGTTTCATATCCCCTGAGAGTTGTATACCATGTGCTTCTCGGATCTGGTGCATACAGAGTGGCACATAATATCTGTGGGATAGATACTGTATCATGGTAGTTCATGTGAGCCAATATATTGTCACATATATTGTACTAGATAAAATATATACTCGGCAGGTTCAGCTTCTGAAGGGGGAGGAAAAGTGGATAAATTTATGCAAAATCTGCTTTTGGAACAAGCAGTAAGTGCTTTCAGCTCTGTCTGTGTTTGGGTATTTGAGATAAAGAGTCAAGGGCGCTGGTCCAGTTGCTAGATATGGTTCACCTCTACAAGCACAGCAATGAGTAAACCCAGTATTGGTTTGCAGTGAGTACAGAGAAGTGAATAATTTTTCTTATGGAAAACCATCACTGCTTTTTGAGATTTTCATCTGAGTGGGGTTTTGAGATTTTGCTTTGTTTTGTTTTGTTAAAATTGCAACCAAGCTGTGACCCAGCCCAAGCCTGTTTGTGTTACGAGGACTGGTGGATCTGTAGCACGAGGCAACAAGACTTGACTAAACAGCTGTAGGAAAACAGTGCAGAGTCCTGATCTGTGTACAAGATTCATAGCATATGTTGAATAGTTATTGTGTACAATGGAATGAATTTAATTGTATTTAGCCATGCTGTAATTTGCTAACCAATTGTTAAAACATGCTGCAGGATGTCAAACTCATATTTTTAATAAGCTGGGCAAACTATCAAGTGGTCAATGTTCTTGTGCTTCAGCCTTTTTTGATTAGTTTCCTTGCAGGCGGGTTTGGACACTTATATGGAAACAATACAGGGATGAACAAAGAAGGGACTGGAGTGATAATTTGAGAGAGTAACTGGGAAATTGGTCAAAGGAGAAAAAAACATGATGTAGATGGTTCACGGCATGTTGCTTTTTATCCTGGTCACTTAAAAACAATGTGCTGTAATTTATGAGTAGACAGACCTAGTTAATACTTGCTTGGTTTATGTAGATGCTTGGGTGTCCAAAAGCCCTAAATCAGTTTTATAGTATGCATTACATGTACTGTTGACTGGCTGACCTGAATAAAATGAAGTTTACAAACTGGTTTTGATTAACCATGTCTGAATGTAGACATTTAGCCTATTATTAAATTTAGAAGCCATTGGTTTATATTTTGTTTTATTGCTAATCATCTTTTACATTACTGTCAGATTTTCCATAATGTCCAATTAAAAAACAAACATTGTGCACAGATAAATAAAAGCTCTCCAGGCTTGTGAGAATAGTGTAGACTGTGTTTGGAAATCACCCATTCAACTGCACCCTATTACTATGGAAGAATTACTGCCAGAGACAAAAGAGATCTCAGTCTCTTTTCTCCACAGACTGGATGGATGGTCTGAGTTTGACCAATACAGCTCCACTGGGTTTACTTACGACAACAAAAACTACTGGAAGCACAGCTTCCCTGGCCATTCATCTGATAAACGAGCACCGTCCTAGACATTGCATATGTGTTCATTGCAGTGTTTCTGTTCAGAGGCTGAGAAGTTAAGGCACCCAAAAGCAGTCCTGAGGGTATCCCACGCTGGCATCTCACGGCTACTTAACAGTTTGACATAAAATAATTAGAGCTAGATGCACTGACTCCATCTCTTCTAATAAAATAACCACTGCTGGTGTGGGTCCAGGCATGGCCACCTGTAGTCCATATTGTTTGTTAGCACACGGGCTCAGGAGTGCATTTCCCTTGTGCCAAAACGCTGTGTCCCAGGTGATGCTTGAACAGAGACCAAAGGGTGGCACATAGCAGAGGTCGTTCCCAGAAAACAGTTCAGAGGTACCACCTGGTTTGGGGAGTAAGACAATTCAGTTGTATGGATGAAACTGCTGCCCCGTGTCAGCTGGGCAGAGAAAAAGTCCTGGTTCATTTTCATTACTGCTGTAAATGAGGCCATTAAGTTGCTTTCTGCTGAGGCATGACTGAAGTTCCTGAGGCGTTTGCTGCCTCAGAGGAGGCATTTTCATGTGTGCCTCTCTGAAAGGGAAAATGCACCGTTTGAAGAGATATTGTGCTTTGGGATGCTTACAGGCAGCTTAACTTCCATCTGAAATCTATTTTTCCTGATTCAGTGCTTTGAATATGGCAACTTGTTAAGATATCAAGTATCTTAATGTGTGTTACCAGCAAAAATACAAACTGTAGATTAAAATCTGTTTTGCATTGAACCTGTGGGACTGAAGTATTCCACTCCAACTTCAGCATTTACTTTGAGTATGTGAAAGGGCTGGGAGCAATCAACTGCTAAAAGAAACTCACCTCAACCTATTTTAAGTTGATTTCCAGCTTCCATTTCAGGGTAAATATCCACATGTTTTCACAATAAAAGTAGTCAAAAGAGAAACAAAACAAGAATTGATATGATAAGAGTTAAGGAAACATCCAGCTAGAATTGAGAGGGAAAGATAATGGCACATCATGTGCAGCTTTCTCACAGCATGAGTTGACCACGTCTTGTTGCATGTACCTCCACAGCCACTGGTCTGGCTTGGTTTCAAATCAGTGATTGTAGAACAGGGCATACTTATGTTGAGAGAAAGGTGGTAAAAAATCATTCACTTTCTGTTCCCTGACTCACTGAGATTTTTCAGACCTTTGTGAGTATTGTTTGCAGTTCCCTTGAGATGTACATCAGAATGCAGCCCTTGTTGCCTCCAGCCTTTGTTCCTCCTCAGCTGAGGTTCAACTTGCATACCTTACAGCAAGTCTCTGTTAACAAACCATCCCCTCCAGCTTGACATCCACTATATAAATGTTTCATCTCATAAAAGAAACCAAAGCTCTTAAGAGGACCAATGACAATGAGCCTCTTACCACACTGCAGCCTGGAGTCCGCAGGGCTTAAAATGTGGTGAGAGTTGGGAACTCTCTTCTTCACTCACAGGTCAGGAGGGGATTGCTATTTCCATGTAACCACACCTACTGAGTGCAAACAGGACCTATTCCTGCAAACTGGAGAAACATGAATGCTGCAAGAGTAAAAGAAGTCCTGTTTTCTGTCTGACCATCCAGTAAAACAGACCTACCTTTATCATCCATCTACATTCTACATCCTATCCATCAACCCACTGGAGGCTATGGGGAAGGCTGTGGTTTCCCATTCCTGCTTCCCTGAGGAACAGTTGAGCAGCTAAGCAATCTGAGCAGAGACAAATGCTGGTTGGAAAATGAGCAGATAGGTAAATCTGTTTAGGCAAGAAAATAAAAGCTATATTCAACGGATTTTCAAAAGTTTAGAAAAAAAATGGTGAAGTTTCATTTTTATAGAAGGTTTAAAATGTGTAACTGATTAATTCTTTTACTGTCATACAAGGAAGTTTTCTCCTGAGAATGTTTAATGCATCACTGCCCAGCTGAATATTTTTTTACCTTAAAATCTTGGCAGAACATTGTTGGACTGTGTCAAGATGTTCAACTTTTTGTGTAGGATTTTTTTCCCCCAATAATTTGAAGATCAAGATTTTCTCAGCTTGACTTCCTAAAATATTTTCCTGCCTTGAAATGACATGAATTTCAAAATAAAAGAATTGGTATCAGCGTAGAAGGCAATAAGTACACCCTATGAAATTCATGGCCAAAATAATGCTATATTAATCCATATAATTTCATTATGTAGTCTATATGTTGTAAATTTCAAGCAATCACTGGTTCTTGTGTGTGATACCTTGTGGTTGGTTAACCTGTAGCTGCAGGAACAGTCTTGATCTAAAGATACTAAGAGGAAAACCAGATATTGTATTGCTGTCTATTTTTTCTAGTGAATACTTTTAGAAGTAAGTACTTTTCCTACTTTGAATTTTCTGTCTTAAGTTTAAACTTCTGTGCAGGTTGTCAAACAAGAGCTTACCTATTAAAAGTTTTGAGTGCTACTTTTAGCCTTTGGGACTTGACAACTTTTGAATATTAAATTTTGAGACATTGACAATGCCATCTAATAAAATAAAAGTTGTAAAAGTTATAAAACTCATATAGTGGGATCTTTCTCATAAGTTCAGCTGTAGCTCAGTTACAGAAAATTATTATCTGCCCAAATTAAAATTCACTTGGTAAATCTCATATAGAGCAAATCTCTTTTCCATTTATGAGGGTGTAGGCAGCAGCAGGAAAAACAACATCATCTGACAGACTTGATTATCCTGCAGTAGGTCTGAAAGTCATAACTGTATTCCAGATAGGAGCATATGATGGGGTGATGTCAAAACACCTGTGTGGAACTCTGTCAGCTCTTTGTCTCCTGTTTGTGTGATTCCTGTGTGGATGTCAAAGAGGCTGTACAGCGTGTCGGGTTTAATAAAAGCAATGAGTGAAGGGAATGAAGCAATTGCAGAGCCATTCAGTTGAAAGCGTGTCCTTCACAAATGATTGGATAATTAAAAATATGAATGTAGCTAATCCATGTTGACATTTTTATAGCCTTTACATGAAACAACCTTTAAGGGTATGGTGGAGCAGAGAGATAAGATTCTATGGGAGGACCACTGGCAGTTGATCACAGAAAAAGAAGGTATCGTATAAAGAAAATGCTTGTTTAAATGGAGCATAAGAAAATAAACTGGAGGCCTAAAAATAAACATCAATGGGGATCTCCTACATGAAAATCACTTCTAAAGTAGTTGTATACATAATGATGAATCCGTAGCAACAATCAGTAAATTCTTCCAGGGGTGACTGAAGTGCAGAGTTGCACCCCCTTAAGTGACATGGAGACAGGCAAATAATGTGCAGAAGTAAGGACAGTGTTATGATGTCTTTTATATCACTCATATGACTTACTCACTTAATGCAGCCACTTCTATCAGGCTCTGTCCCTTCCCTATGTCCATGTTTTATAAAAGTAAAAAGTCTCAGGAGAAGTAAAAGAATGGTTCACAATCTGGAAAATAAAGCATAACAGAGTTCAGTGACATATTAACTGAATGAACAGATTTATTAAAGTACATCCATGTGCAGAGAGAACAAAACAAATAATATTCCAGCATTCTTCAGTGTAATAAAGAAAAGAGATGACAGAATATAAAAGCATAGAATTTGAAGACTCGGAAAAAATAGAAGTATGTGGCTTGATTTTCACAGTGGTGCAGTTCACAGTGAGTGTTGTACAGTGAGGACAAAAGCGGGTTTGACATCAAGTACAATAAAAAAATAATGCAAGTCTTTCTAACAGATAGACTCTAGCTGTCAGTTGATAAACCATGGGACTTGACAAATTAGCTCTAGTCCTCTGTAGTACTTGTCATAAGGTATTTGCCCAGTGCTATTCAACAGACAAAATCTTAATACTGTGCATTGGAAGATGATGAATTCTTTGTATTTCAGTATTGTTCATGTTTGCAGGTCATTGAGTCATTTTAAATCCATCAGACACAAAGTCCAAAAGAGTTTGTACACAGAGGTAGTTTTTAACCTATATTCCAGCACATGAACTGGTAGTAGTTGGGAACCACTGGGTTAAAACAGCATAAAATATTTAGGGATAAAATCAAGAACTCTGGGAAAGTATAAGCGGTAGGATTAGGACTCTCAAATTCAGGTGGGATTTTTTTGTCAGTTTTTGACACAAACTATACATTAAACTAGTTCTTGGGGATATTTTAATACATGAATAGATCTCCTCACCTGCCCATGACCTGTTCATGGTGCCTGGAATGCGTGCTAGTGTTCTTACATTCCTCTTCCTTTTACCTCTTCCTGCAAATTGGGTCACGCTCTCCTTCCAGCCAGGGAATTTGTTGTCAGTACAAAATTAAAAGCAAAACAGGCCATGGTACCTCTTGGTTGAATTGGGGCAGATAATTCATAACAGTAGTCAGTGAGATTTTGGCATGAGACACCTACAGAGAATCTGAATTGTCACAGGGCATAATAATGAAAAAAAGGGAAAACCGACGAGAAAAAAGAAGTTATTCTTTATAAAAGGGGTAATGAAACTCTGAACTGTGCTATCATGGGATGTCATGGAGGCAGTGTCAGCATGTTCAAAACAGGATTAGCCAAATTAATGGACAACAGCCCATTAACTGATACGATAAGGATCAAACAGGTATGTATTCACTGGCACCCCTGGTGTGATGGCTATGGGCATGGGAGTTTATGAAGGGCATGTGCTGCAAAAAGTAGCTATAATCATGTGCTGTCATGTGCTTCTCTTTTTGCCACTACTGGGGAACAACAAGATTAGGTGGTCTGAAGACAAGTTCTTTGCTCCAGGAATAACAGAAAATGCTCATATTGAACAAAATTCTACTTTCAATATTAATCCAGAGGAAGACTGTGAACATGAATAGAAGTGAATTAATTTTGCATTTGCAAATAGCTGTGGAATATAAACCAGAACACTGAAATGTCAAAGAATATATTAAAAAAGTGTGGCACAAAAGATCCCTAAGTAGAAAAACCTTTGCAGAAACATTGACTGTATTCCTTTAGAAGGAGGGACTTTTATATGCATAATATTCTCCTTATTTTTTCATGAAAAGAGAAGAAATAATAGGCAATTTCTCATCTGTGTAAAGTGACAGGGGTCACTTGAATTTGGTGTAAATATTCTGCTATGCACAAGCTGAGCAGCTGACTTAAAATTTAAAAGTCCACACTCTCAAAGGTATTAATCAACTACTGAGCTAACCCTGAAATCATGGAAACTTTGACAGAGGGTGGATCCCAAGAAATTTAAGTGAATTAGTCTCATTTCATGTGGAAAATTGGAGAGAAATATGCATACATTAAGGAAATATGCAAGCTAATGTTCTAGATGTTTATTGTTTCCATGTGTTTATTTCTAAACAGAGTAATTTAAGAAGTTCACTTTGGGCATATGGAAGAAATATAAGAAAAAAGTCTGACAAATATAAGGAAGCAAACTTAAAATGAGAAGCTTTTTGAGCTTTTTCTTCGGTTCTTTCCATCTGTAGAAATGATTTTTAACAGTGAGTTCCTTAGGCCACTGATGTTACTGATTGGTGTGCTGGTTGCTCATCTCTCTCCCTATTCTCTGTATTTTCCTTTTCCCTTTCTCTTCTCTTCTCTTCCCTGTCTTCCTCCCATTTGCCCTTCCCTTCCTCTTCCCTTTCCCATTCCCCTTCCCTTCCTCTCCTCTCCGTTTTCCCTTCCTCTCTCCTCACTTCCTTCCCTTGTTCTGCCTCCTGGCTCTGCAGGTAGCACCACCAGGTAGACTTTCTTCCTTGGCCATCTCCCTGTCTTTGGCCCACTTTGGTTTTTCACACATGCAGGGAATCATTTCATTCTCACAGCAGGATCAACCAAAGCATGATAACCCTTCCCATCTATCAGCACCCACAGCAGCACCTGTTCTCTGATATCTATATTCACACAATGAATGTTATTCTTATTATTTTTAAAATTCTCTTCTGATTATTGTCTTTACTTTCTTCATTGTGAATTCAAACCCCATTCCTATCTCTTCAACCAATTGCAGAAATATTACATCATCCCTGCTTTCTTCTTTTCCTTCACAGGATTCACTCCAAATACATTTTCCAATAAACTTTTTGTCTAATATGAGCACTGAGAGAGTGTGGTGTGGCAATATTGCACAAATGCTGTCTCTGCCTTTTGTTCCTTCTCAGGTCTAACCTAGAACTTTCCTAGATTCTCAGTTCTTAGGCATTGGTCACTTGATGTCTTGGAAGTGAAACATTTTCCTCTGTAGTAGAAGAGAGGGAGTCACTTAGCTTCTTCCATGGGTACTCCATGAGGAAATCTGCTTCTACTTAAGGAATGTCTTCTTTTTAGTCAGAGGGGTGTAATCTCACACTTCTGGTACTGAAGAGGATCTTTAGGAGTGGCTTGGAGTTGATTTTTAATGAGTGGGTACTCTAGACTAAATAAAAAAAAGAAAAAAGTATGAACGTAAGTAGAAAACCATGTTCCATGTCATTGATAACAATGCCCATTGAACTCAGCTCTGTACAGCAGGCAAAGAACTTAGCTGGGGAAACTGTACTGCTGGGCTGACCACATAGTCAATCCAACCCTAGTAATAAAAATTGTGTGAAGACTATTGAAGGGAGGTTGAAAATATGAACTGAAAAGATAATTCTTTTCCTATCCTTACAGATGTGCAGCTAAACCACACTGGACTAAGCACCAAAGATTCCATTATTATTGAAATGTTTCAGATCCTTGGGATCCTGTTGTTCTAAGTGTTGTAAAAACAAAGGAAAAGAAACCTGGAGGAATTTACAGTCTGGTTATAAGACAAGAGACAACAGATAACTATAGGGAAACAGGGAGCTCAGGGAAAATAATTTTGGTCATCATGACAAACAGTGATCTCACCACTCTAGCATTCTCACTAGCATTAATTGTTTTGCAGACATCATGGAAAATAGTGGGTGGAAACAAAACTCCTGTTAGTTTTTATAACCAGAGTGCTCATTATGTGGTCTGTTACGATTGTAAAGCAATCCATTTAAAATTGACTGATACCAACTTTCCTCATTGTGTAGCAAGAGGATGAGTAACTTAATAGAGATAAGTAAAGAACTGGGGTGGTGAGCTTTGTCTTGCAAACAAAAAATTCCAAGTGAGATATACCAGAACAAGGCTTACTGAGCAAAGCTTTACGTAAGCCTTGGGCCAGGACAAGACCTGTAGTTGGGACCATGGCATGTCATAGGCAGAGTGTTATAATTTTGTAGAAACTAAACTGCATGTATTCTTTAAAATGCCTGGGACCATGAACTTTGGCTGCAGGCTCCAGGACCACACAGAGGGGAAAGAGACATGACTGAGTGAGAAACCTGGAAGGAACCTTGCTGCTTCTGCAGATCTCACAACTGTAGAAGGGGTCAAGGTGGCAACTTGCTGGACAAACAAAAATGTTATTGCCAATTTCTGCTCATCATACTCTATTTCTTAGGCTTGCATGAGTCTTGCAATTCCCATGAGATGAGTCTTCAGCTGATAAAACTTCATGACTAAGATCCTAATGCAACTAAATAGCATTTTTTACCTGACAACACACCCTTTCACCATTTATTTGAAATGGAAATTGCTTGCAGGTTCTCTATTTCACTTCTGCATTAAAAAGGTGCCTGGGTTTTGGCTGGGATAGAGTTAATTTTATTCCTAGTAGCCAGTCGAGTGCTGTGTATTTTGGATTTAGTATGAGAATAATGTTGACAACACACCGATGTTGTAGTTGTTGCTAAGTAGTGCTTACCCAAAGTCAAGAACTTTTCAGCGTCTCATGCTCTGCCAGTGAGGAGGTGCACAAGAAGTCACAGGGACCATGGCCAGGACAGCTGTTCCAAAACTGGTGTCAACTGGCCAGAGGGATAGTCCATACTGTAGAACGTCAAGCCCAGTGCATAAACTGAGGGGAGTTGTCTGGGAGGCGCCAATCGTTGCTTGGGGATGGGCTGGGCATCGGTCAGTGGGTTTTATTTCTCTCCCTCTTTTTTTGTTGTCTCTCTTAATTGCAATCATTATTTGTTGCCTTAATTACTGCTATAGCATATTTTATTTCAGTTATTAAACTTTTTTCAACCCACAGGTTTCACTTCTTTCCAATTCATCTTGATGTGGCGGGGGCAGTGAGCAAGCAGATGCATGGTGCTTAGTTGCTGGCTGGGGATTGAACAACGACAAAACCCAGCAATTTTTAGCATAAAATTGCTCCTCAAACTACATATAGGACTTGAAAAAATATTCTAGATGATCAAAAGAACAGGGAAATATTTCAACATATCCAATTTTTCTATCAGTATTTAAATTCCTGAGCGGGAACACGTACGTCCTAAGTGACACAGTAATGAAACTACTGGACTCAGTTCAGTAATGTTGCTGCTTAACTCAATAGAAAACCTAAAGCACTGGGGTGCTGCAGGAGTTAACAGCAGGAGCTAAAGTCTGTTATGTTGTGAATGTCTAAGATGAGATCGAGAATAATAAAAAGTTGCCCAGAACACAAGTGATGTGAAACACCTAAATCCAAGAATAATAAGCGGGATTGTTATAAGGTCTAAAATATTCTGGTGAAAGCCTAAAGTTTCTACAGTTCGGCTGTAGCATGTGTTTTAAGGCACCTTTTGCTGCAGCTGAATGTTTTGAAACCATGTCCTCAGAAGTCTGAACAGCGTTTACACAAGAAAACAACACATGGCGCCTGAGCTGCCTGATGCACAGTCAATGTTAAATCCAACATGGAGCATAACAGTCACAGCTACACTTAAAATACAAAATCAAGGGGAAAGATGGGGGATTCAAATCAGCAGCTACTGCTCCTACTTCCCAGGACTGTGGGTCACCAAGCAGATTACACAATCAACTTCGTTAAGTGTCTGTCTGGCCCCATGAATCTTGAATTCTTGGCTGTGGCACAGAACAGATTTCAACACCTTCTCCCCTTCTTTTTTCCTGTGTACATGCTCACATGTTTGCATAAACAAACTGTGGTGCACAGCCTGCTGTGCAGAGCACTGGGAATTAGGAGCTGAGGATTCAGGCTGAATCCTGAGAGGATGGAGAATTTAACTTCAGGTCAGTTCCTTCTCTTCTTACAAAGCTGCAGGTGGTGTAACAATGAACTCTTCTCCAAGGTTTCACACTGAGTGAAGCAGACATAGAACCACAGAATGGCTTGAGTTGGAGTGGACCTTAAAGCCCATTTAGTTTCCACCCCCTTCCATGGGATGGGACACCTTCCGTTAGACCAGTTTGCTCAAAGCCTCATCCAACCTGGCCTTGAACACTTCCAGGGATGGGACACCCACAGCTTTTCTGGACAGCCTGTTTCACTGTCTAACCACCTTTTTAGTGAAGAATTTGTTCCTAACATCTAATCTAAACCCACCCCCTTTCAGTTTGAAGCCATTCCCCATTGTTCTATCACTTC
Organism: Lophotriccus pileatus; assembly: GCA_035583135.1. Classification (NCBI taxonomy): domain Eukaryota; kingdom Metazoa; phylum Chordata; class Aves; order Passeriformes; family Tyrannidae; genus Lophotriccus; species Lophotriccus pileatus. The sequence continues at coordinate 106,364,317 of JAWWES010000115.1, forward strand.
ATGCTCTTGTGAAAAGTCCCTCTCCTTTAGGTACTGGAAGGTGCTATAAAGTCTCCTCAGAGCCTTCTCTTCCCCAGACTGAACTTCAACCTGTCTTCATAGCAGAGGGGCTCCCGTCCTCTGTGCACCTCCTCTGGAGGTCCATGGATTCAGGTCCATGTCCTTCCTTTGCTGGCAATCGCAGAGCTGGATGCAGTACTACAGGTGAGGTCGCACAAGAGAAGAGGGGCAGAATCACCTCCCTCAATGCTTCTTTTGATGCAGCCCAGGACATGTTTGACTTTTGGGGCTGCAAGCACAGTTTGCTGGGTCATGTTGTGCTTCTCATCCACCTGAAGAGCTTCTTCTCAGGGATGCTTTTGATCCATTCTTTGCCCAGCCTGTATTTGTGCTTGGGATTGCCTTGACCCACATGCAGGACCTTGCACTTGGCCTTGATGAACATGAGGGTTTCACGGGCCCACTCTCAAGCCTGTTGGGTCCCTTTGGATGGCATTCAGACGGCATCTGGACAGTCACATTTCCATGTGGGTTATCAGGAAGGGGTGAACGTGTATTTAAAGGAAAAATTAGTGACGCCACAGCTGAATTAATAGTTTCAAGATAAATTTTCTAGGAAAGAAAACTGATGTTGAGTAGCCTGTGTGTCCTGTGGAGCTTGCCACGCATATCTGAGTAGTGTAGTGCAACATATGAATACAGTTATCCACTGATAGAGTTCTGATTAGTGCAGTTAACATCAACCTATGGCTGAACTGGTTCTTCAAACATTGTCAAAGTAGCCCTGGTTTGAGTTGTCAAGTGCCTCTCCAAGTTCCAACAAAAGCAGGAACAAAGCACTAATAATTGTTACCATGTTTATTTCATGTTTCTTAGTTTCAGAAAATAATTATGTTGCAATGAAAAAATACATGTATAAAATATGTGAATTCAGGATTAATATAAAAGTGTCATCAGTGCAGATCTTACAAGGTAAGTCAGATACACAATCCAAATGCAAATCCTAGGCAGATGACAACCGTTTTTTCTGTCCGTTCCCTGCTTTTCTTTCTACCCTCAAATCCCCATTGTCCTCTTCCCTTGTCGTTCCTCTGGTTAGAATCCTGGATCATCTTGGGTATGGTTTTTAAAAAGTCTGGAAAGGGGCAAATGCTGGACCAGAAGAGATGGCTAGTTTGTTCTAATCAAATTCAAACCACTTAATTAATGCACAGTTCAGATGACGGAAGTCAGCCAAGTCTCTGTTTCTGTTGGAACCTTAGCATGTAGATTTCTTTATTGTTCATGATTTTTAACTGTACAAGCCCATCAGAAAAAACTTTTTCCTCTCTATTTCTTTTTTTTCCTCTCCCAGATAAAAAGATTAGGGCTTTGGGGTCAGAGAAGGGCTTTGGGGCTTGCCAAAATGATGGGAAATGTTAAGCTAGGAAAGTTCATTGCCTTTTTGCTAAAAAACTAGAATTGGATAGCTGTTGCTGGCTGTTAATGCCACCTCCCATGGGAGAGCCTGTGGTGCCATCCATACACCCATACTTAGGAAAAGTTCTTACAGTAGGCAGAGGCACTGTAAAGTCAAGCTATCTATGCTTACATTTTATTTATTATTACTGATAGCAGTTTACCAATATCCAATACCACTTCTGTCTGGTGCTAGTCCAGGTTCAGATTCCAGCATCTGTTTGTGCAAAACTCTTCCTGAGGAAATACAGCCCAACAGATGCGGTACATCAGAGCAGTGCAGTTTGGTGGGGCTGAGCTGTTGAGCAAGACTTGCCTGGGGGGGTAGGGCATGGCCAGGGATTTTGGGGTGAGGAAAGCCCATAAGCCCACTTAAATGTGCCCACAGGAGTGATCTCAGCCTGTGATTCCATGATTTATCACTGAACATTTCCCGTCTGCCATGGGCAAAAACTGGATTGTGACTGTTCCAGCCTGGACAGGGTGTTGAGAGTACATTTCCTCTCCCTCTTGCAATGGCACAGGAGAAACAGAAGGAGAAGGAAGAGAGTGAAGGACATTATGTGATACAGCACAGCCTGATCATTCCCTTTTGTTTGTTCTCTGCAGTACCTCATAGAAGCAACAGCCCAGAGGAATGGGAGTGTGCTTCAGCTCTTGAATAGGTTTCTCTGCAAACTCAGATTCTGTTACATCTGCACCACTGTGAAAATCACTCAAAAGATGCAAACATAAAATATCAAAATTTAATTGAGTTCTGTCTGCACAAAGTCCTTAGGCTTTTTGAAAGTCACAGCCTTATTTTCAACACAGTGCTCCAACTTCACACTCAGAGCTTAACCAAAGACTAACATGGGTGAACCTGACTTACTTAAAGGAATAATAATCTACTTTACTTAAACAAACCAACCAACCAACCAACCGAACCAAAAAAAAAAAAAAAAAAAAAAAGGAGAAATGGAGGAATAACAAGAGCAAAACCAAAACACCTCCTTGCTCTACAGCTGCAGGCTCCTTCTCTGACTGATCTGTCCTTTGAGAAAAACTTGCAGGCTGTTCCTGTCCACCATTCCTGGCAAACTGCTGGAGCTGACTCCCTCCAGGTGGTTTCCAAGGATCACTGGGCAATTAGCCTTTGTCTCTTGAGCTAATATTAACACAATGCACCAGGATCTTTTTGACAGTCCTACACCTCTTGGGTCATCAGAAGACTGCAACTGCACTGACAAATGCCCAAAAGAGCTCCTCAAAGAGAGATCAGTCAGAGAAGGAGAAAGAAATAAAAGGCAAAATGATCTTTGACATTCTCGTGTGACGCATTTTCTCATCCTTTCACGCCATGTATATTAATTCACTAGCAGAAGGTTGCACTGGAGGGGTCAGGAGGGTGGACTCCTGTCTGAGCACAATGAAATACAACAAGGAGGTACAAATGGGTTTGGTTTTTGGTTTTGGGTTTTTTTTTTTTTTCATAATAAAAGAGAGAGTAACCTATATTATGCATGAATGGTCATGTTTCATGTAGGTCATGAAACATTTAAAATCTGAAATCAGTTTCAATATACTGGTGAGAAAGCAGCAGTGCATTCAGAGGTTTGCAGAAGGCTGCCGTGATTCAGTTAGGTAGCATCAGTTTTACTTTAGGCTTTTTCAGAAGCCCAGAACACAAAAGAATGTCTGGGAAAGGCTTAATAAGTAGAGGAACAGAACTGTATTCTGTGATAAATTACATACATAATGAGTAATGACAGAGCTTTTTGCTTTGCTTTTCAATTTGGGTCACAAATAAGCAAAATAATTAACCAAGTCCTCTCAAAAGGGAAAATTTCTTTCTCAGTGAGCATCAGCAAGGACTGTATTTTTTCAGCTGCGCTGATTCAGAGTATTTTGTATCACCTTCTACAAAGCCAAACAAAGCTTAATGGTATTTCCATTAAATTTCAATTGAAATACTTCCAAAACAGTTCTTCCATAAAGATAGGCTATTTGTCCTGATTCAGCTCTCTGATAAGACCTTATCTGGAATAGTGTGTACTGTTCTGGTAAGCACATTTTCAAGAAAGCAGAAAAGTCCAGCTCAATAAGGGGAATTAAATCCTTATCAGATGTGACGGAAGTACCAAGATTGTTCAGCGCAGGAAACGAGGGCAGGGGGTCCACACTTGCAGTTAAGCAGTGTATCAGAGGGGGTGAATACACTGAAGGAACCACTCTTGGACAGTGCTGGCCCAAGAGCAAACTGAGGTGAGATGCTCATGAAGTCTGACATGGAGAATTGAAGGGTTTTAAGCATCATGTTCTTGGATGACATTCCAGTGGATGTAAAGGGCTTTATTTAGTTTTCAGGCAGAAATTGTTCGGTTCACAAAAGAAATTGCATAATATAATTCCCTCTGACAAAAGTGGATGTTCCTCTCAGTCACATGTCCTAAATGACAGCAAGTCCTAATGGATGTGTTCTTTACATCTCCAACATTTTTAAAGCAGAAATAAGGATTTTTAAAGTGAAGCCAGCCAAACTGGGCAGGGCAAATATTGACTGTCTCTGAAGAGAACACATTATTAAAAACACAAGCAAATCTGTCTCTCTCACCATGCAACCATTCCATGGTAAACCAAAAAGCATCAGGTTGCATCAAGGAAAAAAGAGGAAACTCTGATTTAATGGCTCTGTTTCTCTTCCCATTGGTGTTAATAAGTAATGACTGTGAAGTAAATAGAATTATATCAAGGAGACTAGAATAAAATCCAGCCTTTGTATGAGAACAAAATAGGAGAAAGAAGATCTCTTTTATGTGTGATACATTTAACTAACTAGTTACTGAAATTGATGAAATACTTTTGGTTTTAAAATTATAGCATAAAATGCTGTTCACACTGTAAGAAAACCTTGTGATTAGTTATTTTTGGTGTAACAGAAAAGATTACCATGTTTGATCGTGTCTTGCTAAAACTTCGTCTTTCCAAGATAGGCATGTTGATGAGAAGAGTTCCATCAGTTTTCAGCTAATGCAATTAACATGCAGGACTTGAAAGCTGCATGCATGATTGCTGGAGCAGTTATATAAAAACTTGGAAATTGTCAGTTCTTACAGGTAGACTTTGCTATAGACTAGCAGCAGCTTTAAAAAAAGAATTAACCCTTGTTAACTCCACTCCTGAAACCAGTGGTGCCTGTAGGTACTTTCCAGAGCTTTTTCTGTTTCCTATAGAATTCATTCTAATCTATTATACAGGAAATTTATATTCTAATGTATATATAGGAAAATACTGGTTTCTACCTTAAATAATAAGTGAGATTATTTCTCAAACGTTGTTGACTGTTATTTTAATAAGTGGAGGAGTTTCCTTATATACATGGGAAAGAGAGATCTTAGGGACCATTTGTTATAATGAAAATTGTCATCAAGGGGACAAATTTGGCAAGACAGCATTTGCTATTTTAGAGAGATGGGAAATGTTGTCCAGTCATACACTGACAGTCCTCTGAATTAACAGGGGTTTTTATGCCGTGTTGCAAAATGACTGTCTTTCATGAGCTGTGAACTGATACTCTCCTCAAAGGGTTTTAATGTAGTATTTGAACAACAAATATGAAATCTGCAGAGTGTATTCAAGTAGCACTGTGAACTAACATACTGTACTAAGATCTGTAATTGCATAACAGTAATGTATGATTAATATAAACCTATAAACCACAGCTATCATATCCATCCCTTTTGACAACTAAGGAGCAAGCATCACATCTGATGAATCTACAATTTCCTTTATTCGTTCAAATTTGTCTCATATCTTTTTCTTTCCCCTACTTTCTGCCTGTGATGACTCTCCAGCCTGCCCAGGGCATGGAGAATGGTGTCACTTTTCATAAATCGGTTGAGATGGTCTCATGACCTCACCCTCTAACTGTGGGTCAGAAAAGGGCTGCACAGGCAGATAGGTGAATGCCTTCCATATGTAAAGCTGTGGACAACTTTATTTGGGCTCTCCCATCATGTCATCTAGCTGGCCTAAACTTCTTGAAGACTAATGATAGAGACTGCCTGGAGCAGATGTCCAAAATCTGCTCTACAGGAGACACCTGAAGAGCATTGTAGAAGACAGTGGTGTCAGATTTAAGGCAGCATTGCTTTCATTGAAGTGACATAGATCTCTAAAGTGTTTTCACTTTAGTAAATGTCCCTTCAGTTCATAAATCAAGAAAGTGTTTTTAAAATTGTCATTCATTACTGGGAAAGGTAACAAATCTTCTAAGCCCTGCTTTTCCTTTAAATATTGTGCCACAAGAGTGAGAGATCTCCACAGACCTTATAAAAGCAAAACTGGATTTCATTTAAAGGAGTCTACCTTAGGTTTACTCATTCCACCACTGCTCTTTATCCATAAGAGTCTTCTCCTTCCCTCTGCTCATGGCAGAGAAATAGAAAGGTCAGTGCAGAGTACATTTTAGTATCTTTTATAGTAGTATATATTGACCAAAAAGTTTAAATATGGAAAGTATTACAGCACTATGCTATGTTACATGATTAGAAACACATTTTGCTCGAGATATGATCTGTGTTACCAACAAAATAAGTATGTATAAGATCTGGTTTAACTTAGTTATCCTTTTGTCCTTTTTTTCTGCTTATTGTTATGTAACAGTTGTGATGGTGAAATGCATAATGACTGTTCCGGACAGTATGATAGAGCATCATATGGCATTTATATTGGAGGGTAAAGCATATAAACATATGAAAGTCATTTAAAGATACAATTAAACTTCTAAACAAAGAGCTTCATAAATATTTCATTTGAAAACTCAGCATTGACCAACTACCTGAGGGCTAAGGGGACTTTTTTTTAATACAACATAATAAAGATTTAATAAAAATGCTGTTGTTAGAAGTGCAAGTGTGTTAACTCTCCCTGACAGAGGGCTATTAAAATGTATCCTTCAGTCAGTTCCTTCTTGCATTTTATTTAAACCAGCAAGGTCCTGTGAGTTTACTGCCTAGGATTATAGTAAACAATAGAAGCAATATTTACAAGTTATACTGTATCATATATATCTATATAACCCTTTAATTTAGATAACTCTTTTTATCCTGGGGATTTTCTGCTGGTTGATATGAATTCTGAACTATCAATGTTGCCTGTGATCACTTTTACTCAAGTCGGTCTTTTGCTGCTCTCAGTACAACAGAACAGACTTTGCGGGTTTTCTTGCAATGTAGGGTTAGTGCTGGATTGTCTATTTTTCATGACTGAATACACCATTCCAAAGATGAGGTATATTTGCCATTATGGCAAATATTCATTATGAATATGAATCTGAAACATGTTCTCTAGCAAATAAAAAATTTATGTGAATAATCTGGGAATTATTGTGGGAGATTTATAGTATGTTATGCAAGACAGATTAGGCAGTCATGAAACACTCTTTGACTTTAAGAAATAGAAACTATTGAATAAATGTGATTTTTAAATATCTTAAGCACTCCAAATTGATATTCCTTGATTATCACTACTGTATTTCATTCCAGGACAGTGTTTTGTAATAATATTTTTCAAAAGTCAGTGAAAGATGTTTTAAAGTTTTAAAGTAAATCCTGGCTCATGAGACTGGAATCCAGGGCAATCAGGTGCTCTTCAATATTTTGGGTATAGACAAAATGGAAATGTGAAAGAGAGAGATGAAAAAAGAGGCTTCACCAGATTGCAATACACAGAGAAAATGAAAATACATTATCTGGAGATTCACTAAGCTACATTAAAGGAGCCAGAAGGGTGTCAGAGGTTAGGCCCTAGACAAGCCATGCTTTAATACAGGGAAGCAAGGAAGCTCAAGGACTCTAACTTAATATTTACTCTTTTTTTTTTTTTTTTGTAGATTAAAGTTATGTTTTTTGTTCTTCTGTTTTTGGACTGAGGTGAAGAAAGCTCAAGACACATACTGTGTTAAGGTGGAGACTTATATGTGTCTTTATTTTTCAGAGTCAGGATGTGATATTTCACATTTTTGCATATTTGTTTTTTCTCCTTTTCATTTCACCAGGACACTTTTTAAAAGGACTTTTCTTGATATTTGTTTACACACATAATATTTTGTTATGTTTAAAGGTTTTATAGGTGATAGAACTGCCTATTATTAAAATTACCTAATACTTCCTATTATGAAACTTTGATTTTGTCTACTCATAGTAGTGCCAAACTGTAACTGCTTTGACTGAAGTTTTCCATGCCAAGTAGCTGTCCCAAGCTGTACTTTTCTGAAAAGCTCCAGCCAAAACAGTTCTGCCATTTCTAGGAACGATGCAAGGAAAAAATATGTATTTTTGCCCAAGTCCCTGAAGTTTGTGAAATAAAGGCTTTGAAGTGCCTCTAAATTCACGGAAATAAAAATTAAAATTTTCAGTTTGCCAAGAAAAGGTATGCCTTCATAGTGATTATTTCGTACTTCAATGAAAATGGAGACAAAAACCCTCAAGTTTTATGGATTAAACCTGCATCCACAGGTTTATGTCTGAATGTCCACAGGTCTTTCTTTACTTGGTAGGCACCATCTCTCACCGAGAAACTGAGCATGCCCTAGCTCACAGTGACAAAGGTGGATTTTCTGACTTGTATGGACACTAAAATGAGAGCATTATATTCTTTATGATGAGTATCTGTTCTCAGCTATAACCCTTCTTCTGTCATAAAAAGGTAAAGAAGGAATCACATGTTCAGATAAAATAAAAACAAAAGTTAAATTTGGGAAAGAAGAGGGCTGGAATGAAACAATATATCCAGAGAAACAAGGACTCAGAGATGTAAGGGAGAACTGAAGGAAAACAACAGAAACTAGAGAGAAAATTCAGATAATTTTAGGAACACAGAATGGTTTGGGTTGGAAGGGGACCTTGAAGATCATCTAGTTCCAACGCCCCTACTGTGGGCAGGGACACCTGCCACTAGACCAGGTTGCCCAAAGCCTCATCCAACCTGTCCTTGAACATCTCCAGGGATGAGCATCCACAACTTCTCTGGGCAACCTGTTCCAGTGTCTCACCACCCTCACAGTAAAGAATTTTCCCCTAATAGCTGATCTAAACCTACTCCCTTTCAGTTTGAACCCATTCCCCCTTGTCCTGTCACTACATGCTGTTATAAATAGTCTTCCCCCATCTTTCCTGTAGGCTCCCCTCAGGTACTGGAAGGCCACAATTAGGTTACCCCAGAGCCTTCTGTTTTCCAGGCTGAACAATCCCAATTCTCAGCCTTTCCTCATGGTAGAGGTGCTCCATCCCTCTGATCAACTTGGTGGCCTCCTCTGGACTCTCTCCAACAGGTCAGTGTTCTTCCTCTGTTGGGGACCCCAGAGCTGGATGCAGCACTGCAGGTGGGGTCTCACTAGGACAGGCAGAATTGCCTCCCTTGACCTGATGCCCACACTGCTTTGGATGCAGCCCAGGACTGGCTTTCTGGACTGCAGGGTCACATTGCTGGCTCATGTCCAGTCTCTCACCCACCAGAACCCCCAAGTCCTTCTCAGCTGGGTGATTACCCAGGCAAAGAGTCAGTAATAGGGAAAACTGGAAGTGCAAGATGAGACATTACAAACACTGAAAATTTTAGGCATCAAGAAGTAGGGAGTTCTACTTTAAAGGTTTACCTATGCATCGTGGCACAACATTTAGTTAGAGATCCACGTTTTTACATCTGGGCACTCTGTCCCCATGAGATGATGGAAATTATCCTTCTGAATTTGTATCACAGATAAGGTTGTCTCTATCACCTATTTGTTGCAGAAGTGGGAAGGAACGTAAAGCTGTAGCAAGATATTTCAACAAGAGAAAGGGAGAGCCTCATTATGAAGATGTGGATGCTAGTCTAGACATCTGAATTCCCATCTCAGCTCTAGATATGCTATACTGAGGAGGTAACTTAAACCAAACTTTTCATAGATGGCTACTAACTGGGTACCTCTTGGTACTCAGACTCAGACTGTGGAAACATATTGGAAAAAGAGCTGAAGACTCCCAAGTGCAACTTAGATCAGTTGGATCTGTAAATCAAACGCAAGGTGTGTCAAACAGGATACTCAAAATTCATGGATATTATTAACTGGAGTGTCCCTGCTTCAGTCCTGTATTTGTAGGCTGTGCATGAAACTCACATGGATATTGTGGATATTATTAATATTTGTGAAGGTTTCAAAATTAAACTGATTAACATCATAAAAGAAAACTCATGGGGAGGTTAATTAATATTTTTTAGAGAAGAGTTTGAATAGTGTACAACAAAAATGGCATGAGGCCATCCACCGAACAGTGGGGTCATGTATTGAACAATGAAGTAAATATTGAACAGCTGTTCATTAAGTAAACACCATCCACTTGGAGCACTGAAATGGCTGGGGTGCTATGGAAAAAAGTTAATGATGGTGTAATTAAAGCCTGTATCAAAATTCATATTCTCAAGACAAATCAGTTGAGATTTTATGCGCAAGCTTATTTCTGCCACACTCTAACTTTTGCATATAACTTTAAAATGTGGTTTTTAATGTTATTTGTACATATGCATGTTCAACAAAAATATATGCTCACCTGTTAATGAACACAATAAGCAATAGAGCTAAAAAATAGAAAAAAAAGGCCTATGAATGGAGAAGAAGAATGAAGTGGATGCAGAGAAGAGGAGACTAGGAAGGATGTTCTCTCTGCCTGGGAGATCTGTAGGAAGACACGGGAAGACTTCATTTCTTCACTGTATAAATGCTTCATATTTCCAGTCGAAATTGCACTTAACGGTTTTCAAATTCACTTCTGAAAATGAGACGTGGATTTCCCATTGATTTGATCAATTTTTGAACCTTTTAGTTAGTGTTCAGAAAATCCCAGTCTTTGAATTTTCCACATCCATTACAGATCAGTGTGTGCTTCATTGACATCCAGCTGATTTTCCAAACAATACAGTTTTTCCAGGAGCTTAGCAAAAAAGTGACTGCAAGTTCACAGTTCTTCACTTATCCACATTTCCATCTCATTCAGCATCTTCCATCATGTTTGAATGACACTTTTTTGTAACAGTCTTAGATTTTATAGCTTATGTTGCCTTCTACTGTGAAAGAAGTAAAGATAAAATAATAGCTAAGAAAACTGCCTGAAAATATTTTGCATGAGAGTTGACATTGGAAGGCAGTAAAATCAGGTAGAATATATCACAGTGAGCTGTCAATGAGTTGTCCTTTGAAGTCAGAGAACTGTAATTTTTGTTCTTTTCAAATACACATTTATATCCCTTTTTATTACTGGTCGCATGCCGTTTCACAGATCAGTCAAGAATGGTCACTGAAAAATTGCTGTCCATAATTCTCTCAATATTATTTTATGCTCTCTGCCTTTTAGGCTCATTAACTTACCACCTGCTGTCTAAGATGGGTGCTTTTTGGTACAGTTATTGTGGGATTTACCAGATTTTACAATATTCAGTTTGACAAAGTTGGAACTTCTATCTGCTGTAACAGTATATAAAATGCTATTCCAGAGTGAATTTATTTCAATAATTTTTAGAGTAAGACTAAAGTAAATGTTGCCCCAAATTATCCTTAAAAGTAAAGGACCAGAAGCACAAGGAAGATAAAATAAAGGTAGACTGGGTGCTGTTTCTATTCATAAATACTGATATTCTATACAAAGATCCCCATGATACTGCTATGATTTGATCTTTCAAGAGTGCATTCTAAATAAAAGTTATGCTGAAGATATTAAAATATTTCTTGACCTAACCATTTAATTTTAACAGAGGTGGACGAGATCATAATGATTTCTAGGGTCTCTAGGTCAGAACTAGAGGTTCTTTAATAAAAGCTTTTTCCTTTATATAGCTTGACCTTTATACTGGGATTTTATTATTTCTATACCATATCCTTTCCTTATAATTACTTGTGTTTCTATAAAATCCTAGGCTTGACTGTTTTGAACGATGAATTGTAGCTGATTTTTTTAATGGTAGTTAGAAAAACAGGGGAAAAAGGGTTTCAAAGAGTCTAGTATTGCACTTTGCAAAACAGGACACTGTATTAAATACATCGAATTTCCCTTAAATACAAGATACAACTTCATCGTTAAACTCCGTTTGATGTTTTCTTTACTTAACTTACATTATCTCAGTGGGCAATCATTCCCTGGAACATTTTAAAACAAATGGTAATTTCAGTTCTAACCAACAAAGTCTTTCAGAAAACACCCTTCACCAATCATCATGCCATGGGCTGGCCTCAAATTTTAAAAATCTTATGAAGCTAGAGAAGACAAATGCACAAATCACAGGAATACAGTATTCTCATAATATAAATGAACACTAATGATATTATTTCTTTAATGTATAACCCACAAAAAGAGATAAACTGTAGAATCAAATAAAAGATGATTGAGGTACATGTGTACAACGGGCAAATATTAGGGTAAGTACAGTACAAAACACCCATACTGCTTCAGGGATTTTAATTAGCCAATTGCCTGTAACATTTATTATGAATTGATTGAATTTTTACTTGCTTTGCAACTTAAGAAATGTGGAACTCTATGAATTCAAAGCAGAGTTTCAGTTAGATAAAAGCAATGTCAAGTAAAATAAAGATTTTTTTTTTAAAAAAACTTTATGCCAGATTGTTTAGTAAAGCAAGTTGCTTGAAACAATAGAGCTTAAGAGTGTATTATTCTGTTTCTATAGAATTCTGAAGTAAAATGAAACTTGAAATCTAGCCTCTTACATTCAGATTTTTATACAGTTTGTGAGCAGGTCTTTACTGTACTTAGAATTTATGGGACTATCAATGATCCCATAAATAGTTCAATCAAAATAAAGTATTATTATTGAACATTAGGAATTTAAACTACTTAAATCTGTTCAAATATACATTCTTACATTGTAAGAATACACAGCCGTGATTTTTTTTTTCCAGTAGACAGAAAATACTGCAGTTAGATTCTAAGATCTAGTTGTTCATAACTATTTTGTATTTAGCATTTTACAGCTGCTCAGCAAAAATTTAGTTAAAGCTCTCTGGTCAATATCATTCTAGAATAAATGAATCTCGCTACAAATTACTTAATAAACCCACTATGCTTCTAAGAACTACATAGGTATTATTATTGCTGAGTGGTTATAGTAAAATATGCCTCCATTTCCCCCAGCTAAGCAAATCCATATTTTGACTTTGTAATGAAAAATTCTTGTAAATTTAGCTTTGGTTTAACTCACTGGTGGGTTAAACTGCCAGCAATTTACTCAAATTTAGTTTAGTATAATTCTTTTTTTATTTAATTTATATTTTAAAACAGCTCAAAATACATTGGTTTGTAACACATACCCTTCTTACACACCCTTCAGAATTCTTTTTCCTTCAGGAAGCAGTTTGGATGACTCTACAAATGTGTGGAGGAGCTTCACTTTGTATTTGTGTGTTACAGTTTTTGTCATGTCTTGGAGTGCAAGCACAGTTTAGAGTTTAAAAAAGCATCATTTGAAATGTCTAAGGCATTTTCCTGCACTCTTTTTTCTCTGGTTGTTCAGTTTATTACATTAACAGATTACCTATAAATTAACTGTAATTCATCTCTGCAATTTATGAATAACATCTGCCTTAAAGCAAACACGAACCCTTCCTAGAACAGAGGCACTCAAACTCTACCCAAGTCACCAGAGAGCCTCCTTTGGACTCTTCTACTGAGTAGGTAACTCACCTCTTAATGTTGAAGTCATTTTAAACTGGTTGGATGTGTGGTTATGAATGCAGAAGTCTTGGAAAAGGGAGAAAAAGGCAAAGTCAACCTTCATCTAGCTATTAGAAGGTGAATGGAAGAGGGAACACAAATGATATTGGATCTCTGGACCATTTCTATTTCTTTTATCCATTTATGCAATGCTTGTTCTGTGGAATTGGGTCTAAGATCCCACATGTGCCCCTTCCAAAGGGACTACTGCTCACCCCCTCCTCTGCCCTTCTGGTCTTGTGACTTTTGCATTCCTCCTTGTACATTAACTTAGCTCCAAGTCTGACATGGAAAATTTTGAACAATCTGCTTGAGGAGAGTTGAAACACACAAGGTGAGGCATCAAGCCCCCTCAGGTTTAACATGGGGGTATTTTTTTTCCTGCAGAGGGCGATTCTGTGTATGGCAAGCAGGTGTAAGGGCACAAGGGAGAATGAAACAGCTACACTGACCAGCTGTATAAAGAGTGCCTTGCTTTTAGCACCCTGGGCAGAGGTTGAACCAAGCAGAACTTAGGCATTTATTCTGGGAAGATGGGATCACTCTTTCAAGACCAAGTAACAGGGTGCAACTGAGGGTCAACTGCTTTGTAAGGGCTGGGTAGTTGGGAGCCAAGACTAGCAGGACAGGGGCCGTGCCCGCCCCATCCCACTTCCTCCAAGCAGGGAGTAAAGTAGGCCTAGGAATGGCAGCTGGGATTGGCCAAGAGCCCAGATCCTTGTGGATCCCTCGTCCATGGTGACAAGGGAGGCCAGGTAAAGACAGGGTCAGGATAAGGTTTGGCAGTGATAAGTAGGATTGGAGACAGTTGATCCAGTGATTCCCAGCTGGTCCAAGATTAAACCAGGATATGGGTCCACAGGTCTGAGTCCAAATCAACAGGATCCATGGTCAGAGGTGGAGACACGTGCAGCTGTGATACAGCTCATGGAAGAACTGAAGGCATCAGCCTGAGCTGGGGCTGCAGAGCCCATGGACAGGAGGCAAAGGTGACAGCTCCGAGTGAGGCCAGTCAAGGCCCTGACACCAGATATGTGAAATGGGGCCACATTTGAACCTAGGATATGTGCCCCAGCAAAATATTGATCAACAGTCTTTAATTCAACCCAAGAAGTCACTTGACCTCATTTTCTGACTTGGTCCATAGTGTTTAACTGACTTGGTCCAGTGGCCTACTTGTCCTCTTCCTTTAAAGAATCTTAGAGGAATTTACCAGAATAAAATGTATGCTTCGCATTAAGTGACAAAACCCAAATGGATCTGTAGGTACCATCACAATTTTGCCCAACAAAATAATTTCCTTTATCTTCTCACAGCACGAATTCAGAGCAGTTAGCTATAGGCACCAAATGTTGTGACAGTTTTTGTAACACATGCAGTGTGCAGCATATTCAAATGTCTGGGCAAGTGTCAGTCCCCAGAAAAGAGGAGAAATTAGAAATGCACTCTGAAGCAGTGATTAATCAGTGGATACCTTGCACCATGGGCTGTCACAATGCAGCAGAATTCTGGCAGTATCAGTAATATTCATACTCAGTAGTGGGTAAGGGCAGCTGGATACCGGTCAGAAATGAAGACCTGGGAAGAGCAGTTAACAAGAAATAGTGCAGGGAGTTGGACCATTTCATTTCAAGTCTGATGGATATTTGAAGGTAAAAGCATTCCGCAAGAGGTTTAGGACTCTACATGAAAAGTTATGGATTCTTACTCTGGCAGCTGTAGCAAGAGACTGTAGCAAGTACACGGGACTAGGCATTGCAAATCTGTGCTCCTGCAAGTACTTCTCTAGACTCCACTCCAGGGAGTGCCTCTTCAGGGCAGAAGCTTCACTTAGATGCTTTTACTCATTCTTTGGGGTAGTCTCTCTCTCTTTATTTCTGTTGACATCATAAGAAATGTGGAAGTCAGGTGATAGAAATACTGGCCACTTTAAAACTTTTCATATCTGTAATTGTGTGTTTGGGGCAGTTGCAGTCTTGTGTACAAAATATTAACTGATTACATTAGTGTAATCCAATCTCCATCTACTCTGTGTGTCTATTTTTAGATTTTGTTGCTTTGCCATCGGCCTCTGTAAGTGCTTTGTGGAGCTTCCACTCGGCCTTTCTTTTCAGAGTAGTGTAAGTTTCTTGATATTCCCATGGGCCCTCTGAGCTTAAAATTTTTTTTTGTCAGTAACTTTTATTTCTTCTTTAAAAAATCCATTTTGGAACTCTGTGGAATTTAGAGAGAGTCCTTCCATGCACTTTTGGTTGTATTTAATTGTTTTTCTCATAAATCACATACTTTGTTTTGATGCAAAACACAGCGACAGAAGAGAATCTAACATTTTATGTAACTGGCATGTCATTTATAAGATCTCTATTAGACAAAACATTTGTTTAGATACTCTGTTATTCATTTATTTTCATGTCAACACCAAAACCAACAGCAGAAACGAACAGAGATGAATAATAAGGCAAACTGTTTTAGTATCAATGCACTCTGCCTAAGGCAATATACTGTGCAACTGGTGAAGAATGCTTATTTCCTTCCCAAAACCTCTGCTGAGAACCAGCTCTTATAAACAATCTCTTACTCTTTTGTCTTAAGGGACTATTTTCAGCTATGTCCAAGGCAAAATTTCAGTTGATGTGTTTCACTTAAAAGATTTTTTATGGTAAATTGGTAAATAATAGCTTTCAGTTATGGTTATCTTCTCTACAGTTGCATTATCTTTGTTGCATCTGCTCTTGGCCAATTGCTTTTCCCAGTGTAGTATATAAAAAAGACTATACAGGAAATAAACAACAGTCTCATTAGCAGACAGATTTAACAAGATATGGCTTCTGAGAGAGATATGTAACTTTGATAGATATCACAGACAAAAATAAACATTTCAGCTGATCTACTGCAGCAATAGCAATGTTTAGAGCAATGTTTATTAGAGCTGGGAGGTCTTTCTTGAGGAAAGATGGTGGCTAGAAAGTAGTTGCCATCACCTTCAAAGCATATGTACCCCCAAGTTGGAGGGGAAAAGCAACCAGGAGTAATCTGTCCATCTGTTAACAGCAGAAGGAGCCTGTTCTCAGACACCATCTTTAGCAGCCAAATAAAAACTCACAGAAACTTCTTGGGTGCGCTTATGTCAGGTGATGTTCGTACAGTAAGCGTGCTGGTTCCAAGACCAGCAGGAATCCTGGATTCGGGTATGTGGAAACAATGCCTGTGCAGTTCTGCTGATCCACAGGTGGGCAGTACCTTTGCTGTTGTCTGGGAGCTCCACACCTATACACATACAGATACTGAACATGTCAACTGAGTTTTTTATATGTGCATATGTGTCTCCAAATGTTGACAAAAGAAGTTGTAACTTACTCAGCCAGAATGATTAAACACTTCTGTGTTTAGGATTTTAAAATATATGTCTGTTGTTATTATGTCCTCTGCTTTAGCACTTAACCTTCTGGTGTTCACACATTCATTTTAAATCAACTGCTATAAAAGTCTGGACAATTTATGCACTTTCCTGTGAATTCCCTCCAATCTGTCAATAACTTCCAAGCACCAAGTGAGTAGGACCATGAAAAACTCCAGGAGATAAAAGAAAAAAGAACATTCCTTTTCCTGTATATGTAGTTCAGAGATATATTTGCCTCTAAACCAGCCATTTCACTTTTTAAACTTACACTGGATTTGCATTTGCCTTTTATACCAAAATTTTACCAACATTACTACTTGCTGGGTATCTTTTACAATGTGAACTAAGTGTTTCTGCTCTGCTCCATTATTTGTTCTAAGAGACTTTAGTTTTTTTCAGGATAAATAATATTCTTTTATCTGTTAGCATGATTTTGATTTTCTACACCCTTGTGTTCATTATGTGTATTCAGAGGGTCTTGAAAAACTTATTATTGAATATAAGATTAGAAGTTTTGGGTAATATATTGCTTGCCAAAGGTCTCAGATGGCAGTTGAAAACAGGTATGCTGATGGAAATCTGATGGAGTATATGTTAAGGCACAGGATAATTAAATTCTCTTTGACATAGAAAGAACTAGGAGCATCAATCTGAAAAGAAAAAATATTAAAAATGCAAACCCCAATATAGTTCCATAGTAGACAGTTCGTTTAAGAGACTTAGCTCATGTTTTGTCTCTACTAAGAACTGTCGTTTTCTTCCTGACCACTAGGCACCAAAATGGAGAATGTCTCACAGATACTCATAATGGCCTCATAAGGTGCAAAGGAAAAGGCTTACTCATAGAAAAACACATTTTTTCTGTCCTGAAGACTGCTAGTATCATTCTTGGGTAGGGATAATGTGTTGAAGTGTTTGGGACTAAGTATTGTCTCTGATATGTGCCCAATTTACACTGGTTTGGGGTTGCTACTTAATGCAGATTTCTTTTTTATATGTTTATTGTTGAAGAGTTTGTAAGAATCGTGACTGTTAAAGCCCTGTTTGTAGCTGACAAAGGTGGATTTTTATGTTGATAGGGATTCCTCCTAGAATCATTGGACTGATGGGAAGCAGAAATCATTCCACCAGCTCAAGCTGAAGTTTTTCCGCTTGATGTATTGATTAGAAATGGTAAAATGGAGAGAAAATACAATAAAAAATTTATTTATTTATATTCAATCATGAATCTCTGTTGATCATCCCAAATAGACAATAAATGTGACATCTCAAATATTGCCAACCCTATCCATAGAATATAATCCAGAAAGGTGCTTTTCAAATATTAAAATCAAGAAGTAGGGAAAAATGCTTATCTGGTTAAAAATCCATTCTTTGTGGGTTTTTACACATGTATATATGCCCATATTTTATTCTGTATAGTACAGAAAAATAAGAAAAGAATTTAGGCTTTGCCAGCCAGAGGGATTTGTCTATTTTCTTTTTTATTTTATTTTAAGTAGATGTGGAATAGATAGGAACTTGCTAGATTTCCAGATGCTTCTGGTAGATCAAGTAATGGTTATGGTCTTCTTTTAGATGTATTTTACTTTTGGTTTTATATATATTTGAAGACTGGTGCCTAAGTGTTCTCAATGGAATCTAATATTTAGAATATAGTTCTATATTAATTGTGCTTAAAAATAAAGGGGCAAATTCTTCGATACCCATAAGTAATATTTGTAATAATGCAGATCAGGATCTGGTAGCTTTTTTGTGTCATTGTAAGTCTTTCAGTCAAGACTAAATGGCTTTCTAAGGAAGAGAAGTTCAAGGCAAACAATACTTAAGAATACAACGTACTAGTTATTGGGCCTGCATACTTTGAGAGTTCAGACCAGTGGCTTTTCTTCACTTTCTAGATCTACATGAACTGTTGGCACGGGACTAAAATGGTGGGTTTTTCAATAAGAAATTACTTAGAAAGTTATGTATGATAATGAACTATTTAGATGGGGAGTAAAATCATAAATGCAGTCACAAGTCTTTTAAGAAAATTATTTTTTTTTCAAACTGTGTTTAAATTAGAAATGGTAAATTTGCCCATTCCTAGCGCCATGTTTGAGCATGATTGGCTATGACAACTACTACTCTCTTTCACTCATCATGGAACTTGCCCATATCAGTTGTTTTCCATGTACCCACGAAAAGGGTTGACGCCTCAGCTGTAATTTTGGCATGGCGGTAACTTATGCTGTGGTTGCACCTGTATGAAACGATGGCTTCCTTGAAAGCATTTCCCTCTTTGCCAATAAAATGACCAAATTTTTTTTTACTTTCTTGATTTGTTTTACAAAAAACACGCAGATTATCCTGTGGTTACATGGACTTTCCAGCATGTGACTGTTTCTTTTTGTACAGTGCTGGCTCTGCTGCTGATATGATCTTTCACGGTTTGAATCTACTCCCATTGAAATCAACGGAGAAGTTCCCACTTCTTTATTGAAAGTAGTATTGAAGCCTCAACTACTATGTTGGTGAGTTTAACCTGTTTATTACAGTCCCAGTGCCAAACCTCTGTATTGGCCTTGTAGCTCCCCCAGCTCCTCAGAGGTGTGTGGATTCAATACCAGCTGACCTGC
Organism: Lophotriccus pileatus; assembly: GCA_035583135.1. NCBI lineage: Eukaryota > Metazoa > Chordata > Aves > Passeriformes > Tyrannidae > Lophotriccus > Lophotriccus pileatus. The sequence goes on from JAWWES010000115.1 coordinate 106,383,537, forward strand.
TCTGTGCCTTAGAGTCATATCCTGCTTTTCCTTACTACGGTCTCCCAAATATTGTTTTCTTTGAGAATATGGTTTCCAGCACTAAGCTCTGTCTTTAACTGGCTATTCACTCTGTCCAAATAGAGGGAAGGAATTTTTTAATGACTATACTTAGTGTTTGATATAGTGTCAAATCGATACTGGGAAGAAATCTACAGTTTAGAGCTCACCTGCTGTCCCAGCTGGGCCGTCTGTCTGTCTGCCAGGACTTCTTTCCTTTTCTTCTTTTTTTTTTTTTTTTTTTTTTTTAAATAAAAGGAAACCAAGAAAATGGAAATAAAAATCACAATTATCAGAACAATAAGAAGCAAAAATTCTATGCATTCATATATTAAACCCTGGTGTACCTAAAAGTGAACTTTCCCTGGGCAAAAAAACCAAAGTGGTAAAAGGCTGAACTTGACCCAACAGATTGTATACACTTTATCTGGCAATATTAACATGCGCTTGAAAGTTATTAGTGCCCCAAACCTTTCAGTGCCAAAGTGTGCCCTAAGTGTTATTTGATACTAGATGTTACATAAATTTGTATTTTCATTACTAAGCAACTTTAGGATATGTAGTGTGTGTTTGAAAAAAAGGCATGGTAATAACTCACTAATAATGGGTGCCATGTGGGGAAAAAAAAGGCAATATTACCTACCAAAGAAATATAAAACATGGTTTATATTTTCAACAGTTTGAGAACGAAATGAAAACAGAATATTTGGTGCACCTGTAAAAACACATTTGATCATAATGGCAAGTACAGCATTCTTAGTGTGGGATTCATATTTCATAACTCATGTTCAAACAAGAAAAATGATTATAATGTTAAGTATTTCCTGAGTTTATTTTGATGGATGGCAGAATAAGTATCTTTTACTCATTAAAATACAGATTGGTATAATTTAATAAATGAATGTAATACACAGATGGTCAAGACTGTTTGAACAGAGTGCATATTAATCAACTTCTCTATAACTGATCCTCTTTTATATGTTTTAAAAGAAATTTGCAGCAGCCAAAAGTTTATTAGATCTGTATGATCTTGGTCTAGTATCAGATATCAAGTATGTTGTTTGAATCATGTCAGGTGATCAAAGTGTTTCCTTTTGATTGATGAACATGTAAACACCAAGCTATTTGAGTGGTCATTGCTTTGCATCTGTTTGAGACACTGACACATCCTTTGAAAAAATGGCCAAGATTTTTAAGAGTGACTTTCAATACTGAAACTTCATTTTGGGTGCCCTGCAGAAGACTGATTGTTAGACAGTATTAAGTACTCTGGTTTGAAAAGCTGTTTTAAGTTAGATACATCCAAAATAGGGCCCCAAAATCATTTGTCATGTATGAGAACTGCAACTAAGAAATGCAGAGCTTGATTTTCCCTATAGCTTATATTCACTTTTGCTTCACTGCTTTCAGTCATTGGTTTCAGTGGAGTTGCACTGAATTTACATGCACATAAATGAGAAAAGAAATAGGACCTTCATTTTTCAAAGCATGTATTATGGAAATATGTGGAGCTGCAAGGTATCCAACTGTGCTTATAACAGGTCTTTGCAGAAAACACTGGAACCCAGATAAGCCTAAAATATGCTGAAAATTGTCCCTCTCCTGTTGCTCTTAAGGCACCTGAAGGAGCCTGGTCTCTTGAATGGGCTTCAGAGCCTTGAGAAGGTGCCAGGGTACCCTGCAGAGAGATGCTCAGGAGTGAGGACCCTGATATGTGACCCTCTGAGCTACGTTTGCTTGCCAAATGCTGAACAGCTGCTTGTTTCTGAAATTAGTAAAATAAATCCCTCAGGATCTGTTATTTGGTTGTCTTTTTTGAAATAATGCTCTGTCTTTTTTTAAGTGATAAGTTAGAAGGGTTTTCTGTTCTTGAAGTGGAGAGTGTGTAGGGTGCCCTCCTTCCTGCAGCAGATTAGGACCCTGCAGTGTTTGAGATGTACAAGAATTCAAGTCCTTTCTCCTCCAGTGAGAATTGACCTAAAAAAATCAGATCCTATGCAATTCTACAGTGGAAATGACTGAATTTAAGTCACTTTGCAAACATGGTCTCACACTTTCTTATGCTAAGAGGGACTATGAGTGAGTAGTGATTCCCTTCAGTTAACTATAGGTGAGTGAGGATACCCATCCTCCAAGGATCATTTCCTCTTCTCTGATTTAGAACAAAAGTTCTTCCTCTTTGTCTCTTTCAAGAAAGGTTTTGGTCTGTAGCTTTTTTTCTGTGTTCCTTTCTTATAGGTGAGCTCTGAACTTACACCTCAGCTTGTAAAGGTAAGAGTGCAGGGGCTGACAGTCTGGCCGTGTCTTCCTATTGAACAGGGGGTTGAGATGCAAACAGTCTATTGGGAATGTTTCTTGGCTTTTGCTAACTTCCCGACTGTGTCCAGAAATCAAGGAGAGTGCTAGTTGACTGGGATGTGTGTATGCCAGGAAGTACTCTATTAAGTTCGGAGTAGCTTACTGAATGCTGTAACATGTGCCAGTGTGCTGCTGCTGCTGCTGTTTATGATACTAATATATATATATACTAGTATATATAAATCTTAAACATATTTTTAATATATATGCACAGTATCATATATAAGTTCTTCCTAGATTGAACACTGCAGGTAAATATGCCTGGGAGGTGTCAAATTTATGAAACACATTTAACCAGAGATGTGAGACAGTCAGCTATGTTCCTGTCCCTCAAGGCAAGGAGCTTGGCAAACTGGAATGAACATTGCTGAGCATTGCTGGGGTTAAAGAGCAGCTAAGAAGGTTCCATTGCTCAGAGCAAGTGCTGTAGGTGTGTATGTGCATTGGTGATGTTTGATTACAAACTAACCTTTCATTCCAGGCTTTGTCCTTAAAGAGGAATACCAGATTAGAAGTAGAATGAAAGTGAAAATGAAGAGGTTTATATTTTTTAAATTATTAGAGGTCCCTATTCCACCCAGTGACCACGTGTTCCTGGGTACATTCTCTGTGATCAAGTAAAGCATCTGGGAAGAGGACATGAAGGAAAAGTTTTAGGTGATCACACAGGTTTCCTTTCTGGTGTGGTTAAACCTCTTAGTGCTCAAACTAAAAACTTTTTGCCTTCATAGCAGCGGTTCCAGTCACCCTGAGATCAAAATTTATACCCAGGTGGGCCATTGAGAATTAACTGACTTCTGTGTTTGTCCCTGACTCTGCTCCTACCAATTTACCAGAACATCTGGAGCGAGAGAGTGCTGCAGTGACTCTGACAGAGTTCACCCGGGGGCTGCTGGTAAGCAGGATAGCTGACTGATTTGTACTCAAATTCCCAAATCTTTCTGAACTGCATGTTCTTGCTCCTTTACTGTCCAACACCTTGCAGCCATTTGCACCTGTACAGAGTGGATGTAAAAAACTACCAGTCCAGATGGCAACACTTTTCACCTACTTTGCCCAGGCTTTAAAGCCTGCACAAGCGGAAAGGCAGCAGGAAATCCTGCCGAGGGATTTTGTCCGTTTCTGCTGTGACTCATTTCAAGGTACATGGTCCCACTTCCCCAAAAAAAGGAGAAAGGCAGGAGGGGTACATGGAAGGATTGTTTGCAGCAACCTTTTCATCTCTAATAGTCAACAGGAAAAGTACAGTTTACTTTGTTTTTCAGATAACTTAGCCATGATATCATAATGATAAGAACTTTGCCTTAATGTCCACTTCTGTAATGTATCAGCCAGATAATCAGTTTCTGCTCCAAGAATTTTAACGAGAAGTTCGTGGTCTGCAATCAGAACAGCTTCTTCCAATGTAAAGACTCATGGAATGTCCTCATACCAAAAAGCAATAGTCAGAGGGTGAGTCTTGTTTCATATGTTTCATGGAAGTGGAAGCAATTAACATCTTTGTTCTACTATTATTTTAGGTGAGAAGCATCTATTCCTATATCAACTGAGTTGTAAAAAGGGGAAAGGCAAGGGTTTTTTTTTCATCTCTTCCTAACTTCTTGATTTCAGCAAATAGCTTCTAAAAGTTTTCAGTCTCAAACTGTCCAAGTAACATTTTTGTCACTGGATTTATTAATGCTGATAAATCAGAGAGAAACTTGCTATAGTAATTAGCTGTATGTAAAGAGGATCTGTAACAATGTATTCCTTGGCACAGTGCTTTTTTTGTCATAAGCTTACTTTTTCTGGAAGTAGTTTAAAGCCTCACACGTCACTTTCATAACCCAGTCAGTTGCTTGTGAGTGGAAAAAGCCATATTTGTCCTTTTCCTTACCTTTACCAAATTGTGTTAGACATTGCAGCACAGATTCCAGGCTTCTCAAGTGTGTTTTCTCACTTGGATTTCAATAAAAATCTCTTTCCACTTTTATCTTGCACACTTGTTCTGTTATAAATTGAGGTGTCACTACTACACCAGCTGTGTGCTGCTATTCCAGAAAAGAACCTTATTCATGCTAATGATGATGCATATCAAGACACTGGTTCCAACTCCATCTGCTGGTAAGCCTCAGACCTACCTTTGTAAGCTTCTGTTCCCCATTTAGTAGTGTAAACAACCTTCTGAAACTTTTGCACAGGTCCCAGGATGAATAGTTTCAAATGTCACAAGTCACATCGTTCTGAGATTTTACTTGACTACAGAAAGTGACCCTCTGTGCTTCAGAAAGAGACATTAGTTGGGGTAATCTTAAGAGATCCAACCTCTTGTTTTAAGGACAGGGATTTTTACAACACTGACCTTTTACCCTTTTCTCCAAGAGTGATGTCCTAATTGTAACTATAATAACTAAGGAATATGTGGCCAATTATGACATTATGACTAATACATAAAACAGTTCACTAATGTGCATTTATTCAAAAGCACAGCACATAGATTCAAAGACAAAGGATCTTTCTTTACATCTGGATTAATTATTTCCCATTCTCGGACTGTACTTTTAATGTTTCTATTCTAAAGATAAAACAGCAACTAACCTGTTGCTGAACATCACCTTTCCTTCACTTTTTCTTTTATGTTAATGTAATGTAGTGAAGCTAAACATATGCTTGACAGAATTGGCCTATATATAATATAATTACATAAATGTGTGTTCACTTCTGATGCTCAAAGAAACACAAGGTTTAATGAAAGTTTTTTGAACAAGAATCTTTTCAGAGTCCTGCTGGCATCAGTGAGTTATGAACCAACCTCATGGTGATGTCTTCCTCTGGAGAACAATGTTGTGCTATTGCAAACAGGTTAGTATCAGGTTTTGGAGACTTCTGCAGTTCTGATTCTTGTAAAATGGGACTCAGAAACCTGGACACTCTTGGCAACTTGTAAAATCTCAACTAATAAGCAACCCACTGAGAAATCTCTTTGTGTGTATTTTTTTTTTCTTGGTGAAATAACTCAAAAAATTTTTTTCCAGAATAATGAAAACCAAGGTAAGCTTAATGGTGAGGCCCAAGGATTATGGTTTTTTATAACCTCCCCATCTTTTGTGCCTTTGGCACTCCTTCTCTTGCAACAACAGATATCAGGTACCTCACTTAAGAACTGCTTATTAAAGCAATAATCACTGATCTTCACAGTGGGAACTTCAGAGCTGAGCCAAAGTCACAGGTGCCAACTCCACCATATTTGGCAGCAAACCTTTATACATCATCTACTGTCCTGCTGCTTTTTTGGCCATGAGTCTAGGAATTCCAGGCAATTGGCAGGCTTGTTGGAGAAGCTCAATAGCTCTGGTGAAGCTTCCCTGTGCTCAGATATCTTGAGCAAATGGCCACTGCAGATGTACAAATTGACTTCACGTTTTTCTAAAGGATTAGATATGTGAGATCAGCTGTATCAGTGCAGCAAGACTGCAGCAAGTCGAATTCCATGGCTGTGCCCATGCTAGTAAGCAAGTCAATGCCAAGGGACATTTATGAGAATGGGATCCTGCTTCTGTTCCAGCAAAGTGTTGAAAGGCTTCTGCCCTAGTTTTACCTTGGTCCAACTTGAAGCAGCCTTGTCACAACACTCTGGTGCTACAACTGAGTTAATGTTGTGGAGAGGGACACCTTAGTAGCTGACACAGGGAGCAGGGCTAGTACAGCCCAGCTGCTTTTGACATTGAGCTCCTATGTGCTACATTTAGTCTTTTGGGTTGTTATTAACTTCTGTGTCTCAGAAACAGACACTACAGAGTTAAAAGGTGCTCCTTTAAGATCAAGAGCAAAGCCTACAAGAAGAAGCAGCTTAGACACAGGAACAGAAGTTCTCACATGGGACATATGAGAACTTCTTGAACTGGAGCAATGTCCAGAGACACCTGAACTGGCTCCAATGCCAGCAGGATAGAAGCATTGCACAGTCTGGCCCTGTGAGAAGTGAGGTCAGTTGCCTTAGAGCTGTGTGTGTCTCTGCTGCTGAGAAGCTGGGCTTATCTTCTTGTTCATCACCCTGTCCTGACACTGCTAAGCTGCTGCTGATTCTGGATCTAGCAGAAGATTTCTGCCTTGCACTCCACTGCACAAGGAAGATGTGTTCTAAGGTTAGCATGAATCCCAAAGTCAGTGGTAAACAGATCCTAAAAGCCCAGCTGTTGCCTGGACTATTTCTCATCAAAGCTATTACAGTCAGGCTGTATGTGTGCACAGCACACATATTCTGCCACATACATCAGGATGAAAACTGACCAGACACAAATGTCAGAAACTGGAAAGAGGCGATTCCACTACTAAAAGTCCTTCAAAGTTTTGCCAGGTTAAAGCAGGCCAGTTTAACCAGGAGAATTAACCATTGGTAAGCTCATAAATATCTTCTATATCCAGTGAAGAAAAAGAAAATATAATTTAAGATATTAAAAATTACCTTTTGTTTTTTATCTCCCCTGATTATTCCAAGCTTTATTGCAGTTATAGGAGCATTATTGGAGTGACGAGTGAGTAGTGACCTCATTACTGGACAGAGGGAGCGGGGCTGAGCATGTCTCCCCAGGTGTCTGGAAATGTGCCCTTTGCTTGTGCTGCAGCAAAACTTTATAGCAAAGGTTGAAACTAGAGTGTAATTAAAACATGAGTATGTATATCTGATGCTTTTTCTCTTACGGTGGTTTCATTTAAATTCAAGTCATAGAAAGTTCCTAAGTGTTCTCTTTTTTAGCATTGCTATCAACGGTTTTAGCAAGCTCTTTTGAGAAGGAGCTGTTTTCCAAGTTATGCTTCCCAAAAATTAATGTACAGTATCTATAACAGATTATTGGTTAACCTCTATCTCATTTTTTTCCCAAGTGCAGATTGAGTTTGAATTTCCACCTGCTTTTCCTGACTGACATCCAACAGAAAGCTAGATAGATTTATGCATATTTTAGTATATTGCAGTGAAAGTAATAAATACTGTTGTAGCTTGACAGTTCAGAAAACATGCAGGGGAAATAATTGTCAGTCAAGGCAGTTTAAATTATTTTGATTTTTATTCAGACAGAAAAAACTGAAAATATTTTGAGTAAAAAAATGCTTTGTTTCACTTAAAATGAATTATTTTGATTTCTAAGGCATTTTACTTTTTGACATTTGAAAAAATACATTTGAAATACATTTCAAAGCTGAAAGTCACTTCAAATGGGAAACCAGAAATCTTTCAACTTCTAGGGTGTTTTCCAGTTCTTTTCTGTTAATGAACAATTTGTTGGAATTGATTAAAAGTCTTAAAATATCTGGTCTCTCTGAACCCACATTTTCCACAGAAAAAAAAAAAAAGGAAAAAAAAAAAGAAAAAAGAAAAAGGAAAAAAAAGAAAAGAAAATGCCATGAGCTATTAATTTATCTACCCAGTGGAGAAAAAAGAAAATAAAGAAAACCAAAACCCAAAACAAAGTGGAGGCCATGTAGACAGCTCTCGTGGACTTTCTTGCCCTTAGTTTCACATTTTTCTTGCCCTGCTGACAGACCCCTCTCACCCACTAATTGTATAGAGAAGGAAGGAAGTGGTATATGTTCCTCTCCAAATTGGCTGTCAGCTACTCGGTCACATATTTGCTACTTGGTTGGATCTTGTGGAGAACTGGTAACATTTTATTTTTTTTTTTTTTCCCCAAATGTATATTTCAGCTCCTGAATTTCTAATGTGTTCTACCACATTTTGTTATATCTTTTCAGATATGGTAGTATGAAATAACACAGTGTGACAGCCAGTAGCCAGTTATAACTTGAAATGCTGTACAGCTGGGTGGAAGAGACTTCCACATTTCCTCTTGAAGATTGTTTCCTAGCAAAAAGTAAGGTAGCTTGACACAAAGATATAAATCCAGTAATCTTATTACAGGTGATTTTGAACAAAGTCATATTGCTGAACATTTCTCTAAAGTTATGTACAGTATATACTATATCAAAGCAGAATAAAAGAAAGTTACGTTCACCTTTATGTTTAGCTGCAACGACAAGTTTGACTGCTTAGCTGATCTCAGCAGAATCCAATTAAAAATCAGTTTTGTGTTTATAAAGCAGTAAGTTTCAGATTTACACAGATGAATTGGACAATTCTGTCATTTTTGTTGACATATTTAACTACCTTTGACATCCTTGGGTGCAGAAATATGATAATTTAGTAATTTCTTTCCCAAATTGTATACTACACCTCAAATTTTTAATATTGTTAAAAGAGGTTAGAGTCATAAGTTAAATAAATATTTTTAAGAGATGGTTGCTAGTGGCTTACAAACCTGGATGGGTTTTTTCCTCTAAAAACTGGGGCAAAATTTGTAAAAGGTCATGCTATCTGCGACAGGAGCTGCTGCAAATTAACAATACACGTGCAATGGATTCATTACAGCATCTGGCTCTGAGATCCCATCCTTGTCTTCAATGCAGTTTGGAGGTGTGATGCCACCTCACAGGGATGTGCCTGACTTGCCAGATGGGGGATATTGGGCTCTGGCTGCCCCCACTTCGTGCACTCCACTGATGCAACTGCAGCCACATCAGCACGAGTACCTTGCTAGATGTGTTAAAATAAGCTTGAGGAGGTCTCTGGAGGCCAACCACACCTGATTGTCACACTGACTTAACCAAGTAGACGTCCCTCCTCCCTTGCATAATGACGGGAAGACAACTGAGTCACTTTGTATCACATCTGTCTGCCTTTGATGACCACAGAGGGATTCAGCTCAGAGCTACCTGATTTACACTCCTCAAAGTAAGAGTGTTCAGAATTTAAGTCTGACTTCTAATTGTTAGGAAGTTGCTTTTCTGGCATATTGTTTGTACGAAAACTGCATCACATCATGTTTTTTTTCTGTACTGCAGTGTTATGCATGTTTTTAAGACCAAACTATGGATTTTCACACTTTAATACTTAACATTTAACATTTAATAGTTAACATTTGAATACTCGCTGGTTAACAATTCAATTCAGTTAATCAGACATTTCATAATATACAGTATAGTTATAGAATATATGATTTCAATAATGAACACACACACACAAACAATCCGATGTGTGAATTATATCTGCACAAGCTTTCTCTTCGTGAGCAGATAAGCACACTCATGATAAATAGATCACTCTGTATACAAAGGTGGATGAATTTCCTTGATCAAGATGATGTTTCTTATGCACCTACGCAGATTTCATAGAATAAAGCTCTGCTGGAATTTGCCTGAAAATAACAGGGGGCAAATTAAATTTTCAAGTGGAATTCAGAACAATAGTAATATTTCCTGAAAGGCTACTAATTCTAATGAAGCTATTTCAAAGGCCACATTCTTTGCAGGTCGCTATGGAAGGCTTGCTCATATTATAAAATGATAGCACCCTTTTGTGGTCTGAGCTCTCTGTTACACCTGCTGTGCCCACTTTTTTTCCCTCCTCATTTTTGGTTCTGCTTGGTCTAGCATGGACTGGTGCTGCATGAATACAAAGCAGCAATATAAAGAAACCTGCTCCATATCTCAGGGATTTTTTTTTTCCTTTTTGACTGTGTCTAAGATGCAATTAACTTCTCATAAGACATAAAATAACAACATTCAAGGCCAAAATTACTAGCTGGTATTATTCCATGTGTTAAATTACCAGAACACTGAAGCTCAAATGGGAAACACCCTATAAAATAACTCATTATGAACAATGCTGGTTTTCTCTTCTTGTTATTTCGGGTTTGCACATCCCTTTGATAAATTTTGTTAAGAGGGACAGTGCACACAATTTAGTGCTAAGGGACTACAAGAAAAAAATCCTGTTCCAATCATAAAATATTTTCAGATGAACCAGTAGGGAGTAGGCTATAGAGGTATTTTATATTTATTTGGGTTTCTCTGAAGATGCCAATATATGTCAATCATACTTTCAAATAAGCTCTTTCAGACCCTAAAGAGAGTGGCTGTGCAAAGCTCAGCCTGCTTTTGCAAAATCTGTTCATAACCTGTAAATTCGCAGAGGGTGAATCAAATCTCCCTCTTCTGTGGCTAAATTGGTGTCAAAAGAGTCATAGTCACAGCAATACACCTGCTCACTTTTAATAGCTTTCTCTGGTATTTTTCCACAGAATCTTCCTCATTTTCAGTAAATCAAAAGCTTGTTACTTTTTTCTCTCCAGTGTGACTTGTCTGATCTCTGAAGTCCTACTTCCGCTGTCTAAAAGACTGACCGATGTATCTTCCTAACCCGTGGTGGTGAGTGTATTCCTTCAGCTACAGAAGGGGAAAAGGGAAACTATTGAGAAGGAACACAGTTCAGACGTGAGAGTCTTCTCAGATGAAATCAGAGGAACAAGAAAAGCAGAAACTATTTATTTTTCAGGGCACCTGAGATATAGTCTTGAATACCAATGATATAAAATCAAGTAAAAAGACGTGGGGGGAAAATAAAATGGAAAGTGCCTCAGACAGATAGGGATGCCTGTGAAGAAGCAATGCTGAAAGATACAGCAAATTAGTTCTGCCCTCAGAAAAAGAGAAAAGTAGCAGATCTTCTTTGTACAGCTCTGTGCTTTCTCCTCTGTGCTGCTCAGGTCTGAAAACATTATTGTAAGGAAAATGCTGACAACCTACAGAAAAAGGTTCTAGGAAAAGCGAATAGAGAATTCAAGTTTCCTGTTGATGAGTCACGTGCCTCTTCTTCTCATCACTCAACCACTGCAATTATCTCAGATTCTTCCCTCTTTGTGTCTGTGATTGCCTTGCCCCTCACTGTCTTTGGAGCATCTCCCGTTCCCCACCTCACATCTGCTGGACTCTTTCGCAAGCCAGAAAGAAAGATTCATGTCCCTTCTCATGCTGAAGGCTCTTCCACAGTGGGCAGAGTAGCCACATCCCTCTTCTCTACTCAGCCCCTGATTTCTCTAAAGCAGTGCAGAGCAGAGTAACCTCTGTAAATACTGAATTTGGCCAATGGCTTCCAATGTTTTTAACAGAGGACTGAGAGATAAACAGACAAGTCCTGTGATCAGGTCACTTTCATCTGTGTAGGAAACGAGGCTAAAAAACAGTTAGAAGCCTCAAAGGACTGATTTATGAGGAAAGATAATCACTGTGGTATTTGTTATTATGATATAGATCTGTCTTCCTCTTTCTCTGTGGTTTTGAACAAAAATTCCATTCTGGACCTTATAAAATTTTCCCAACAAAAGTTTGTTAAAACTTGCGTATTCCCATGGAACATGTCAGTTTCTAGGATTGGCATTTTTCCAATGAAACAATATTTTCTTGAAACACTTGACCAGCTCTAGTGACCACATGAGCTGTAATAATTTGTATTTACAGACTGGGCAGACTAAAGAGCAGAAAATGTTAAACCAAACAGCATCCACCCAAGCTAGAATAACTAAGAAGATTCTCAATCTTTATGTCACAGGATACTGCTTATCATTTGGGAGTAGGAAAGCTTTCATCCACTAACAGAACACAGTTTCAGCTTCCTATCTAATAAATGAACTTATTTTGCCTTACTTCAAGATAGAAAGACCTGAAAAGTCCACATTTACTTTGAGGGGAAGTCTTATAGTGATGGGGTTTTTCCACCACTTTTCTTGGATGAAATCTCTTTGAACCTGTGAGATGATTCTTTTCCTACTTGGTAGTATCTCATTGCATAAGTGATGACATCAAAATCTGCCCCTGATTGTGGAGTTCAGTCGCTCTTATTATTCTTGCCAGGAATGTTCACTGGGGAGAGAGGTCAGCTTTTGCTTGTAAGAAGTGATGGGCTATAATATAACAAAGGAAATCCTTTCCATTTGTGTGTTGTTTGTTTGTTTGTTTGTTCTAGATAAAATTGTTAAGAGTTTAGCTAAAAATCTGTCCTTAGCTTGTCTGGATTGTTTACTGGATTGTTGCAGTCCAAACCCTGCAAAGCAATAACTAGAGAGCTTTGCTTTTCATTGTTGCATTTAAGTGTTCCTGGAGCAGTGGCTACTCGGCTGGAAGAGAGGGAGCAGATGACATATCTTTTGCTTCTTTTAATCTGCTGTCCAGCACCACTGCTATTCCGATGGTGGGCCTCCTGACTTTGTTCATTCTTTTTAAATTAACTGGAAAAATATTGCTTGTAAAAGGTGAAAGCATAAAGAATTACAAGCAGCCCAATCAGTTTTGCTACATCCTCCAATGTACTACTGATCACTGGAAGTCCTAAATCATAAGCTGAGACAGACAAGCCATTTTGTGTATTGTGCTCTGTGTATTAAGAGAACCTGATGCTTTTCTTTCCTTTCTCTCTTTCCATTTAGCTCCTTTGCAAATGGAGCCTCTACTGACATCCACTGGTAGCCACAAGACAGCTGCACTCCAGCAAACTGCTTGTAACCCACCCGTGCTAATCCTCCCTCCTGTGCCAAATCACTGATTTAGTACCGTGCTAGATGTCAGCTCAAATGTAAGGTCAAAATAATGTAATCCTTCCAGTTTCTCCCTCTTTCCCAGAGGAACAGCCCCTTTCCCTTCCATGGTAGTAAATAAATTCAAGAGATGAAAACCTGCTAGGAATTTCTTTGGCTACGCTCACCAATTAGCAATACAGAAAATCAAACCACAGCTTCCTAGGTGTAGTGGGAATTTGTAGGGAATGAGAGCTACCAGGAGCATGAGCTTGTATGTTACTCATTATATATTTTTTTTGTTTTGTTTAAACTTCAGTAAGTTAAAGTTTAATGATCAAGGGTGCGGGAATGAGGATTAGAGACCAGATTGGAAGAGCTGAGGGGGCTTTGCTGTACATGCTGTGCCACCAACTCTTTCTAGTCATTAATCGTATGGCCTGACCTGTCCGTTAGTGCTACAAATACCTTAGTATGAGATGAGTGTGAAGATAATTAAGAGCACACCTATCAGCAGCATTAGCTTCTTTTGTCTCTGGGTGACTCTTTCCAGATTGTGGAGGCATGTCTACAATATAATGGACGTGTGGGACTTTGGTTTGGGTCCCTGTAAATGCCTTTTCATGAAGGAAACGGAGAAAAAATTGTATTGTAAATGTTGTGAAACTTAGTGGTTAAATCAGGAGCCTGAACAGGGTGCTCAGTAAAGTTTGGCCAAGTATGTTATTTTCTATATACTTTTAGGCAGTTCTTTGCACACTGACTTAGTTATCTCTTAACTCATTTGGTAGTTATATGCAGTGATGAAATATCAACTCTTATACTTACCTGTAATCTCTGATCATTTTTGTGTGTATTTTGGATTTTTCTTAATCATTTTATGGTCACCTAAGCCATGTGATATGGTTTCTTATTGCTGGTTTGATAAATTCAATTAGTAACGACAGCTGGTAAAGAACAGGAGGCCACAGTTTAAGCCATTCACTTTTTACTTCCAAAGTAAGAGTAGCAGCCATTTTAAGAATTAGAAAATGGCAGAAATCATTAAGGTCTTTCCTCATTTTGGATCACATCAACCTGCATCACTGTAATTGGAGCACAAACCTGAATATGATCATGGAAGCTCAGCAAAACATTTTACTGACCCCAAATTTAGAGGTCTGCCTTATTGTCCCACCAAATCCAAGGTCTGCCAGCACAAAAGACTCATTTGCTTGTCCTTCACAGAATTCTAGAATGGGATTGACTTAGTATTTTCTGGAGAAAACCACCAGATGTCTGGTCACTCGTGATGCTGCTTCTAAGCCACAGTATTTCTAGAACCTCACAAAATTCTCACTGGTGGCAGCTGAGAAAATTGAGAAAGAGCTGAGCTGTTGAAAGCAACAGCAGCAGCAGCAGAGTTGAGTACATGTAAAGCTGAGGTCTTACACTGCAGCCATGCAGTCAGTTCTGATGTATGCTCTGTTTGCTTTCTGCTTTTACTTATGAGGAGCCTTACAAGATGCCCAGGAGAGGCAGAGCTGCTGCTCCTGTGGTGACACCCAGAGCGGCTACTGATGGAGAGATGTTTGTATTCACCATGAGCACGACCCCCAAGCTCCCCAGTCTTTTCCCCATAGCCCAACTGGCTCCCAGCCTGCATTTGGGAGGGTCAATTCACCCCTTCATCCTTGGCTGCCACAACATCATGACTGTGTCTGTTTTGCCAAGGACCCTCAAATGAGTCCTGCAGCAAATGGACAGTAGTTTTTGTCGACTGAGGTGTGGAAAAGCCTTCTGCTCCTTCATTTCTGCAGATCTTTAAGATTTATATATTTTCAAAACCACAAATGACTAATCTGCAAGAAAGTGAAGCTGAACAGCCGAGTGGTGGGGTTCCCAGGGATGTAAAAAGAGTTGTCCAAGTGGGCTGTTAGTGGAACCTAACTTTATTTGGCCAGATCTTTGAGCTCCTCTGTTCCCTCAAGCTATTTGATGCTATTTTCCACTGTGAGTATGCATCTGTTCATGTAATTTAGAAATTAATAGTTTAAAAACCCTCCAGAAAATTACTTAGTATGTTTCAGCTACTTTTAAAATAAAACCTATAAATTCTCTCTGATTGAAACTTGGGAGGGGAAATGGAGTATAGCTTCTTCATTACCCAGGCTTTGGTGTGACAGTTGGGCCACGGGCATCATCTTTATTAAGGCACCCAGCACCTAACATTATAAGGATAAGCATTAGCATTTTCTCCTGGACCTCAAGCAGTATTTAAAATGGAAGTTGGAATGTCAAAGCCGGGAGATCTGAGTGCACCTTTCCCTTATGGAAAGTTCAGTGCTTGGGAGTTCTTAATCAAGATTGTCAGACGTTTCCTGCTCATTTTCAGCCACCAACGGCAGGCATAGGTGACTCCCTCCTCGCTGTCGAGGGGCGGACAGAGCAGTACTGTGTGATCTGTTGCCCACTGAGCCACCTGCAAGTCGTTTCGCTCCAGCTGTGGTAGACCTCATGCAGAAACACAGCCTCGAAAGGGCTGGCCCCTGGCCAACAACACTGTTAGGGGTTTTTAGCTTAATTCTTTCACTGACCTCCTCCTGAGGAGCATAATTCATTAAGTACAGTATCATAAAGACCATGGCGATTAGAAACAGAAAACACCGCCACCAGTGTAGCCCACAGAGGAGACAATACAATGTGTATATATATATATATATTTTTTTTTTTAAAGTTCATGTTAGTTTATTCTGATCTTAGGAGCTGAGAAGGAAATGTATCCAGTCTTGCTTGCTTGGGATCTCTAGGTAAAATTTTAGATGGATAATATTTAGTCTGTGCTACTGTAAATCCCAATGTGGGGCACATCAGGCTGTCCAAAGTGATCATGCTCCTAAGCAAGGATGTGTGGCAAGGATAAGGGTCAGAGCACTCCATGGAGTCCTCTGCTGTGAATGGAAATGCAAAATCTCACATCACCTCACAGCCTCACTACTTAAAGGGGAAAATAAAACAAAAGAGGGTTGGATAAGCAGGGTTAAGCATGCTTAGAGTCCATTTTGTAAGTTTTCACACAATGAGCCAGAAAAACTGTTATGTTTAAGAACAAAGATCATTCTGCTATCCTGCAGATGATATTTTGAGTAACTCAGGGTTATGACTGCCAGGCAAACAGTCTTATTAATGGAGGTGGTTTTGAGACATCCTAAAGGTGTAAGACACTGGATAACCCTTTCTGATCGAATAATCTCATTGAATGTAGGACTATTATGAAGCTATCATTAGGCTATACCCATATTTGGTTTTGGATTACACAAAAAGAAATTTTGTTCATTTTCAAAGCCTGATGACTCGTGATATGATTATTAGCAACAGTAGACTCAGAGGGGTTTCCATGCAAAAGCTGAAGGAATCTGAAGTTTTATGTTCTCATTGTTGCTGTTCCTTTTCTGATGGTTAAAAAAAAGAAAAGGAAGACCGGGATTCGTGATGAACATCATACCTATTTTATGACCATTATATGTTTAATCACAACTATTCTGCTTCCTCTTCTTCAAACTTTGGGTTCTCTGTTCAATTTTTTTGTCCAGGAATTTATCACGTAGAGCTCCACATTCTTCTTTGACCTGCCTATGAGTGCAGTTCAGATTTCATGTCTGACCAAGGCATATAGACACATAAATACTGATGGCAAATTACAGCTGATTTTAATTAGATAAACAATGAATTGCTTTTTTTGCACAAAACTCACACCTTCAGATATACATAATAGTGGAAGACTATGAGAAATGGAATTAACTGAAGAGTTATCAGGAAGTCTGCAATAAAAGCTATAGTGTGTAATTTTTCCAACCCAAGGCATCTAGTTTCAGTTCATTTGACTATTTCGATTTGGTTTATTCTGAATTGGAGACTTAGTGAATCTTTTTAAATTTATGGGAGAAATAATTCCTAGGGGAGAATGAGAACCTTAGGGTTGTTGTAACAAATCCTGCAGTAAACACTGCAGCATCAATTTACCTGTCTCTCTTCCATTTCATTGCACTGTAATTCGTCATACACAGGTATCAATCACCTCTAGGGCTGGAAACATGCAGTCTCTCCGTATTACTGAAACACAGCACAGTACAGCCCACTGAAGGCTACATCCTGCCTTGTACATCATCAGGAATGAAGTGTTGAGGGATAACACTGTAACCATGAACTCCTAAGGCTTTCCCAGTTAGTGCACCCTGCCTGCCACGATATGTCACACTTGAAGAAAGGGCAGTGTGCACCTTTTCCTTTCCTGAGCATTTCCCCTCAGAGGCTTAGATGAGTGTGGGAACATGGGCCTAACTTCCTATCTGATCAACTCAATTAGTTGTTCTAATGGAATAGTTGGGCTTCTGGTCAAGCCATGCCATTTGGTAGTAAAATTTCCTTCCATGATTTCTTGCTGTTGGATACTCAGGACCAGATCCACAAATAGAAGAAATCATAGTATCCAGTGTAATGATATTTCAAAGTTATACACAGGGGTGGTATTCAAAATATTGGGGTTTGTGCCAAAGTTGCTGAAATATGCAAAGAATGGCATTCCACCCTTACTTATTTGAATTGCTGCCCAGAGATGCCTCTGACTTGCCACCCACTCTAGAGGGAGCCATGGGTGTTGGTGGCTCAGTGAAGCAGTTAGAGTGGCATAATTTAGGCATACAGGTTCCTGGATCAATCTGATATTTTGCCCAGTTTCTTGGCTGAATGTTTAAGTGAGCAAGTTAAATGAGTTGAATGGTTAAGAATGATTACATGAGCAAGAGCAGCCTCCTTACTTAATACTTGGGGAATAGCAGCCCTTTGGAGAAGCCTTATAATTTCATCCCATGGGATCAGGAAGGGTTAACCCTTCAGTGTTCACTAGGACCACTTAAGAAGTCATTTCCTTCTGGTAACAATGCCAAGCATATGCTGCTTGTTAATGCAGATGGGCAGTGAACTAGCAAGGCATATTTAAAGTCTTTCAGTGCTCTATGGAGCAGTGAGAATATGTGCACTTGAGCCAATCAGAGATATGTTTGTCCACAATTTCATTACTGTTTGTGTCTGAGTTAGTGTCTTCATTAAAATGATAAGTTCCTCTAAAAGCTGCAAATGACAAGTGACCTTATAATGTAACATGGTCCCTCTTAGTCTGCAGGAAAGTATTAAATGTCAGGACTTATAATTGTAAGGATTTGATATTTATGAAGGTCAGTTCAAGTGTGAGTAACATTACATAATATTGCATTTAAACTAAGATCTCTGTTCCTAGGAACCTTTCAAATACACCCAGCTGGCAGTGCTGAAATAGTGCAATGATAGATGATGATTTCTTTTAGACTTAACACGTATTGTGAATTTGCAGCTCATGTAGGGTTTGTATTAAAAGCTGACACGATATTTTAATTTAAACACAGGTTAGATTATTAAAGTTGGTGAACAGCCAGAAGTATAACAATGTTAAAAAAAGTCCATTTACTTGACTTTTGCTCTCCTTGTTTGTATTGTTAAAATACATTAACATATTCACCTGAATTGTTACTCATAATTAATATTTTTTTCAAAAATTAGGATATTTTGCCTTTATTTGAGGCTTGACTTTGCAAATCAGAATATAATAATTTTTTTCAAAGGGAGAAGAAATCACATTCCACAGGTTGTATATCTCACTAACATTAAGGTCATTCAGGTCAATTCACAATTCAAGATGCTAGAAATGAAAGACTTGAAGGAGCATTTCTATTGTGTGTTTCTTGAAAAGTCAATTTCTTGGGGAGATTTTGTTCCTCTGGAACCTGATGGCGACGTGCTCACAAGTTAAACAGATACAGATTACGCACAAGGTAATATGCCTCGATGGATGCAGAATGTGCACAGTTATCATTAGCTGTAAAACCTAACTGGACGCCCAACATCTTTCAACACCTGGCAGGATTATGCTTTACATTTGTATCTTTCCTCTTTTCATCATCAGGCCATCCCATATCTAATCAGGAAAGTATGGGAAGTGCCCATGGAAGACAGAATGGATCAGAGCACAGTTTGATGCTTTTCCTGTTTTTTTCACAGTGTATTTGAGCTTTTGTGCTGCATTACTGTAGAAGGAACACGCCTAATCATTGATGAATTGCTCATTCTAATTGTTGAGGTGACCACTGCACCCATTTGGACCACTGTGCTACACAGAAGGGAGGGATGTATCGTCAAGGAGCTTCCCTCACAGCAAATGCCACAAAAAAACCCCAAAAAAGGTAGGATTTCTGGTGATTCATGACTAGTATATTGCAAGGATGGAAAACTTTTTTAGTTATGGAGAGGTTATAAGAATGAGGACAAATTTGGAGCCGGGCCCTTTATGGCTGTGGATTTATTGGTTGAGCTGTGGTTTGTTATTTGAGGAGGATTAAATGATGTGATTCTGGCTTTTTAAATTCCACAAGCCTCCTGTGGAGGGATGTAGATACCTCAAACAGCATTAATACAGCCAAATGTAGGTAGCTATAATACAGACTAGACTGAGAAAATTATCAGAATTCCTCATAGAGTCGGTGGAGAGACAGAGAATTGTGGGATGCAATTACTGAAACAGATCTCTAAGTTAAATGAATCATTCCCTGAAAGAGTCTATTTCTTACGTCAACAGGATTTCAAATTAATATTTCAAATATAAATATAATGATCTATATTCTCTGTCTATACAAGACAGTGAAACGGTCAGAGTCAGAGGTAATGTGAGTGTCTTAGGCAAGGGCCATTAATGGTTCTCCCTGGGTGACTCTTTCACTTGGGTCCATCTTGTCTAATTACAAACATTTTATGTTGTGCTTAATTTGAAAATCCAGTCACTAAAAGTTGCCCTTCAGTTTCCAGCTGTCCTACAGTTTCTGTTATATGCAATGGAAACAGACAGGTATATTCAAAGGAGAACATGGGACTTAAGTGGATAGAATAGCTCTCTGTAAGTGCTGCTTCCTGGAGTGTGCTGCCTGTGAGGTGCTATGTGCTACATGTCTCACAGAATGCTTGCAAGGCCTTCAAATCCCCCTCTCATACAGAGCTACCTGGGCCCAGAGGTTTAAAAATCACGAGTCAAAATCACAAAAATATGTAGGCATCATTAGAAAATCTGATATCAGAATTGCCTAAAGACAACTTTAAAGACATAAAGGACATACGTGTCAGTCCCAGTGAACCCAAACCTTTGTGTGAAACAGTTTTGATCAGACAGTCTGCTAGCTTAGATGTCTCTTAGGAATTGCAGTTGTATTCATCATCCTACATCTAGCTATCCTTTCTTCGGAGTTACCTCTGCTTCAGCTATAATATGTCCTTGTCCTACATCTTCAGGTGGATCAAGTAACCATTTCTTTCCATAGGCAATGATTCCACAAGCAAAAGACAGTGGGATGAAGTAAGCAGTATGGTTTTCTCATGCATCATAGCAGAGGCAGGAAGAAAAGTGGCTGGTTTGTGCTTCTGTAGACATTTCTTGACCTTTCTCTCTACCTTAACTACCCCTTAAACAGCTTCATCTTCACAGGAAACAGAAGACTGCAGCATCCCTAAGTAATTCATGCTGGGAGAGGCCAACAAGAGGATAGAGAAAGCCCTCATCAAAGCTTTCCTTTCCTCCCTCTTCATCAGGACTAACATGTGAGAGCTAGTTGGTGTTTTAGAATGAGTATTTGCTGTGTTGGCAGTCTGCTGCAGCATATTTAACTGTCTGTATTAATTGAAAAAGAAACAGCTCGTAGAAGCTCAAAGAAGGTGAAAAATAGACAACATGTGTATCAATGCACATGTCCTATCTGAGGAAAAGCGGAAAGGGGAGGGTATCTACCTTTCCTATCTGGAAAGGGGAAAGTGTCTAATTTGACTAAGAAATCCATCTAACACAAATGGGCTCAGTTTGCAGCAGGACCTGAGGCGTCTTCACATATTTGGGTCATTGCAAAAGGTAATTACAGCAGCTGTATAGAGGAGGGTACAAGGAGAAAAGAGGAGTCTTCACAACACTGAGGCAGGTGGCTGATGAAAAAGTATTGGCTAAGTAGTAAGAGTTGGGAAGAAGAAATGAGGTTGGACCTTGCACATTAAAAGGGAAAATTTTCAACCAATAAGTGAAGAAGGTAAATAGGAAAATATATGTCAAAGAGAAAGGAGTTTCTTGGTACTTCTGGGCAGTGTAAAGAGGAACAATTCAAAAAGAGAAAGAGAAATTCCTTCATTAAAAACAAACAATGTACAGTAAAGGGTGATCAAGTGCATTCTAAATCAGTGCAATTACACATCGATTAGGCAATTACTAGTGTAATTGCACACTGAAAGAAGACTAGACAGAGAGAGTGATTACATAGGTGACACAAGTACAAGTAACTTTCAAAGTCCAAAAACATATAACATTGCTTGTGAAAAAAGGTCGAGCTGAATGTATTTTGGAGACAGGGACACTTTAGCACACCTTTAGTATTGGAAGTGTATTTTGTCAGTTGTAAATCTAAAGTTTCTGCAGATATTGGGTATGTGGGAAGTTGTGTTGGAATGGATAAAATGTGGTAGCATGGTGGATCACAAAGAGCACCCATGCTGTCATGTGAAGTTCTGCATAGGTAATGGTAGGTGTTTTGAGTACTATTATCACCTTGAAAAGTAATTTCACAGAGTTTTTGTGATTACAGTCATAGGAAAGATAATTTATCAATTTTAAGTGTAGTCTGGATTAGGCTGCTTATATGAATGTCTGTGTAATGGCAGTCTAGATTGAACCAGCTATTTTATTTTAACAGACTGGGGTTACGAGCACAGTTGCTTTTTCAATGTTTGCTTTTGGTGTTCTGTAGGATTAAAGTGGGTTATGAAAACACTGGTCAGCCCAGGCCTACAGCTCCGTCATCATTCACTTTGACTGCAGAAGAACATCATGATGAGGTGAAGGACTAGCTCTGATGTATGAGAAAGAAATGCAGCATTTCCTTCTGTAAGGACCATGTGTTGTCTTTCATAGGAAAGTGTGCATGCTTTTTTCCCTTTTGATCTTTATACAGTATTTTCTCTGTTCTGTTGAACTACACCAAATGTCTCTTTTGAGAGTCAGGCAAACAAACATTAACCTTTTGCCAACTGGTGTGAAATTAAAAAAAAAAAAGAGTTTTTTAAATTCTATTTCAACTGCTTTTCTGTCAGACAATGATTGTGTAATTGAAAGACATCCAGTTGATAAAAAAGAACAGGTTTTTTATTGGCAGCACAGTAACATGAGTTCAAAGACTGTATTTGCCAAGAGTGCATAACTCTATAATGGCCGGCATACTTTTACAAGTGTTCTGTGGTATTACTGACAGAAAGATCGCTTTGGTCCAAGACAGATGTAAAATACTTCATTTAACAAATATTTACTCCACAATTATCTGAAAATGTAGAAAGTACAACCTGACATGTTTGAATATCTAAAGAACCTGTTTATGGGGTATTCTATTATTGTTCCTACATAAAAATCCAAAAAATATAGTTGTAGGTGAGGCTGGATGATTTAGGATATTGGTAATAGGATACAAAGCCTTTCACTTCTTGGTCAGCAGTTCAAATCTGGCTTAGGTTGGTAGTAACTCAGAATGATTGCTGCACTATGCGACTAGGGTTAATCACAGGTTGGTGCCTTCTAGTTTCAGAGTTCAGCACCATAATGACTAAGTTGTGTGATCACCACAGGCTATTGGCACTTTTGCAGGAATTAGAGTCACCAAAGAGAAGACCATGAAGGTGGTTGCAGAGATATAGGACCTCAGCACCTCTTGCAAAGAACTGTACAATTACCTACTCCAGGAACGTGTCAGAAGTTTTGTCCTGACTCAGCAGTGGTGGAGACACGAAAAACTTCCACAAGTTGAACATCACAGAATGTCATCATGGAAGCGTTAGAAAACACGCATGTCACTATGAATTGTCATGGCAACAGCCATGCTGATGGAGAACTGTGTGGCATAATTACTAACAGGTAATCA
Source organism: Lophotriccus pileatus (assembly GCA_035583135.1). Taxonomy (NCBI): domain Eukaryota; kingdom Metazoa; phylum Chordata; class Aves; order Passeriformes; family Tyrannidae; genus Lophotriccus; species Lophotriccus pileatus. Next base: position 106,406,320 of record JAWWES010000115.1, read on the forward strand.
GAAGACTGGCCAAAGGATGAGGTTTATCTCAGTTTTTATTGGGTGTTTTCGGTCTGAGAAGTAACAGAATACTGAGGTTTTGGTCAGCGGTGTAGATTTTATGCTTGAACGTGAACATAGTTGCATTTATCTGTCCAACACAGAACATCACAATAAAGCTACTGACAGGCAATAATCCCTGACTTGTGTGCTTGGGAATAATTTTGGAGAATATTAGCTGGCCAAGACCAAAACTGTACCAGGGACCACCCGAGAGGGTGACAATTCAAACAATCCTGCTCAGTGCTAGGCCCATGCTCAGGCAGTCTTTAATTCGGTAGTGTAAGAAAAGCTGTGTGACCCTATCTAGGAGGTTTTGTCTTCCTCTCTGAAGAGAAAATTGCAGCAATTTTGATTCTTGTGCATTTAGAGTTTTTAGAACAAGATTTGTCAATTGTTTGAGCCATGCTTCATAAAAAGGCAACAAATTTGGTCCTTATTGTTAATCCTGGTATACAAATGATTGTATGCGAGTTGAAGTTCAGCATTCACAAGGTGTAGCTACTCTGGTTGATGTAATTTTCTGCTTTCATCCCTCATATGCTGACATATAAATGCGGAACCTAATGAAGTCAAAAATTCCAAGGAGTTTCTGTTGTGGGAATAGACCAAAAGTTACTGATTTCATGTAAAAAACAGGCAGATATTGGGCATTTTAAAAGTTGTTCCTTGCTGTCTTTGCTGTTGCAGTTATGGAATAATAGGAAGAAACTGAAGAAGCAGCTGTGAAATGAAGATGATTTTATTTCCAGCTTCCACTGTGCATTTTCCATGGACCAGCAAAGGGCATGAGGGTTCGTGGCTCAGATGGAGCTGAGCATCACGGAGTGTTCGGTTTGGAGAAGAGGATGAACAAGGGAGCACTCATATAAGTGACCTGGCTTGGGGAACAGAGGGGAAACCCAGGTATGTGGGGAGGAAGAAAGGCAAGATGAGTAGGGAAAGGCAAAGGATGAGAAGCTCAGACAGTTTATCACCCTGGGGGAGACAGATCCTTGGATAAGTGCAGCTGCAACATTTGGGGTGTATGTTCAGGAATCTTCATTTAATAGATAATTTTTTTGTTAATTATTAAGCTGACAAAAGTTTTGCATTGTCTAAAACAATGCAGATTTTACATGACCACAGTTTACACCTGCAGTTTTTCTCTTTCAAGTAAATAGGCACATGGTGTGATACTTGGGGTTAACCTGTGCAGAGCCAGGAGCTGGACTTCAGTGATCCTTGTGGATCCCTGATCAGATACTCAGATACTCAGGGTATTCTGTGATTCTAAGATATTTAACACCTTTCCTCTCCTCGATATTGGCAAATTTGGAAAGACTGCAGTGACGTCTTGATGACTACAGTTTTCTCAGAAAGGGAACAGATTCCAGCACTACTGCATTTTTTTTTTGTAGTTTCGTATAAAAAGGTTTTAGGTTGTTCATACTTATTCCTTGATTTCAAGCTCAGATACTTAGCAACAGAAAGTGCTATCCTGACACCATTACTTACAGGAATTTCCCAGAATGATCCAAGGTACTTCTACCATTTCAGTCCTGATTTTCCTTCAGGTGAAAATGATAGAAGTCTTTATTTTAAATTACATTCTTTCTCTCTGTCAAATGTTGTGCTCTCTAGCAATGACTGATGACTCTGCACTTTAAGAAGCGGTTTAAAAATATGCATACCATTACAGGTGGTTACTTAAGTTACGTAAGTTTAAAGAAAAATATTTAAACACAGAGGCCTGGATTCAGGTAACCCAATTAAGATGCCTGAGTTAGGATCAAAGCCACAGTTTGTTCTCTCTAATTTCTGGAGAAATAGGCACCACCAGGAGTAATTCAGTATCCTTCAGCATATGAATTGCTCTGCTCTCTGCAGATACCTGTCTGTACTGATGGATAGGCAAAGGCAAAACCAGTCCTGTTCATAATGTTGCTGCCCCTGTATATCATGAACCCAGGCGACTGCATCTTAGAGGAGCTGACTTTCTTGGCTTTCAATTGCTTTAAGTATATATCAAAGTGGGCATTGTGGACAACTTGGCCACTTTCAGGTTTCTGAGTCCATTTCAACTGACAGATTCAACAGTGGTAGACAACGGCATGGTAAAAGGCAGAGCAATCCTTTCTTCCATCCTAGGGGCAGGGACAAGGAGAAGTCAGGTCATTAACCAGCTGTTCATCCAGGACATTTCTATTTGTTTGGTTTGGCCCTACAACATGACAGTAGTCAACACAACTTCTTGTTCTTCAGGCAAAGAAAGTAAAGTGCTTCAGGCAGTGCAGACAGCTCTGCAACCTGATGGTCTGTCAAGGGGCAGGCAGGACTGTGCATTCCCTGGTTCGCCTTAGTTGCTCTCTGTGACAACCTTTACTAGCTGCAGTAACCCTAAAGGGCTCCTTCTCTACTTTAGGCAAGTTTTCCATCCTGAAACACAAATCCTATCTGGCAGCCACATGGGACTCTGCACCCGTTATCTTGCATTGGATGGGACAACATGCAGGTCAGGGACTCTTTTCCCTCTGTACATGCTCTGTCTTCATTTGCAATGTGCAGACCTGTGCTGGTCTACAGGCAAAGTCCTCCCTGTCTTTTACATACCTTGCCATGTCAGTTTGACAATGGTTGCTCAGTTACAAGAGATAATGAAATTACACACAATGACGCTGCATGGATGGAACTGAGAATGATATTTTGCTATTGTTCACGTACTTATAAATGAAAGGGAAAAAATAAATTATATCTTTTAAAAATTAAAACCAGACATGAAAAAGTTGGTCTATAGATTTTTTTTTAAAGTGTAGTTCTACTGACAAAGCTTATAAAAACATTCCAAAGTAATGTAGTGTGATGACCCTTGCTCATAATCACAGAAAGCCTCTCCAAGTTTTTGATTTTTTAATAAGCCTATCATTAATCTTCAGTGAAAATAATATAGATTTTATGAAGAAAGCTCACCAAAGTTCTTGGAAAACTTACAAGACATTTAACAGCTGAACAGTGTATCTCACAAATGGACTTTAAAGGTGCTCTTTCAAACTGAAGCCTTTATTTGATCTGGTTTTATAGTTAGCAATTGCTTTGGTCTGAAACCTCACCCATCCTTTCCAACTAATAAACAAAAGAATCCTGAAATATAGCACTTGTTGGAGGTACAGCATAGAAGCCCCTGAACCAGTAAGTATTGCTCTTAGACTCTTGAAGTTGGAATTATTATTTGTTCTAAGATATCCTACTGTACCAGAACTGTATGTGTGTATATACTGCACAAAATAAACTATGGGACTATCAAAATTTATATATATATAAAAAAAAGATGTAGATGAAGTGATGGATTTTTTAAAATTTTCTTTTGTGATTTTTTTTGTTTGTCTGGTAACATTGAGCATTGCTCAAATGCTTTCTCCAATAACTTTAATCTGGATTTCCTTTCTGATAAAACTCTGGTTGTTTGCAGATCCACCCGTCAGTTTTACGAGGGTATCTTTGAGACATCACAATTATAAAACAAACTGAAAGGAAGAGCAGCTGTACTTACAAACAAACATCACAGGCACAATTAATCTGCTTCTAGGGTTTATGAGGGGAAGCATAAAATATCAAATAAAGGGTAATGGGAAATATTTAAAAAATGCTGAAACTAGTAACAATCCACAGAGCAGAGCAGCCAGTGCACATTCAGGAAACAGAATGTAGGTAGTAACTCATTTGGTTGGAAGCCACCAGTTCTCTACCTCCCAACCTAAACTGTAGGGCTGTTTCATGTTTCTGAAAGAGATACAGTTCTAGATATATATACTCCATTTACTTTGTAGATTACAATTTAAAATATATTCCTTTTCTAAAAGTGAAGATGGTAATAAAATCTTAAGAGGCCAATTTTGTTTTTTGTTGTTTGACTTAAAACTGGTATGATCCAGTTTTTGTGGCTGAAATTTATGTCCCTGCTTAGATGAAAGAAAACCATATACGTACACATGCTCTTTTGTTTTCTCTCTTTCTTTCACTCATGTACCTCCAAGCCAACAACCATACTGGAAAAAGGCATTGAATTAAGCAGGTGTATGACTGCTTTGGATAATTTTTTTGAAAGTCACGATATACTTAAAGATTCTGCAAAAAGAAAGATTCTACAAAAAGAAAGATTCTTCTATGCTAAACAACAGACATTATCTTCAACTCCAAAATTCCATTTTAGAATCTGAATTAGTTGGATGATGTGTTTGTGATTTTCTTATCCTTTTCTTAACCTTAAGAGAAAGCTTCAGCAAGTAGCAAAGCTTCAGCAAATTGAAATATTTAGGTCTATAAAATACCCTGAGCTTTCATATTTGAGACTACATCTCCTCATGTCACATGTAAAGCATTTTTATCTCTTTTTGTCTCACTGTTCATGGAGTTATAAAAGTACCAAGGAGACTCTGGTGGTTTTATCTGCTTATTGTCACATTTCTACCATGTATTTCTAAAATCACTCTCTTTGATGTGATAAAATGTGCATTAGTGGATTGATGTTGGCATTAATCGGACATGAATTCCCATTTGCCCAAGAGAAGATGTTTTGTTCAAGACACACAACAAATACAATCAGAATAGCTCTTTAAAGAAAAAAAGGATTGCCTCCTCTCATGGGAACACAGTGCAAGAAGGTTCTTTTTTATCATAAAGTTCATTTTGCTTTGGTTGTACATAAGCTTTTTATAAACAGACGGTCAACAGGGGACACTTCCTATGAGTTGGTCACAGGAGTGTCATGCACTGTCTCAAAGGAAGCTGCACATTAGATCATTCTTGTTTGAGCTCTGTAAGCATGGAGGGTTTTATCACAGGGACAGTTCCAACTTAAACTTCGGTTTCAAAGGGTAGTTTAATTAGTGGCTTTGAAAGAACCTGTCTGTGGTTGATTCTGATCTCACTTAAATTGAAGCAGTTGTGTAAATGCAATATGAAATCCTGTCTTGTAAAGCAGTCCCTTGATGCTTATTTTGAAGAAAATATATTAAAAAACAAAAAAAACCCAACCCAAACCAACCAACCAACCAAACAAAAAACCAAAAAAACAACCCCCAAAAGTTTATCAGAGAAAACAAATCAACTTTTAAAAAGTAGAATAAAAATCCATGCTAAAGAGCAAGAGTCCAGCGAATTTTTCCAAGAAGATGAAGGCATAGTGCCTTTGGATTTCTGCCTGTTTGTGCACATGAGGAATGTTGGTGTCTTGGGATAACCACGCTCCTTGTCATGTATTTTGCTTTACATGGACTCAGAACTGTCATCGCAATGCATATAAACATTTTTTATTTTCTTCACCTGCTCATGTGGTGCACACCTGGGGCTTGCTGGCAGCACACTTGGCTTCAGCTAGCGAGGGAGAGACACTGCCAGTTTGGAAAGCTAGCCTTGTTCCCTTCATGTAAGTTAAGCCTAGTCGATCCCCTGCTGTTTTTATGGAGTGGTTAAGGACAGGGCTGAAAAACTTTAGCTTCTACTGAAAATTCAAAAACGTGTGGGGAGAGTAAACATGTACAGGCCCCATCAGTGCCTTGGTTAGACCTGTTTGGAGTAGGGGTCCCTCTCCTTTGCCTTTCTGCTCCAAAGTTTAGCCCTGGTGACTCCTGAGTTTTCTGCCTTTGCAGCAGGAGCAGCATCAGTGCAAAGTGCTGTGCCAGGTGGACAGTGAGCGGCCCTTTAGAAGTCATGGCACAGGGCTCTGTTGTTGCTCTATTAACGTAATGGCTTGGACTGAAACCTTTGTTGCTGCTTAGTGCTTCCTGGAGTAAAGGAAGTGTCAGCTGCAGACTGCTCAGAGCTGGCTGAAACATTTATAGAGGAACTGAATTTTTCATTGATTTGAGTTCATGGGCATTACATAAAAATTCAAGGCTTCCTGCTAGGTTTTTTTGCATTAGTAAACATCTTGTTGAAATGCTTTCTGGTGTCTGGTTGTCATTCTCCCAGGCCTGAAAGCTGCAGGAGAATGGAAACAGTGCAAGGGGAAGCTGTTGGAAGGTGTCTTTTGATGAGCAGTGAGTTGAAACAACAATGCTAAGGCATCTTCTGGACCATGAACAGATGCCATCCTTATAGATGTGCAAGCTGACACAGAAATACAAGTATATGTGGCAACTGGGGGACTGAAACCTTATTCCTGCTCAGAAGGAAGAGGTGTTACCTCTTTCTTTCTGAAAAAATAGATGGCTGCATGCCCTTACTGATCCTGTGGCCAATATTTTTGGCCCATTTTGGAGTAAGTGGAGTCAGAGACCTGTCCCTGCCCACACCTGCCTACTCCTCACTCACTCAGGAGAACAGATCTTCCCTCACTTTGCCATAGTGAGAGATGTTTTCCCTGGGAAAAATGTAATTCCTAAGCCCCTCTGTTCCTGCAGGTGCAAAACATTGTGATCATAACTGAGTCTGAAATGGGAGAATTTTGTTGGTTTATTCTGAGGGGACAGCTTGTGCTTGGAGTTAAGACTGATATTCATTACTGGCAGGAGTGAACAAATTGAACACACTTGGATTTGATTTATGGGTGTGATCTTTGAAAGTGAAACTCTGTGGTGATGGTTATAATGTAAATAACAGCACCAGAACCACAAATTTGGAAGAACCAATATACCTCTGGCATCCTGTTTCCTCTACGTACCCCAGTTATCCAGAGGATGGATGCCTACATGTATTTTTAATCAAACTTATCCACAACTATGTATGTGATCAGAGTATTTTCAGGTGCAGTGCTTTAGGAACAGCATTCATATTTCAGTAATCCCTGCAAGGCTGCCTTGGACAAGAGTCTTCCCACACACAGTGTGTGGCATTCTGCTGCAAAAAAAAACCAAGGGTGTTTCCAGTTAAAATCTGGCCTTCACATCAAGTCCATCCTTTGGCAGAAGAGTTTGCATTATGTCATGAAGAAGTCCAATAATCCTATAAACACAAGTCCTTGAGGTATGGAGCTTTTTTAGAAATAGGACTATTTACCATCTTATCAACATTTATCCAGCTGGTCAGAAAATGAAAAGACAGAGAATAAGAGATTATGCAAGTATGTATATGTCTTTAGTAGATTATTGAAACAAGCAGCAGAACTATTCAACTCTCTTGGGCCAATTCCATGGTGATTTAAAAGCTCTGCTTATTACAAAGCATGGAGTTCAAGCTGTGGAATTCGTCTCTTTGCTTCCTGACTCTTTCCACTCTTCCTCAACAGCACACACTGCATTCAGTGCTGTCAGACAGAGGTTGTGATGGTGGGAGGGATTTGACTGGACCTATTTTAGAGATAGCAACCCTTTGAATAATTTGCAACCTGACTGAGGATTTGGATTCATGGTTCAGATCCCTGCTTTTGATTTTTGTCCATTACCTATTTGCTGATATTTTTGCTACTGGCCATTGTCAGAGAAAAGATTTTGGACTAGATGGACTTTTGACCTGACCCAGTACATCTGTTCTTACAGCAAGTGATGCTTTGCACAGGAAGTAGGTGATGCAACTTCACAGATTGCTGGTTAGGTTTGGACTGAAGTTAAAGATGTTCTTTCCCCCCTATAAAGCTGAAGATGTTTTGCACTTTGGCCACCACATAGATACATCTCTCTCCTTCAGGGACACTCCAGCTAGCTGTTCTCTGATGGAAGATAAGGTCTGTTACTAATACACTCTGTCTCACTGAAACACATTTTTCTGCTTTGGCCCATAAAATCCTGATTTGTAGATCTCTGGAACATTCTGTCTGGTGTATTTATTGATTTATTTATCTATTCTTTCTGGCAGAAGGACAGAAGTTGCTTGTTTGTGGGACGCTAATTATGAATTTTCTTCTGAGGTCTTTGTGAATTAGATTAATTAGACTCTGTGACTAAGTTTTTCTGGATTTAAACACCTGTGGAAGGTAGGGGAAAGGATTCTTGAGATGCTTCACAGCATTCTTTGGCTACATCAGCAGACCAAACAGATCCAGGACATGCAACCATCCCTATTGTCAAGTTTTTCCCACAGTTCTGGGCTAGACAGCATTCTCCAGACAGTTTTACCCTACCATCATGTTCATTCCTCACCTGACTTTACTAGTAAATGCTTTCCTTGAAATCAATTTTTTGTCAGTTCTTTGTTATTCTCTGAACAGTCTTGCTGAAAAGGAAAAGGCAGAATATCTGTTAAATTAATGATTTTTTCCTTCTATCTGTGATTTGTGTCACCACATCCAGAGTACTGCATCCAGTTCTGGACTCCCCAGTAGAGGAAAGACATAGTCATACTGCAGCAAGACCAGTGAAGGGAAATCAGGGCTTTTCTGCTGCCTGCAGCTACCTAATGGGATGGTATAGAGAAGGCAGGGCCAGATCAGAGATGCTCAGTGATTAAATTCTGATGTGAAAACCACAGGAAATTCCAGCTACATATTAGGGAACAGTTTTTCACCATGAGGGTGGCCAGATACTGGGATAGGTTGTCCAGAGAATCTCTGGAACCTCCATCCTTGGAGATTACTCAAAGGTTGACTAGACAAGAGCATGAGGAAACTGATCTAAGTCGACACTGATTTAAGTAGAGAGTTGGATTAAAGATCTCCAGAGATTCTTTCTCACCTAAATTATGCTATGAGCCTATGATTATAACTAAGAGATACATCTAAGGGAAACTCATCCTCTTCTCTCTCACAAACTATTTGTACTTGTGGTTTCTAAGTGCAAAAAGACACATATTTTGTTACTTATTTGGACTTTTCCTCTCTTTATTTACATCAGATATATCTACACTTGTGCAATTCCACTCTTTCTATATAAAATTCTAATGATTCTTACTAAGAAAAGACAATTTCATTGGCATTATTTTGTATTTGTATCTCTATCCTCCCCTGTAGAGAAAAGTAAAGTAGTAGTTCAGAGGACTATAGGGCTCATTTCTAAAAGATTTTAGACATGACTACTGATTTTTGATGTTTCAGATTCACTTAATTTAAATTCATTTAATCTGATTAATTTTTTTAAGATTAGAGCTTGTTATTGTGACCTCAGTCAGATGTACCCCAGTTGCTGATAAAAAAAGCAGAAAATACACTGGCATATCCACAAAACATAAAATGAATTTTTCAAATTGGATTTGCAAAACCAGACCCTCATAAAATCTGAGATTGTTTCTGAAAATCTGGTAAGTGCAAGTAAGTGAAATCCAGGAAGCAGAATAAGTGTAGAATGCTAATCAACTTGCAATCAGTTTAAATGCCAATAAAATTAGCATTGATCATTTTCACTGTAAGATGAACAGCATCCTTCCTATTCAGATGTTCAGCATTGTAAATACAGATATTCGAATCACAAGATTAACCATAGAAATACTGTGAGGAAAAATAACAAAGGATGTGATTTATAATGTTAATACACTGAGCCTGTCTGGTGTGAACGAGATGTTCCTGAAACCTGAGCACAATCATTCTTATTTGACTATTTATGGAGTCAATAAAATGAAAGATCTGTGTCTTCTCTCCAGCCAGATGACCTAATGAGTGTATGGTAGGTCTCAGAAAGGGGAGTGATGACCATAAAAGTAGTGGTTTTCAGAAGAAAGAGCAGAAGTTTAGAATTTCGTTTGGTTTTCAGACTTGAAAAAAATGGAGTAAGAACTCTTTGGATTATAGTTCTGAATTTATTCTTTCTTTCTTCAAATTCTTTTTATTTTTTGCCTTTTCACAAGTAAACTTAAATAAAGAAAAAGAAAAGAACTAACTGAAAACAATTTTTCAATTTTGAATACTTGCAGCTACTGCATGTCAGATAGTTCTACATGTTCTCTAGCAACTGGATGTGTTTGTGCTTGCCCAGCTCTGTGTGTGTGTGTTTGTAAATGCACTTGCATTGTGATTAGTGGCAGGGAAAGGAAAACACAATCAACTGCAGTCCCACAAGATCAGAAGAACACTTACTCTGACATGGCTTGTGCTGATGTTATGAAAATGCTAGAATGTAAATACAAACTATTTTCATGCCAACATCCAGGCCTTTGTGAAAAGTGATGTTCATTTCCCAGACCTTTGTGTGGAGTAATTTGCAGTAATTTATAGCCACTGTGAATAGCCACATCTCCTTTGTGAAACACACATTTGTTTGAAATATTAATCAGTTCCATGAAAGGAATTGCATTTTTGAATGTTTCCCACTGATACATGACAGAATATACACTCATTACTCTTTTCTGTGGTTTTCCCAAAGGACTGTTTTCCCCAAAATTATTACATCAGGAGACTGGAAGGTGTTTTCAACACCTGCTAACAGTAGCTCCAAAATGAGAAGTCAGAAGACCATCTGCTTGCCGGGCCTTCGTCTTGTTACCATGTTTACATCAACTCCTCCTATAAACCACCCACTGCTTCCGTAGTAGAAGCATTCTTCACTTGTGGAGAAAGAATTAACTAAAAAGACATACGTTTTTGTTTGATGAAGCCAAACATCTTAATGGAGTTATATATGTCAAACCTTGCTAAGCCAACGCCATTTTATACTACACAGAGGACATCAGTTAAGAAAGCTGCAGTCATGATGACCCACTGAGATATTTACTTTTCACTCTAAACAGTTGCCACAGATCAAACAAACTGACACTTCAGTACTAGGTGGGTTTTTTTTGTACCACTGAACTATCAAATGTACATTGAATGAGTGTCAAGGTCCACTGTGATCTGGCCAGTTTCTTTTAGGTGTTCTACATTGTCATGGTTTTGTTTGTTCTTAGAGCTATGCTGGAATTTCCCTTTCCCCTGCCCACTGTGTTGTGGGGAAGGGGGAATTGGGCATGGTAACTGCATCTAGGCAACTAAGTGGCCCAGAAGAAAAAGCTAGTAAGCCTGCATCCCCATGTTAATTGCCTCACCTTGTCTCCAGGGAAATGGGGGAGGAGTCTGGGGGCCTGAGTTAGAATCCGTGAGGGGGGTTATAGGTAACCTGAGCTGTTGGAGCGGGGAGAGCGGTCGAAGCTGCTGGAACTGTCGGGACTGCCGCCCTTGGTGGCTGTGCTGCGGGAGCTACATGAGCTGAGGGAGCTGCGAAAGCTGCTGGAGTTGTCGCGGCTGCCACTTCTGTGGACGTGCTGCAGTTTGGAGCTGTTTGCTCAGATCTCCATCTGAGAGGGACGAAGCCACGCTGCCTACATCTCAGCAGTGGGAAGGAGTCAATTCCCCATTGTCAGGAACGGTGTCTTCCCTTCCCCTCCTCTCTCCCTTTGGTGAGGGGGGGAGGACATCCATTGTCCAGCTCATCTCCAGCATTCTGGGGACACTTTGCATGGCAACTGCCGGTGACCCAACAGCACCCCTGCTGACTGACTCAAATAACTGCAGGCTCCACATCTCCAGTGGTTCAACAGCGCCTCCTGCTGACTGTGGTTATAATTGCCCCAAAGGGTGAAAATTGAACTGGGTTTTTTTCACTGTTGGGTTTATTCGTTTGTCCTGACGGGAATTGTTTCTGGGAGTAGGATTATTGTTTGTGTGTTTTACTTGTGTTCTTTCGTTGTTTCTGCCAATACATATATACCTTTTAATAAAGGCCTGTTATTCCTACCTTGCTATAATTTTATTTTCCATTTCCCACACTGTTCCTCAATCGGAATCTATTAATTTTGGATTTATAATTGCTTAGAGGGATGAGTTTTGGGTCTTCCTCATAATTTATTCCCAGCAAAACACTTGTGTCTCATTTAAACTGAAACATACATACGTAATGTTTAATGTTTAATACCAGTTTTACTTACCTGAAGATTTATGATATTATGAAGTGCTACAGCAATGTACTAAAATGTATACACTATAACAAAGAGAGATCAAAATAATTTGAGAAATCAAAATAATGGAACACTGCCAGAAACAGCATTAGTATTTATTAGTATTGTTCTACGAACAATTCACCTTTCCTGAAAGCCAGAAAAGCAGTGGCTTCTATAGTGGAAGTTGTTGTCAAGCACCATTGAAAATAATCTGCAAGTTATCACATGTGATTAATTAACTGCTAGGTATAGACAGAATCATAAGATCATAGAATTATGGAATCGTTAAGGTTGGAAAATACCTCCAGGGTCATTGAGTCCAACCTTTGACTGAACACCATCATGTCAACTAAACCACAGCACTGATTGCTGTTGTTTCTTGAACACTTCCAGGGATAGTGACTCTATCACCTCCCTGGGCAGCCCATTTAAATGCCTGATCACCTTTGTTGTTCAAGCTGAACCTCCTCTGGCACAGCATGAGGCCATTTCCTCTTGTCCTGTTGCTGGCTGCCTGGGAGAAGAGTCCAACCCCTACCCTTCTACAACCTCCTTTCAGGTAGCTGTAGAGAGTCATAAGGTCTCCCCTGAGTCTCCTTTCCTCCAGGCTAAACACCCCCAGCTCCCTCATCTGCTCCTCATATGACTTACTCTCCAGACCCTTCACCAACCCTTCTCTGGACTCTCTTCAGCACTTCAATGTCTTTCTTGAAGTGCAGGACACCTCGTTCCACTTGACTTGTAAATGTGGTAGAATCATTTAAGTCTTATTTTGAGGGTAGTCATCAGAGCTATTTATGAGTATGTTGTAGGCTGGATTAATTTCTCCTATCTATAGGCCCTTGAATTATGTATGCAGTAATATCTAGAGCTTTGATAGACAAATGTGAAAGGGAAAAGATGAGGGGTTGTTTGTGTTTTCCAGTGCTAGCCAGATTCTAGTGTAACATTAGAAAGTACATAGCAGTGATCTGCAATCTTGATATGTAATGAACAGGCAAATACCATCTGTAAATGCTTTATCACTCTCATGGTTCTTGCACCAGCTAACACATAGTCACTCTAATGGGTGTAGAAGTGTTTTAGTAAAACATGAGTTCTATTATGGGCTCAGAGGTCACAATTCTGAGTGCAGTGACACTTCATTTTACACAGTCAGTGTAAAGGGAAGTGCTTGTCACTTACAGGAACACAGAAAATTGCCCCCCAAGACAGCCTGTGATGCACATAGCGTGGACAGAAGTTCTCTTAATTTTTTCCAAATTTCAAATGATCTGTTCTTGGACATTTCTCTATTTTAAAGTTATTCCTGAGAAAATCCAAATTCCTTTCCTGGGCTGAAGTGTCTCTGAGAGGCTTCCCCCATTTGACTGCCTGATGCTGTGTTCCATAATTGCTGATCACTTAACACATATGGACCCCAGAATATTAGCTTTGGCAAGATCCCCAGGCTCTTTGCAAAATAAGAATTCACACTTCCCAAGCCAAGTGTAAGTGGAAGGTTCCCACAACACTGGTGAATCCAGAAAGGTTCTTGAAGGCTGTTCACATCCAAACAACTGAAGAGTTTAAGGCTGTTGACCGGTAATACCGCTTACAGTCCATTCTTGTGGTAAGAAGCAATCTATTAAATTTTCCTTTTGAAGGCATACTGCTTGAAGATGCCAGAGAATTAGAACTTTTCCTAGCCAGTGTTAATAACATGCAGTTTAAGCTGGAGAACTTCAATCTATTCAAGTTCATTTTATTTTGCATGGAAGAAAATCTACTCCTTAGCAACAACTTAAGTATGGTAAAAATAAAAGTTCTATGGGATTTTTTTTTCTGTGTCTGTGAGTCCCCTACCTGCTTATCCAGTAAAAACATGCTTTCATCAGTCCATCTCAATGCTTGGAGCTGGAATCAGTGGAAATAAAATCACAAGCAAAGGAAAATTATACTCCCATATTGACTTTAAGTTGGCTTTAGCAAACCAACCTTTCTCAGCTATATTGGTATCTTGCCTACTAACCCTTGACTCAGAGGCAAATATTAGAAGTACCTCTGTTGCCTGGTTTACAACTTAGCAAATACATGGTGCTTGGTTAAAAATCTTCGACAATTAACTCATGGTCATCCAACGAGGCAAAACTGCACTGAGGTGCTGCCACCTGGGAGCTGCAAGTGCGGGGCAGATTCTCCCTGGGGTTTCACAGAGACATGGTGTAGCCTCGCACACCACTACTCTGTGGGAACTTGATTTTAACACCAGGAGGTTCATACTGAGGTTCAATCAGGGGAGATGAAAGTTGCTCAGTGGTTTCTCTTTTACTGGTGGCAAAAAGATTTCTGTGTGGATTTTTTAAAGGATGCTGGGATATCAATCCATTCTTCCATCTTAAATTCATTCATCTATCACATGGATTTGGTTTATATACACGTATATATCCATACATCTGTCTTTGTAAGTTCAGAAACCCCATCTCTTGATGCTGACATCAGACTAGGGTACAGCCTGGTACTGTATCAAGGATTTAGGGCTGCATTTACTTTTGTAATAGACTTTTGGAATAGACTAAGTCACCATCAGTTTTCCAAAATATTCTTCCTTTTCATAAGGAACAGTATTATGATTACCAACAGCGTAGAGCAGGAAAAAACAGGAGACTATGGGTAAAGTTTGCCACTAAATTTTACTTTTGCTTCAACACATTTCCACAAGCCAGATGGTAAGAAAACACTAAAAAGTACAGTTGAAAATATTGTCCTTATGACGGTTTTGAAACTAAATTTAGCATAGGAGCAGGAGAGGTAAAATATTCATCTTCCAATAAAGAGATTCTTGCAGGATTTATTTGTAGCTAAAGTGTATCTGGATACATACTTAGCTCTTTATAACTCCATCTAGAGTTCAACTACAGCTTATCTTTTATTATAATGGTATTTCACAACTGTAGTAAAAAAGAGAAGGTGCAGATTTATTCCAGGTTCTTTTAAGCTGGCTGACTCAAGTATCAATAATAGCCTGTGAGAGGCAACATACACCTGAGTGTTGGCTGTGTGACTCTGCTTCTTTTCACTATTCCCTTAATTAGATAGATAGGAAAAATTAGCTTTACGTATAAAATGTAGTCAAGTACTTCCCCTTAATCAGAATCACGTGCATAATGAGATTGACAACAAATATCAAGAAACCACAGCTAAGAGGGCTACTGATGGTATTGGGAAACATTAAACCATTAGTAGCTATATATTTACATGCATAAGTAGGGAACCAGTTAAAAGAATAAGAATAGTTTCCACAGCATAGTCTGTACACACAGCACTGCTAAAGGATTCTTTCCTTTCCTGTGTTCGCATGCATTTGTTATCTCTTAGCCAAACAGTTTGCAGAAATATGAAGTGATATAACTAGCTCAGTCCCTACAGAGAAACAAACCCTAATCTGACGATGATGCTGGAAAAAGCCCAGCAGGCATGGCTTACTTGCAGATTATAACCTTAGGCCATTATCATCTCATAGCCCTTCAACTGCTTGTATGAAACGTGTTGATAGTCTCAGTCCAATTCCTAGCAGACAGGTGTCCACATCACTGGAATCACCAGGTGGAGATGACTACATTTTTTCCCATTAAAAAAGGTGATTATAGCTAACACAGTCTAAAACATTAATATAACGTACTTATAGTTCCCACAGCAGATGTTACAGAAACTTGGAATCCTGCTTACTGGAGAAAATTGTGCCCAGATGCTTGTACTTAAACTTTATGATCCGAACTCTGCCCTCAGATGTACACATAACTCCCACAGATTTCAGGGGGAATAATGTTCATGGATGTCAGAGACATATCTAACTCCTTTCACAGGGTCCATATTGATTTTCAAGTGTATTGTGGGACTTATCTTCAAAAACCAGCAGCATGGTTGATGATGAGGAGGATGATAATGCTCGAGCAGCTCATAGGAGCCTTGTCCAGCATCAGGGCAAAAAGGTACCAAGCATTGCTCAAACACAGATTAATGTTTTGTGTTCTGATAAGGCTTAGCTTCAGAGTCTGGGAGCCTTCAGACAGTTTTGCTTTCCAGAATGGTGCAGTAGTCCCCTGTGGAGATTTTAGCTGACTGAGTGTTCCTCGCTGTTAGTGCTGATGGCAACAAGTTCTACTTGTGTATCAGCAGCTCTCAGAAGCTTTAGTTCAAGACATCAATGTGTGCACTGACCAAACCAACACAGGTCTGTTTGAGGTCATGTAATGTGCCTGTCACCATTGCATTTGCGTGCTTTTATATAACAGCTTGATCTTTGACACAGTTAATGAGAACATTAATTTTAACCACTACAAGAGCTGCTACACAATCATTATGGCAAATACATCCCCCTTTACTATTTGGGTTTTTAAACATTTAAACATTAGACCATTATAAAAGTCCAAATGAAAACTGTGTTCAAATACAAGATTAAAACATATTAATTGTTCTTTTCTTCATATTTGTGATGTTGGAGTTGTGATATGAAGTGCCATAAATTTACCTAACATACTGTGTGATTAATCTGTTAGATAATCTGCAGATAATGTCCTAAGGGCTGTTATAAATCAAGACCTTAACAAAATCAGATACAATGTTTTTAATGGTCATTAATAATGATATACAGAAAAAAGGATTTCTCACTTTAATGTGGATTTTGAAAAGTTAAGTTCAGCTGTCTGAGTGCTGAGTGTCTGATATGTACAACTACATGCTCCCTATAGGGAAATAGAATGTTTAATTCCATCCTGAAATGAGTGGAATGAAACCTCCCTGGAGATTCCTTCATCTTTTTCTAAGGACTACTGAGTGATCCCAAGACAGTACATTTAAATGGCATTACTAATTTTTAGCTCGCCCTTCACCAAGAAGATTATGCTAAAATGTCTGATTAACATGGCTACATTTTCCACTGGGCAAACTAACATCTGTGCAGGTATGGTCCTTCAAATAACATTTATGAAGACATGGTCCTTTAAGAAAAATTTTATTTCAAAAATCTCAGTGAGTTAAGAGCATGTCTGACATATATTTGGTTCCTCTGATGGGCAGTTGTGGTCCTCAGTTCACCCTCTTGGCTATGCAAAATGAAAAGATTTCAGTTTTCGGAGAACCAGTACTAGTTATACTACAGAGACTAATCATGGGTTGAAAAGTATTTTAGCCATGTCCTAACTAGGCATTAAAGAGGTTCTGATATATTTTGGAGAATTTATTATTATTATTATTATTAATTACTCATTATTATTTAGTATTCAAGAAAGAAGAACTGATGACCAGGCAACCAAATAAGGCAGTGATAAGAATTTATCTTTGTCAAATTGGAAGCATTAGGATCAGGCAGCATTCTCCACAGTTCTGGGAAAAGGGCTAATGAGCTCACAGTCTGAGTACTGGAAGAGAGTCCAGAACCAGAGACCTTGCTAAAGGTACTCCCTGGTTATCAGGTCTCAGTGCAGCCAGTGTGAAAAATACCCTGCTCTTGCATGGGATGGAAAACTGAATGTCTTGTCCAACCCTCTTCCAATTTTTGCTAGGCTCTTGCATTTTAATGAAGCATTGGATTACTTCTGGTCAAGAAAGAAGGCTGTAAGTCAGAATTTCTGGAGAACTTCTGGAGAACTGGAGTTCTTGCGAATTTCACAGTGAAGGCAGTTAGGAAGCACTGTGGTGACAGAAGAAGGGAAGACAGACACTAAGGCCCATAGAACAATGTAAATTTTTGCATCAGAAAAACTAAGATCAGCGTTTTACTTAAAATGTGAAACACGGGAACTGGTAAGAAAATGAGGATCAGTACAGATAAGGTATGAATTTATACATGACACTAGTATGAAGTGCAGAAAATACATGATCATATCAATAACAAAGGAGAGTAAACACAACTAATAAATAAAAAGGAAATGAAATCATTAAATCTGAAACTTACGTTTAGCCTGAAAATTCTTAGCAGATGGCCAACCTGCTAGGAAGGAAATCATGTCCACCCATGCTAAAGTTAGAGTCTATGGGTGTGATTCTGTTGCCTAAACATAGGCAACCAGGGGCATTTGAGGTGCCTTGAATTACCCAAAATATCAGAGTGGAGCTGGGAGGCTCAGGACTTCAAGTGAAGGTCGAGTAGGACAGAGCTCAAGGCCTAAAATGAGACTGAATCCTTCAGTTTAGGCAATGCAATCTCTCCCTGAGTTACAAAACAGATTTTGGGTAACTGCTGACGTACCCTTATGCACGTCTGGAAAGACAGTGATGTAATGAGCCTAACCCTTCTCTTCCAAGTTCATCAAAGATGAAAAGGTTTGTTTCACTACATATAGGAAAATCAGGCATCACTAATGCTAATTTACCCCTACCTGAATAAGAGAGATGCATTTATTTTAAATTTCTTTAGTATTTTCTGACAATCTTATTTAATGTTAATGTGATTATATTTCAATATAGGAAAGATCTGTAGTTTGCATTTATATTCCGCTATGCTGCTTTTCACATTGTGATTTTAAATTATTTCTAAATTATTGTCAGTATTGGTCACTACAACCAAATCGAAGAAGCGCCACCAATCTTCAGTGCCTAGGGAAAGAAGAAGGGCTCCTTTTGGAAGACTTCAGGAGCCTGGGAAATGCTGGCTGGTGGCAGCATGCTGCCAGAACTGAATGTCCCAAGAATTAAAAAGTACTGTGCATGTTGATTGCCTAAGTCAGAATGCGTTGTGTACAGTGCAGGACAACTCTGCCTTAGACACCAAGTTAGCAGAAGAATTTCCAAGTGCTTGTGGTTCAGCTCAAGTGTTTGTGAGTCGATTATAGTTGCTTTGAATAAACATCATAAATCCTAACCATCTGTGCACGGCTGTACAATACACACATGGGCACACACCCGCACGCACTCCTGAAGGCTCTCACACACACACACACACGTATTGACGTCTGCAGCGCGTGTGCCTGTGCGTGTGTGCATGGGTGTGCATTCCCCAGGTGCCTTAAACAAGATCAGTTTCACGAAGCTGCAAGCAATTACCAACCAAATCATCTGGGAGGAAAAATTTAATCAGAAAAATGTGAACAGTAATTAAAAACTGTTTACTTCAAACCCTAAATGGAGTAATCCCACAACTGAAAAGCTTGCTTAAAAGAACCAAAACACTTAGCAATGAAAGCAGCAGTAACTATACCTATATCTGCAACAGGTGTAGCAAGAAAACAATTTATAATGTGGATTTGGTTGACTTTTTTTATGTTGGAAGTTGTAGAAATCTGACACTGTAAAGAGGAAATCTGGCTGTTAGTGCTGAGGACAATATGAAGAAAGCTGTTTTGGGGGAACAAAAATAAAATTAACAGGGTTATTGATCCACTTTTAGAGGAGTAAATAACAATGCATACAAAGAGACATATGTTTAATAACTATTTTTATTTTTAATTGAATGAAAAATGTAGATAATAAAAAGTATATAAAATATTATTGTCTTATAATAATCAACATTTTTAAATAACAATCAGTGTTAGATTCAGATTTTTTTCATTTGAGAGTTTAAAAATAGCTGCCCAGGGAAGATTTCTCTGTCATTCTCTTTCAGTGAGTATTTCAAGATTTTGGAAATGCCAGACTGTTGGAAGAAAGATAGTGCCAAAACTGAACACAAAAGGAATAAATATAATGATGTTCGTGATTACAGGATTGTCAGGGGGATGCTGATTTTAGACAAAAGTGTGGAATTTGTATTAGTCAACCTGATTCATAATAAATTTGAAAAATTTAATTAAAGGCAAATGACATTTGCTTACGAAAATAGATTTCAAAATACTTTGACATAACAATAACATTACAGCAACATATTACACTGATGATAAGAGAAAAAGGTAAGTCTTATATATTTTAATTTTTGTTGACATTCTTTCATTAAGATGGAGAGGACATGGAATCAGCATAACATTAAACAGAAGTAATCTGCCTAAGCAATAGATCCCAGTAAATGATTTTAAGCAGGTAAAAAAGAAGGTAATTTCTTTAGAAAGGATGAAAAATTAAGGACAATAAACAGCTGCAAACAGACTCTTAATGTGGACTAATTCATCAATAGCTCCTCAGATTTGGTGCAAACCACCCCGGAGCTTTATTTTGATGTCCACAGTGCAAAGATCTATGAAGAACAATGAGATGGAGTCAGAGAAGAGCACCAAGGGGCTGTTCAGAAGATCACCAAATCAGATTGTGAAGAACTTACCTGAAACTAAATCTAATAACCCGACTTTTAACCATTTGTAAATACTCATATGCAAAAAAGAAATGCTGCAGAAATACTTTAAAATCAAAGGATCCTAGATTTCATCACGTACTTTATGCAGATATAAATTCCTCTGCCTCTGAAATATCAACAACTTGAAGTACATTTCCAGAATAATTCTAAATGAATAGCAGTTTGCTTTAGTTATATATGCAGTACTCAATACTTCAGTATTTAATGGTTATTTCCTACATTTTCTAAAGGATGTCTGCTTGAGTCACAGAGTCTGAGCCCATATGAAGACATATGGGTGGAAGTAAATAGCAGAAGTAGTGATAATGACTGACGTTTGCATCTCAGTATCAGTTATGAATTTTTGTGGATTGAAATATTTTTCAGGTATGTAACAGCAGGGTAACTGCTTGGGGCACAATGTTTTACTGGTGAGTTCCTGAAAGAAAGATGTTGCTCCTTCCAGAAGGAAAGGGAAGATGGTGCCTTGTGTATCAGTAAAAACTGCTAGAAGGGTTTTTTATAAAGAGGTCTGCACAACAATGAGTCAAATGTGCATATTGGGCTGTGAAATGTAAGAAAGCAGGAGAGGAAATGGGCTGTAACAATTATTCTTGCACAATGTTTAAGTGGAATCCCTGTCTCTTCACTGAAGTTGTTAAGCAATGTCAGTCCCCCGTGTTGTGGAGGCTGTGGAGCTGTGTTGTGTTGTTATCCAAGTCACTCCTGTGGATCATCTGGTGAAAGAATCATATGTATTGCCTGGGATTTGCAGAAATCTTGGAGAACCCTGGTAGGATAAAAGCTTCTTGTATTCCCAGTAACGTATTTCTGTTCCAGTTACGAGAACACATACAGACATGGTTGGGAAGGGCCCTATTATTTCATTCAGTCGTGTGGGCCTCAAACTACAGAGATACCCTGAAGTTGGAGACAAACATCTACTACTGCAATGGAAGAATATCAGAGCCTGTAAACCCATTTCAAGACACCCAGTGAAATGGCAGCTTATATTGCACATGGTCCAAATTTGGAAAAAACACCATTTCCAGCAAGCTGTACTTTTATAAATTGCACAATACAGCAAAATGTATGGTAGAAGACACATTGCAGACCTAAAAAGAAGGAGATAATAAAATTATTTTTTCCTCATGTTCCAAGAGATTTTCAAAATTAGATAATTAGAGGAAATATTTTTTCAATTGAATTACATGAAAATGCTGAAAGTACTACATTCCATAAGTTGACAATGCATTGACCGTTATGTTTTCTGCAAAGGAAAAGCTCCTAAACTGGATTCAAGCTTTTATCAAATACCTTTGTCTATCAATTGATTATTAAATAATGTATAAGTCAGGCAAGATGAAAATGAAGGTAATGGAGAGATACTTTGGATGGCAAAGAACTTCTTGCATTTCTTTCAAATTGATGAGAAATATTCATATTTAAATTTTAGGAATTGGAGTGTTCTGAACTTGTAACGAGTTGGTGTTTATAGCATGATACTGAGAGTGAAATTTAATAATTTATATTACCACAAAATTTTCTACATCCTTTTCTGATCATAAGTGTAGCTCACCTAGAAAGATATAATAGAAAAACAGAAATTATGGAAAGAGCTTTGGTTCATTAGTATGTAGTAGCTACTGTCTGACTTCACAACTTGATTTCAGCAAACAGTGAGTTTGTTGCAATTCAGCTACTTCCCTTGGGAAACAAACATTTATGCTTCATGATTTCATCAGAATTCCAGAAGGATTGAAAAGCAAGGCAAAAGGCTCCATGTACATTGTTCAGACAAGAAATGCTCTTCACAGACATTCAGCAGCACAGACATCCTTCAGAAATCTTTTGGTGTGAAATGGTCTAATACTCCATCTTCAAATGCTTATTGCAGAAATGGGAATTTGCTTACATAAATAGTATTGGACAGCTTTTGGAAATCTACTGCATAGTATTTCTCCTAAGGCTGCAAATTGGGGTGATTGTATTTCTACATGTAGAGTTTTGCAAACTTAAAGAGAAAAAAAAGTGCAACTTTGTTAATTTTTTAAAAGTTCAACCCCGAGCAAGCAACCAATAAACAAAAACAAGTGCAAATCATTCCCATGAAGACCAGAACTGAATAAGCCTTTCTTCAGTATCTTTCTGAATGGTTCCTCTGGTGCCCAGTAATGCCATCGTGCAGACTCAGCAGCTTTTCTGACTGTAGGGATGATAATCTTTGGTCTTCTCTCAATCCAGTTGTTTATTTTCCGAATAACTTAGGAGCTTGCTGTGTACAAATTGTCTGTTCCTCCAAAAAATGTGGTTGAATTTGGTGAACAAGCTGAAATTTACTGGCAGTCTGGGAAACGCAGAATCATGGAATGGTTTGGGTTGAAAGGGACGTTAAAGAACACCCAGTTCCAATCCCCCTGTCATGGGCAGGGACAGCTTCCCCTGGATCACACTGTTCAAAGCCCCATCCAGCCTGGACCTGAACAATTCCAGGAATAGGGAATCTACAGATTCTCTGGGCAACATATTCCAGTGCCTCACCACCCTCACAGTAAAGAATTTTAATTATTTTGTAATATCTAAAATGACAAAACAATATGACTGTGTAAAACCCTTCCCTTCACTCACATTCCCTATCTCAAGCAGGATTGGCACTCCTTAAAGTGGGAAATACCAGAAATTCCTTGAAATTTATTATAATGCTGCTGTTTTCAAGTCCAAGGCATGTGCAACTGTGATATTGATGGTGGTAGTTCCACCAATAGACACCTTCTTGTCTTACATGAATTCCAGGCTGCCTCTGGAGCTGATGCTTGGAGGGATGGGGAGTGTGTGGAGGATTAGTTCCCTCAGATTCTTATCTCTATCTCCCATGCCCCATCCGGGTATGGATAGCCTGGGCTGCCCCAGCCAGGCTGCAATCACAATGTGTGCAGTTTCTCCAAGTCCTAAGAGTCTGCTGCAGGTGACAGAGCACAGACAGCTATTGGGTGTTTACAGCTTTTAAAAGGAAAGATGAGTTAGGATCTCATTTGGTGTAGATTTTTGCCACTGAACAAAGCTTTTAACTGATTTTCAAATGCCTTTGGAATTTATTAGCAGTTTTCCCAATGGCCTTGTGAAGACCAGATAGACTGGAAGTACCAGTAATTTGTGGATCTTGTACTCTTTACACTGTACTGATGAAGTTTAAAAGTGCAACTATTTCAGATCCCAGCCATAAGTTACCCTACTTCTTAAGATGCTTACTTCTACTTAACATTAAGCAGTAAAAAACTTTGTGGAGGATGATGACTTCTCATTTCTTTAATGCAGGAAGTGTCAAGGAATCCTATTGTTTTGTTTGCCTTTATTTTTTCCCGAAGGTCAGTTAGTTAATTTTTGAACCGTGAAATCATTTGTATCTCCCAGACCAAGACTAATGCTGGCAGTGTTTTCAATCAGCTCTGCTACTGGTATCTCCACAAGGGATTCCTTTAACAGTGGACAAAAAAGTACAGGTGAATATCACAGAATCAGGGACTTGCTTTGACAGAAACCTTGAACCACATCTTGTTCCTCAATACCAATAAATTTGTTGTTCATTCACTGCTTTCCTATAAAAAGATTTATGATTAAGGCAGGATCAACAAGTTGAGAGCAACCTATATTCATGATTGCAAATTTGTTTTTAACTTACCTTATATTATTCCATTTTTGTCCCATTTTCTGTCCATTTTCTGGTGGATAAACATAGCTAAAGAAAATTCACAAATATTTTGCTTAATGTTTCATGAATTATTTTTCCTATAACATACATATTCCAATAAAATGGTCTCAGTGTGGTAGCTTTTATCAATGATTGCTGTTTTAAAATTAGTTAAATATTCACAAAGATTTTAAAATTAAATAACTTCAGAATTTTCTTTGTGAAAATTTTTTCATTTTTATCATTGCCACTAATATTAGCATCCTGAATAGATATTTTAATAACTACAATAGACTGAAATAGTGTAAAATTTTAAAAATGAAAAGTGATTATAATTATATTTATTGGTGCGCTGAGTTCTAGATGACAAGGCAAATTAATTAGTTTGAACATTTCCCTCAATGAATATGAAAATAAAATAAAAATAGACTTCTCCATTTGTTAGAAATTATAAGAATTGATGCTGTAATTACAAGTCTTGTGCAACCCTGTGTGCCAGTTATCTTCCTGAGCTGAGCACATTTAACAGACAAAGTTGAAGAAGTCAAGCAAACATTTTGCAAAACAAGTCAAAGATCTTTTGAGCTGAGCCATGGCAAAATCCTGTCCTTTGGGAGGGGGGGAGCTTGTTATAAGCATCCAGTGTAAATGTTCTGAGTAATTTTCTTTCTGTCTTCCATAAATCACAGAGTACTTTAATTGCGAATGCATTACCGGCAGACCGTGGCCTAAACAGGATTATGGATTTGCATTTATTCATAAGATTAGTCCACGTTTTTGTAGTTTACTTAAGATCCTTTCAAATGTTTTTCTCTTATCTATAAACTTAGAGTAGTGATTGCATTTCAGGCTGCTTAATTATTAATCTCTATTAAACCAATGTAGTAATTA
The DNA here is from genome assembly GCA_035583135.1 of Lophotriccus pileatus. Lineage (NCBI taxonomy): Eukaryota > Metazoa > Chordata > Aves > Passeriformes > Tyrannidae > Lophotriccus > Lophotriccus pileatus. The sequence goes on from JAWWES010000115.1 coordinate 106,430,934, forward strand.
AATATTACTTGATATAAAGCACACTTTTGTTAAACACTGAGTTCATTTTCAGGATAAATGAAATGAGAAGTAGGAGAGGAAAAGACAAATATTGAACTTTTCTCATCTAAACTTCACTTTTTCCAAGTTCATAAAGTAGTTGAAAAAATGAATTAATTTTGCAAACTTCTGATATTTTACAAGGATGTTTCCATCCAATATAAAATCTGTCTGCATGTTCCAGAGATGTTTTTTTTTAAACCTAATTTGAAATAGAATGATTGGTTCGGATTGCTCAAGTCAGTCATATGGTGTTCGTTCTGTTAATTAAGTTATTCTTAAAGAATTCTGAATCTAGCCTGATTAGTCAGGGGGTTTCAAAAACAAATGTTTGTTTTTCAGGAGTCTTTATAACACAAGATGTAACCAGTTTAATATACAAAGATGGACAATTTCGTTATATATTAGGAAGAAAACCCCACAGCTGAGGAATGGAATAAATTTTCTGGAGAGGTTGTAGAGTCCTGGTCACTGAAGGATTTAAAACCAGAAATGCACATGCCTGTAATGGTGAATGGTCCACACAAGTGGACCTCGTGCAGGCATGTGGATATATTAAATGTGTTAGTAATATAATCTGTGACTCTTTGTTGTTCTCTGATTTTACATCCTTTTTCTAAGCCACTCTCAGGTTAGCTGAAGGATGCTTAGTGGTGTGGCATGGAAAGAAGTATGTACAGAAGGATGTGCTGAGAGTAATGAATGACAGTGAGGAGGAACTCACAGTATATATGACAGATATTGCTTGTATCACTTACCGTGCCTCTGGTAAACAAGTAAAAGTTAGTGATGAAAAGGTTACAAAATCTAGACTAGAAAAGCTCACCCAGGCCAGCCCAATAAGAAAGGGACACATTCTTGCCTGTTTCTTCATACACAGTGGAAAAGAATAATCCATCTGCAAAAGCGAGTCCAGAGAAAGGCAGGCAGTACACCCTTTTCCAGAAGAAGACTTACCAAATGGTGATGAGAAAATTAAATTTTCTGTTTCAAGGCAGAATATGTGATAATGCAGTTGGATGGAAGTGTCCTCCATAGGGGTGGTCCCTTTGGAACAGGGAACTGGATTTGGTATCGTCCTTTCTGTACTCCAGCAGCCATCAATCATGAGATAGTATTTAGAATTTAGAGAAGATTAAGCTAGCTGAAAGCTTGCCTCTGCACAGCTTGTTTTGCAGTTGTTTATGTTTCCTGTGCTTGTATATTTTATGGTTTGGATAAGTAAACAATAAAATGTGCCTTAACTCTATTTTATAACTTCTAGTAATAAATAATATTTTGGACATATTTTGAGATCCTGCTGGGTTACAAATTAGCCTGCCTGCTACTCTTCTGTATCAGTATTAATGCCACCTACTTTCCATAGAGCAGTGCCAGAAGTTCTTGGTGGTCATCTACTCTGATGCTAACTCGTTTTGGTTCTTGTCTCATATTGAAAGCTGATGATGTATTTCAAGACAGGAGTATGCCTTGAAGAAGATATTCCTGGCAACACATTTACAAGCTAATCAACAAAAAATAAAGTATCTGCTACTAAATTTGGAGGGTCTGCAGGATCTTTTCCCTCTAAATATCCTGGCCTGAAGTTTAAATGTAGCTGCTTATTAGTCAAAACAATGAGAGGAGCTTTAAGGAACTGGACACAATGCACAGAGGGCCCTGTGAGCACATTGATGGCTAAAGGAAGCCATATGAAAGAGGAACACTTAAAAGACTGTACAGGACTCACATACCAAAATGAAGTTGCCATGGATATGGGTGTTACATACACTGTCGTGGCTTTGTCTAGGGACAATTTTTACCACACCACCCAACATAATTGCTCTAAGTTGTTCTAAGTTGAGAGAAGGTTTACGCAGACAAAACCAAATCTGATTGGGGAGAAATAATATTAGGATTTATTACTAATGAAATAAAAACTAAACAACTATATCTACAACAATTCTAATTAAGTAAAAGCACTATGTGTTTACAAAAGTACCCCTCCCCCCTTTGTAACAGTCCAGGAAGAGAAGCAGATTCTTCTAAGCCACTCTGCAGCACTTGTAAGTTTCTTCTGTGTTATCTCTGGGACAACTCCGACTCGTTGCAGCTGGAACATGTTTCTCTTTGTCTCTTTTTCTCCTCTGTGTTGACCTCAGGGTTGGGCCTACCTCCCTCCTGGGCTAAGGGCGAAGGCTGGGGTTACCCAAGGGTCCTGTAAGGTCTCCATGGACTACCCAAGGGGACACTTGTTTTTTCCATAGTCTGCACCACAGTGTCACAGGGAATAATGGCTTTTGAGTCCACCCCTGTTTTCTGTGGGGTCCCTATCCACGGGAATAGTCCTTGATAGACCTCTTTAACGTGGGCCTACCCCTCGGACAACAGTTCTTCCATTCTCTGCTGTCATTAGGGTCACAAATGCAGCTGCACCAGCATCGATCCCTCACTGGGACTACAGAAATCCTACCCGAGCCGAACTTGCTTCAGCGTAGGTCTCCTTAGGGTCACAAACACAGCTGCACCAGCATGGATCCCTCTCTGGGATCCCAAGATCTTACCCGGGCCACCTTGCGCTGGCGTAAGATCCCTCTGCATAGGCTACAGTCCAGCAAAACTCCCACAGGGTCACATCTACTGCTTGCACTCATCTGCTCCAGCTCTGCTCCGATGTGAGCTCCTTATGCTGCAGATGGGGTTGTCTCTGCTCCCCAGCAATCTTCCACAGGTGGCAGGGATGTAAATTTCAGTCTTTTCCCTGATGAAGGGAGAGAGGGGGAGAAGAAGGAGCCATTCCCTCCCCTTTGGGTTTTCTCTCTTCGCTAGTTGCTGCTAGGTTTGACCTTGAAGTCTCTGCTATCTCTCTGGCTGGAATTTCTTTTGCAGCAGCCTTGTCCAAGTCCTTTAAGTATTTTTTCTTCACTCTGTTGCATGTCTGGTCAGGGGGGCTTCAGTGCTACCTTTCACCCGGCCCAGGGCCAGGGGGAGGAGGGAGGCCTGGCCCCCCTTGGGAGCCTTGCTGCGTCCTCCCTCACATGGCTCCCAATTTCATCTGCGCAACAAACCTTCTTTTCCATTTTCTTAAATATGTAATTTGCAAAGGTGTTACCAAAACTTATGATTGGTTTTGCCCCGGAAATTCACCTGGACAAACTACGTACAACCCCCAAAGAGGGGAACTTTCGCAAACCCATGACATATACATATCCATGTTTATCAAAAAACACTGTAGAAGCTGAACTAAACCTAAGGCTTAGTGTAAAGCTTGGGTGAGAGAAAGGTTGTCTTGCAAAGCAATGAGGATGGAAGTAAAAGGATCTCTTCTTTGATGAGAGGTAGTCGTGGACTAGAAAACAAAAGCAAAACAATATAGCAGTTAAGCCAAGATCATGCACAAGCAGAGGAGAAGAACACCTTCACCACAGAATCTGAACATGTAAAAGAAAATACTCCACCATGACAGAAGTAACAGGGGAAAACAGAAGGAGATGTTCCTTTGGCTCATTGAAATTAGGGTTAAAAATCCTAGTAGCTTCACCGGAGCCATGTGCTTTATCTATTTTTTTTGTAAAGACTTTTAATCCCCTGATTAATGCCAGAATTTCTGATAAATGCGCATGGCCAGAGAATATCTTTTACTGAGCAAAGTTCTCTTCACTTCTTTTTTTTTTTTTTTTCCTTCATTTCTTTTTCATATATGTAATTGTCATTGAAATAGGTGGTTATAGAGCTATCCTATCTGTGGATAGGATCACAGAGAGGCTGAGGAGGTACCTCCCACTGAGGTAGGTGCTTGTTTTGAGAAGGTAATTTTTTGCCCTGTGAATAATTAGAAGGTGCATCTCCTGCCACAGGCCAGAGCTTTTGGTACTTCTTCACAGAAGGACTAAGTACAGATCCTTATATACATGACCAACATAGTTTTGAACAGAAATTTCAAACTACAAAAAGCATTATAGAGTTTCAAAGCTATCAGTCACTGATAAAAATTCCAGTGATAAGTGCGTTTGAAACATCCAGGACAGGAAGAGCTGTTACAGTTATGGGTTATTTAAGAAACCTCAAGGTAATGTTTTGTGCTTACAGTCTGTCAAACACAGTCACATGGCATCTACAGGCAGGATTTCAGGAGGACATGAAAATCCACTTGTTTGATCCATCTGTCCATCCCCTTCTCTTCTGGTGAAGTATTCATGCAAAACGTTTTATGGGTTTTTATCTCTTCCACTAGACTCACCACAAGGCCACACACCCTGAAATGACCAGAGAAGAGCATTGCAGCTGTTTCCTTACTGCATACAGAATGTTTTTGCAGATATTGACCCTGTGCTGAGTTGAGAAATGTGTCTAGACCAGGTTCATCAATTTGGAGCAACTGTTTAAGAGGCCATTGCTCCCAAAGATACCTCCAGGTCCCAGGGACGTGACACTCCCAGGGGACCTCAGTGGACTCCAGCAGTCTCTCCTGCTCAACTTGCTGAGTGAAAATGAGTGAACAGAGGTAGTGGAAACCAGGTCAGAGCCTCACATGTCATTTGGTGGTCTTTCAGTTGTTGATTGCTTTCTCCATCGTAAGGTCTTTGATTTTAATCGGATCATTGTGTGCACATATGGATATTCCTGGTGGCCTAACCAGTGAACATAATTAAAAGAAATGATTGCCTTTCACTTTAAGCAAACATCTGGTTTTACTTGAAACAAGATGACTTAGCTGTTTCAGAAACATTCTTGTAACCCTGGATTCACATTTTCATCTTAAAATATATATTTTCTCTGTTCAAGCAGCATGTTAATGTAAACACTATATATAACTGACAACCAAAATTTTCAGAAGTATTTGGTGCTCTGAGCATTAGTGAAACCACAAGAATTATTACATTTTTGATTTGATCTCTGTAAATCTGTTTCAACAGTCACTCTGATTTAAACAATTATTCTGATTTATATTCCAAGAACTATAATTTGCAGAAAATGTAACCATGTGAAAACATGTTTTTGTATAGTATATCTTGGCAACCTTGTTTTGTTGTGATGTCATTGCCTTAGGTTTCATGGAAATACTGAGGGAATAAAAGGAAAACAAGACCCTCTCTTTGAAGTATGTTCGCATATCCCCTCTCTCCACCACTAAAAATATTTTAATGTCTTTTTTTCCATAATGACACTGAATTTTCTGTTATTGCTTGACTGACAAGATGATTAGAAATGTACTAAAGACTCTCATGAAGGGAATTTAATTGCGATGGAAGGATTTGTCACCTTTCACTTCTCCCTATCAGGTAGGAATCATCGTTTGTATAATGAGCTATTTGGAGATCCCGGGTTTCTTTGCTTTCATGTTGTTACAATGACAGATTCTAAACAGTTAAACACAGGCACGTATGCAAGGTACACAGGACAGAGAAAATGAAATTTCAGACCATTTATCAACTGCAGAGGTAACATTGGAGCTTCATCATTAAAAGTCTATCTAATGTGTTTTATTGTAACATCTGAGAGAAGATGACTGTGCTTTATTAAACCAATAGCTCTCATTCACTTCATCACATCTGCTCTTTCTAAAAAAAATAAAACAAAATAAATACAAGGTTATTAAGAGTAGCCCTTCATTATAAAAAGCATAAGTTACAGCTACATACAATAGAAAGAAAAATGGCAAAAGAAAATGCCTTCATATGGAAGCAATCCATCTGGATACACCTATATATGCTATATGGGGATTTCCAGTACTATTAAAAAGGTTATCCCTAATACAAGATATTAAAAATATGCCTTGTATGATTTAGGGGTTTTAAACATCTCCGGTGTTTTTACTGAAAGAAAAGGAAAAGAGAGAATGGGGAAAAAGGAAAGCATCACATTCAGAAACATTCCTAACTGGCTTCACATTTTTCTTTTTCCAGCACCAACAAGAAAATGCATGGGACACAAGCTCATGCCTGTCAGATGTGATCATATGCTAAAACAAATGACACCACTTGCTAATTTCATTTCCCCAGCACGTGCCTTTGTGCCTGTGTCTGGCTGTTAAGTGTCTGGCATGTTTGGAAACTGCAGATTTTTCTTATGCACTTAGTTGCACAATGAACTACAAGGGATTTTTCTATTGAGGCTGATTGTGCACTTAATCACCTTATTGTTAATCCTGAGCAATTTAGTTGATTTCAATATATCTCTCACCTGATTAAGAGGATAGCTGGAGAACTCAGCTACCATTGCTGACCCTGTAAATATCATCAGCCACAGCACCTGGCTACTGTGAGTTCTCCTTTTTGTCACTCTCCACCAGGCATGGGATTAGACAAGTAATGTATCCTTTGACCAGTACTGAGTCTTCATAAGATCAGATGGTCAGCAGGTATTTTTAAAATGCAATTTTCAAGGAGTTAAAAGTCACAAATAATTTCTGTTTGCTATTAAATTAAATTTATCATTTAGTCTGCCTTTACATATCTAGTTTTCAATGTATTATTATAAAAAAATCCCCTTCATATTGTGAATTGGCAACTATTTCAACTCCACCTTCAAAAGTAAATGAGCAAAATGAACATTGGACATGACCTCATCACTAGTCATATACTATGTTCTGACTACTGAAGGCAATGTTCTCTACAGCTGTATCCATAGATTTGAGTAATATACCATATTTCCTTCAAAATGCCAGTCATGGACTATGTCTCTAGTAAATTTGGTATTTGGTACAATAAATGAAATTAATGTTCATGTATTAAGAAGAGTCACTGTAAATCATCACTCCCTCTTTAAGGACTGTTTCTTTAGCAGTCAGTGTAGGAAATGAAGTCCTTTTGGGGACTAGGAAACAGCAAGAGTTGTAGAGTACATTTGAAACTTGAGTTTAAGCTGATCTCAGCCTACCTCCACGTTAGTAATTTCAAGGTCTGCTGCAGGTGGTCTTCACACAGAAGCTCTAAAGAGGCCATTTGTGCCAAAGTGTGGAGCTAGGAGGGGTAAGTGATGAAGCATTCACAGGGAACAATAAAGCTTTCATACTATGGAGAGAACGGAGAACCAAACTGAGCAACTTGGAAAAATGTTAGTGAGTAGAAGGTAAAAAAAAGGCAAATCATTTTAAAAAGCATGTAAGAAAAGGAAGCACAGACTTTGTCTCTGGATAAATGTGGAAACAGTTCCAGAAGAGACACTGCAAAATTGCTTATCTTCTGCTAAAATATTCTTCATAAAATAAGTAGAATCTAATCCCAGCTGAAACAGCACTGTCAGCATTGACAGTTTTTCCCAGTTCTACCTTAGTTCTCTACCAAAGCTGGCTTTCCACCCTGCTGGAACTTTAAACTGAGGGTTAAGTCTTGGCACTGCTGAAGTTAATATGTTTAGCCTCTGCAATGAGGTCTGGATTTTACATAGATGTTTAGGAAGTTCTGCAGGAGCATTCATGCCTTTACTCAGGCTTATTTTTCAGTTAGGTATTAGAGTTTCTTTCTCTCCACTGATTCACCAGGAATCCAGCTTATTATTTGACATTAAGGACTTTGCATTCCAAAGTGTCATTGATATTATTTTATTATGAATTTCAACAGTTAAGTGCCTAAGGGGAGTTATGAACTGAATGTCCTCGAGGCTTTGTGCAAACCTGGGATAGAGGAGGTACCAATTCCCTCCAGACATGACAAACATGGGGTGAAGGCAAAGTGTCTCTCCTATGAAGACAGGCTGAGAGACCTGGGGCTGTTCAGCCTGTACAAGAGAAGGCTCAGGGATGAACTTACAGCACCTTCCAGTACCTAAAAGGGCTACAAGAGATCTGGAGAAGGACTTTTGACAAGGGCCTGTAGTGATAGGACAAAGGGGAATGGCTTTAAACTAACAGAGGGCAGGTTTGATTAGATGCTATGAATAAATTCTTTACTGTGAGGGTAGTAAGGCTCAGGCATAGGTTGCCCAGAGAAGCTGTGGATGCCCCATCCCTGGAAGTGTTCAAGGCCAGCTGGATCGGGCTTTGAGCAACCTGATCTAGTGAAAGGGGAGTTGGAACTGGATGATCTTTAAGGGTCCTTACAACCCAAACCATTCTGTGACTCTAAGTAGTGCAGAAAAGGAGTAAATAATGTTGTGGTGGCAAACATCAATTTTCCTGACTTGTGAAAGCTAAGGTTGCTGAAAATTTTGGATATCCTACTAGGGGATATCTTTGACTATTGTCTTTGTTGTGATTCCCCAAAGAAGACTCTGTCTAGTTGTCCTGGACTGTGGGTTTGCATGAGAATAATAGAAGCAAAAAGAGTCAGGAGATCCCATTTTACATAGGAGAAAAGTGAACTCAGAAAATTGCCCACTTTCAAACTGATAATGGTTGTGGCTTTGCCAACATAATTTCTTTAGGCAGTTTGATGTTCTTCTGATCTGGGGTTAAGCTAGGAGTCATACTGTAGCTCACAGAAGAAAAAGGGTTCACAATTTATAACTCATCTTCTATGCATAAAAACTACGTACTACATCCCCTTAGTGCAGCAGACTAGATTTTGTTTCACAGATATGGCGTCATCAAAGCAAAACAAATTCAGCAAACAGTTGATCATTACTTTAGTCATGTTAGTGATGGAGTGGAAGAAAGCCACATGCTTAGAGTTTTGCTGAATTAGGGTCTAATTCTGCTGCTTTATTCTCAGAATGTATTTAAAAAATTGGAATTAATCAGTGGAAAAAAAGAGCCTGAACATCACATACCTGGTATTCCAGGTGACAATCTTAATGAATTTTCCTGTAGAAGCTGTCTGTGTCTGACTTTGCTTTTGAGTTCGGTCACTGACACAAGTAGCACTTGTAGTGTCATTCACAGGTGACAGATTGACAGTGGTACAATGAGTTGGCTGTGTAAGAGCATTTGTTCAAGTATGTGAATGAAAGACTGACGGTGTCATTCAGCTGTTGTTGATGGAGGCTTATTGCTGCTTTAAGAAAGGAATGGTCTTCACAAAACTTTAAGTCAAATAATGAGAAAAAACCCACAATATTTGTAAGTTTCAGAAACTGCTTTTGGCCTCTTCAAGTGCTATTACTGCTAGAGTATCTTACTGACAAGTGATCAGAAAGCAATTGTATGTTTTCAACACTGTATAGGATACCCAATCAATTGGGGGTCTGAAAATTTTCATAACCTGTTCTGTGTGTAAGATAAAATTCACTATTTCACTGTTTGATTTTTAGGGCTTCTGAAATTTGGCAGAGCTCGTCATGGATCTGAAGTCTATTTCTTCTAAATAAATCAGTAAATCAGTGGCTAACATGAGAACCAAGTCAGCATGAGATTACAATGCATGCAAATTGTTGCTTCTGCAATGGTATGTGTGGTTAAAACAGGTATGCAGATGGAAGCATTTGTGCCATTTATTGTGTGTTTAATGACCAAGTAGAGGGAAAAAGTAGCATCGTGCTCTGTGATGTGATGTGATGATGTGATGTGATATGATGTGATGTGAGACAGGACTTTGACATTCTGCTACTAAAACACACAAGTTTCAGTTATGGAATGCTGCCCTGGCTGGAAGAATTGACATCCTCACCAGCTATAACATGGCTGATCTACACTGTCTCCTCTTCTCATTAAAGCCATATATACAGCAGACATATGCTTATCCTGGCTTATTGCCCTCTCATGTAGGAAGGGGAATGTGGAAGAGTGGTTTAAGACACTCATATGCCTGTGTACATGCCAGCCTACACGTATAATATTCCTTGCAGAGTGAAAATTACACCCTGCCTTCTTCAAAAACGTACCTATTAATGTAGAATGCCATTTAATAAGGCAGGCAGAGGCTGAGAACATCACAACTATTAAGAATACTAGGTCACCACTGGAGAACTGGTGGGAAAAATGAGGAGAATATCTGGTTAAGGCCCACAGCAGGCAAGTCACAGCTCCCCCACATCCCTCTGTTTGCATTGATGGGCACCAGTAGTGCTCACAGGTCTGCACACCAAATCCCCCTCCTGGGATGGGAACAACAATTTATTTGACAACACCATGTGGAAGCCATGAAATGGTTTCACTTTCCCCTTCCACAATCAGCCTTTTCCACTTTTATGGGAAACAAACTACTTCTGTGAGAATCCCCCAAATCTCTGGGTGAGTCAGTCTAAGCTGGAGCATATTAACATTTCTTCATCAGAGTTAACTGGAACCTAGACAGGCTAAAGGTCAAATGAAGCAGTGATGTCACACCCCCAGAACAAAAAATGAGAAACAAGAGGACAGGTATATTGTCTGAAATATTTCCAAGTTATTTAACAAACTAACTTATATTTTAAATTTGACAGCTTTGCTCAGTACTGTGCAAACATAAGAATTTTGAAACATTACACTGGGTAAATCAGTCCCTTTTTTTTCTGATGATGTTTTAAACTCTTTCACCTTCTGAGTGGGCAGGTCTGACACAGAGGCCTTCTGTCTAAGTATCCTGAAATATACTGCATATATCCTTCTGGTTCACTCCTTCAAGACCTGAAGAGACTACAGACCACATTGTATAGTATGTTACAAAGAACACTATTAAAAAGCTCAAGCCAGGCCTGGATCAGTTGTGTTACCCGCATGTGAACTCAGGCATACTCTGAGAAGACCTTCAGTCTTTAATCAAAAGATGGAGGGTCTGTCCTACAAAAGCTGTTTTAAACATTAGTTGTTCTGGCTGTGTGAAATGTTTGTCTCACTTTTATTCTGAATGTTGGCAGAAATTTTTCAGGCTGAAGGAACAATTGCACTACAAATTCTCTTTATTTCTCAGGTGAAATTGAGCTTATCTAAAGTGGACATATAATTTTGTGTCCCCTCCATTGTCCCTGAGATGTGCCATTCATATACAGTCCTGCACACTCTTTTGCTAATTTATAAGCTGACAGTGTGCACAGAGACAATTGCAGCAGTTAGATTTTGTGTTTTCTGTTTAAACTTATTTTAAATGATGAATCAGCCAGGATAACAATGAAGCCTGGAAACCAGTTCCTGACTTCCAGAACTATTCTACTTAGTCTTAATTCCTGCAACTATGCATTTGCACATGTGCCCAATACACATAAATCTATATGGTAGACATACATTTCCACATTCATGAATTTCCATATACATATAATATATGTATAAGTCCCTACATATAGTAAACTGTATTTAATATAAAAAGGGCTTGGCTGGTTCAGATCCTTCCAGGTTGGCAGAGTGGCATCATCTTTCAGATCAAACCAGGAAACATTTCTCATTCACCTACTTTTTTTTGGCCTTTCTGTGGATACTGTTATAACTGTGAGTGTTCAGACCTCCAGGTTCCTCCTTGTGTTCAGGTTTTGGGTTGGGTGACTGTAGAAAACATGAAGTCAAAACACCTTAGCTTTTCTGAGTCTCATTCTTTTCATTTTCCTTTCACTGTGTCATGGTCTACCCCAGTTTTACGGTCATCATTACCAGTGTATGAGGCAAAAGTAATGAAACAACAAAGATATTTCATAAAATGCAACAAATACCTCTCAGATTTCACCTTTTTGACCTCCTTTGGACCCTATCAGTGTGATCCTAAACTTCTGATTTATAAGAATCAAGTCCCAAGAATCTGTTCAATTCTTAGTTAATAAACTATGACTTTAGTGTCATCTATTTGGATTTGATAAATACAAATGAACTCAGGGGTAATAAACCTACTCAAAAAAATTATTCTACAAGAACTGAAGCAAAATGAAGCCTTTTTACAGAGACTTATTCAAGAGAAACTTATGCTGATGAAAAATTAAAATAATAAAGGTCAATACAATGCAAAACTGGACTTTTTGAGATACATTAAATGGCTGCAAATTTTATATATTAAACCACAGAATATTCCTCAAAACAATGGTGCCCTCTTTAATGAAATGTTATTAGAGAAACAGACCTGTCAGGGGAATACATTTTTATATCCAGTTAGGTTTTGCATTTAACAGATTCCCACTTTGTATATTTTTCTATGGTAGCTGCTAAGTAAAATATATATACTCTTGAATGTTTGCTTACTTCTGGAATGGGAAATTTCCACACAATTTAGTGATTTAAGAACTGATTCTAATCTAATAAAAATAATTAAAAAAAAACCTCTTTGGGAATACGCAATGTCACTCAGTCTGTGGAACAACAGCCTTTGTTCATTTAGAGCATGTTGTGGGTTTGCAAAGGTCCCCCTCTCTTTGGGGGTTGTAAGTAGTTTGTCCAGGTGAATTTCCAGAGCAAAACCAATCAGAAGTTTTAGTAACGCCTTTGCCAATTACACATCTAAGAAAACGGAAGAGAAGGGTTGTGGCGCAGATGAAATTGGGAGCCATGTGATGGAAAGGCAGCAAGGCCCCAAGGGGGGTCCGGCCTCCCTCCTCCCCATGCCCTGGGCCGGGGGCAGGGGCAGCACTGAAGCTCCCGTGGACGAGACATGTAACGGAGCAGAGTGAAGAAAAAAAAAAGGTAAAGAAGAACTTGGACAAGACATGCTGCAGAAGGAATGCCGCCAGAGAGATAGCGGAGCCTTCAAGGTCGAAACTGTCAGCCGGAGGAGAGAGAAGCCCAAGCGGACGGAATGGCTCCTTCTCCCCCTCTCTCCCTCTCTCTTCCTTCAGCAGGGAAAAAGACTGAAAT
>JAWWES010000115.1:106443676-106503254 GCA_035583135.1 Lophotriccus pileatus
TGGAGAGGTCTATCAAGGACTATTCCCATGGGAAGGGACCCCACAGGAAACAGGGGTGGACTCAAAAGCCATTATCCCTTGTGACCCTGTGGTGCAGATGCATGGAAAAGCAAGTGTCCCCTTGCAGTCCATGAAAGACCTTCCAGGATCTGGGTAACCCCCAGCCTTCGGACTTAGCCCAGGAAGGAGATAGGCCCAGCCCTGAGATCAACATAGAAGAGAAAGAGACAGGGAGAAACAGTTCCAGCTGCAACGAGTCGGAGTTGTTGTCCCTGAGATAACAGAAGAGGACCTTTCAAATGCTGCAGAATTGTGTAGAAGACCTGTAGCTTTGAAAGTGGAAAGGACACTGCTTCTCCTCCAGAACTCTTACAAAGGGGGCAGGGGTATTTCTGTAAATACATAGTACTTTTGCCTACTTAAAATTGTTGTAGATATAGCTGTTTAGTTTTCATTTTGCTAATAATAAATCCTAATATAATTTCTCCCCATTCAGATCTCTTTTGTCTGCATAAACCTTCTCTCAACTTAGAGCAATTGTGTTGGGGGCTGTGGTAAAAACTGTCCCAAGGCAAACCCATGACAGAGCATCATCTAGTTTCCAGAATCATTCCAGAGTTTTCAAGGGGGGGTGAATTGCACCCTGCAGCCACCAGCGTGCCAAATTGTTGATCTGACTGATGCTTGGGCTTCATCAAACCTTCCGGAGAATTGCTCTGGGCGTTTATCACCTTTCAGTGATTATTCGGTCACTCTTTCTCGATTTCTTAAGTAGATGAATAATAAAGAAGCCTGAAAATGAAGGTAGTCAGAGTCCAGGAAGAAGCACACGAAGACTCAGATAAATCATCCTGTCACTGTTCCTTGACAAGCTACAATACATGAGGTGCTCCCTTTGACTGTGAACATACTGTTAGTACATGGATAGGGCAAGGTAATGCAGCATAGCTGTCAGTATAGAGCATTTAAAGCTAAATTATATTTACAATAGTGCACACACAGAGAATTGCAGCAGGTGCCTTTTAACTTGTTGATTAGCTGTCACCATCAGGGATTCAGTCACCTCTCAGTTTCACAGTGCCCCATTATAGTGTCCCATAGATACAAGTAGACATCCCCCAGAAGATTTTAAAAGAGAAGATATTCCAAATCACAAGTCAATCACAAAAATCCTATTCCTAATATCAGTGATCATGAGAGAATGCAATACTCCTGAGTAGTAAGTTTGATTAGGTGTTTGCAAGCCAAAGAGCAAGCAAAAATCATTAATTTCTTCCCAAGAGCAAACAAAGTTCATTAATTTCTTCCCTATTACAGTAAATAAACACCAGCAGCTTAGAAATTTTGTTTTACCAGTCATGCACAGAATAATTTAGACCGGAGGTCACCCTGTCCAATCGTCTGCCCAAAGCAGGGCTGAATCCAAAGCTAGAGCATGTTATCATAGAATCAGAGAATGGTCTGGTTTGGAAGGGATGGTGCACTACACGTCCAGAGATGGGGCATCCACAGTCAGTGCCTTCTTCAATGAAGGGCATAAACGTATCCACAAATGGAAATTTAACAAGCTTCAGGTTAAATCAGCATTTTTTCCTTTGACCTAATAGATCAGCAACTTTGCTACCCATATCCGCCATTTTTCACTGAATTATCTTTTTCTTCTGTACTATCCTGTTCAGTTATGAAAAAAAAAAAAAAAAACCAAACCCAAACATTTTCTGACAGTTGTACTTACAGTGACTACAACCCTTTTATCACCTTTTAAAATGATAATAAAAAGTCACTCAGAAATTGTCTGTAAATACCTCCCATAATACCTGATTCAGAGCAAGGTAATTAGAAAGAGTGATGGTTCTTTAATGAAAATCAGAAAGTGTGGATGATGCCATCCATCTTCCCTTTCTAGGTTCTTGAAATACTTGTTCTGTAAGCAGCGCTTTAGGTGTGTGCAGGTATAAGAAATAAACCCAAGTACAGGTGCTGCATGTTCTCTGTATGAAAAAAGCAAAATGACACCAACTTTGTAGCTGAAAAATGTCACCTCATCTGTTCTGCTTTGAGATTGGACCCAATGTGTAATCCTTGGCAAGATGTTTGCCTTAAAGCTTAACGTAGTTGTAGCCTCTGTCTCATAAAATATTCTATAAAATCTCAATGAGATATTGTAAAGAGGCCCAAAGACGCCCACTATACTTACTTCAAGGTCTTTTTACATTAGCATAGCAGATATAAAATATCTGTAATACAAAGGAGAATACATGTACTGGATTCTAAGGCCTTTACTTTGTAGAGGGTGAGACAAAGGTTCTTTGTCAGAGTCTATAAATCCTGAATCATTCAGTTCCTTGCACGAAACTTACTGACTGGAGCACTCCAACACAATGGTAGAAGTTACATTGTACCTCAAGCATTTCCTTCTGTAAAGGGATAGATCAATATTCATACTTGCAAAATCCCTTTGCCACAACAACACAGCACTTTTCCTGAGGAATGCATGTACAAGGGGGAACAGATGAAAAGAAAAAAGATATTTGTAGGAAAAAATCCCTACTCAACATTTTCTAGTCGTGCATACACTGGTTTAATTTATCTGTACCTCTGCTGAAGTTGAGCCCTTCACTGAAACATCTCATTCTCTTTACCACTTTATTTACAGAGAAAGAGGAGCCTTAAACCATTTGGTCCAGTTTTGCTGAATTTTTTTCTTAAGTGATTTTTCCTTAACTGTTTGTTTTCATTTCTTCACAGAAGACTTACAGTATGTGAAACGTTGGTTGCCAGCAGAGAATCCTGATTACCACAGACAATGCCACTATAGAGAACAAATATACAATTGTATGGCTTTTGGCTCAATGTCTTCGAGAAGGAGATAAGTGAGCAATTATCCTTGGGCCTGTCATTAAAATGGAATCCCCAAATAAACTCAGTAGTGAACAAGGCCAGCACTTCTCAAGGCAGTGAATGCAGAGAACTGGTTGCTGCTTCTCTTTTTAGTCCTGTTATATGGCCAAGAGTTTAAAGCAAACACAATATCCAGAAGGGAAAGAGACACAGACAGGGTTGGATTCAGGCAGTATGGAAGGGAAAATGTGTCAGCCTCTATCCCACAATATTCTTCACATTGAGGGTAACCATACAAAATGGACCATGAGTATTTGCTAAGTTTTGTGGCTATGCTTCATTTTCATTTCTTTCTATCCTCTTTCAGGTTTTGTACACCTGTCACTCTGACACAAAACTTCTTTAAGGGTGAGCGGTAGGAGACCAACTTGTATGTCTAAATATATATCTAGTGCTACTCTTAGGAGTCCAAGTATGGTGGGTTGCCCCAGGCCAACAGCAAACACCCACCCATCTACTCAGTCCCTCTTCCCCAGCAGGATGGGGAGCAAAAAGACTCAGAGTTCAAGATAATGACCGTTTAATAGGGAAAGCAAAAGCTGCGTGCTCAAGCAAAGCAAAAAGAGGAATTTGTTCAGTTTTTCCTGTTGGCTGTCAGGTGTCCAGCCATTTTGATGAAAGAAATATTACAGAGGGAAGACAAATTAAATAACCATACCATAACCATGAAAATCTACCTTCCATTTCTCCTTTCTCTGAGCTTTTATTGCTGAGCACAGTGTCATATGGTGGGATCTCTCTTTGGTCAGCTGACTCAGATGGGTTCCCTCCCAGCTTCTTATGTACCCTCAGCCTCCTCACTAGGGGCAAAGCATGAAAGGAAGATTTGCTGCTGTTCAAGCTCTGTTCATGAACTGTAAAAACACCATTGTGTTATTAGCACTGTTGCAGTTGCCAATTCAAAGCACAGCACCATACAGTGGTTATGAAGGAAGCAAGCTAAGCCCATCTCAGCCAGTCCCAGTACAGCAGGGTACTCAACAGAGCTCGGCATGTAAGACCTGCCAAAGTCTGCAGCCTTCTGAGGCAGCAGTGAATGATGGGTAGGATGCCCTGAAACACCTAACGCAAAAGTAAACAGCTATTTTAGGCATACCTATGTTATGTATGATTTTTTCTTGCCTTTATTTTGTTCCTATTAGCTTTTTACCTCCCATGATTGCTGCACTGCAGCAATCCCTGATGGATACCACTGTTGAGTGAAAAAACCAGCTTCAGAACATAGCAAGCACTTATTTGTAAAATATATGTTAAGGTATGTGGATTTTTCTCTTGCTAGCCACTGATAACCATCTTTTAGCCCAGTTGAACCCATTTCTAATCCTGCCAGAGGCGTTTGTATCATATACTGTAGATCACTTATAGAGGCCACGTGTCTTCTACAACAAATTCTAGGAATGAGAAAGGAGGCAAAGAAGCATAAAGTGGTGTATGGAGCACAGAGGGCCAATTTTGACATGACATCTTTCTGTTGTCTCAGTTAGTGCCTCTGAAATGTATGCTAGAAACCAGATAGAAGTTCAGGTGCTGAACTACTTTTGACACTCTTCGTTTGAACTGTAAATCCATGTAAACCTTATTTCTAGTGCAGAATTTATTTCCTGTAAACTAAGGAGGTGAACGTAACATACATTAACAAAGAATAATAACTCTTAACATAGTTCTACTGGTTGGTGGGTAGCATTTTTGGCTTAGTATTGCTTCAGAAAGAGTTTGAGCAAGTTGTGCTTAAGGAGCTTTTAATAATGAGGAAAGAGGGCAAGTGGACTTTATCTGTCTAGACAACTGTATCTGCATGGGGTAATCCCATCTGGCAGTACAAAACTCTGGACACACTTGAGGTGCATCTCAAGATTGAATCCCACAAATAAATTAGCTTTCCATTTCAGAAAGAGACATTTTGAAGTGTGGGACAGTCACCCCTGACTTGTCCATGGGTGTCTCTGCTGCTGTGGAAATAAGAGCAACTTCTCCAACCAGCCTGTCCCATCCTTCCCTGGATGGGATGGCCTGGTTTGCTGCAGGTCAGGGGAATCCCTGCCCATGAGCTCAGTAGTGAAACTCTCCCATCTAGGCAGGCCCTTGATTTCAAATTGTTTGATAATTTATTAGCACCTAAATGCTGTTGAAAATCACATCATTCATAGCTTTGACAGCAGGAGTGCTATCTGCAGGGGCACGAGTGGTGTTTCACACCTAATTATCACTGTCCAGTGTCCTCTGGCTTGATAATTGAGAACTGAAATATGGAAAGGTTTCAGAAATATTTTGGAAAGGTAATCACCTAGCTAACAGAAAATTAATCTACAATATAGACTATTTTCTGTTCTTTTGCACGTATTCTCTGCTTTCCTACTTTCTGGAAACAGAAATTGGCAGAGGAAGGATCAGTTTTTCTTAAACAATACAGTCACAATCATGTCTCAGTCCTCTCTCTTTCTGTAGACAGATTTACTGCAAAACATAATAAAAAATGATATCAAATAAGAAGAGATACTCAGCAATGGCATGTGACAAGTGGGTGGCAAAACAGTATGGAAAAAAACAGGGAGATTTCTTTCTTGCCATTAGCTCTGTCCTTTCTGTGGGGGACCTGGGTGATGAGTATAGTAGTAGTGGATCTGGGTGCAGGAGTACTAAAAAGACCTGAAGGAGACACTACCAAGCCCACTGCTGCCATAGGCAATTCCAGAGGTCTGTTGATGAAGTTGTTATAAACTCTTGAGGGAAGGTAGAAACTATTTGTATTCCACTCTCCCCCTTTCCACAGCACTCCACTCCTAAGATTAAAAAGGAGTTTCTTTGTTTTTACTTCTACCCGCATTTTTTAACAGAAATTTTATAACCATTTATTTTCCTGTCAACATTTTCTTCAGCTTCTAGAAGATTTGTTTTCCTGATGCCTGTGTTGCTCCTGTAGATTTAAAGAATAATTACATATTTTTTTACAGCTAGATCAACAAGTTCTAGATTGCACAGGTGCTGACTGTGGCTCTCTATAAAAACAGACCGTGTTCCTGTCACAGATTAAATTCATCTTTACTGAAGGTGGAGATTCAGGAAGGTTTTAAATAACCCCACCACACATCTCTATCCAGCTGCTGTTCATTGCTGTTCTCTACAGTACTGCTGGAGATATTCCTTGTTGTCTAGTGTCCTATGTCATGGAAAAGTAGCTATGAGAAATTACCAAGAGAAATCAGAGGAAGAAGCTCCTGGAAAGACTGGTGGTCCTCTGGGATCCGGAGGAAATGAGTTGTGAGCTGGTAGGTTGGATGGCTCCTCTCTCACAGTGAAGATTAATGGGATAACCCAGCTACTGATTAAAGGCAGCTGAAAAGGGGATTATCAACAGCAAGGGACTAGTTCATCTACTTGCTGCTTTCAGCAAGAGACTTTCTGAAGCTAAGGAGGAATGAAACAAGTATAGGAAGTCACTGTGTTGGTAAAATAGGAGCTGTAACTTGGAGGAGACATTTTGCAACCATCCTGTCCAGGTCACATGCCCCTCCTCAGTAATTTCCTTTGTCATTACTGCTGATGAACTCTGTGCTAGTGAAACAGCCAGAGCTCCAGAACTTGTCACTTTTATGCTAAAATCTCTAGATATTGCTTAAGGAAGCAGGTGTTTTTCTGAAACCTGGATTTTTATGTATTTTATTGCAGAAGTCACAGTATACAAATAAATGTGATATAAAACAGAGTAACAATTCAGAAAGAAAGATGATACTTTAACTAAATCATGCAGTAATACTGACATTTTCAAGTCAGCAAGTCTGAGGCTCTAGTGCTGAATCCTAATATTTCCATTTAGACTGGTGTTTGACAGCATTAGAAAAAATGGTGATGTCAAAAGGACTACTGTTCCCGTGCCTGACAAGGAAACCATTTTATATAATTGTTTCAGCCTACAGAAGAGGGTAATTCCTTTGGACATTGCTGGGTTTTATTTTCATAAAAGTGAATAAATTATCTCAGTCCCCTGGATCAGAGGATGTTAAGTTCAAATCCTGTTGCTGGAATAATCACTACAAAATAGTTCAGTGTTGATTCTGCAATTTGTGGGTAGTTTTGGTGGGAAAGGCATTTTTCCAAGTTTGCTCTCCTGATGTGTTGAAATTACAGAAAAACTGAATTCTCAAAAGGGTGGCCAGGATAGTCAAAATGGCAATTGGGTGAAATATGTGCAATAAAAAGTAGACTAAATTCCATAAAAGGCTACCCTGCTGTTAGATTTTCATCTTTACAAAAAGCCTATGACAACTTAACTATATCTAGCTATTTTTATGATTTTTAAGGTGTCTCCCTTAGAAGTTCTCGGGAAAGAATCCTTATGAATGTTAAGAAATCTCACACTGGGTTTCTGCAGAATTTAAAGGTGTTTTCCTGTGAGGTTTTGGCTGACTGATGGTTAGGGAAAATCATGAGCAGTCATATCAAAACATCTGATCCCCATTGCTTTATTCAATGTGGACTTCATTTGTGCAATTCACATTTCTATGGGGTTTAAATTTCAGATTTATTTTTATTTTAGTATTACTTTTGATCAATCAATTATTTGGAAAGTGAAGATAAATTCCCTATTAGTTTACAAAAAACTGTGCAGAGAAAATAATCAATAAAACAGTGCAGAGGCACAGAAATAAGAAACATTTACCTTTCCAGTAATTAATTATTCCTAATATTTGAATACATTATGAAAATATTTCTCTTCATGTTCTTCTAGTCTGTCCACATTTGTCTCTGAAGAAACAAAAAGGTAATTCTGAGTTTTAGGAGGGTCTGTAAGGTATTTCTCAGGTGCTTTATTAGAAAGGTAACGTTATTGTTCCCAGCCAACCTGGGATCACAACTGTGAACCAGCTATAGTCACTTCACTGCTCTGCCATTCCTCACAGCAGATACAGAAAGAACAGCAAATGAACGTCAGTCACTTCATTTGACACGCAGACCAGACTTCTGGCGATTGTTTACCTTTTTTTTTTTTAAGGCAAAAATAGAAATATATTAGCAAAAATCACTCTAAGCAAGATATAAAAAAAAAAATTATGAGAAAATTCCTTCTGCCTAGCTAATGAGAATGCAAAAAAAAAGCTCGAGTTAACCCTTGGTGGTGAAATGATGAAATAACAGCTGCTGGGAAAGTTACCCCCAGTGTGGGTAACTCTTAAGTGGGTAAGAGTACGTGGGACTGTATTTAGATTAAGTCTTAAGTATTTTAAAGGTGGGAACAGGTAAAATGATGCTCACTAACACTGACAATTTATTTTTCATCATAACAAATGACCTTTTTGCACCTTATTAATTTGGCTGTTTTCACGCTAAGCAATTCTTCTCGTGGACAGTCCATTCTCAGCAACCTGCAAGATCAATGTCACTAATAACAACAGAGAAGTCATAGAGGTTTGAGTGGTGAGTAGCTCACTATTTTGTTATGATTGTAGCTAATTACTGTTCAAGCTCTGCTACTTCACAGAGATTTCACTCTTAAGGTCTCTGAACAGAAATCGGTTAGTTTTGGCAGCCTCTGGTCTGCTGTGTAACATTCATCAGTGTCTTTCCCTAGCGTTTCAAAGGCAACACTTACATGTAATGGCTTTGCTGTGAAACAAAACAGAGAAGGAGTATTGTGGTGTTGAAAACACATTTCACAGAGCTGTTACAGGTTTTTTGGAAGGATGCCCTTTATTTAATTAATCTTCCCGCATTTTGTTTTTGCATTTTCCATCACCATTTTATTATTCTCTGAAGGACCTGGTCCCCAGAGCTGTCTCCAGGGAAAGGCCTGTTGGATTAGGCTGTGGTGCCTTCCACCTGGTGTGTTTCCATGAGCCCTTCATGGTTAGCAGTGTGGCGTGCAGGCCTACTGTGAACGATCAAATGATCTGTTTTCTTTTCCCTTGAGGTGAACCACATTCGCTTGTATAAGAAAGCAAAACCTTCACAGTAGACCTGAAAAGCAGCCTACTGCTTTGGAGAGGGCCCTAACAGACCCTGATGTAAAACCCTGACCTCTGTTAATGGGATTCTATTGCCATGAAGCCTCCTTCAGACATTTATTTATTAGGCATGTATTTATTATATAAGTCAGGGATGCCAGCATGCTCTGCTGGATTAAAGCTAGTTGAGCTTCGTGATTATTCTAGAAAGATTTATTTTCCTCTGAATGCAATTACACACCAGTCCAGTGAAATGAGCACAGTGGAAAATCTCACCCCACTGCTTTGATGGACTAAGCTGGTGCCATCCACAGTCTGCAGACAAGGACTAAAGAAACTGGGACTTTTTCATAATGCCACTGAATGACAGCTGAGGTGTTAAGTAGTTTCTGTGGTAGACAAGCACCTAGAAGCAAAAAAAGTAACTTGTCTTTGGCAGAGCTATGGCTGAACACATTGTCCAGGCTGGGATCTATCCAGACACCTCATGGCTTTGGCTACATCTAAATAAACAGCTTTGAATGCTGACTTACAGGTGTTAATGGGTTTCTTGCATCATTTATGACTATGTGTAGTGACAATTGTGCTGCAACAAATCCACCACATAAATCAGGTGTGTATTTTGGCATGGTCAACCCTGCATGGAAGACAGCTTTTAGGTGAGGACAAGAAAAGTTACCTCATAAACGTCAATAAGATACTTCTTCCATCAGATGCCAGGAAAAAGAGAACAGCCCCTAGCAATACAGCAGGGTTACCATCCATGCATGCTAATGAACTATCAAGAAGTGACTGTACGTTCCAAATAATCTTTCGTTGTCACTACTATGCAGACAGAGAGATTTAAAATTAAGTTGGCATCACATTCTTTTAATACATATAGGGCTTATACACATCTATGTGTGCACACTTGTCACCACAACCTAACTGCAGCTTATTTAAATGGTTTGATGGAAGATATATATTTAATATTTGGTTTAAGCTCTATTTGTAAGATAAATACTGGCTGAATACAGCTGTAGCGTAAGATAGATAGAAATGTGAAAGTCTTTCTGTGTGAAGCAGTAACATTGTCTGCATTTCTGCACCTGATGGTGTGGATCCTCATTACCATAAGTGCATTGGTGGAGAGGTGGAATCACATTAACCACACATAACCAGTGACAGTCACTTATGAAAACTTGTTCAGCTGGTGACTGCAGGATTGAGCTCTTGGTTTTCTGTGTAGCAAAGTCTGCATAAGCTCAAAGGCTAAGATGTTTCTGAGAACTTAGAAGAATAATTTCTATTTATTTTGATTTAGAAATTGGCAGTTTTGAAATGAGGTTGACATTTCCAATGCTACTCTGAGTTCTGAAATCTAGATTTATCTTCTGCATTCAGAGGCATTTAAAAATTACAAGCCTCTACACCCCCAACAGTCATTGAAAAAAGACTCTTCCAGGGCACAGTTCAGAAGATGCACCACACTCTGGAACCTTCTCTCCATCCACTGGCCACAGAAGGAACATAAAGGCTCCTGTGACTTTGTTTCTGAAAATAAATGCCTGATGTGAGATGACTGAATCTGAGTTTGAGTAACAGGAAACAGGCAGGTACTTAATGAAAAAAACCCCAGACTTTACCTTTTTGTCTCCCTCCTCTTAAAAAAAAAAAAAAAAAGAAAAAAGAAAAAAAAAAAATCATAGAGTCAGTGATCGATAATTTTTTTTACTGGCTTAGAAGAAATACTCTTTGCAACATCTCATTTCCAGGTTCTGTTCTTCCAAGATCAGTCTGTAAAACGGACATTCAAGATACTTAATGCCAGACTCTAGGCAGCTCTTTGACTGAGCTAGAGGAGCTTAACCAAACCAGAGCTGCCTTCTTAGGGAAACCAACACTACAAATCCTTGCTGTGGACTAACAAACACATTTCTGTTTTTGAAAACATGAGCCAACAGTCCATCAAAATAAATATTTCTCATAATAATATTTCTCATAAGAATAAGCTTCTGAGAGACTCCCCAGTTCTGGTTCCCAATAGAACATTACCTGTGTTTAATAAAAACAACCACAAAAAAACCCAAACAAAAACCAAATCAAAACAAAAAAAAAAAACCAAAACCAAACCAAACCAAAAAAAAAAAAAAAAAAAAAAAAACACAAAAAAAAAAACAAAACAAAAAAAACCCAAAAATAAACACAGTGACAAATTTGCTGAAACATAACAACTTGCCACACATTCCAGGGTATCTTCTTCGAGCAAAAAGAAATGACCCTCTGGATGCTATGATTTCCAAGGTCTTATCCATGGTAAAGAGAACTATAAGTTACACTTCCCTTACACTTCCCTTAATCTAAAACACCTTAATCAGGGGTCATTTCCCCTCCTAGGGAAAGTGAGCCAGGTCTTAAGATGGACTCACTTTTTGACCTTCCTTATTTGTGAAGTCTTTTGGGAATGCACTCTGTGTGTGTGAATTTCAAATGAGGAGTAGGATGAGCAAATATATTTGCTTAGTGAATGGCTACAGTCATTAGAAAATAAACCTGTGGGAGGATGCATGATGGATGTGGTAAAGGCTGGAAAAAGTTAGTTTGGGTGGGACCTTGATTTCTGGCTATGGTTACTACTGGTTTAGATGATGATCTGATCATTCAGGTGCTTGAGCATGTCCGAAGGTTCTGGGGTATGTCCAAAGAAGGGTCTGGAGTACAAATCTGATGGGGAGTGGCTGAGGGAACTGAGGGTGTTTAGTTTCAAGAAATAGGGGCTCAGGAGGGACCTTATCTTTCTCTCCAACTACTTGAAAGAAGGTTGTGTTGAGTTGTGAGTAAATCTCTTCTCCCAGATAACAAGTGACAGCATGAGAGAAAATGGCCTCAAGCTGCACCAGGGGATGTTTACACTGGATAATATGAGAAAATTTCTTCACTGGAACAGTGGTCAAGTGTTTGAACATGTTGCCCAGGGAAGTGGTTGAGTAATTGTCCCTGGATGTATCTTAAAGATGTGTAGATGTGGCACTTGGGGACATGACTTAGTGGTGGACCTGACAGTGTTATGTTGATAGTTGGACCCAATGATCTTAGAGGTATTTTCCAACCTTAATGATTCTATGATTTTATTAATTTAGTGCCCAGTCAAGGCTGTGCAATTGAGCCCAGTGTATCATGAGTTCATCAGGATGGCTCAGGTGCAGTGGTCCAAGATGGAGCAGTATCTAGCCTGTAAGAAAAACACTCCTCATGGTTAAAACCCTGCTTTATAATCTAATGAAACATGATAAGAGAAGGGTTGTTGTAACAAAAGGTAAAGCGTGAAAATAGTCCTGAATGTTCAGCAAACCGTGATTTCTGTTTTATGCCTTTTGGCAACCTCATGGTTTCGTTTTCTCCTATATCACCAACACACATAAAACTCAGGCTCCTGGATTTCTGGTGTATTAGCTGTTTTTTGCTGAGGGTTAGCCCGAGTTCTTCAAGCTGTATTTACGTTCAGTACAGCATCACCTGTCTCCTGAGCAGATCCAAGGGGCTCAACTGTGATCACTGTCAGTGGGGGTTGTTCAGTGTTATTATTGCATTCTAACCCTGGTAAACCAACCTTGAGCCATCCAACTCCTTCACCCTTGACTCTCTGCATGCCTCTTTGCTTCTCAAGTGCTAGCAATGGCAGCATTTGGCCAGGCAGAGAGTGCAGACTGGCTTACTCCAAGAGTTTTCTGTTCATGGGATAGTTTTCTCTCATGCAGAGGTACATTCCTTGTCATGGAGACTCTGTTATCTTTGGTGGTTTCTTTGACAAAACAAGTTTGATATGAGAAGGTTGTTAAAGTTTATACACTTTGTGTGATATGAATGTTGTTTCAAACCCTATTTTAATGATTTTTTTCTCCTTCTTAAATTTCTAAGCACAAATGTTCTAAGTATTTATGCACAGGATAAAAGCTGTTCTTAATAACTTTCATAAATATGTCAAAGCCTTTCTACTTCTGATCAACATTTATACTTCCTTTGTATCTGCTCTTCTTGTTTTCACTCACCCTCTCCTTAGGTCATTCATATTATTATTAACAGCATGATATATTCTTCCAAATTTGCATTTCTCTGCTTTCCTCCAAACCAGCATCTTGAAAGCTGAAAGAAGAGTTTGATTGTGAGCAGAGCTGTACAGCTAAAAATCTCATCTTGCATGGATAGAGAATAAATCTGGTCCCCCTCCCTTCTGTATCATTTGTCCATTTGCACTTGGAGTAAGATGCCTTGAGGAATCAGGTGCAGACAGGACAGAGGTGGCAGACACACTGACATTGTGGCAGCCCTTTTCCCAGCCTCACCATATGATGTGCTGCAACTCCTAGTGAGAGTAGCAGTGCCAGGACAAAGGGTATTTGCAATCTGTGTGGAGCAATAGTCATTATGGCACCTGCTGGGCTAATAGACAGATACAGAGACAAAAACCTCCAGTTAAAATGTCATGCAGCGTAAATAGCATTAGACACACATCGAGAGATCTCCTTTTGCTCTGTGGGTTTGCACCAGTTCTGCTGGTCGTAATTTTCTGTTGGTTTAGTCACAGTGGTAGAAAAGTGTTTATAGAGAAGCCCTTCGTGTTGAAACACCTCCTATGAGCACTATCATGTTCTCATTTGGAAGAAAAAAATGCATAGTTTATGTCAAGCTTGACAACAGCTTTTCCATAGTAATAATCAGATGCCTTTTCTGATTTGTCTCAAGTTTTGGTGCTGAATGGAAAAAGACAAGCGAGACATTGTAAACAGTTGTCTCTAGCCCAATTCTTGCACCTTTTTCCTTTTTTCCTCATGCTGCCCCATATTTATTAGGACTCAGATCACCACCATGTTCTCCTTTTGTCTGCAAATCTCATGAATCCATGATCTATTTTTCTGCCTTGGTTTGTTTCCATCATATTTAGTTAAACAAATTTATGGCAATACAGTGTTGGAAAAGGAATCTTTCAAATAGTAAAGTGCTTCCCAAAATCACAGGAGGGTTCAGTAGGAAGCCTATTAATCCAATGAGTTACTGAACGAATTAGCTTTCAGTTTTGAAGTGGATGTCTCAGATGTAAAACAAAGGCTTGAGCTGAGCACAACATAGCTATGTGGTAATTCTTAATATGTCACTGTTTTTCACTGTGCTGAAATACAAAAATAAGCTAAAATTACGCACATTTGTTGAAACGTAATTGAAAGATTGCACTGAATTACAAAATCCTAAGTTTTGGTATAAAGCAATTAAACTTTTCTGATGAAAACAACATTCGTTACAAAGTTTTGATTTTAGAGGATGTGTTACCAAACTGGGAAACAACAAATTACTAAACTTCACATCCTTGTCTAGTCTCTGGTTGCTTAATTGCAGGCTGGCTCCTCTTCACTTTAGGAGGAGATGGCATCTCTCGTCCCTGCTTCCTGTTTACTTGCACAGGGTTTCACACTTCGTTGAGACCTGGGCCCAATCTCACATCACAGGACCTATCTGAGGATCAGAGGTGGTAAACTAACAGCATCACCCTTTTTTCTGCTCTGAGGAGCCAGAGAAATGTTCTCAATGTTCTCTGCTGTGCAAGAAGTAGAACTGAGGCCTTATAATCTTCCTGAATGTGGCAGAAACTCCTTTGCTATAGGATTTCCCGCTATGTAATTGAAATGTTTGCCTCAGAGGAGGAATTTACTTCCACCAGGCACCAATCTATCCTTACATGCCAGACTGGCAGCTTCCTTTGTTGTTTTGAAGAGGCTGGAAATTCTTTCAGGAATTCTTTCAGACCTGTGGGACTAAGCCTACTATTTAGTTGCTTTCAATTGTATCTTTGTGGGATACTGAAGGTTGAACAATGCTATTTCAAGGACCCAATTCTCACTCTTCTTTTCTTCATTATTTCATACATGCTGCCAAGTCATAACTGTGATCCTCTTGCAGTAGGTGTTCCTTAAACATTTGCACAGTTCCTCTTGCAAAGAACTTGTAATTTAGCACAAAGACTCAGCCAAGGCGAGATTAAAGGGAAAAAAACTCAGAAGCCAATCAGTTGGATGGGGTTGATATATGTTATGTCAGGCAGCACCAGCTATTTACTGAGGTGTTTTTAATTCCTCTTACAAACTTCTTGCTGATTCCATATTAATGGTTAAAATCACAATACTCTCATGCATATTTAGTTTTTTTATTTCCTTCTCCTACACTTAATTCACTGACAGATGTTTGTGGATACCACAGACATCATATAGAGTTAAATAATATGGACAAAAAAAGCAAAAATTCAAACTCTTGTAAAGGGGGCTCCATCTAACATACTGTCAAAAGATTCATTCCTTCCCATCAGCACACATTGTCAGGACAATAATCATTACTGAATGCATGAGGATCAAGCATTTCTTGCTGGCATATCACAAAAGGTTTATTCTATCCAAGTTCTGTGCTCTCCTTTGGCAGCTCCACTAGAATGTGGCAGATTCCATCTGTCTCAGTTAGGTACTTGCCATGATGCAGAAGTAAGTGACAGATGTGATTTTTCAGCTTTTCTCAAAAGAGGTGATATAGGATGGGCGATGGAGAACAAGCAGAGATTGGTAAGGTATGGAGAAATGAAGCTTTAAAAGTTTTGGAGAATATTTGGAAGAGTGGTGGCCTGTCATTATATAAAAGGGGCTTATAAGAAAGATGGAGGAGACTTTTTACCAAGACCTGTAGTGGAAGCACAAGGCAAAATGGTTTTAAACTGGAAAAGGGTAGGTTTAAATTGGATGTAACAAAGAAATGTTTTTACACTTAAGAGTGGTGAGACATTGGAAAAGGTTGCCCAGAGAAGTTGTGGATGTCCCATCATTGAAAATATTCAAGGTAAAGTGGGACAGGGCTTTGAATAACCTGGTCTAGAGGAAGGTGTCCCTGCTCATGGCAGGAGGGTTGGACTAAATGATCTATAAAGATTCCTTCAGACCAGAACCATTCTGTGATTCTGTCTGCATAACCATTCGTAAATGTTCATCTTGAAGCTCAGTGACCATTTGTAACATCAGCATGTGATGGACATCCACCACATAGAGGAAGTGTTTGATATGACCCCCAGGGGATGAGGAGGAAGAACACTAAGCTTTGTTGTTACCTTCATGGTGGTTTCTTATCTGAAGGGCCAGGCAGCTTTCACCTTCTTCTATCTTTTGGGCTACTCAAGGTTGCTCTCAAAGGTCTCTTTGAGAGATGTGGACATTGCCTCATTGTGCACTGTAGTGCAGCCCACTGCCAGTCACAGGGACTTTGCAGTCTACTTGACAAAACATGTTAGATATGGAGAGAGATAATTTGACCTCTCATATTTGAGAAATAAGATTTATCTTGTTTCCTTTTCTTGTACTTTTAGAGAAAGATGAGTCCTAATGTCTTTATCACCTCATAAGCATTAAGTCATTCTCCAGAAATGTGCTAGAAAAAACCCTCAAAATGAACCATAACTGGAGACAATAAATAATATAATAAGGTTTTTAATCATGCCATGGTTATTTTGATCTGTAGAAGACAGAATAGATAAGCAGAGAGATGGACAAGTAATACTTTAACAGTGACATATTCACATATATTCCTGGAAATATAGGAATGGAAAGCATGTTATAACTGTGCTGTGAAAAATGCCCAAAAGCCTGCCCATTTCTTGACACCATATGTCTTTTTCTTGTATTAAAGGGTTTGGAAACATTGTTTATGGATTTTGCATGACCATGAATGCCAAAAATAATAATCCTATTAAGTTTAGTCCAAATAGCATGTAATGAGATTCAAAATGATATGTTAAATACACATTCTAATAATGAAACTCAAATTGCTTTACAAATAGCATCGGAGAACATTAGCCTATTTTGATTCTAATAATTACTTGCATCCTGTATTCCAAATCTATTCAATATGCTTTTCGTAAGAACAAATATTTGTTCTACTAATTGTTCTGCAATTCTCCTGGTTATTTTTAAAAGGCTAAAGGGCTGCACAAGAGCAGCAGTTGTGTTAGAATAAGATCTGGTTGTTTTTTTTACTTTAATCATCTTACAGTATTTGAAGAAATTAGGTTCTCTAATACCTCTGTCTTTTGTTCAGATTTCAGTTGTCTGTGTTTTGTATACTATCATTAAACCACTTTTCAAGTGAATCTTTGCCAGACTAAACATAATCTTTCCTCACAGGACATTCCATCCAAACCACATATGACCACTGTAGCCCTTTCTGGATTGTCCTAAGATGTGGATTCTTGATTTTTAAGCTGGGCATTATTTCTAGTTTATATATTAATTCTTAACTACGAATATATTATCATCATATCATATTATGAGTTAAAAAGGAGCTATCGATACATTTTGATTGCAGAAAAATGTAAACTATCTATAAAGACACCATATGGTTTAAATGTTTTAAAATATTGTTTTTAAGTAGAGACAGAACAACCATGAATGGTAAAGGAGCTCAGCTTTGGTTCACTTCTGGCTTCACAATGAAACAGCCAGAGATCTCAGTGGGTATTAGAAATGGACCAGAATTGTATAAATGCTACTTTATCCACTCCTTGAAATATTTATTCAGGTTTCTCTCCTTAAGTTTTTTACAGATGTGAAGTCGATTAGTCTTCAGTCTCACTGCCACAATCTCAAAGACCCAGTGTGTGGCCTCCAACACATGGAAAGATGACCAATGTGCAAGATGCACAGGGGACTTTTCAGATCTGAAGCCAGGAGTCTGAAAAATAAAGTACCTGGGGAAGGTGTGTCTTCTTTCTACTGACAGCGAGACCAGATTCAAGGAGAAGCTAAGCTTGAGATTTAGATACCAAGGCAAAAGTCAGGCAGACAGAACCTCATTATCTTCGTTTTTCACCACACTGTATTTGTATTTTGTTATTTTAAAAAGGTACATTAATTTCATTTTGTACCATCCAAATGGAGTTTTCTGAAGATCACTGTAAACTTATAACTTTTTGAGAACTTAATCTCTTTCTAATTTCCCTGCATCTGACTTAAAGAAGGAAAAGGAGAAACTGTCACACAGCAAAAATGCCCGTTGCAATAACCTGGCCTTAAAAATATCCTATGTTTTAATGGAGAATCCTTTTTTTCTCAGCTGAGTTGCATGTAATTCTTTTCACATATATGGAATAGTCCTGGGTATTGAGTACAGCTGGGATTTCTGAATACAAATACAACCTGACTGCATACCATTGAAACAGAACTCAGTTGCTTGGAGAGTCTATTGGTGAATTCCTTAAGTCTCATTAATCACGTACGTGGTGACACTGGAGGGGGCTCTTTACTTTTTTATTTCTCATTTGTCTCTGATATTCCCTGTTTATTACAAAATCCCTTCCTGTGCTGGATTTGTAATGTGGCTATTTTCCAATACAGTTGTATCCTTTCACTCCCAAGCCGAGCCACCCATGTGTGAGAGCTGGGAACCTGGAGCTTTTTGATGAATATCCTTATTCACCACAGAGCAAAGAGACCGTGACAGACTCTGGGGATACTTGACGGTGTGGCCCACCAGGAAGATGATGATTACAGATGGAGTTTGCTGATTCTGCTTGCACAGTCTGGTTCCAGATCCTCCTGCTGCAGAATTGTGTCTGTCCCTCTGCTCTTCTTCCCCAAGGAATTTGTCATTTCTCTTTATAAATATGCATGCCTAATTAGGGAATTTATTAATTAATCCTCTTTGCAGCACAGATTCTGTCTTTTTATGTTCATGCTGAGATGAAAGTTTACAAAGATATTTGAGGTACCAAGATATCTTTGAGGGTCAGGGCCACGATTGCCTCATGGGGTCCAGCTACCAATCCCTCTAACTCATCATCTTTCCCATTTCCAGTTTGCTCACACCTCTACTTCATAAACAGACTGATAATTTAAGGGTGAAACTTTACCCTTAAAAGTCTCTAGTAGAGGTTCCTCTCTTGTGTACGAGCAGCAGTACGTCGTGGCCACATTCTTTGAAATTCAGTTGTTCCAGGCAGCTTTTTACACGAAGGTGACATGCTAGATATGTCTGCAAATGGGTTTGCAGAGAGATTTCACTTTGTATTGTCAGTGTGGCAGTTGACAGCGCTCTGGAGGTCTGCAGTGTATGCTCTTGGTATTGTGCACTTGGGGCTCTGAAACTCCATCTGATTCAATGTGCAGGGGACAAATTTTCAAGTGCACATCAAAAACATCAGTTTTTGGGTGTCTAGTGTTCATATTTCATTTGTCCAGAGAGGTAAGGGCTGGACATGAAACCATCATTATCTCTTAGGAGGCACCTAAGGTTCTTTTGCTAAGCTCATAGCAAAGATATTTTGATTGGAAAAATGTGGCCTTTCAGAAGAAAAACTGTGTAGGGACCAAGTCAAAGTTGCAGATGCACAAAAACTGGGGAAAGGAAGGATAAAGAGAAATTTTAATTCTGTTTTAAAACATGCACTGACATATATGCAGCTTTTGGAATGTCTAACCATTACTCATACAAAACCAACAGCACAAATAAATTTATAACAGGACTCATGGAGTCTGACATTTCTTTTCCTCATTCCAAATAGTACTTAGGTGGTGTTTCTTCTCTTCATTTGATGTAGCTAATTCCCTTTTTGGTTTTGTGGTAAGAATTTGACATAAAAGAGAGCACCACTGCTATGATTTCTACTAATTGTCATGTTAAGTAACTTGATGCTAAGAGCTACCATAGGTGTTAACAAAAAATTGCTTCCAGAACATAAATGTGTGTTGCCAGCAGAATTTAACCTCAGGCTGTAATAGTAACACTGAGACACGGGGAGGTTGAAGTGGAGTTCTGCCAGATTTCTTTGTGCAGATTATGCAGGTGTTTCCCTAAAAAGGAAAAGTTGATAATAGATACGATGGCAATTTCTTCCCTCCAAATGATAGCATGGGCAAGTAGACTTTTTGGCATGAGTTTTGACCAGGAAATAATTCTGATCTCCCCAATAATACCTAAATACATTTTTATGGAAAGCATAAGGAAATTTATGTTAAAATATATCATGTGTCAAAATCCCTCTATTTGATAAATGAAAAATGTTGGTGGCTGTTCCCATAATGCTTTTTGAATTAGAAACATGGGCAAGAATCCAGAAAATAGAAAAGGTAAATACTTCAAAGTGAAAACATTTGAAATAGAGACGGTTTCTTTTTTTTTTTTTAAAAAAAAATCAGTTCTACTTGGCAATTTCAAGAAGATTTTGCTAAAACTTAACCTGCTGATTCTGCAGCCTTGGAGGGAAGATTATTTTCCATTGCCTCAGGAGTCAGGATCAGTCCAAACAGGCAAAGGACAGTCCCACTGTGTCCTTATTTACAGCAGTTTCATCCCCAAAGACACCAGCTGAAGTCACACTCTGGTAGAGTGCAGAACTATAACCTGTAGGGTGGCTTCTTCTCTCATTTGTAACGATATACATCAGCTAAAATCAATGGAGGTCTGAATGAGAAATGGGAGCAAGTGGGAGTTGGGCTTCCAGATTCATTCCTCTGCAACAGCACATAATATTCATGACAACAGAGCCAGATGACACAAAGTTGCTAAATTTAGATGCTGAGGAGTTCAGCAAGACAAATATCCACCGCTTTGCGCTGACAAACACTCATGGCTGGAGACATGAAGCCACAGGGTGATACTTCAGAGCAGAATAGAACAGGTAAGATTGGGAGCTGAGTGACCCAAGTGAGCATGGATGTGGCCCTGACTGAACTTAAACTTCCCTCTGCGTCCACCCACCCAACCCACCCACTCAGCTTGAGCTGTCACACAGAAACAACAGACACCTCAGCCCATTCGAGTGGAGTTATTTTTATTGAGAAAAGCAGGATGCAGTTCAAACCCCACTGCAATTGCTGAGAAGGCTCCCATGTATTTGCATGCTATAAGATGAGGAGTACAGAAACAGTTTGCTTTGGGAAATGGCATCATTGTATGAACGTATCCTGGAGTGAACCGGCTTGGAAAAAACAGTCTCACAGCAGTGATGTTCGAGTGGGTTCTTCCTCTGCACATCCCCATCTATTCCCCCCCCTCCCCACCATATATGTACTGTAAAAGACAATTGAACTCAGTGTTGAAAGCTTAGAAATATTGTGAGAAACATTATTCTTGGAACAGCATATGTACGAGTGGAGGGATGAGAGTGAATGTATTCCAGTGTGGGGTGGCTGAGGGGGCTCCAACCACATTTAAATTAAGGCCAGATTTAGGCTCAGCCTATGAACTTACATGGATATGTTTCCTGTTTTCCAAAGCTAAAAGCTGAAATGGAGGACAACTAACTGATGGAAAAGAGGCAAAGCAGCATGTTTGCAATGTTAATTTTTGTGGGGTATGAATGAAACAGGTTAAAAATGGGGGGGCTTTATTAGTAAAAAACATACACTCAATAATTTCCAGTGCTTGTTGTAAATTTGAACTGTGGGATCTGCAAAGCAAAGGCAGGCCTGGAGGTCTTGCCTATGGTCAGGTTTTGTCCTGTCTGCAATGGGACAGTAAATATTCATCTGTGGCAAAGTCAGGGCATAAACTCTGCTAATTCTTCAGCATAACCTTTT
Source organism: Lophotriccus pileatus (assembly GCA_035583135.1). NCBI lineage: Eukaryota > Metazoa > Chordata > Aves > Passeriformes > Tyrannidae > Lophotriccus > Lophotriccus pileatus. The sequence goes on from JAWWES010000115.1 coordinate 106,465,095, forward strand.
CACATCACTTGGCAACTACCCATTTCACTGAAAAACTGCTTTAGGAATACACTAACAAGGAGATTTAAAGATCTTTTCTACAAGATCAACATATTTCTCCTCTATATAAACTACGAGAAAAAGAGTAACTAGTAAATAGAGCTGTAAATCCTTTCACTCTTTGAATTCAAATTTTAGCTTTACTAAAGTAGCTTTTTTCCCCCCTAATTTTTCTCTTCAAAATATGACAGAAGTACTACAAAAAGATGATCTTTCTCTTTTAGAAAAAAAAAATCTGTTGAGTTCTTTCTGATTTTTTTTTAAAAAGAAAATTGATTATGAGTGATACTGTCAAAACTTGCTTGTTTTTCATTTTTCAATGTAATTTTAAAATGAAAAGTATTTATAATGCAAAAAATGTTGGCCAAATATAACAACGCAATGCTTGAAAAGTACTTTTTTTAAAAAAAAGCTATACCACTGGAGATGGTCAGAGAGTCCCTGATATTCCATGCAGCTCCTTGGTTTGCAATGAATGGCACAGGAGAGAGGACTATTAAAAATTCAGCTTATATTCTAGAACAGGTCCTGTGCCTTATCCCCAGAGCTGCAGAAAAGGAGAGCTTTGTTGCTGCTAAGAGATGTTTAGCTTGAGTTATATCAAGTTAAGTAACTTCAGGACTTAAAAAATAAATCTCTTGGGCTCTGCTGAAACGTTTGTTTTCCCTGCAATTTCCTCGACAAAAGAAAGGACAAAACAGAGTGGAGTGGAGAATTTGAGTCATGCACAGGTTCAGTGAAAAGATGCTTTTTAGCTATAAGAACCAGCTTGTTGCCAATTTCCGTCAAAATAATTCCTCAGGTTAAATCCTGGTCCTATTGAGTCCATTGTCCAAATTCTCACTGGCTGCAAGGAGAGATCAAGATTTGTCCCATTCAATTCATTAGTGATGGTATGAACCCCAAGTAGTATTACGCTTCCTTTAAAGAAAGAGAAGCTCCTACTTACTGTTTATATACTAACGTTATTTCTCACACGTTTATTGCGTTACTCTCCTTAATTTGGTGCCATGCTGGGTCCCTGTGGGATGCCACTCAAACATTATGTCAATGATCTCAAAATTGAACTCCAGTGCTTTATTTTACAAATGGCTTCTAGCAGATGTGTGGCACACTTTATTAACTTAAGTACCCATTAGTTGAAAATTTCATTAGTTTGGGGGAAAGGGATCAGTTTCGTCAATAGATTTGGTATGGGTGGACCCTTTGTGTCAACCTGACCCATATCAAAATGGATTATTGTTGTAAGTGAGACAAGTGACCTAATGTTCTGCCTATTATGCACACATGATCTATAACCTTTTAAAATACTAGTGTGGGAAAGGAGCACACTTCACTGCATCCCCAAACCATGGATTCTTAACAGGTGGCAGTCCCTCTCTTAGCAACCTTTGCCATGGGCTGTCTGAGTGAGTGTATGAATTATCAGGGGGTACAGTTTCCAACCAGGTAACCAGGGGAAAACTGGGATGGAGAATGAAACCAGGATAATGAATGGCCAAGCAGAAGTTTTAATGAGTGCAGGAGGCAGTCGGTGGACCTGGGTCTGTAGTGCCATCGTCTGACTGACCAGCAAATTTCCACCAAGGCATTTCATGTGCTGCCTGGGTCTTTTGGGCTAATAAAGTCCGAGAGGTAAGGTTGGATGTGCTTGCAACAGGAACATATGGTACATTTTACTCCACAGTTTCAATGTTTTGTTGCTGTTTGCTCTTTGAATGATGGCAGTAGTAGTTTCCAATGCATTCACTTGATCTTGTTTTGGAAACCACTTTAGGGCCAATTTGAAACTCCATGCAAAAATATTTGGCGGGACCACACACTGAAAGGTGCACTACATAACCCTTTGGCTGTTTTGTGCAGCAGCTCTCACACCTGCCCTAAACTCATTGACCTTCTGAAGAGGGAAAAGTAAATCTGTCTGGAAGTGATGAATCATAGAATCCTTGAGGTTGGAAAAGACTTTTAAGATCATGGAGTCCAACCATGAATCTAACACTGCCAAGTCCACCTCTAAACCATGTTCCTAAGTGCCACATCGAAAAGTCTTTAAAATACCTCCAGGGATGGTGACTCAACCACTTCCCTAGGCAGCCTGTTCCAGTGCTTGACAAGCTTTTCCGTGAAGAAATTTTTTCCTAATATCCAACCTAAACCTCCCCTTGTGCAACTTGAGGTCATTTCCTCTTGTCCTATTGCTTGTTACCTGGGAGAAGTGACAGGCATAAGCTCCTTTCAGGTAGCTGTAAAGAGTGGAGTGATAAGGTCCTCCCTGAGCCTCCTTTTCTCCAGCCTAAAGACCCCTATTTCCCTCAGCAGCCTCTCATAAGACTTGGGCTCCAGACACTTCACCAGCTCCTGAACCCTTAGGATCTCCTTCTTTCAGAGCATCTAGCCTTCCAGCATTTCTTTGCCCTTCAGGATTGCCTGCTGGGAAAGTCATACAGCTCACTTTTCCTGAGCTGCATGCTGTGGAGTGGGAAGAAAGAAGCTGGATGAACTGCCCTGTGTGAGACGGGTCACTTCAGTTGCCATCCTCAGGGCAGTCCTTTTCCTGCTATATATTCTACACCAGAACATTGGTGACGTGATTAGAGGTGTGAGAAAAGCAGGGAGATACCAGCTGGGTTGAACTGATCTTGTTGGAGTCATTGACCTGATCTCTAGTCAATTCCCCCCATCAATATCTGGGCATCCCACAGATGGGACTGTCCAGACAGAACTGACATGGAAGAAGTTCTTATTTTCAGTGTTGTAAATCTGGGAAGCAAAGGGACGGTGCTCGGTGTTTGTAGAGAGAGAATCAGTCATGGAGACACCTGTTCATATTCACTAATAGAGGGACATTTTTCTGGAACAAGACAATTCCCTCTGCTGTTAATTAAAATCAAAGGCAAAACACAGTATCAGTAAACTCTAACATCGAATAATTTGATATAAGCAAACTTGATTTTCTACTTTAGTGATGGCTTCTTCCTCCTTCTGCCAGCTCTGATTGATTCCCAAAGTTTATTTTTTTGTCAGTGAACTGAACAGAGAGAGGTTGTCTAGCTGCTTCAGGACCTCACAGGTAAGCACTGATTTCTCTAGGAGATGCAGGTTAGGTACAGAAAAAATGACTCAGAAAATCAGAAGGATGTAATATGTGCCTTGACCAATACAGTCACAGTTGGGTTTCTCAGATTCTAAGTAGTTGTGGGACACTTAGTCCACTTTTAGTTGCATATGCTTGTTTCCCGTCTCTGAAATTCAGTTTTATTTGCCTCCTACAGAAAGTGTTTTCAGGTAGACTGAAGAGAATTTTATGAGAGAATGAAGTATATCAACTCTTATTATACAGTGTCACATCATCATAAATCATGTTCTGAGACAAACCTATGCTAGTATTATTATGCTTAATCTTCTCTCTAGTGCTGAACAGACAAAACATTTATGAAAGTTTAATTGTAGTCAGGGCTTCTGCCGACAAGCTGAGGTCCTCCCTGTCACAAGTCAGCAGGGAAACATGCACTCAGTTGCTTCTTTAGCTTAGGTTCATTGCAGTAATTTCACTATATTTTGCTGCAAAGTGCTTTCTCACAGCCAGGTCTCCCATGATACCAATATGAAGTGTACACTATATTCTTTCCCTGTTTCCTCCAGAGCCCAATATATCCTTTGCAGCACTTTCAGCTTGAAATGAAGTGTATGACCTAAAGTCTATAGAATAACATGAATCACTGCACAATAATTTATAGGGTCACCTCATAATTACTATTGAGTATAACATGACTCTGTTTATTGGAACATGTACAGGAGATAGATTATTTTTGAAATTTTTCTTGTTTATTCAAGCCAAGATTGCTCCAGATTTGAATGGATTTATTGATTCCACATTAAATCTTACCATTGTCAAAGAAACTGGGGGAAAAAAATTTAAAATAGAAAATTCCTGCTCCTGAATCTTTCTTACAGGGATGTGGGGAGCAATCTGCGATCCATGGCTTTTCTGTGAAAGGTGATTTTTTTCATATCTAAAGAACTGAGATCTGCTTAGGGATCAGTAATAAGAATGGACTAACTGAATGATAAGAATGCATGTTGCATGTTAATGTTCTAAAAGTCATGTTTTATTTGGAAGGGAAGCAGGTTAAAGAAAAGAGGAAGCCAGCAATTTAAAGGGTGAAAGTTATATTTTGGATTTGTTTTCTAGACTTCCAGGTTTCTGCATTTGCTGTTCCTAAATTATAATTCCCCATCCTCTTGTCCATGGGAAACGTAGAAGCAGTGAAGGATAGAACAGGCAGTGCTCAAACCAGTGCAAAAATTTTCAAGCAATTCAAGGAGAGGTGATGTACAAGAAATCTACCTTTGGCAGATGTTTGTGGGACCAGAAGCAGTGACCTTGCTGGCTTTTACCAAAATATGATGGGTTAAAAAGCACCAAAACTCTTCACACCACAGTGGTATCCACAGGGGCTTGACAACCAGAGAATATCAAAGCCTAGGCAATAAATATAAGTGCTGTGTTTCAGAAGCCCAACTTGTTGCTCTTCTGGTATCCAGGATCTCTTAACACCGTCACACATTCCAGATGTGCATTCCAGACTGCTCCAGTTCTGAACGTATGCTTGGCTAGACCAAACATGGGGGGTTTTATTCCAAGTAGAGATGTATTCATTTGCAGTCATCAAAAAAAATGTATATTTATGGAGGAAAGTTTGGGTGCAGCATGCCAACACACCAATTATGAGTGTGTAAAGAGGTACTGTCAGGCTGCATATGTTTTAAATATATAAATTCAGAGACTGAAATGCTTAGGGACAGCAGATGGATTAGTGACACATTCAGAAAACTATGGGTACATGTACTCTGGTAAATTAAACAGTGTCAAGACATGGGTACAGGCACTGGAACTTACTCATCCACACTATTCAATTGTTAGAACAGTCCTTGTGGTTTTGGGCTAGATCAACTAACAACCTCCCAAACAATTCCTAGGTATGTCTTGTGAGTTAGTTCAGGCCAGGGACCATTGCCAGTAGGCAACATGCAGGCAGCTGTCCTGTGCTAGAGGTTAAGAGAGTTTAATATTACGGTTGCAATCAGCTTGTTCCAGATGGCTTGATGTCCCTGACACTATTTAGTTTACTAATATAGATTTAACCTTTAGGTTTTTGTACTCATCCACTTGGACCTGTGACTCACACACACCAAACAAGCAGCTGTGGTGATTTAAGATGTTATTGCACCTGAGCTCTTTGTTACTGGCTCTTGCTGGAGGTTGCTGACCCCATTGTAGAGCTGCCAAAAGTAATGTACTTCAAGTGTTTTAGGACCACGGAAGGTCAAGCCACGATGTGAGGTCTGTACATGAACTGAATATGGGGAAAAGATCAGTTTAAGAAGATTCTTTCTTCTCTCTTTGCATCAATGTATTTATAAGGCCCAAGCTAAGGCCAGAGCTGTCTCACTCTCCAGCACAAAATGCCCTTAATCATGAATGATATTTTGGATAATGACCCTTTCCTAAAGCTACTCTTTGGCTTCCATAAGCTACTCTGTTTTTCCTGAGTCTGTGGTTTTATGACTGTTGTTGCACAAGAGATTTGCACCCTAAAAACTACATACTAATGATATTTTCCCCAATTGCAATCACATTTTCTTTTAGAGACAAATTAGTTTTATACAGTTTAATGGCTGTTCAATTGTGCCAGGCAGGTTTATTGTGAAGAGAGTTTCCAGCTGCCAGGAGGACTATGGTGGGGTATGGAGGTGGTAGGTTCTGGGTGTGCCTTTGTCCATGGCTGTGAGGAACCACCAGCTGCCAGCAGGACTACAATGTGGTACTGACTGGGACTGTGTTTCCTTATACCCTAAGGCCATTTTGCTTTTAGAAAGGTGCAACACTCTCTGAATGTTGCTATCAGAAGCTGTGATCTCCTCATTTCCATATGCAGGACTGTGGCTGTCAAAGACAGGAGAATCAGCAGCTACCCCTCAACTCTGTGCAGAGCTCTTGCCTCCTTGCCTGGTGGTCTCCCAGCCTCGTGATAAGGCTGTCTATCCCGTGTCTCCCTTATAGCCAGGAGACACCTTTCCTAGGTGTGTATACCACTTCCCTCACTGTGACATGGCCCACCCTGTGTTCTGTCTGCTGTGATATTGCCATGACAGCACCAGGGCTGGTGCATCACTGTGACATGGATATTATCTCCTACCACTAAAGTGAGAAGAAAAAAATCAAATAATAAACAACAACTGATAATGCTGTGGAGGGAAATTAAGCAGCTGTAGCAGCAATTTAAAATTAAATCAGAACAGATTAAAAGAGAATTAAAAGCAGCACATCCTATCTACTGCCCAGTTTTAAGGACTTATACTGCTGTTTGCTGTTGAGATTTGTGGGTCTGAAGGTTAAATTCTGGAAGAAAAATATTTATCAAGTTGACTGAAGGTAGTATTTCACAACTTTGAAATCAAAGAATCCAAATCCCGCACGCACAAGTTACTGTTGGCACTGAGGATGTTTCAGTGTGAACCACAAAATACATCTTTCTCTCCATGACATGAAACAGAGATTTTGCCGAGGACTGCCTTGTGTTGTGCACTTCAGTTGGACACTGGAACAAAATGCATGTTAGAGTCCACCTCCTTGGTGCACTGCAAAGTGTTGTACCCTCTTTAACTGGCAGGACCAGAGGCCATGGGCACAATTAAAATATAGGTAGTCCACTTTAAATATTAGAAAACAATTTATTTTTTTTTTATTGTGAGGGGTGACTGAGCACTGGCAAATAGCCAGGGAGGCTGTGGAGTCTCCATTGTCAGAGATATTCAAAAGCTATTTGGACATGGTGCTGGACAACAGACTCTTGGTGGCCCTGGTTGAGCACAGGGCTTGGACCTGATGACCTCCTGAGGTCTCTTACAACTTCAACCAGTTTGTGGTTCTGATTCTGTCAAAGTATTTAATGTACAGGGCCATGATCTGACAGTCACTCACCGGGCCTTTCAGCAGCCAGACCAATGGCTTAATCAAAGGGTACAATATGGAGAAATCTCCCATGGCTTTCTACCAGACTCTTCTAGGGCAGTATCTGAAAGAACATGAAAAGGGCATAAACAGCTCTAAAGAACAGAGATTGAAGAAATTACAGTGCTCTGAAAAAGTTCACAACCTCTGGTGTATACATTGCAGTGCTACAGACATTCTTAGAAAGATGTGCATGTCTGCGTGAAAGGTCTTTTTTGTGTAGGTTTCTTTTCTGAGAGGGCACCATCCCCAGACAATTATACCTCACAACCTGATAGCAGAAGGCAAGCTCAGAGGTTAAAATAGTTGGACAAAAGCTTTTTTCTTGCTCAATCTCCTTGCTTTCTTACAATGCATCTTTGGCTGGAGAAACACAGACCAGTAAATGTAATTTAAAAGGCATCCTCAACATTTGTGAGCTCCTCAGCATCATAGCACATGCCATTCTTGTCCTCCAAAATATGTAGGGAAAGTGTGGTCATCTCACACAGTGCATAAGGACAGCTGCTGGTTAATGGTTCTGCTAATCACAAGTCCATTCTAATAACAAACAAATTCTACTATGTCTTATTTTAAGCCAAGTTTATGTGTTTATTTTAAGAACAAAGGATCAATTGCATAAAGTATCAGTGTTGCTTTAGCCAAAAAATTGTAGACAACCCACCCCTCCCTTACCCAAAAAAAAAAGAAGCCTTATCTGGTTGACTGCAAGAGCAACTTTCTTAGATTAATCTCAAAAAGACATCTAATGAGTAAGAGGAATGCATTACATCAAAACAAGAGATCATATTTATTGGGCTATATTTCCCCCAAAACAGTCTCTACATGTGTTGAAGATAAACAACAGCAGCACAGCAGGGAGTCTATGACTATAAAATGTCATCTAGGGAAATTTTGACTTTCAGTGTGAGTGGGAAACATGAACTTCCATCACTCACATTACACTGAATAGTTTTGGGAGCACAAGAAGCGCTGAAGCCACATTTAATACATATTTGTGTTGCATGGTTGATTGTGAGTTCCACTGGAAGATTTTCCTGGGTCTGGGACATTCATAATTAAGCTCTCCTTTAAGAAATCTCTAAGCCACTAAATAGGTGTGAACTCACAGCCTTTCACTTTTTTTAAGTGCTTATAGCATTTAGGTCTTGTCATGAAATAAAGTCATTTGGGATGTAGTGTAGCCCTGGAGGTTCAACACCACCCACAAAGCAGAACTAACCTGGAAGTTATGTTGAACTTCGAAGTTGGATGAAGTTGCTTTTGACTGCGCCCATCTGAGTTCTGAACACCTCCAAAGAAGGACATTCCACAACCTCTCCTGAATCTGTGCTGCTGTTTGATTATTCACAGGGTAATATTTTTTATCCCTCATATGGCTTTTATGTATTGCTTTTTGGTTTTTTGTTTGTTTGTTTGTTTGTTTGTTTCTCTGAGAAGGGCTGGTCTGTCTTCTCTATAATCATGCAATAAGTAATGGAAGACAGAAATAATGTCTCTTCTTAGCCTTTTCCTCTTAAGTCTCAGCAAACCCATCCATCCACCTCTTGTTTGCACGCTATGTGCTGAAATCCCCTGACTAGGTTGCTGGCCACTGCTGAACTTGTTCTGGTATGTCCATGGCTCTCTTTCGCTGGGGATCCCCAAACAAGACACAGTAATCCAGATGTGGTCTCACAAATGCCAAATAGAGGAGAAGGATCTCTTCACAGACCTGCTAGCTACAACCTCCCAGTATGTGGTTAACCTTCCTGGGCAAAAGACCATATTGCTGACTCCTGTTCAACTTCTTGTCACAGGGAGAGAGTACAGATGGGTAGATATAATATGTAAAAGTATATATTAGACATTGCACATTGCATACTATATCTATATATATCCTAAATTTTATCCTCCCCAAGGGAACAAAGTGTGCTTAAAAAGTTCTGTTGCAACCTTATCCACAGTGGAACAAATGGGCTATCTGCTAACTACATTATGGTGGATATCAGTAATCACTCTGGGAGTACTCGACTTCAGAAACAGAGACTGGCTGCACACCAGATCCAGAATAGAAGTGGAAACGGGGTGAAGAAGCAGCTGAGCTTAGCATCAGACTTTCCAATATGTGCTGAGTTTTCGGTATCAATCTTTGCAGGCTGTGCTTTTCTACTTTAAACACTTCTTTTTTCTTTTTTTCTTTTTTTTTTTTTTTTTTTTGAGTTTCAATAATTTTATTTTTTAATTGAAAAAGAAGTAATGTAATTTTATTAAATAAATCATATTCTCCCTGTAATATTGACTAGTTTGCATGCCTTGCTAAACATTAAACTAGATGAAATGGGACTTGGTTACATATGGTTAAGTGGCATGCTCTTTGTGAACAGTAAATGAGATTACTATTTGTTATTTTTAAACAAATGTTCATCCGTAAAAAGAAACATCTCTATTAGACAGAAAAGTGACTTTACAAAGGTGCATTATGTGGCAGCCAGAAATTGAAACGGGTGGCAGATTATTTCCAAAGTTAAAAGTTTATGGCGAAACCACGATATAAATTAACTGCTAGCAGCCGTTGAGTCCATTCCTCGGATCATTTATCTGTATGAGAGTGTTATATGTTTGATGCTTGGTATGTATGATGGCTTTGGGGTGGACTAGAGTGTTTCTGAGTGATTTAGCATATGAAATCAGCTCCAAGTTTCTAAAACAATAAACATGATAATAGGAGAGAGAAGTCAATACATGTATCTTGATTTCTTGTTGCCATTACAGTGTGTCTATATACTTCATGGTCTTCAGCACTATGAGACTTATCAAATTATTTCCAGGTCATGAGTTAGTTTTATTCTGACAGCTCCACTGAAATGCAGAGAAGTACAGTTCCCATTTTTCTGCTGAGAAAGTAATATATGAGAAAATGAGGTGAAATGATACGGTGGATCCAAAATTGGCCTAGGAACCGAACCCCAATTCAGAACACGAACAATTAAAACTCAACCCTGTCTCTATAATGAGTATCATGTTTTAAAGGAAATCAGACATGGTGTATATATTAAGAAGATTTATAAAAAGAAAAAGATAGTGATGTTCAGTGGAAACCTGGAAAGCATAGAGTCCAGGTGACACACACATACACATGGCCACAAAGAATTCAAAAGGTCTTTACTGGACTAGCAAAATATTAACAAACATTTAGAAAAAAACCCCCACATTTTTCTAAAGAGACTGGAAAATTTCAGCTCAGATCTTTTGGAGGAGAAACTGCCCAATGTTGAATAGGATCAAATGTATCACTTCACAAAATTGTACATCAAATTCATCAGCACATTTCAGCTGAAATGGAGAAAAAAAAAAAAGGGCAAGCTGCCTCACTGCAGCATTTAAAAAATATAACTTTCTGGTTTTGTGTTTAAAAAAAGTCAAAGCTTTAGATGATGAACCTTGTGGAACACCACTGGTGAAGCTGCTGAATTAATGGGACCTGAGTGGGAAGAGTTACGTCACCTAACTGCTGACAGACATGTGAGGAAGGTTTGGCTGTCTCAATGTGCTGAAATGAAGGGGGTGACCTAAGGATTAAAGATTAACTTTAGGCTTTTAACTTGACAGTAATGTACATAGTACGTGTGCGTGTGTTTGCATGGATGTGTGCACATATAGACAGATGTGTCTGAGAGAGAGAGTCGAGGTGGGGTTTGTACTTCTGTAATAGGGACTATGTGTGAGGGATGTGTGTTCCTTCAGATTTGGCTAGTTTTCTGCTCTGCAGCTTTAAAATGAAATGCTTTTGCACAACTGTCCATACTGTTTGTAACTAGTTATAAGGCAGTCATTACCATAGAGAAAAATAAAGGCTCATTAAAGAAACAAATATAGTAATAATAGAGAAAGAGCATTATGGAGAGACAAACAGACTGCTAAGAATGGGAAATATCTGTCTGAAACGTCATGCAACACAAAGGTATTAGGTGTTTGTGAGACCTCTTTTTAATCCAACATCTCTTTGAGAACATTTAAAGGTAGTAATCTTGAAATAAATGAAATTAACACCTAAACAGAACTTCAGAGACAGTGATACCACCACTCCACTTTTCTTCCTCTTTTTTTTCAGAATAATGTGGTGCAGTCTCAATGGGAGCGTGAAGTGTGAGGGAGTGAGCATATACCTGGGAAAGGGGGAGTTTCTGGCTAAATGCAGAAGTTTGCTCTGGTGGCCTTAGCATAGAGGTCTAATAACATCTTGTAACAGGCTTTGGATCCTCGCTTCCACCAAGGCTAGACTGTGATTTAAAACTTAAGAATATTACAGGTATTAGAAAGAGAGAAACAAATGACATTTCAGAGTCACTGGTGGGTGCTGTGTGGGGCTGTTTATGAGACTGGCGACAAAACGATATATTAGTGCATGAAGAGATTTCCAGGTGTTCCAGCACAAAAACCTTCCACTACCTATATAGCTGTAACTGCTAGTCCTTTCAGAGTGGCAGTACTAAATACAACTACCTTTTACAGAAAACAATTCTGAATAAAGACATTTTCAAGCTTTTTAAAATAAAGTCCTGTAATCATAGTAAATACCAGAAAATATACTACAGCAAAATAGCTGTTAACTTTTTTCTTTTACTTGGCAACAATGGAATACATCTTACCTGTGGCAGAATTAGTGCTAGCAGAGGAGATGTGCAGGGAAAGAAAAGTATGTTATGGAAGCTAAGCATTTGCTTTCCATCCTGGGTCAAAGCTGAATACAATATAGAGCAGAATATTATCCCAGTAAGAATAACCGGGTTGCCCAGACATCCAGGACTCCCAGGTCTCTTTCAGTAGCTTAATTATAGAAGTGGCTGGCAGCACTCAGAGAATTGCAGGTCTGATACTTTTCCCCGTGCATTGTCTTGATTAAGACCACCTTTACTCACCCCAGTGACTTCCTCTGAGTATCTATCCATGCCATTTGTAGGGTAGATGTAGTAAACATTTTCATTCCCCATGCTCCCTCTGCTGCCCATTTAGTTCACTCCTTGCTTCAGACCAAGCCTCAAGTCCCCCAGGCATCTCTGCTGCATATGGCTTTTGGTTTCCTCTTTGAGGAAACTTGGACACTGAATAGAGAGCTGTTCCAAGCCCTATTTCCTATAGGCTATATAACATTTGAGCTAGCTCATATCACTTGTTCAGAGACCAAAACTTGCTCCTTGACTCCCAAAGGCAGTATAGATTAATAGATTTATCCATAAATTCAAAATTGTTTCTAGCATGTCCCCTTGAATTCATTTGCTGGGAAATCAATATTAGGTTATAACTTGTGGTGGGTCTCTGCTTGCAGCAAACATCTGGCAAACTCTGCACAACTGAAGCGTGGTGTAAGCATCTCACATGACCTCTGTTACTTCCCCAGGTTGGTGGTGGCAGTGCTGCTCACTGTGCTTGATCCTCTCTCTCTGCCAATGCCCAGAATAGCAGAGGACTCTTCTCCAGCCATTCTGAGAACTAATGCTGCTATTTGTTCTTCTAACAGCTACCAAGATCACTGTCAGAATATAAATAAATGGTTATAATCATAACATGCTTTTGTGTTCAGTTCTGCATATCGGGAAAGTGTCTGTGGTTTGGTAAGGCAGAGGGACACTTCTGTCTAAATTGACATGGAAAACAAAGAAGACGAAAGATGAAGAACCAGCTGAGAAGATTTCAATTGCTGGAATGCTTCAGGGTATTTTAGGATGCTTGCAAAGCGAGTATGGACCACATGAAGAGTATGAGATATGATTGTGGGGAATGATCACATCAGCCATGGAGAATTTGTCCTACATTGTTAACTATCCTACCCCCTTAATTTTGCAAGCTTATACTCATGCAGGTACATAGCCAGTGTTGCAGGACTGACTGGCTGGCTGGGGACACAATTACATATCCAAATGCTGAGCAAGGTAACAGAGAAAAACTGCTTTAAGGAAAGTAAAGGCAAGGGAAGGCCTTGGCCCACCCCCACTGCAGAGAGATTCTTATCAGTAGGAGAAACAGTGAGGCGTTGCTTCTTATGCGAGAGTAGGCGAAAGAAAAAATTTCCAACACTAAAGGTTAAAAGGAAATTTGAAATCCCCTGGACTCACAACTTCTGTTGGCACCAGAACCCAGAAATATTAAAGAGAAATTAGGGAAGATTTCTCCAGAAGATGGTCCAGGTGGATAAAAAATGAATATTACATGCATTAAATTTCAAAGGAAATTGTTTATTATTCAAAAGATATGAGACAGCTGGCAGGAAACACTCTGGGAACTGTGCACTTTGCTGGGGTGTTTGTATGTTTTATATATGGTTAAGGATGCTGGAGGTTAAGGATCCTCTCCTCCTGGAGAGGAGACAGCTGGAAGAGAAACATGGTGGAAGAGCCCTTGCAGTATCTTACTGCCAATCTAAAGACAGAAATCAAAGCCTATCAAAACTTCCCCTTGACATCCCATGAATTTGTCCCTGATAAGCCCAGGTTGCTTGATCTGGAGATAAGAGATGGATAGATGTGATCTACTTTGCCATGATCACACTATTTCAATTTCTTTCTCCTGAAGTGTGCCTCCATTACACCAGCTCATTTGCATTCAAAACTTATGGCAGTCCTCTAACTGGGTTGTTGAATGTTGGATATAAAGATTTTAGCAGAAATACTCCAGTGAGTGGTGCCAGAACCAAGGTAAGCTCATGACAGAAAGTATTTAGATTGTTGGTTTCATCCGAGTGTGGTACTGGGGACTGTGCCTCATGGCTGCAGTCAGAATGAAGATATGTTTACCTGCAGGGATGCCATAAAATTTCTCTGTCTTTGTATGATATATTGGAATGATGATGAAGAAAATTACTCATAAATCATTTACCAAAGGGTTACGGTGTTAGGTACAGTGTTAGGGATGGCAACCTAAAGCTGTATCAGTTTAGTCACAAGAGAATCACAAAGTAACTCAGGTTGTTGGGTTGCTGGGGAGGCCTCCAGTACAATCCACTGCTCCAAGCTGAAGCAAGCTGTACTTTAGATCATGTTGGTCAAGGCTTTGCCCAGTTGGTCTTGCAAATTTGCAGCATAGGCTTTTATTCTACAAGGTCCCAGTTTCCCTTAATGCCTTGGATGGATAATGAAATGAGGGAAAGGGTGATGAGAGGTATATGTATATTTCCATGTCTAAGGCCTGGGACCAGAACCCAGAATTCTTGGCCCCAGCACACTTTGTCTGTGACACTAGGTAAAACTGGGTAAAAACTTATAAAAGAGGCTCTGGTTAGTGTTGCACAGGCAAACTTCATTCTGATCTGTCTTGAATTTGTTAGTGATTAATTTTCTTGTCTGCATGCTCTTTCAACTATATTTTTGTGTAGAGTTTTATAGATAATAACATAGTTTTGTCCTACAGGATCCCAGAGTGCTTCTCAAGTTATACACCTAACTGGCCAAAGCCTACTTCTGCTGAGGCCAATAGACATTTTGCTATCGATTTCATTTGGGGCAGGATTTGGCTGTGTAGAGATGGAAAACAAGCAATTCTGTATGTCCGTATGGCCTTTAATAAATTCTGGTTTCCCACCTGAGCAATAAATCTGCCAGCAGAAGAGTAGTACAGAATTTGGTGTCACTTACTGAACAACTGAATATTTTAATATAAATTTTGAAAGGTATCAGTAGGCCATAATGGCAGTTGTTCTAAAAGTATCAATAGCACAATTTAGAGACAGAGGCTGATGATGGTGTGCGTGGATGTGGATATGTGTGTACAATCTCTGTATATGCAGCAAATTATTCATGTATTTTTAAATCACTTAATAAAAGATCAGCTCTAGCTGATTGCATAACCTAAAATTCTGGAACATTTTTGCTGTCCTACGTCTGCAAAAGTTTTTCATTTAGGAACACACACGTTTCTTGTCAATGTTATTTCTACAATCACTTAGTTAGAGCAGGGCATATTGTTCTCTCAATTTCTTGTTAAAATATTTCACTTAATTAAACTTTTACAACCAGTTCTGCTCTATGTCTGATACTTGCTGTAAATTATAAAGAAAAGCCCCTCTGGCATTTATGAGAATTCAGATGATGAAGACTATAGGAAAAAAAAGAGAAAAAAAGCAGTGTCACTGAGCCCCAGATAGTTACTGATTCCCTGTTATCTCCCACATAATTCAATTAAATGAAATATAGTATTTACTATTATATAAAAAAAGACTGAAAAGAGGCCAAATAGAATGAATAATATTTCAAATTATTGTATTGCAAATATTTCATAGGTGGAATTAATTGCCACACAATTTGAATAACTGTGGGTCTGTCTATATTTCTGTAACATATCACATGGAAAATAAGGCTAAAATTTGCTATATCCTGAAAGAAAACAATGAAACAACAACAACCAAACAACCAGAAAAGTTATGGAAATTAAAGCTAAACCTGGTAGTGCGTGCTTGTGGGATGTACACACACAAACATAACCAACCCCTTCCTGCGGCAAAATATTGCCCGGATTTTCCAAGAGATGCTTGAGATGGCCTCTCTGGTGTGGGGGTTTACAAAGCAGCTGAGTTCCAGTAAGACCTCATTTTTGAGAGCAACGCTGTGCTTCCAGGCCCTCCCCAGACCAACTGTGGGATGACTGAAGATGGCTGTCACATCGATCACCGGACCGAGAGCTTTAATCCAATTGGCGGCAACGCTGCTATGAGACTTGGAAATCTCCTCTAACCT
The DNA here is from genome assembly GCA_035583135.1 of Lophotriccus pileatus. Classification (NCBI taxonomy): domain Eukaryota; kingdom Metazoa; phylum Chordata; class Aves; order Passeriformes; family Tyrannidae; genus Lophotriccus; species Lophotriccus pileatus. The sequence goes on from JAWWES010000115.1 coordinate 106,480,857, forward strand.
CTAACCACAGTTTAGTGTGCAAACTATTGTGTTTGCTCTTGGGAAGCTTTGCTCTTGCCAAAAAGAGCCAGTATTTAATGCTATTTGGCATATTTATTATTCGGTTAACCCATTCCTTGTAAGTAAATCCCTTTTTTAGAATTTATAATCCTTCCAAGAACTATGGATGATGGACAGCAATAAACAGCCATGAGAGGAAAAAATAAAAGAAAACAAAACTTTAAATCTCTCTTCTCCCATAACTTTCATAATTTATTTTATTGTCCTTTGTTTCACAGGGCTGTTTGTCATGACAAAGGGAAGCAAGAATCAGACAGTGCATGAGAAATCTGGTTGTGCTTAAACATTTGTGAAATTCAGGGAAAAGAGTTGTGCAATCTGACATCAAATAAAGATCAGATGACCCATAGGCTTCAGTTTCCTTGTGAATGAAGGTGAAAGGGCTCTACAGGCCACATCTTTATTTATTGGGATACTCAATAGAACATGTAAACAGGAATTTTTACACCTTTAGCCCCCCCAGGGAGGGTGACATGTGCAGGTTAGTTCTATTCAGAATCAAAACTTCTTATTTCACAGTTCACAGGGGACTATTCCATCTCTTATTCTGAGAATTATTGCTGCAATTTTGATGGAAGAAAGCTCTGGAGAGGAAAGGAATTTACCTTACTTTCTAAGAGATGCCCACTCTGCTGGCAGCTAGATAGGTGTGTGTACACTATCATGCTTGTCAGATTCTGATTTTGGGGTTCATGTAGCTTATCTGATAAGAATTATTACTGGCAGAGTTACTCAGGTAATAATATTGCCTGTCAATAGGGACACCAAAGTCGTGGTGCTCCATTCTGTAATGTATGTACTTCATCATACCATGGGATGAAAACAGACTCTGTTTTCCCATCAATGAACAAGTGACAATCATATCACAGAATTGAACTGATTGCATCAAAAGAGACACGTACACAAAATTTCTAGTGGTGTTTGTCAAAGACTTTATTCTCTAAGAGGCAACATTGTCTCAGCCTGAGCATGCCTTTCTCAAGGACTAACTACAGTTTTCCAACATCTGAAAATACACCATAGTAGATCCACACATTTTCCACTCAAAACCAGTCCTATTTTGTGAGTGACTTCCTCAACATTCTCTAAATTCATCTTTAAATTGAGAATTCATTTAAATGAGGTCTAGGCTTCAGCCTAGAAGGGGAAAACTTTTTGACTCCCATCATACATGATGTCAGTGAAACTTTGACAATTAACTAAACTCACAATAAGTAAAACATAGACAATTTGATGTGAAAACAGAAATATCATAGGGAAACAGGTGAGAAACCCCTGTATTTCTGAAACATAAATTAGCCAGTAGAAAGAAAACCCATCTAAAATTCTTGGCATAGTTGTCTGAAAACTGTTATAGGCATAAATTAACCTTTCTTAACAGAACATTGGTATTATTATCTGCAGTTTTTCAGGAGTCAGATTTCTGCATATCTTTATATTTTTATGTTATTTTTTAATTTGTGATGATATTTTCAGAATTTATCAGTGTTTTAATTCATGTTCTTGTACATGTTTTTTCCTCTTCTTTTTCTCTCAGTCTTATCTCTGAAAGTTTTTCTATGCTGGGAATCAGATGCGTTTCCAAGTTTTTCTTCAACTGGCTTATGAATGTGACCTTTACCTTAAAACCTGTTTATTCTATGAACTTCATACCTTTTGTGACTATTTACAATATGTATTGCACATTATTGGCTTGATCCAACATACAGTGAAATCAAAGAAAAGACTTCCCATTGACCTTGACAACTGTTGGATTAAGCACTATGGTCCAAGTAAAAGTAGCTGTAATAAATGACACAAAAATGTAATAAAGAACTCATTTATTGGCTTATTAAGCTTATTAAAATAACCTAGTGTAGATTATTAAGTTTTCATTTACAAATTCAAATTCAAACAGTATCTACCTGAAGCCCCAGTATACTGACTGCTGGTTTTTTTAAATACATTGTGGTAAAAACTTGTTACTTCTCCTCTTCTGCATGTATCTTCAGTTCTTCATGTGCTGCTGCATATTTTCCATGACCTGCTGAAGACCCAGTTGCTCAGTGGCGAGTTGTTCATCAGTGAATTGCTACATTTCTTCCCATTCCCTGGATCCTTTCTCAATGGCTTGCTGAATCAGTATGTGCATCATTTCCACTTTATTTCTGAGTTCCTCTCTGCTGTTTTGGGGCATTTGGTAAACGGGCTACCAGTCACATGGGCACATTTATGCTAAGCTCTCCTTGACGAACAGCTATATACGGCTTTATGCTCTCAGCTGTCATTTGCTCAAACCAACGAAGAAGCTCTGAAACATATTGCAGGAATGCAGAGTAATTTTCTATAGTTAGATCAATTAACCTTTTGGCCTCATTGACTAGCTTTTCTTGGGAATGACTAAGCTGCCCATAGATCTCCCGGAGTTTTTCTTTGACTTGCTTGTTATGTTCATCGATTTGCCTCTTAGCAGCTGCAGACCAATATCGGATTTTTTCCTGAACAGCAGATGAAAGTTCTATGACCTTCTGTCTTCCTTTTCCTTCAACATCAGTTATAAGGTCATAATATTCCCGGCTGTAGTTTTCCACCAATTCTCTTACTTGGTCTGTCAGGCGTGTAACCAAGTCAGCAAGATCTCCAACATTCTTCTTGTGCCAATCCACGAGAATGTCTATTACATTCTTCAGCCATCTTAGTACCTTGTCTTCCACCTCATAGTATTTCACTGACTGTCCAAGTGTAGTTGGATCAAAATATTCCTCCCGCAGTGACTTTACATAGAGCAGCAGCTGGTGCAGCTTTTCTGAAAGGTCCTGGAGAGTCTTCTGGCTAAAATCTTTGAACTGAGAAATGTATTTTTTAACATCTTCTGTCAAGGATATCAGTTTCTGTGTGTAGTCTGAAGCCATTGCATCTCTGTACAGCTGTTGTGTTTGGACTTTGATGTCATCAAAATTTTTGGACTGCAAGCTTCTAACCATTTCTTCTACCTTCTGAAAAACTTGTTGCACTACCTCTTTCAGTTTCTTCAATCTTCCTGCAAAGTCTGCTTCCTGAAGAGTAGCAAATGTTTGCCTGATTTCGTCCTGCAAATCTTTCAGCATTTCTCTAATTTGATCAAGTACATTACGACCTCTAAGAATTGTTTCAGAAGCAGGAAGTCTGACTTCCAGCTCATTGATAGCTGCAATCAAAGCATCAAAATACTCCTGAAGTTTTGAAAGGCATAAATCAGCATTTTTTGCTACCTTCTCTGTAGTCATGATGTATATTTCTTCACCACTGTACTTTTCAGACAGCCCAGGGACCTGGAATTTTGTGGTTTTCAAGAATTCAATGGCTGAGTCAATTAGGTGTTTTATTTTCTGGTGATAATCTTCTATTATGTCAATTGTAACATCCAAAAGTTTTGCTTTTATTCTCTGATAGTTGAACTGTTCAGCTTGATCTGCTGCTCTTCGATACAGCCTTTTAGCTTTGAACTTCAGCTCCTGATATTTGCCAGAGGCCTCGTTGGCAGCTGTGCGAAGTTGAGCATCTATTTCATCTATTTGTTTTACAGCAAATGTGTATGCTTTGTCAGCATTATTCTGCATCATGTTCTTCATCTTTAAGGTGGCAGCACTAATTTCCATTCCCATATGCTCCTTATGATACCGATTAACATACCTATAGACTGCATTTGTCATTTTAGGGACTTTTTCTTTCAGGCCCAACAGCAAGTCTTTGGCAGCATCCTCATTCCAGTTGAATTTCATGTGAATCCAGTTAGGTTCTTTGAAGGACATCTCGCTTGTTAATATGTCAATGTCCTTCTGAGGAGCAGACTGAAAATACAAAACAGGATAAGAAAAATGTAACTTGGATATCCAAAAAGTCTGATATTATCTCTGAGCATATTTCAATATTCTCATTGTTGCATCTTTAATTTTATCATATATTAAGACGAGCTACTTTGAGCTTCTTTAAACAGCAGGACCAGAACATAACATAGTCTGGTCTCTCTTAAAGTTTGACTCTTGAATAAGATTTTTCCTTCCGTTGTATGAAATGCCTATTATGTCTCATAAGGTAGATGAATTAGTTTGAAAAATGAGTTTTCTACTCATTCCTGAAGTAATTTGAAGTGAATTAAAAAAGAAATTTTTTCCATATAGAAATATTAAAATATTTAATTTTGTAATTATTTAAATAAAAGAGACAATTTAGAGAGTTCTCAGAGTAATTAAGAAATCCTCAAATAAGAATCTACTTACATGTACAATTTTACCATTTTTTAGTAGTAAATAGTGAATTATGAGTCACTTGTGAACCCTAAACTAGTGTATTATTTTGGAAGGTAAGATTTTAATTCTGAGATTCTTGTATTCTGCCAATAATAAAACGTATGTTTTGCTAGCAAACCTAGTAAGGTTTTTAATTCTCATTATGTATTATAATATATTAAAGGATTAAGAAAGGCACTTCACAGATGGTCTGTCCACTTCCAGTGGCCTGATTCCTATAATGGCCACTTATTTCTGAGCCTGACAGCTACATATTAAACTTGATGGGTGGCTTATCTAAAACTGACTTTGCACTTTCTTGACTTCCAGTGGGTGTGTATTCTTGACTATAGCAGAGGGCAAAAATAACTGTGTGGAGGAGCTGAAACAACCTCTTCACGCAGATGTTACTTTTAGTAGCAGAAAGGCCAGTGTAGGAACTAAAAACTTTAATTACTGATAATATACTTTTTATTTGGTGGTTAATTTATATCTCAATGTAAACACAAACAAAATTTAAAGGGAAACTTTCTCTCTGACCACACCAAACCTTTCTGCTTTTTATTGCTCATATCAAGCTTACCTGAGTCTGGTAGTAAACTCTGCCAGTGAGAATTTCATCATCTACTTCAATGACATAACCCAAGGTGCCAGCTGAGGGTGAGGATACTGAGCCGGATATCTTGTTTTCATCCTCTTGGTAACGCACATGGACATCAGTGAAAGTGGGGCTGATGATATCTAGTGATGCAGTGTTTTTCACATCTCTACAACAACAGTAAATACACAGCTATGAAGGAATGCACAAAGCACAGTCCCAACGCAGTATGTCTGCATAAAATACCACCTATTATTATGTATATATATATCTGTATGCAAACAATGCCTTTATCATGAAAAGAAAATGTAGAGTTTTGCTACCCACATTTCTTAGAATTTAGCCTGACACATTCAAAAGCTCATGTCATTCCAATTTTCCTCTTTTAGATACAACTAAATTGAGAGCTGTTGGGAATTTTCATTAAATTACAGCAGAAAAGCAAAACCTGTAGCTGTACCCCCATCAGGTTTCTACAGATTTCTACAAGCCCACGCAATTTTTTCCAGCAACACAAGCATAGGCACTACTGTTTATCTGCATTTTTATTTGCCTTCACAAATTCTGTCCCTTGGATGTATCAACAAAATACTTGCAGATCAAAACAGTCAGTGAGAAGGCCAACTCTGTAACTCCTGGTGCCAGCACTTGTGAAAAAAAAAATTACTCTATAATGGCTTGTGGTGACAGAGGGATCCAGTGGAAAAAAACTATGTTGATGGTCAGATCTAAAACTGCTCTGAATATAAACTACTGTGTTTATATCTCAGCAGCTTTCTGAAATGTGGCTGCTGAGAAAAGCTGTTCTGGAAACACTGAGGGAACAGCTTTCAGGCTATCTTGAGAGAGACAAAGACATAGCCAATAACGAGAGGGTAGCTACACAGATTCTTATTAATTACAGCAAAGCCCTCTGGGACATTAGAGATCAAAGTAACAACACATCATTGGCAATTATGCCTATTAGAAATGATATTATTAGAGCAAATCGTTACCCAATTCCTGAAAGAGTAAAATCTTCCTGGTAGTTTGCACTCATGTCACGATGCGAGAAGCTGCCAGTGGTCTTCACAACAAGCTTGTCTTCCTCGTATTTATAGTTTGAAACAACTGTGAAAAAGATTTCAAATGTATTACCAGAACACACCAGCAAACAATACAAACTACGTGTCCAGTTGTATGTTAGATGGCCATTTGTGAGCTGTTTCACTGGTATATAAAATCCTCCTTTAAAAAACTGAATGCCCATAATGTCCCAAATGAAAAGATATGAAAATATTTGTTCAACTGGGGTATTTAAAAATTCACATTTTTTATCTCAACATGGATACAACATTTTGCATTAATGCAGATCGTAAGTGGGCATTTCAATTTCTTGAGAGTTTAAAATTTTATTCTGATCTATATTTTTAGTATTACTATAAAGTCTAGAACTCAATGCTATATGGGACTTCAATTTTCTGGCTCCAAAAAAATTTTGAAATCAAATCTGTTAGTTCCTAAGGAAAAAGACAGGTAGGTCTTCATTTGAACTGAAACAGTTAAAAAGTCAACCTGTCTTCTCTTCTTTACATGTATTAACATAAGTAATGGGGGAATGTTATGCTGTTTCACAATTTAAAGTAAGAAACTGCTACACAGGAAGATATTTCCCATTTTTTTCACAGTATGTCCTTTTACATATATATATATAGTCATTAGCCTTCAAGGTGACTGACTGAGACTCTGATAATAATTTATGGAAAAATGCTGCTGCTGGTGCTGCAAGAGGTATCATCTACTGTCAGTGCTAAGTAGACAGAAACACCTTCATATGCAAAGCCTGGGAAAAAAAGTAAATATGAAAAAGTGCATTATACAGTATTTCCCCCCCAAATCATGACATATAGAATTTTAATGTCTTACCATTCAGGTCATATTCCAGGAATTGCAATGTTGAACTGCAGGTGGAGTCAATGGAATGTTCAAAAGAGTCCTTCTTGTTTGTCAAGTCGGCTCTCCAGGTGACATTGTACAAAGGGGAAGTAACTTGGAAAGATCCAGTCAAGGCACCAAATGATGGGATGTAAATTCCAGCAGGCAAGGATATTTTGAGAGGGGGAATCTCAATTTCCTGTTCAGGAATTGTAATTGTAGGCAGTTCAAAATCTGCAATCTTATTAGCTACCTCATCCAGATCTACATGGAAACTACCAAGTGAAATACTCTTTGGAAGAGTGAATTGAGACACCGTTATTTGGTATTCAGGTATTGTCACCTCAAAAAATGGCATTTTATACTCTTCTAATGTAATATAATTGGCTCCTACATCCACTTTGGGGAATCTTAGTTTTGGTAGTGTGGGTAAATGGACATCAAATGGCACTGTGCTTAATGTCTGTGGAATTTTGATGTTGCGCAGGTCAATGGTATATGCTGGGACCTGGAGAGTGGTGAAAGGAAGGCTGAACTCTGGAGTGTTGAGAACAGGGCTTGGAGCCTTTAGATGTAACTCAGGAATAGTGACAGTGAAACCATCAGTCAACTTATTCACAGGTATGGGGAAAAAGTAACCATCCTCACTCTTTGTGTACATGAGGGATATCGAGCCATTCAGGTATTGTTTCCTGTCAGCCCTGGTAGTGACGTCCAACTTCAAGATATCCCATAAGCTCTTCTCTGAAATGGGGCACTTTATGTTTCTGAGGAAGTCCATGTATGCTTCCAAAGATCCAGAAACATCAAGTTTTGCTTTTGATTTGTCATTAGATAACTGCATATCATGACTGAGAGATAATGACTGAAGTTGGCCTTTGCCCTTCCAGCCAACTTTCTGGTTTGCAGGACTGATTTTCACTACAACAACCTGATTAACTGATGCTGTGTCCAGGAAGGAATTTGGCTGAGTGGCTTGAATCTGAAGATCTGCTGATAATTCCCAAGGAGCCAGCTCTAAGGTTGCTTTGCATCTCTGAGCCCCTGTTGTTGTGAAAAGAGGTGTGTATCGTGCATAGTTCTTCCCATTGTGCTCCCAGACTGCGTAAACACGACGGGTAGACGCTTCAACTGCAAGTATTTCTTTGATGTCACTGTTCCAGAGTCCATCTGCTTTAGAGTGGGCCTCAAACTTGAGAGCTGACCGAGCCCCATTAGCATTCAGGTAGGTGTTTGCCTCATGGTCTAAACTTCCAGAAAATGCATTTCCAGTGTAAAATACTCCATCAATATCCCCTGTCATAGAAGTTTCTACTGATGTGTAATATGTAAGGCTCTCCAAAGCAAATTTGTGAGCAATTTCTCCTTTAGCACTGGTGCTGTATTTGGAAGCATTGAAATCATACATTAATTTTATGCCTGAGGAAAGAGTGGGTTTAGATTTTGTATTTCCGGAAAGTTCTTGGCTGAAATTAATTTTTAAAACTGGTGTATCCATTTTTATATTTGTTGCCACTGAAGCTTCCATGACCCTCTTTAAGAGAGTAATAGTGCTATCATGATTTCCTCCTAGATATTTGTTATTACTCAGGGACAATGCTGTGGCCAGCTTCAACCCTCTTTTTCTTGTTAAACTTGTTGAACCATCCAGCTTAAATTGCAGTGCATCAATGACAGAAGAGGATGAGACACTGAGATGTCCAACAACATCTGACTGATTGAACAGCCCAGCATTTGCAGTTAAAGTGATCACACTGGATTTAAATGAGAAGTCGTAAGTAATGTTACCCATGGCAGGAATTAAGATTGCTGGGCTGTTGACTCTGAATCTAGGAAGCTTTAAGGTGCGTAGATCCTGTGGGATGTGAAGGACTGGAAGCTCCAGAGAAGGTAAGACTAGTGTGTAAGATGGAACTGAAAAGCCAATAAATGGGACTGTGAATCCTCTTGTGCTTATTTCTTTTGGGAGTGTGTAACCAAAGGTTGGCATCTCAGCAGTGAAAGGAGAAACTTCAATATTCACAATTGGAATGGTGTACCCTGGAATTCTGAAAGTCCGTGGTAGTTTGTTCAGTGATGTTTGTATTTTGTATTTGTCAAATTTTGTTTTGGCTTCATTATATGACTTTGTGAGAAAATCTAAAGCAGCGTTTCTTCCCTTCTCAAAATGCTTGTTGAACAAAATGATGTTTTTATTAAGTATTTCATGCACTGTTGCTAAAGGAAGCGTGATTATGTGCATGTCTTTGTTTTTCTCATACTGAGCATTCAAATTTAAATCAAAGGATTGTCTTGTTGTCTTCAGTAATTCCTTCAGGCCTACCTGTTCCCACAGTGAATAATCTTTTAGCTGAGGAGTTTTGAGTCCAGTGTAGGGAATCTGAATTTGAGGAATAGTTAGAGGAATATTTAGGAAGTCCAGGTTGGCATCGCCATTCATTTCGACATGAGCTTCAATTCTGTCATCATTGTTGCTAGCAGACATATTATGGGAATATCTATACTGATTGAATCTGCCAGTAGCTTGCCAGCTGACCTGCTGAACAGATGAACTCAGGGCAAACCTATAGTTATTCAGGAAGTCAATTTTGCCAGTCAGTTTCATAGGTAAGCTGATTTTCACATTTCCATCATTGTTTGTTAAAAGGCGGATCTCAAAAGGCTGTGCCAAGAAGGAAAGCTCATTATTTAGAGTTCCAGTAATCCGTCCATGGAGCCGAGCATTGTGAGAGCCCGTTAATTCTACTTTCATTTCTCCAAGCTGTCCTGTGCCTTTCACATTCAGAACACTACGTCCCATGCGCTGTGACTCAATTTCAGACTGAATCTGAAGTGTTGCATAATTCAGGAAACCAGATTCGTATCTCATAGCTTGGTTGACTCTCAGGTGCTTATCATTTATTCTGTTGTTGGCAGAAAATGTAATAGTGGGGCCCTCAACCTTGAAAATGGCATGTGAATCATGAGTGCCTTCATCAGAGAAATTAGGTGAAGCCAATTTCCAGTTTCCTTTTCCAGTGGAGGTAAATGAAATGTGTCCTGCTTCTACCTCTGTTGTCATGTTACTGAACAGATCTGCCTGGCTGGAGAAACTGGCTTGTGGAATATTCAGTCTGTGGGAATATGCCATTCCACTCTGCATCCAAATTTTCCTCTGCAGCTTGAGCATTAAATTATTCTGTAGTTCTATTGAATTTTTCTTTGCATGTAAGTTTGCTCTAGTTTCAGCTTCACCTAATACTGAAGTCCCTAGAAACACCACTTCATTCGAGTGATCAACTTTAAGGAACCTGTGGTTGACTTTCATGGCATTTTTAAGGTTCAGATGCTTCATGTCAGGGGCCAAAAGACGTGAATCTGCAATAACACTGAAAACTAGGAAGTCTAATTTGGACGTTGTTTGAGCTGAAATGGAGGTCACAAATTCTGGACTGTTTGCAGATGTTGTAGCATTACGAAGCTCAGCTTGTGTAGACAGTGTGAAGAATGGAGAGGTAACTCTGAAAGCACCAGACAATTTGCCAAATGTAGGGACAGTCACAGTATGTGGGATACGTGGAAGCTGGAATTCTGGTATCTTCATGTTAGGAATCTGGAGCTCATTTAGATTTAGTTTTGGAATCAACAATTCTGGTATTTGAAATTGAGGCATTTGTATTTCTGGGAAAGAAATGTCAGAAAAAGGCATATCTCTCATCTTCAGATCTTTCAAATAAAAATCAATAGCTGGTAGCTGAAATTCGCCAGACATGAGTTTGTCTATTGTTCTCACAATCAGAAGCTTAATCTCTATTAAGTCAATTGTAAAGGAAGGAACTTCAAAGGCATTTAGGATTTTAAAATCTGGGGTAGTAAATTTCATTGGGATTTTCATGTCCTTTAGTTTCTTAATATTGATCTCATAGGAGGGGATATACAGATCAGTCAGTGGAACAAAGAAGTCTGGTGTTTGAAATGTTGCTTCCCGAAGACTTCGCAGACTAACTTCAAAGGCAGGTATAGTGCCTAGAACAGTCCTGATTTCAGGGACTATAAATCCTGTTTCAACAAACTGGTTTAAATTTTCAGCCCAATTTTTCAGATCATACTCTTCAGCCAAGGTAGTAAGTTTTTTAAAAGCTATGTTCCATTGGTCAGATGCATATATGACGACAGAATTGTAGAACTGGCTTATCTTCTGAAGACACCACTGCAATTCCTGGGAAATATCCATTTCAGAAATCCTCTCTCGCAGGTCTTCCAGATGTTCATTTACCTTGGCTTTCAGATTAGCAAACGTTGTTGAGTTTATGAGCTCCCTGAACCAGTTAATTATCGCAGCAAGCTTGGTGTCCCTTAGTTGTTCCACGTATTTTGAAATCACAGCTCTACAATCTCTTATATACTGTTTCAGTGCTTCTGCTTTCTGTGGAAGTTCTAGATTTCTGAGTTCCTCATTTATTTTCTGGGTCACTTCCCGGATTTTTTTGTTTGTGTCATCAACAAATTGGTTATAGTCGAAAGCCTGGAGCTTTTTAATAACCATGTCAAGGAATTTGTTGACTTCTTTTATCATCTTTTCATAATCAAAGGTTTGCACTTTCTTGACAGCATCATCAACAAAAGAAATAACTTTATCAAAGCATGACTTCACATCAGTATTTTGCAGGTAGATGGTCAGTTTCTGGACAGTTTCTTTTATTCTGTACTTGTTAAGCAGTTCTATCATTCTGTCAATTAAAAAATATATCTGCTTATCAATTTCATATTTTACAATCAGTTTGTGCATATGACCTCGGAAAGCGCTGATCTTCTCAGATACTTCATACTCCTCTATCCAATTGATAATAAAGTCTTTGATTTGTTCAAGAATTTCATGAATTTTTTCGATTGGTAAGGAATGCTTAAATTTTTCTAAAATTTCTTTAGTATCAAATGATTTAATCTGCCGTTTCAAATTTTCTGCAATGCTTCTGACATCAATATTCTGAATCTGAATCTTGAGTTGTTCTAGGTTTTCCTGTATCCTAGCTGTAATCCTGTACTCATCATCTACATTTTTAATCCAAGCCAAAGTGCTGCTTCCGATTTTTTTAAGATCATATTGTCGGAAAAAAACATGTAATTTTTCAATTATGTTGATTACAGTTGTTCTTACCTTATATTTGTTATCTAGAGCTGTCATAGTTTCAACTATTTGATCAAGAAGCTGTGCAATAAGTGCTTTAATGTCATACTGCTCATAACAGTCTTTGATGTATTGCTCAATTTCTATCACATAGATCTGCAGCTGAGACAGTATTTCTTGAAGATTATCCATGGCTTTTTCCAGCATAATTTGAACATCATCAGATGTTATTCTGTAGTCCTTTGTGAAAGCAACCAAATTATTTTTCATGCTGCTAACTCTGGTTTTCATATCCAATTTGTCCATGTAATCATTAATGTCCTGTGGGAGTTTATCCAAAGTTGCCTTGTATTTTCTCAAATGTTGTTCTACGTCGATGTTCTTCAGGTAACTTTGTATGGCCTGCAGCGTGGACAGAATGGTGCCTCTGAGTTTTTCAAAGTAAACTGGCAAACTTTCCAAGAAGGGTAGGTTAATCAGATGCATATCTTTATTTTTGTCATACTTCACAAAGCCAGAGATACTGAATTCTTGAGGCTCTGATACACTGCTCCTGAGGCCCAATACATCAATTATATTAACTTCTTCAGATGTTAATGGTAGTATGACTGATGTGTCCATTATAGAGAGATCTGCTAAAGCTCTTCCACTAAGTTCCGCACCAATCTTTTCTGCATCATTGTAAGCACTGAGATCTTGTGTATATACATTATTGTTTAGTTGGCTTTTCAATTTCCAAGCACTTGACTGCTCTGATGGAGTAAAAAGCATATGAACTTTGTTGTCAAGCAGCGTGGTGTATCTTCCGCTAGACTTCAAGGTATGGCTGGTAGATCCTCTGAAATCATGGGAGAAAGTGAAAGCGAGAGGCTCTGCCTTAAACAGGAGTTTGCTGTACAGGTCTCCTGTGTGTTCACCCATAGCAATCAACTTTCCATTAGCATTGGTGTGCATGTCAGCGGTGACAGCAAATGGGGCCATAGTGGAACGCAGAGCATTGCTGAAACGGAGAGATTTGGAATCACAGTTTGTGTTCATAGTAATTGAGGAAGAAAGTCCTGCCACATCCAGGTTAATTCTGTGACTCACCGCTACACCTTGAACATTTGCCACTGTGTCTGTTTTCAAGTCTGCAGTTAGACCAGCACATGCAAGGGTGTAGGTGTGCTTTATTTCATCTGCTTCGTGGGCTCCTCTGACATTGCCACCCAAGTTCATCTTCAGAGGCTCGAGAAGTAGTTCTGCTTTGTTGGAAACTTCTGTTTTAGTGTATTTAAGATTGTTGGTTAGTTTAGCTGTAAGTGAGGTAGGTTGCAGTTGTAGGTCAAAAATATGCCTGTGGAATTTGTCAGCGCTGAAGCTGTTATCTAACTTTGAAGCAAATGTTAAGGATAAGCCAGGAATATTCAAGTCATTTGTGTACTCCAACTTAATGTCTTTGAATGATCCTTGCAAATTATTTGAAAACTTGAGTCCTTCTCTATTAACTCTGAAGTTTAAAACATGTTTGTTGTCCATACCCAGAACCGTACTCTGATATTCGCTTCCCAGCGTTATTTCTCTCAGTCTCACTCTCCCACCTAGAATGAGTTTTGCATTGTGTTTACCATAGCGCCCAGAAGAGGACAGCGACATTGAACCTCCAGCACTGTCAAGCTTGGCGTTCATTTCACTCTGCATTGCCAGTGGACTGAACTGCACGTTTGTGGTTGCGCTGCTGGCCAGACCGTAGCGATTGATATTGAGTGATGACTTGTGTGCAGCTCGATTTTTTTGATCAGTCAGGGACACATCAGTGTTGAAAACAAGATCCTGGGAATTGAGAGAACCTGCAAACAAGGCAGAATACTGGAGCTGCTTGTAACTGGCTTGGTACTCAGATCGAAGTGCTGCCATCTTCTTTGACAAAATTGTTTCAAGCTTATGGACAGCTGCAGCATATAGATACCTCCCATTGGTTTCAGATGACATTTTCAGCTGGGTGTTTTCATACTTCAGTGAAGCTGTATTCTTTAATAGTCCGCTTTGTACATCAGAAACTGAAGTAATGGAAAATGAACCATCACTGTATCTGCCAGACATCTGATTGGTAGCCTGAAGGTAAGAAGAATCCACCCTCAGATTTGATTTTCCTTCTAAAATCCGTCTCTTTTCATTGTATGTGCTCGATAGAGTGTAAATGCTTCTTGCAAAGACAGAGGCCACTTGCAGCTGCCCTTCCATTTTGACGTTATTGATATTCACGTTATTTGTCTTTTCAGAAATAATATCACCGGAAAACGAAAGCTGAGGACCCAGAGTACTTGATGCTGTAAGTGACAAGGTGTAGTTTGCGACTGGATCAGGTTCATAACTCTTTCTGCTGGACAACTTTAGAACTGATGTTAAGATTCTGTGTTTCAGGTGATTTTCAAATGCACAGATGAATCCATTTCTACTATATGATGCTTCTCCAGAACCTGAAATAGGAAAAAGGAGATGAAAGATAAGTGTCTATACCATTTTATCTCTAACAATTTGTCTGATGCTACTGAACTTCTGTGCTACTATTTGAATTGCAATTACTCTTTTGCCATTTTGTTTTAAAGGCCTAAGTGTTTTGGTAAATCCTTAACATTTTTGTAAAAATGGCTATTTTTTTGATATTTGAAGGTAAAGTTTTGAACTCTGAATAAAGTCCTTACAGTACTCTACTAAATTTAATTTTGTAAAATAACACAAAATTATGACATTATTTAAACTTAAATTAAGATGGACTTCCAAGAATAGGCCATATCTAACATTCCTGTTTTTTAATGTTTTCTTTATCATGCTTCAGTTATGATGAGTTTAGAAAAAAATAATAAAGTCGGTTTGTTCTCTTGCAATTTGAAAACTCAAACTGCAATTTTAGGGGAACTAACTTAAAAATACCATCTTATGGCAATATATGGACATAGATCAATTATAAGACAATTATATATATATATATATCTACACCTACACATACACATATATGTATTCAAATATATATATATATATATAAATATATAAATAGACTGAGAAAGAAATTGTGGACATATCTACACATGCACCTGCACACCTGCTTTTGAAAACACTTGACTTGTCAGCTACAAAAGTGTTTGTAGAATCTTGACTTCTGTTTTGAAGGGCATTTTCTTCAATTAGGAATATCCAGCAAAGTATGGACCTTAAAATACTTTTTGAATTAAATTGACTTCACCTCAACTGCCTGAATAAACAGACACACATCATATTTTTAAAAACAAGGTGATTTGAGATTATGCAACACCTTTCTTTAAATAAGCATAGGTAAATTCATATGTTGTACCTGATACAGGGAAAATAAAGCAATTAAAATAGTTTTGCCAACACTGCAGTATTAGCAGACATTCTTACCTTTCACACTGTAGGACAGTAGATCAAAAACTGAGTCAGCATTCATGTTATAAGTAGTTTTTGCACCAGATGCTCTCTCTGTGGTGCTGTTGGTCAAAGTGTACGCTGCTGTCCAGTTGTAATAGTTGCTGTACACATTAGCAGAGACCTCCAACTTGCCCAGTAAAGGCACACGGAAAGGATAAGATTTTGGAATACTAAATGTTGGGATTCTGTACTCCCGGGATGGCACACTTATTCCCATTGACTCCATTACCAGAGGAGGTGTTTTAACAGTCTGTGGCATCCGTATGTCATCGGATGATCTTCCACCAAATGGCAACGGGATATCAATTACAAAACTGTTTTTATTGAAGTTGTGTCTGATCCGTCCTTCACTAGAAAATACAGATAACCCTGTTAGAAACGAAGTTCATAAAGCATATACAGAAAATGCCATTATTCCCTACTCTGCCCATGATACTGAGCTTGCTTACCATGCTTATCCTAATGTCCTGACCTTAGTTTAAGACAGAAATGTAATGATCATCTAGTTATCAATATTTTTAAGCACTTGTTCATCAGAATTTAATGAAAGTACTTCTGGTGTCAGTGAATTCTGTCAATATTTTTTCCCCTCATTTCATAATCAGGGAGACTTATAGGTCAAGTAAAAAAATTCCTCCAAAAAACACTGCCACACTTGTGGGATGCTGAGTACCAGAAAAAGGCAACTATATTCTTCCTAAAAAAAGCGAAGCATTCTTATAGAAATGCATGAAGTCCTATTAGCATTAGATGTTGTAACAACCTAAATTATTAAGAATTTCTCTTTCTGATTATGAGTGTTTCAAAAGTTTCATCTGAATATTCAGCACTTATTTTATTCTGAATAAAAAGCAATAAAAATCTAACCACTTGACTAGGAGTGAGGACTGGAAAAAATGGATTGTCAACTGGATAGCTTATGGGGAAAAAGTGTGATTATGAAAAGGCAAAACAGAAGGAAACTCGGCCTTAATTTGTGAATGAACAATAGGCTGGCAAAGATACTTTTCTTGTTTGACTAACTGGTCTTTTTTATTGCAAAATCTTCTTTTTTTACACTTAGAGCTACATCCTAGGATGATAATTAGATAAACACTTCTGAAATTTGTTCCTTTACATAAAAAATTTAAAGCAACATAACTGAGCATTAAAAACCCCTATTATTATATTATTATTATTATTATTATTACAGATTATAAAAATATAGGAGAAAAAACAGTTTCTCCCTTGCTTACACTTTGCTCAGGAACACAATGGAAACAATAAGAGTTGTGTGTCACTAACATCCAGTTTCATATTAACATAATATAATACATGAAAAAACAGATCTAAGACAGACAAAATGCAGGTCAGACTGGAAAGAGGTCAGGTGACTCTACTCGTGAAAGTTAACCAGCATGTGTAGGGGATGGGAAGAACTGTCCAATAGGACTGCACAGGAAAATGCAGAGCTACTAGGGTTATGGCCAAAGATAAAGACTCTGTAGTGTTGCAGGACACAAATCTATGGAAAATATGGCTTCAGTAGCTCAATGGCTTAAAGTCTGTTGAATGCTGAATTTTCATTTAGTTCTCCTTACAATATAATACAATACTTCAGGTTATATTCACATACTGCATAAGTGACTGTTGTAAAGTCAGATCTGCATTAAAGACATTCATCAGTTCCTCCATATAATTTAATTTCTCTGGTCTTAAAATTCTTTGTTATGATTCCAATTTTATCCTATTGTTCACAGCAATTCCATGCTGTCTTATAAAAAACAAAGTAAAATAAAATAACACAAAAATATGAGCAAATAACTAATTTCAATTTCCTGTGTCACTGTCTCAATTTCACCCCCCACCTTTTCAGGAAAAGTTCTTCAGGAATGGTGATAACAGGCAGGTTAAATTTCTGAATGTTAAGTTCCTGCAGTCCACTTAGTTTGTATTGCAGAATCTGGGCATAGGGGACATCTTTTGAAGCCTTCTGTAGCCAGGTGTTGGTTGCCTGCAATGAGGAGAAAAGTTTTTCAAAGTAAATAACAAGTTTTAGGACTTCCCAGCAAAGTTATCTGGAAGTCCTTGTAACTATCCATACACTACTCCCTAGACATCTGATAAAGTGACTGGCTCAAGCAAAGTTGGAAATGTACAGCTTATTCAATGTGATGAGTTCTTTTACAAGTAGCTCCTATTTTGTCTTCCTTGAGGGAGGCAAGAATTCGTTGGGACTATGCGGTGGAGCTGCAATATCTACTGTAGGTTGAACCATACCACGATAAATTGTGACAAGATATGTCGCAGTGTCATGTCCGTGTGAGCCACTTTCCGATCCAGCAGTTCGTTGGCGTGCTTCTCTAAAGTTTTTGGGTACTCAGAAAAGTCGACTGGGAAGTCAGAAGACAATTTTTTCACAGCAGCAGTGACACCTGAATTCCACTCTAGCTCAACTTTCTCAGAATCTGAAAATCATGAATTTAAAAGGAAAGGGTAAAATCAGTCATATTCTTACTCTGTTGAGAGATGTACTATAAAACAATGTAAAAATATGTTTAAATTTATAAGTTGTATATATGGATCATATTTTTGCCCCTACCATATCTGAGAAGAACTCTTTCTGAAACTGAGTGTCCAGGAATTGTTGCAGTTGAGCTGATCTGAAGATATGCTTTGTTTGCTGGATAATTAGCCAGTGCTTCACTTTTAAGTTCGGTTTGCAGGCGAGGAATAGAAATAGTGCCTCTTAACATTACCTCTTCCACTCCAGCATATCTGTGAGAGAAAAAAGTAAATGTGAATAAAAATATTGCACTATACTTTTTTGCTTATGCTTCAGGAGCAATTTCAGCATTTAAATCTATAGCAGAGGCATAATAAGTGTTATAACAGATTGAATCAAGCTCGTAAACTCTGTTCCAATTCAGTGGACGTTTTCAGTTTCTGCCACTTATTTTGGAAAGCCTGTGTTAAACTATTATAATGCTACTATGCAGATACATACAATAACGAGTCTGTGTTAATTTCATAAGACTGAAAAGGATGGAAATATGTACCTGTCCTGGTAATGTTGTACCAGAAACAAATTCTGAAACTCTTTACTCAAGTTGAATTCTGTACTAAGGATACAGACCGTGGCCATGAATTGCATGGAAACAAAACACTTGACAAAATATATTATGCCACTGGGCTTCATTTTCCTTTATTCACATTTATTTTATATCTCTGCAACTTTGTTGACTTGAGCAAACTTCTAATATTATGTTAGTGCAAATGAAAGGGAATTGAGGTCCCTGACATCTGTCCAAAGCTCCCACTGATATCAGAGGCAATTCTGCATGAACAGCAAAGACAAAGACTCCCTGGGGCACCATCAAGATCACAGAATTCCATGGAAGATTGAGGTTTATTAAAGAATGTGATCAGCCCATTTCACTATGGGCTTATGAGGCAGACAATTTTAGAAACCCTGGCAGGCTGAACATTTTTGTTAGCTCCCCTGTAGGTGTTCCCGGAAATATTCTCATCATGAAGCGTGGGAATTTTTACAGGAAGCTCTCAGTTATTTTTGGTTTTGTTTCTTATTGAGTGCCATTAGATTTCTTCATGGGGAGATGTAATAACTTTTTTTAGAGCCAAACACATCCAGTAAAGGATAATACCTCTCTGAACAAACCTTGCCTTGTTTATATCATTGGATATAACACCTGCAATAACACGAGTACAATGCATTCTTGTAGTCATGTGTGTGTAAACATGGAAGAACTAGCTCAAGGAACTTGTAATACAAGTTATATATATACATATAGTACGAAAGATCAGTTGGTGTATCATATATATGTATTCAATGTATTACAAATAAAATAATACAAAGTTTTTTAAAGGGGGGCTTAATGACAAGCTTATATGTTTCTCTATTTAAGAAATTCCTCAAAAATAGGATAAAAATTCCCCACATTTTCTACGTTCAAGAAAACCTTCAGTTATCTTATTCAAAGGTAGCTGTAAAATTCTAAATGGTTTTCTGAGTTACCTTATCTGGCCAGTAAGAGTCACTTCAGGAATCTTCTTGTTGTTAAAGTCTAAGACAAAGGTGTATGCTTTCTTCCCAGGAATGGATTCATCAGTAATTCTGAGGTTTGTACCAAAGTCAATATCAACATCTGGAATGTGGACATCACTGGTCAAAATCTTTCTGTCTCTGTTGTACCTGACAGTCAATGTGGCCTCATGTTGATTTACACCTAGAAAATATAATGATACTTTGGTTATTCACAGTTTGGACTTTTCTTATAAGGAGAATGAAAAAGGATCAGCTTGAAATTATATCACAATTAATATCTAACACATTTGATGAGTCTGAATCAGAAATTCTGATCTGAAATTCTGAATCAAAAATTCGCATCTTTTTAAACACACGATCCACCAACGCCATCACTACTTTTATTATTTAAATTATCCTACAGATGGTTTGTATGCTTTACTTCCATATTTCATCAGAAACAGTATTTTTCTCTTGCTTATACAGAACCCAGTAACATCTCCACTTCCTTTCTTCCATTCAACAACTTCACACTTCTATTTAAATCATGAAATACAAAATCAGTCTCTCACCATGAAAATCTTACATTGGGATTGCACACATATAAGAAAATGGAGTTAAAGTGTTGGACTGTTTGGGTGTGAAAACGGTATTCTACTTTATACTGTAAAAATTCTATTATGATTTATTAATAAAAATCTCTTTCCTATTAAATTACATAATTAAAAACTGAGCTTAACCATATGGTTTTTTTCAGACTCTTACCTTCTGCCTGGAGAGCAAACTTTAAGGTGTCTATCAGGTCATTTCCCTCTCTCTGCAGATCGTATTTTGCACTTGCAGAGTATTCCTTCACTTCACCTGTAGACACTATTTCAACTTCAAATCTAAAGAAGGAGTAAACAAATGTCCTGTAAATAACTATTTGGTCCATGACCTCAAATGGACAAATCATATAGTACTCAACAGCTTTCTGGTCTGCTGATACTAGTCTGTTTTTAAAGATCTGAAAAGGTAAGATTTACATGAGAGAGTACTGTAGATACTAAGCCCAGAAAGGAAGGGTAGTTAGCACAGAATAAACATAGTTTAAGTTGATATGACTTACCTGGATTCTCCGGTCAAGGGGAAGTAAGGAGCTGCCTCTGTGTCAGTGGCATTAGAATACAATAATTTGGTGCAGAAATTTAGACCAGGGATGAAAGGCTTGCAAGAAGTTGAGGTTTCTTGGTTCTCGGTCAGAGATGGAATCTCTTCAGTTTTGGCTGGAGACACCAAATGCAGCGTGTTGCTGGAACAGAAAGGTCAGGCATTTATTCCCAGGACAGGTGCTCAGACGTTGTCCTCTTAACAAGGTTATTTCTAAATAAAACTCACTTATTAATGTAGGGGCTGAATGAAATAACATTTGGTGGTTAAATGATCAAGTTGTTTATTAAGTATTATTGATAATTATAATTATAATGTACTGAGCCATTATCCTCTCTAAAATTAGTGTAAGTAGTCCATTTGTATGCAATCTAAAATAATATTGCTATTATAATAATTTTATGTGAAAGAAAACAAATAATAGAAATGGTAAATCTTATATAAATTTAAAAAATAATTACAAATTAAATAATCTGTAACCCATGACTCCAAGTCATCACTTATCTGGGCTATTTGCTCATCTTATAAAAGAAGTTATCCCAGTTTTACAATGTCCAGGATTTTTCTGAACTGAAAATTTCTCCGTGCTTGCCCTATCATTTCAATTTCACCACAATAAAAGCAAGAAGAGAAGGAAGAGCATAGCCTTGAAAGTTCTCATTACCTGATACTGAGGAGCTTTACTGGAGTCTTTGGAGCAGGAATGCTGAATTTCAGCTGTCCAGCTTTTACACCGACGTGTGCTTCAATTCCAGATTCATGGAATATATTAGAATTCATCTCCACACCACTTCTAGCAAATTCAGGCATGTTTATTCCCAGGTGTGTTACAAACTCAACTGCTACTGAAGGTTTAGCAATGAGATCTGCTTGCATCTATTTAATAAAAACAAAATGGGGTATTTATTTGCCCAATACAATTTTTGCTGGTTATCTGAAGCAAACATAATACTTTTGATAATCTACAGATAAGTTTTCTATAACTGATTTTGCTATTTAAAAATCTGATTCCCATATCACGTAGTCAGAGGGACCACATAAGTCATAACTGTAATGTAATGAGTACAGAAAGAAGGAAATGCCAAGGATCCTCACCTACTTTAATGTAAAAATACTCATGCTTCAGAAAGATTTTGTACATGGAGCTACTTGCATGTATTTTTAAATCTGAAGACAAGAGCCAGTTTTCCATTGTAAAAAAGAAAAAAAATCAGCAATTTTCAAAAACAATGAGCAAACTATTTGACAAAAAAGAAATGGATCCAAGATCTGAACTTCTTTAAACACAAACCAGCTTATTTGCATGCTTTTGCTTTGGCCATTACAGAAAGAAGGGACAGAATGCAGAATTCGGGAAAAGATTCCAAATGTAACTAAAGGATTACAACTGGTAATAATTTGCAGCATTTATTTTTAATTATTATTTAAATCTTACTGATGGTGGAAAATTGAAAGTTTAGACAAACTGAAACTACTAAGAAATTTTTATGGAATGTTGACTAAATTAGAGAAAAATAGAGAAAAATAGAATTGTAGAAACAAATGGAAATATTTAACTTTTAAAAATTTTAACTGTATAATTAATTTTGTGTCATATGCTTTTTCATTGTTACAATTTCAAAATGTTTCCTATCAGGTAAAGAAATGTTTCTCTTGACTCAATTTTCATTATTTCTTTGAACTGATAATCAAATTTTTCACTTTGAATTGGACACAAATAATGTTTTGTTAACTTTTTGGCTTGAACAGCAAACTCACAAATTGTAGCTCTTCTACCATTGTAATTTGAGAGCAGAGAGAAAGAAACAAACTAAGATTAAAAGGATTATTTTTGAAAGAGTGATCAAAACACTTTTAATTCATAAATTTTATT
>JAWWES010000115.1:106509484-106605154 GCA_035583135.1 Lophotriccus pileatus
GGGAGGTCCCTGACCAGGAATCGAACCTGGGTCTCAGCAGTAACAGTGCTGCGTCTTAACCACTAGACCACCGGGGGCTCCCAAAAAAAAAAAATAAATAAGAACATCAAGAAAATATTAGCAATATCACCAGCACACAGCCATACCTTGTTTTTTCTTCACAACAGACGTTCCCACAATTTAAATATTATAAACTAATACAATAAAACCAGACTGAGACTAGTCACTCTACAAACTCAGGATATAAAATATGTGTAAACTGACTCAAGTCCAGGTTGGACAGAACAGTAAGGGTGGGGAGTGGAGGGCAAGGCCAGATCAAAGAATAGTGTTCTTCCATGTTTCCCAAAGTCTCACCTTCAAAACTCTGTTCTTTGCTATAAGTCAGACTTGGGAGTTTGGAATTATAGCCACTGTCCTTGAGCAAAACTGCATGAAAGATCGTTGGCTATAATAAGTATCCACAGGATTGTTCCTGGCACACACAAATGGGATGGTGGAGGGGCTGTACTGAGCTGTGTTATACTCCAGTTCAACTCTCCAGTAAGTTTGGAATATTTGATGGGGGAATGATATAAACAATATTAGTTCTTTATAGAAGACTAGAACTTTCAGATCTATTTGAATTCTTATACTTTTCTCATATATTTAATATTCAAACTCCAATTAACAACTGAGCATTTCTGATAGAAAAATGTAAAATCCACAAGTTTTATTCTCCCTTCTTTATATCTCTCTCTCTGGATAATTCTGAGGATACTTATCTTTCTGAAAGACACACTGTACATCTAATTCACTTCTAATTTAAAACCACCTGCAGCAAATCAACTACAGAATGGTTTTGCCACAACATTGGCATGTGGTGTACTTGCACACTGCACAGTTGTACCATACCTTGAGGTTTCCATCAACTTTGGTACAAGAGAGCCAAGAGTGCTGTTATGCAAACTTCTAAGTCCAGAAACAAATTTGTAAAAGAGTCTTGCTCTCTGCTGGTTCAGCTGGGAGGCTGTAAGTTTCTGCAGTTCCTGAAGAGTTTTCAGAACAACATCACCCTGCTTGGGGAATTTGGCATCTGTACTTTCCAGTGCAAGTCCCTTCTCTTCCAGTTCAGCTAGCAATCAAAAAAAAATTACATTTGTTATCAAGGAACTATGTTAATTTTTATCATCTGTCTTAAATTCAGTAAAAATACAAAGTCTGTAGATTATTTTATATGATAACTGTTGAAGTTGAACAGCTGAACAGTTTAAAAATATAATGGAATTTAAATATAAGTCCCCAAAAGTTGAATATTTGCATACGTTGTTTTACATTTTCATGAAGATGATTCCTTACCACCTATTATATTGGCATAGTTTGTTTTTCAACTTTTAATTAACATATATTTTAAGAAAAATATGCTATGACTACAAATAATTACAAGTCAAAAGGTAGGTTTTAGAACAAAATAATAGAGAACTGCAGCTGTACCTCCATCAAAATATTTGTTATTGATCTTCGGGGTATCTTCAAGCCTCAAGGTCTGGTTGACCTCTGTCATCACACCATAACGATTTCTAGGAAACAAAGAAAAATTCACTGCTTTAGTTGAGTCCAAGTACCCTTGAGAGGTCTTAATATGTCTCCTGCCTTCATAAAAACAAAATGTATATTTGGAGATGAAGTCAGGGCAGAATGTCATATATGATCATTTAAAACAAATATTTATGAATAAAGGGTAAGGATAAATAGTGAGCAACCTACTTGTATGAGGAAGGCAGAAACAGGTGTTTTTCACTGCAGACAGCATCTCTTACATGCCTTTTCTTTGCATCAATACTGTAATGACAGAACTGAGTGCTCTTTAGAAGGGTAGATAATGGGGTGTTCTGTAAAATAAATAGTTTGGCAGTCATTTTACTGAATAGCATAGGAAACAATCATAGTCTTAAAGGCTGACACAGTTTTACTGTAATATTAAAAAATTAAAGCATATTGGAAGCAAAGGTGAATAACTGGAATCATTCTGACACAAAGACAAAATTGTGCCAGTAATAATCTTTAGTTTTAAGTTTCTTCACAGGCAAAAATTCCACCAAAATTTTTCATCAGGCCTTATCGAGGTGTTTGGGTTGGTAGTTACTTAATGATTGATCCCCTGCTGCCTACAACAAAGGACTCCTTCATAAAACCAATTTGTTCAGTCCCCTTGTAACAACTCTTTTTAATTTCACTCTTATTATACAAATTTTAAAGACTGTACAAAAAACTGGAGCAGTGGTAGAAAGCATAACATACGTTTTCAGCATTATATGAAATCCTATTTTTTTAAAGTTAAAACACTCTAAAGCACAAATGCCATTATACCAGAAAGAAATCTGACAATATCCATGCAAGCAACTGCATTTGATCATTGTGAATTAACAGGTAGAACAGAGTGCTTAACCACTACTTGAGGGCATTTAAAGCCCTCTCCTCCTGCACATCACACACACTTCAGGGTTTGGGTGGACTATATGTTTTACATGAAACTGGAATTTTGAAAATTTTGACTCACAAAACTAAAAATTTGGCTATGGCCTGGTAGGTTACCATGTAATCAATAGTACTAACTCCATCTATGAAAAGCTCTCTGCATTTTTTTTTGGCATTGACTACCAATAAAACCACAGTCTGATGTAATGGAATGGTGCAGAAAAGTTATTTAAGTTTTTAGAAAATATAAACAAATACAAAACTTAGTCATTGTAGTAGTTGTTTATCATTTTAAACGATGGTGAGAAAAATGTTACATCATATAATTTTTAATTAAATACTTACCAGTCCCTTTACAATGGCAATAGGGCTGACATGATCTCTGATGGGACGGAAGTTGTCACAGCCTTTCAGGTACCTGGTAATTGAAATATCTTCTGCAACATTTCCTTTTCTGGACTTGAATTCCACTTCACTGTCACACTTGCCATATACAGTATCCTGGAAAGAAGAAAGAAATCACAATCTCTCCTTATTCTGTCAGACATTTTCTGATCTATTTAAAAGGCACCTTTTCTGATCAGAATTTCCAGGCCTTTTGAAAATGATGTTCAGGAGGGATTCTACCTAGGTGAGCTTTCTTCTATTTGTCAAGGAAGTAAAGGGAATACTTTCAAAACACCTACCATTGAAATTATTTTTTCATTTTCTACTGTTTCTGTTGGCACAAGTAGAGCTGAGATGATCCCTCTCTTGAGATTCAGTACATTCAGAGGTTCGTCCTTCTCTGAATACAGCTTGACTTTTGTTCCATCTTCAATGCTAAATTTTAGCTCATGCCTGGTGCCCAAAATAACAACATTAGAATGAAATGTTAAAGACACATGGTAAAGAACATGTTATCCATAAACTGTTGGGATACAGATAAAGCATCATGTTTACCTTGGTCTCTCAGTATTTACTATTCACTGCTGTTACTAATAGGTAGTATTACTATAAAAGCAGCAAAATTCTAACCAAGGACATTCTGATATCACCAGATTACATCATCTAAGGACAAGCAAATACCAAGAGCAGTGGCTGGAAGCTGGAATTGCATAAATTCAGAAAGGAGATAAGTAAATTTTTAGAATGAGGTAATTATTAACTACTGCAATAGGCTACAAAATGATGGAAGGATTCTCTACCAATTGTAGTCTTTAAATAAAACCTTCATGTTTTCCTGAAAAACATGTTTTAACACTGTCTCAAGCTGTTTTGAGATCTATGACTTGTGAAACAAGATGGATACTAAGGCAGTGAAACAAGCATGAAGGTGCATGACTAAAATATGCACTGACAAACACTAGGTACTAGTTGGGTGGAGGGAGTAGTAGCAATTAGTTACGAAAGCAGATAAATAAGGAAAAGATAAACTGCATAGGTCATTGAAGATTGGGATCAGAAATCTGGACTTCAGTCTCAAATGCCTTTCTATTGCACAGTCTGCACCATGTCAGCGAAGGAAAATTATCTTAAACTGGCTGCATGCAGCCAGTTGAGAATGTGCTTACAAGAAGGAACATTACACTTGCAGTAATCTTTTGGGGACTACACAGCAGTTTCCTGATATAGATGATAGAAATGACAAAAACATTCCAGGTGAAAATTCTGTATCTGAAAAAGCCTTCCCTACTAGCAGTTGAGAACTATGCCATGTTAACCATAAGGAGTATCAGAAAGAATTTTGCTGTGGAACCAGCTTACAAATCTACCATGTTATCATGACCTGTGTTCCATGCCTGGAAAAACATAGTCAGGGTAGACTGTAACATTGCAACCTGTTCCATTTAAAGGTCACACATGTTGATGATAACTGATATTACCTACCTGGACATGGCACTTGCAAAGTCCTCAGAGTTCTTGGACTTTTTCAGAATAGCCCTTCC
Organism: Lophotriccus pileatus; assembly: GCA_035583135.1. NCBI lineage: Eukaryota > Metazoa > Chordata > Aves > Passeriformes > Tyrannidae > Lophotriccus > Lophotriccus pileatus. The sequence continues at coordinate 106,513,870 of JAWWES010000115.1, forward strand.
CTCAGAGTCAACACCAAACGTCTCCCTCAGGGAGCAATGTGTTGTCCTCAGGATGAAGCGGCACAGCTGTGGTACCTCCAGTTCAACCTGAAAACACAAATATGTTCATCTTTTTTCATTATCATGTTTCCAGGATCATCCAGTTAGTTACCACTTTGAAAATTCTTTGGGTTTTGTAAAGTGCCAGAATCGTCCTGCTAGCAGCTGTTGGAAAAAATGCCAAAATGCTCTGAGTAGCTTAAGGTAACTCAAGGGAGAAGATATGAGGGCAGGTATTTGCTTGGCTAATGGCATGGAGTATATGACACACACAGTAAACAAGCAACTGAGAATTTAGAATGTTAGAACTGCATGAAAACTTGAACCATTACACTGATCAGTGTTCAGACTCTATTAGAACCATGACAACACAGTGATGAGAAAGTTTTGGGCAAAATGAAGGGACATTGGGTAGTTTAGTGGCCTATGGGACCTTTTACTCCTACAGTCCTGGTGTTGTCTTGACTGTCACCATCAGCAGGCTATCGTGGTCTTCATGGCTTCAATGCACTGTTGTAACTCAACTTCTAGAGTTGTTTGATGGACATCGGTAGACTCAGCCTGGGAGCCAAGGAAAACTAAACTACCAGGATTTGCCTCTCTCTCATGTAAAAGGACAGCCAGATCAGGTTTGAAATGCACTAGCACAGTGGCATGAAGGACCTCTGCCACCCTCAGTGCCTTCTGTCTAGGACAGGGAGGGCTTAGTCTTTATGACTCTCAATATGTGCCTTTCAGAAGAATGGTCTTGTTTAGAAAAACACTGAAGGATGGTCTCCAGCTGCCAGCTCCTGTGTTGTTAAGTATACAGTCCCAATTACTCCTCTTTGCCTACCTTGCAAGTGATCTTCGAACCACTTTGAGAATCTGCTGTTCCTGTGATGCCATTTGATGTTTCTGCTTCATATGAGTAAACATATTTTCTGAGGGGTTTAAATCTGGTTGCATCTTCTGCAATGGGGAAAACAAGAGTGGTTTTATGACTTGGGCAGGATATGCACATGTAATCCTTACAATACATGCTCAATGTTGTCTAACTAAAATGAATGCCACAGACAAAGGGAACATGAAGACTCACCCTCCAACTATTTCCTTTTACAGAATAGCTTTCAAACAAAACCGTGATGCTTTCATATCAGTTGGACTATTTCTTAAGCATAAAACCAAACTTGTGGGGGCAGCATAAATTTTGGGGTCCACTGTTCTTCTTGATGGGATCTGCCAATATAACCTCATCTGTCCTTCAAATCATGCCCCATTAAAGCAAATTACAAAAATGAGAAAAAACTTAAGGTGTGGAACTGTTTTAAAAATTACCCTATTGCCTTTAAATTAAGCCAATCAAATGGTAGTTTTCAAACTGCTAATAAAATTATTCATTTCAGCTCAGATTTTTCCTTCATAATAACAATGCAAGAAGCTGCTTTACCAGTCACATGATTGAGACCGAAAGCAAAGAAACATAGAAAGAGACAGAACACCAAAACTAGAATTCCTCAATACCATTTCAGTTGAATCTACACAGGATCTTTCTGCTCCAGACTCTCCTGAAATATGATCTACTCTAATTCACTTACTAGATCAGAAAATTTTACTAGAGTAGACTATTTTTAATGGAGATTAATTTCTATTTATATGAAGAGCATCCAACAAGGGAAAAGCTTTAAATTATGACTAAGAACAAGACAGGAGGGATTATTTCAAGAGGTGTTTTTCTTTCAATCAAAGGAAGCCCCCAAAACTTAACAGGCTTCCTCAAAGGGATGAATTTCACCTGTGTTTAATCTCTCCCTGTCGCCTTCATCTGTAATTTTAAACTCCACAAGCAGGAATGAATGGGGTAATAGAGACATTAAGAAAAAAAAAAATAGTCTCAGTGTCAATACAGGAATATAAGATACTATTTTGGTATTTGGAATGCATAACATAGGCCAAACAATGTCCTCAATCCCAATTCATTCCCATTATAAGTGCAAGCAGAGTTTTAAACTAAACAGGATGATCAGGCACTCTAAGTGTCTGTGTTGGAGCAGTTTAGGTCAATTTGAAGCAGAAATTACTGTTCCCTCAGTTTAGGCTGACCAACTCAGTGGGTCTGTGGATCTGTTGTGATGCTAACTGAAAAGCAATTTCCTAAATTGCTCTTCTGGGGTTATTTAATAGATTCCTGATCTATTTTATAGAAAAAAACAAAGATAGGTAATCCTGGTGTAAACCCAAATGCCATCATTAAATCTGTATGATTTTACCTCCCTAAACCTGCATGAATGCAGTTTACTCTTCTTCTTTTATAAAATATTTGTCATGTCAGAGGCCACTGACAATATAACCTTGCCCTTTATGTCACAGAATTTCATACTTAGAGGGGAGAAACTAGTCCTATGCATCTCTTATTTCCTCATTGAACTATCACTTTTATAAACGTTATGTACTTTAACAGTATTTTATCTGAGATCACATTCATGTAATTGCCAAACAGAATTATTATAATTAATACTAGCTGTCATACCATAATCAACATCTTAAAAACATTTGAAAACTTAAATTATGCATTTAAACATAAAATTAACTTTTATTAAAAATTCAACACTATCTATGTCACTTTTGGCTATCCTGGAAAATAACTGTAGACTCCTAAAGAATTTTGCAACACCAGTATCTACCATGCTAAAGCAAATGGCTAATTATTGCTTCATATTCTGCTTTTAAACAGAAATTAGTGAAAAATAGGGAAATTATAAGATTAGAAATACAAATACCAAATAACTTATTGAGTCAAAAATAGACAAGCAATTGGCAATGAAGCTCAGCAGTCTTTGAGTTGATTCAGTAAACCCAATTGCCTGGAGATGGTGCTAAAGCACCCAACAAGATAAAAAAGAACCCTGAAGACAAAGAACAAAACTCATTCAGTACTTTGACCCTGTGGTCGAACATTATGTATCTAAGCAAGCAGTCAGGGCCAGTCAGAGTTCATTACAAAGATAGGGGATAAAGTCAGCATTTCCTGAGTCTTGACTTGTTTAAAGAAATTGCTGTCTTTGCTGACAGAGTTGATGATTTATTCTACAGGTATTTAGTTAGATATCCAAGTGCAATTCTGTGGGCTTAGCAGCCACTGTGAAGGGTAAATAAAATGCAACATTCAGTCCACAGTAAAGTGTAATGTACATAACATCACAGTTAAAGCTTGACATTTGATAAATAGGGATTTTTAGATTAAGGAATTTGTGCCTGACAATCAAATAAATAAAAAAAAACCCAACCCCCTATGCAAAGTAGTTTCTTAATGGAAGCTTTAAAAAAGTTCAGAAACTCATTCTCAGCTTGTCCGACCTTGGGAAACTTTAACAATTATTCAAACCACCCCTTACGGATAATTGAATGCCTAAAATAAAGGGCAATAAGTACAGAATATTGCCATCACTTTCATTTCAGTTATTTCAGAAGAAGAGATAAGGAAAAGTGAGGCTTTGAGAGATGTATTTAGTTAAAATAGTGATATAACAAAAGCAAATGCAAGAAATCAGTTACTTGAACATCCTGGATTTCCATTTTCAGGTGTTTCCTCTTCTGTAAAAAAAAAAAAAAAAAAAAATCCATAAACCTCCAAAGAATTAAAAGCTGGAAAAGCAGTTTATAGCTATAAAACAAGGCCTATTAATATATAAATGTTAATACTACATTTTCATCTTAAGACCTTTTTAATTCATACCAACTTCTTGGTACTTTAGTTTGAAAGACTGATGTAAATAACAAAGCAACTATTACCATTGGCAGTACAGAGTCAAATTTAAAGGGAGTTACAAGCAGTTGCCTTGATACAGTGAACCAGAATCCCACAATAGGATCTTTAACCACAGAATTAATTTGATTTAAACTGAGAAGGGTCAGCTTCTAGATTGACAAATATTTTTAAAAGCCCTATGTTATGTAAAATAAACAGTTTGTAAAGGATGGGCACAAAATGTAGAGGTAGACAGATGAATGTACCACATAACACAGTTTACTTTTAATTTTTAGTGTATCTGAGCACACGAAAATACTGTTAAATGGATGAATGGCTATACTTTGGTTTCTGTACATTTCTAAAAGGACACCTTTGAAGATTAGTTCTAAAATTCTCTGCTATGAAATATTTTCTGAATATTGAGAGTTCATTCTTTGTAGGAAAAGCCTATTCAAGTTAAGATGAATCATTTGCTCTAATCAGTCTTAGCTATGTTCCATATGACCCTATTTAAACCAAAATTAAATATAACATAATCTAGTAAATTTGCTGCATTCATTAGATGCTACGTCATTTTTTGGGATATCACACATGAAGGCCAGCATTTTTCTCTGCACACTTTCCAAATATTCATTCTGGGAATTCTAAGGTAGACCACTCTATAGAAATAGACTCTAACATTAGTCATAGTAGTCATAGTAGCTTCAATAGCAACTATTACAATTATTACTATTAAAATAATATCAATAACATTATTAATAACCAATAAAACCAAGGTTTATTGCATAATGATAAATTTGTATAACATAAGCCAACAACAGAATATTAGTTAAACAAAGATCTATTTGTGATGAATTAGAGCTGCATATAAAACCAGACCTGCGTAATTTGCCCAGACTCACTCTTCTTCTTAAGCTCCCTGAAGCCTTAAGTAATGTTACAGTGTCCTGTTCTAAAAAGCCATTTCTTGGGAAGCAAGGATAGCTCACAATCCACAGCACCATGTTGACCTAGTCTGTCTTTTCTGTTCTTAGAAAAAAAAATATCTCTACTGACCTACTTCTTTTACTACTTTTATTGATGACTGTGTCCCTTCAACACAAAACTCTATTTGAAATGCCAATATTGCCTGCCAAATACAATCTGCTTTACTACTCTCTGTCTTCACATTTGTCACAAAACAGGTTAGCAACAGCTGGGCTAAGTCTGCGTGGTATCTCCAAGCTACAGTAGCTCCGTGAGTGGGCTTAAAAGGACAATATTAAAGAAAAATGCCTTACAAGTTGCAAAATACATTAAATCTGCAGAAAAGACAGCAGGCAACATTTGTTTTAATGGGTTCATAAATAAATCAGGAAAAAAGTACTAACATAGAAGGCAGTACTTACGTGTGAGAACACCACTGCTGAGCAGCAGGGAGAGCAGCAAGAGCTGCACAGGGCCCATGGTGAGCCCTGAAATCTCTTGCTGCTCTTTCTTTTCCTCTTTTTCCTTCCCTCTTCAAACCTTCCCTGCTGCCTCAGAGGGAGAATGAGCCTCCTGACTTGGACCTCCATTTATATAGTCTGTAGCAAGCAGCTGAGTCAAACAGTTTAGAGAGCTCAGAGCAAATTGCCAAAGGTCCAAAGGTGAGAGTCCCAGATCCTCACTGTGCTCCACACAATGCTCTGCTTTGGTTACTGGGAGTCATGGAATCACTGAGGTTGGAAAAAACCTCTGAGATCATCGAGCTAACCTCCAGTAAACTGGGAATTCTCCAGTTAGCCAAGACTGCTCATAAATGACTGAAATTGTCCCACTGACCACTTCTGATACTTCCCCATCCTTACTCCTCTGAGAATCAAAAACTGTAATTTCACGAACTCCATGATTTTGTGATTCATCAAAACACTCCTAACATTCAGGGCTATCCCACTGCCTCTCTCTCTTGTTCAAGTCATCTCACCACGTTCCCATGATGGCAGCTACATCATAGTTTTCCCACTGCCCATTGGCTTCCAGCTCCTCCCGTTTGTTGTCCATGCTGTGTGCACTGGTGCAGGTGCACTCCAGTGGTGCTAGTGGTTCTGCCACCTTCTGAGGGGAGAATCTCTAATTCCTACAGGACCATTCTCAGGGGCATAGGTTGTTTCTAACACATCAAGAAACTCTTGTGTCTTTGGTGCCTCAAAAGCAGATCTCCATTCCCTACCTCCACCGAGAGGGCAGATCAAAGGGCCTTGGCAGGACACTGTCTCTCAAACACTGGCATGCTGCCCCCAGGCTTATCTGAAGGCAGAAGACCGAGCATGTACTGGACACAAGTCACTCTTCCAGTTCACGGATTTTTTTTTCTTTAACAGAGTTTTAAAAGCAACACTCCTCAGCTACAGACTCTAACAAGGTAGTCAAATAAGTTTACCACACCTACAAAAGAATGATTACAATGCATAAAGTAGAGATGGAAGGAGTTATCACTGCATCATGCTTTCATGCTGTCGTATAGATGCTGAGAAGCTTAAGGGTATGAGTGCTTGAGAAAATGAGAGCATTGTGCAATTACAGGCAGGAGAATGAAATTTGTGTCTTTTCCCTTTGTTCCAAAATTTGTCATATGCCTTTCTAAAAAAAATGTTACTTTTATTTGCAGTATTGAGGTAAATCAGGTCATGCTCATGTTGAAAGTAAGCTCTGCATAATTATTTTTTTTTCTTATTTTGATATTAATTTTCATATGTTTGCTAATGAAAAAATATGAAACAAATTTTCTCTGAATGAAGAAGGTAAACTTATGAAGAAGATAAAATTGATTAAAATACAAAACTCCCCAACTTTTATGGATATGGGGACTGGGTTTATGTCATGAGAAATTCTAGGAGTTTGAATTCTTTCTCTATTCATATCTATCAAAATTAAGTGCAGTAAAAAAATTGACTATGGAAATAGTTAAGAACATTTTGTTCACCAAATCTAATTTCCATATATCTGATCAAATGGAAATGTTTTGACATTCGGAAATCAAAATATTTTCCCTTAGCTTGTTGAATGAAAAATTAAATTTTGTCTTAGCTAAGCAGTAATTTCTTTAACCTAGCAAAGTTACTATTTTACCATACATCACTGGTAGTTATCTTTTATGTCTCAAATTTCTTCATATCCGTTTCTCTCTTGAACTTAATAGATGGTTTACGTTTACCAGGATGCACAGTGACCATGTAACTCCTGACACCAGCTCAACCAAATGGTAAACACTGATGTACAGTGGGATGTACTTTCCAGTAAAGGAGGCATCTTCCATGTAATCAGGATTTTGTCTGATGACATTAACAGGAGTGTGTAATTTCAGGGAGATTTCTTGCAGAAGTTTCTTTTGTGGATTCATCAGTGTTGAAGACACTATGAAGAAAGTATTTCTTTTATTTTACCATTTCAGTTTCTGACCTTGGTTTATACCAATCATCGATAGAATAAACCAATAGGAGATTATTATTTTTTACTTCCAAAAAGCAACATTGTTTTCTGTTTACTTTTGTTTCCATAGCTGCCTCAATAGGCACTATGACATGTAATGATTTTACTTTGTAGGATGATTCTGCTGAAGAGACTGTATGAAGATATAATTTTGCCCATAGCATTTGATCTTTTCCTGCATTCAAACATCAAGGTTTTCTTAAAATCTATTTACTTGTTCACTGTAGCACAGCAGATAAATAGAGCTCTTCAATGCCCAACTTTCAGAGTTTGCTATTTCCCTATTTTGCCTGTGTCTCCTCACTGCCTTCACGTGGTTATTTGGGCTGAAGTTGAACTTGACTTTATTAATATCACATTGCAAGGCTATAAAAAGATTACAAAAATTGTGACTCAGCTCATAAGCACACACGTAACAAAAGTGCACCCATCCACTGTGACAGGTTTATAGTGCTGAATTGCCTAGTGCCTGGTTTGGTCTGGGATAGAGTTAATTTTCTTCTTAATAGATGTTACAGTGCTGTGTTTTGGATTTAGGAAGAGCATAATGTTGCCAACACACTGAGGTTTTGTTGCTCAGAAGTGTTTACCCTAAGTCAAGGACTTTTCAATTTCCTATGCTCTAAGAGTGAGGAGGCGCTTAAAATTTTTTTGTAAGCCATCTTGTTCATTAACATTTAATTTTTCGGAAAGTCTTAGTTGTAGTTCTCCTGAAATTCAGACTCTGGATTTGATTCTACTAAGAACAATTTATTTTATCAAACCCTGTTTTCAGACTTCACTTCACTACATCTTTTTTCACATGTGTGTGGAGATATTGGCATCAAATCACTCATTTGAAACCAGAGCAACTCCCTCCTACACTAGTCTTATCCAAAGAGGAACTACTTTTAGTCTTTTAGTCTGCTTGATTATACTGATTTTCTTTTTCTCTCACTGCAGACTGGTCATATGTTCTGACATTTAAGAGAGGTTGTTGCATTTTCCTAGGATAAGATCTTCTTAAATTAACTCATTTAGATACTTTATTAAGTTTTGCACCTCATTTTCATTCAAAGAATTTTGCAAGACAACAAAACTGACAGTTCATGGAACCTGTTAGGGTTGGTACTAAGTTACTTATATTCCAAAGAATCCTTTTGTTTTTCCTTCTGTCCTTTTCTCCTTTTTCTTTCTTCTTGCCTTCCTTTCTGTCACCTTCTTTTCTCCTCTTTTTCCCCCTTCTTTCTTCTTTTCTTTTCTAAGAAATAAACCCACTACCTGATGTTCATATTTTTTAAATAACTCATTCAAGTGAAGGCCCAGCACTTCTGCTTGCCTGGGAGCTGGGTCTTAGTCTTCTACTGTGTTTCCCAGATCACAGTGTCGTCTGTTTAGGTCTTAGCATGTCCCTCATCAGAGAAAAATGGTTGTATTTTCTGGTGAAACACCTATGGTGCAAAGTATAACCCATTGGCAACTGGGGGAAACTGTCTCCCAAAGGAGGTGTTGAAGGTACATAAACATACCCTGTTTTTCTAAGAATCACTGCCAGAAGCCTGCTGAGGCATCAAGAGTAGAAAAATATTTGGCATAAGCCATCTCCTCCAGAATTTCTCTCCTTGTAGGTAGTGGAAAATGTTTCCTTTTTACATATTTATTTAGTTCTTTTAAGTATGTTCCTGGGAAAAGGGTCTGTCTTCTTTCAACTTTAATGAGACAATGTACTGATTCTGTTGAACCTTTTATTCATATTCTCCTTTCAAAGTATTAAAACTTCCCAATTCCTTTACCTTGTCTTGTCCTTAGGCAAAGAAATGCACTTTTCAACTGTGGTAGGTTGGGTCTCTAAATTCGGTTTTGAGTTTTGCAGTGAGATTCCTACAAAGATGTTGCAAACCTCTACTTTATTCTCTCTCATCAAGGTGACATGGTAAAGTGATTGATGTATTTCTAAGCCAGCATTTTTTCACTTTTTTTTTTTTCTTCATTTCTTTCTTATTTGTCCATGCTTTCCATTCAAACACTTGCTTTTAAGCTCACCATTGGAAGACTGATCTTGTACTGTATTAATAATGCTGCTTCTGGTACAGATGTTCAGTGCGTCTGCGAAAAAGGTAAGAGTAAGAAATAACCCATTTGCTTTCACAATGACAACCTGGGGATTTCTGTAGCAAAATCACATGCTGCTGTTCCATTGAACCAGTGGCATTTTGTCATCCTTTCTGTCCCTGTTGTAATGTTTCAGCGTTGCCTGCCCTGCCAAAATAATGTATTTCAAAATGTCATGACACAAGGGGTTCAGTGAACCATGGTTTTTGAGAACTCCAGCTTGAATCTCTGGACATCTTTTTGCTTCATCTCTCCCATGGTCTCAACCCTCCATCATCTTCATACTGCTAGAGCTCATGCTATCTCTAGAGGCTTTCGTATACACAGGATATCATCTCTGCCTGCAAAGTTCCAACTGCTTTCCCAAAATTAATTCACACCACCACTGTGCTTTCTATGATGCTTTTCCTCATCTCCACATTTGGCCACTTCTCAGAGGTTCAATTTGTTTTCCAGACTTACAAGTTGAATTCATCAAAATAGAAACAGTTTCTTTCTTTTTTCTTTCTTTTTTTCTTTCTTTTTTTTTAAATAATTATTTCTTTTCAAATATTGATCTGTCACATGTTAATTTTCTGCAGAATACTGTGTTCCTTTACACTACAGTTAAATACTTAGCCCTCTGCACTTCAATTAAATGTAAGTTTTGAATGTAGGAATTATCATTTATAGAACTACTGTTTTTCTTTTTGCTGGCTTCTGCTGCTCACAAATACACCCAGGAGTAATGTTTAAATGTTTTTCAGTTGTTCTGGGAGCTCATTTTTTCCACCACTCTGAAAACTTCATTCTTCTTTCTGCTTTCGAGAACTGTTCAATAATCACTCAAAGTCAAACAGTCTGACAGGTCCCCTCACACTCTCTGAGCTGATTCATCAATTTGATCAATCAGTTTCAACTGATTGATATTGTGCAACACAAATTTCTACAGAATAATATATGGAATTTTACTAGATCATTCCTGAGTCTTTTTAGGGCACTTTTCTCCTTAGAGAGGGGGGAAAAAAAAAAAAAAAATCCATCTTCATATTAGCAGTAGGGATAAAACCACAAACAGACTAACTTGCCTTCCAGAGCATAGGAAGCCATCACTTCTTTCTCCTAATGTTAGATAATTAATCCAGCAGAAGATACCCCCTGTGACATTCCAGATGCTCGAAAGCCACAAGTCTCTGTTGACTAAGCTCACACATGACAGTTCAGCAAAAAGGTTTTTCCAATGTCTCATCCGAGGAGGAATAAGACATATCTATCTATATCTATATCTATATATATATTTGTTTTACTAAGGTGCTGATGCTATACAAGGAAGAAAAGAAAAATGAGTCAGTACTTTTGCATGATGTTACCAGAAACGAAAACAAAACTTACGAAGCCACAAGAGTGATAGTAGATACGGCTGTCAGGTGGGGACTGAACTTTAATCTACATACTGACCAGCTTATAAATCTCATTCCTGGATGATGAACTGCACCTGTTAGGCTTGAGGCTTTGAAAAGTTAGAAAGAAAGGGGACATGTCCTTCATCTTACTGGTACTGACATCAAAGGCTTTTCATTTTCTGGTCACCTTTTTGTAAATATAACCTCAGTGAGCAGTGGGTTGTTTCCTTCCCAGGGTAAAAATGTCTTCAAAATTAGAAATGTTACTGTAGTGGTTGTGATTTTAAATTCTAGGACAGGCCAAGAGTCACAGAGATTTCAGAAAAAATCCTGCCCTTTATCCCTAAAGATGGATTGTATCATTGAAATATCTTCAGTTTACTCATACACCTGGGTATTTTGCTGATTAAACAGCACAATTCTTCTGATGATATCCAAAATTCTTCATTTTTAGAAGGTATCTGAGAAGAAAGGTCTTTTTACCCTCTCTCTGAGTTCCTTTCTAAGCTCAGTGTACCAGCCTAGATTAACATACAACTGATGGGAAATAAATTCACATTTTAAAGGTATTTTAAGATATTTTATTACTAAGTTAGTTTAATTATTACAATAAATACTTGTATGGGACAATATTGTGGTGCAGGGAAATACTACATATTTCCTCTTCATGGGTACAAGTCACGTAAAATGTGCTGTCAAATCTAAAACATTTTCAGTGTATTTCGTGAATTTTTAATGTTACTTGTGTCATCTTTCCTGCTCTTTGTGAATTTCTTATTACTCCTTTACTGTCCAGCAAAACTGCAGTAACAAATATTATCCTTTTCATGTATTGTTTTTATTCCAGACACTTTGTTTTGAAGTCAATCTTATTGTCCATTCTACTGTATTATCTTTTTAAAGCTTTATATCCCCATTCAATGAACACTTACCTCTTCCTGAGTACTTTTTCATTCCTTTCATTTACTTAAAAAGGCAGTTGTTTAATACTAGATACCTCTGTAGCCGATAAGGCACTAATAGATTATGATAAAAATACAGTATTAATAAGCAAAAGGGAGGAAATGAGGGGGAAAAGGAGGGAAGGATGGAGCACTAGATGAAAAGGGAAGGAAGGAAGGAAGGAAGGAAGGAAGGAAGGAAGGAAGGACGGACGGAAGGGAGGGAGGGAGGGAGGGAGGGAGGGGGGAAGGCTATTTTTTTCATCTCTGCTCTCTCTGGTGGATCATACCTAAATCCACACCTGCATGCGACCATAATCAAAAATAAATTCATTGTTCTCAGCAGACTGAGTTCAACGCTGTGCATGAACATATGCCTCTCTCAAACAATTAGTGACAGGATGAGAGGAAATGGCTTCAAGCTACCCCAGGGGAAGTTCAGGTTGGACATCAGCAAGAATTTCTTCACTGAAATGGTGGTTAAGCATTGGAATGGCCTGTCCAGGAAAGTGGTGGAACCACCATCCTGGAAGTGTTCAAGAAACAAGTGGATGTGGCACTTACTGCTATGGTTTAGTTGACATGGAATCATAGAATTACAGAATCACCAAGGCTGGAAGAGACCTTTAAAATCATCAAGTCCAACTATCAACCTAGAACTAACCCCTAAACCGTTAAACCATATCGTCCAGTGCCAGATCAAGATGCCTCCGTGGGCAACTTAGTCTAATGCCTGACCAACCTAACAGTGAAAAATCCTAATATCTAATCTGAATCATCCCTGCTCCAGCTTAATATTGCCTCTCAATATTTTCAAACGGATGTGATGGTGTTCGGTCAAATGGACATGGTGGTGTTGGGTCAAACATTGGACTTAATGATCTTGCAGGTCTTTTCTAACTAATGAATCTGTGATTCTATGACATTATCAGTTTGGATTAAAAAAGAAAAAAGAAAAAAGTATTGGTCTTATAACTAGAATGAGACTTTTTTGTTGTTGTTATTGTACTGCTGAAGGAAATGTGTTTCCTAAAATCCACATTAGTAAGAGTTGTGAGTTTGCAACTGAAATTCAGTTTTGAAGAGATGTGACCGTGATGGAATAAAAATCAGCATGAAAAAAGTGTGTTTATTCAGAATACTAACTTGTCCCTGTTATTTTACAAAGCAAATAGGAGTACTGCTGCTTTCCATCTTACATGTGGAATGGTTATTTCCTTACTTGACTATAGATACACTCTTTTATGGATTGATTAATATGGATTCCTGCCAAAATCAAGGGGGTTCCAAATCTGAAGTTTGGTTAAAACTTATTTCAAGTATTAGTGCATTTTTCTTAGTAAAATCATATGTTTTTTTATCACACAGTCAGAAAGAATGGTGTTGGACACAAGCATGCTACCCCTTATTAGCCCTGCCTACACATTTGATGATGACATCATAATATGATTCCAGTTTTAAGTATCAAATCATGTGGTCACAGTCTCACATTGGGCACTGAAATCCTTCTGTATAGAGCTTTGATTCTGGGGTCTGAAGGTTCGAAAATCAGTCCATGACATCTATTGAAATTGTGCCTCTCTGGACAATAATGGGTTGCAGACAGTTGCCACTTAAGCTAAAACTCCTTATGTAAAGTATTCAGTGAAGATGAAGCATTTTGTTTTATTTTTGTGCCTGACTGTCCAATGTTCTCTGCTATCAACAATGTACTGATTTATTATGCAGTCACTCAAATGAAACCAAACCTCTTTAACACTAAGATAAGGTATAAACTGTGAAAATAGGTTAAGGTTAATCTTTCAACAGCAGCTGGGGCTCAGAAAAGAAAAAAAAAGAACATCCTGTTGTTCAGATAATACTAAGTTCAGATGTTATTTAGTAACAGAAAGAAAACTTTCAGAAGTTAATTTTTTTTAAAGTTCTTTGCAAACATGATTAATCAAGGTAAATAAAACATGTAACTGTTTATTTAGCTGGCAAGAATGAAGATTTCTGAATTATACTTTTTAGCATAAACCCCCCACACAACAACATGGCAATTATGACATACTTTAATGAAAAAGGAAGGGTTTCCTAGAGACGTGTAACACCAAGGGTCACTTTATCTGCAAGAATGAATTGGTTGACCACAATGCAGTTACGTTAATCTATCTGATATGCAGACTTGGCTCAATTCTAAAGGCACCTCTTTGTTGTCATTTGATGTTCTCAGAAGCTACTGCTGACTGCTCCACATTTTGCCTTTCTATTCCTTGACCTTTCACCATCTTTCCCCTTGTATCCAGTATCTCTTATTTTTCATTGCTACAATTGCACTTGAAGAATTTTATTTTCTAGTGCTGTTCTTTCATTTCTGCTTCCTATTTTCTTTTTCTGCACATCACCCATACACCACACACACTGGGCTTTACTGTAGGACTTCCTGAAATAATTCTCTGCCCAATTCCTAAGCTCATGATGCAACATTTGTGCCTTGTTTCCTAGTCTAGTGTAGACTTCAGGCCTACAATGTTCAGATGTTAAATTCAGATAAGATGTATTCCCCTGTAATGGTAAAGATTTGGCATGCAGGAAATGTTCATGTAGTTGAGAGTAACTCAGGATTATGGTCAATGTGTAGAGGTGGGCAAAAAAGCAAAAAGTAACATAACGAAGGAAAAGAACAGGGAACAGTGTCAAAATATCCCAACAGTACTATAGTAATGCAAACAATGGTGTGTTCTCAACAGTAACAACAATAATAATAGAAGCGAACAGAGCAATTATTCGGTCCCTGTGGTTCCCATTCAGTGAACATGTAGTGGAAGGCAAGAAGGATCAGAGAAACACAGGTCAGAGCCATGCCATCTCCTGTCTGAGAGAGACTGAAGACTGTAATTGTGTACTCTGAAGAGGAGATAAGAATAGTGAAGATAAAGGCACACGAACCAACTACAGATACAGAGAAAGATGAAAAGCACTGAGGGTCTACTTTTCTTGCAGTAGTAGAAGACATTTGGATGGTGCCTGTGTTGGAAATCCATTCTTGACACAGTGCCATCCAAACGTATTTTCAACTCACTGAATATCAAGGAAATTATTATTGTGATTGGAGATAATACATGGATCTTACAAGAGATCTGCACCCTTTTCAGCTAGCAGTTGAAGCTCAAAGAAGATAATCCACCAAGGAAAAAAATATACTTGATGCTATATACTATTTAATCTTGCTTTCAATGAACTTGAAAGTTGGCAAAATATCTGTGTAAAACCTAATCTAACTAAATAAAAACCAGTAATAAACATGATCCACTGGTAGCTTTGGACACCTGTGGCTTAAGTCTGTTTATTTATATACCTTCTGTTTTTGCTTATCTCCTGGATGTCCTGTTCTGGTTGGACTGTGACAGTATCACAGTTGCTTTTAACAAAGACATAAAAGAAGACTTCTTTCCTTGACTGAGATAGTGATCTGAATATAACCAAAAGACACTGAAACAGCCAGACACAATAAAAAAAATACAGAAAGGATGTAATTTTTGCATTTGCCAAAACTTGGACATCTTAAATAATTTCATATACTAGAGTATCTCGCCTTATTTCCAGCTGCCACATTAAAAGGTTAAGAACCACTTTTTGGTAACATAAGTGCCATTGCTTCAGGAACACAGGGAAACTCAGATAGCATCAGGCACTCATCTAATTAAACATTTAGATCTCCACAGACTGTAATGGAAACTTAGACATTTAGATGACCTGCAGATACCCACATCACAGACAACAGAGTTTTGAAATTATCCAAACTTTCACGCTCAAGCATGTGAGCTAAGAATTTTCCTTCATAGGAAGGCAATTCTACAGCTTCTTCTGATAGATTCTAGCATATCTCTCTGAATCACCTGACATTGCTGGGAAAAGGGTGTAGCAGTGTAGTAAGTCTACTTTATATTCTATAAAAATCTATCTTTCAGTCTGAGTACTAATTCATGAGGCATGATTCTAGTGAGTCTAGAAAATAAGTTTCAAATATTCAATTATGTTCACACATAGAATTTTCTCTCAACAGGTTTACATGGATAGCCATTTGTTTTTCTGTATCTTTGGTAAAATAATTACTGATGCACCCATGTAAGAGTGTAGAATGTAGATTAAGGAAAAATGTGGAGTGTAGAATGTGGTTACTTGGTGATGGATGGTAAAGTTTAAAACAGGTAGAGCTTGGAATGTAAAACTCCAAGTCTTTGAAATGGCAATTGTGCTCTGAAATTCAGATTAGCATTTTTGTTATTCATTTTATGAGATTAGTATCTAACTCAGCCAAAGCATGGAATTAGGATTAGATTGAAACACCAAATGGTCAGCAGTCAAATAGACCACAAGCAGGCTACTTTGCACGGGATTTTTCCCCTGTTTCTTTAGAGTTCAGAGAGAGAAGATGATGATGGTTAGGAGAGTAGCTCCAGAAAGTTAGATCATGTATTATCTTTGTGTGAGGACCTGGATGACACTATGCATTTTAAAAAGTAGAGTATAAGAGGAGAAATATCTGAGGAGTTGAAAGGTGATGTTTAAATAGGGATGAAACAGAGAATTTAGGAATGTGATGCTCAAATATTCACACACCTAAAGATGTCCAGAAATGCAGGCAGTAACTTTCACGAAAAGAAATTAAGACACCCCTTGTGACAGAAAGACTTATTTGACAAACAAATTTGCTGTAGTGGAGAATAAAAAAGACACAAACAGAAAATTTCTGGCAAAGAAGAAAACTTAACTAATTCCAGGGAGAAAGGGTGATAAGTACAGTTGGTTTTGTTTGTACTTGAAAAATGAAATGTGCCAAGGATAATTTTCTGGGTCAGAGTCCAAGGGTTGTAGCATAGTCTGTGTCCATCAAGTTAAATTCTCTCATGTCACCAAAATACTCACATTCAATATGTGTACTGGGAATGATTCCTGACTGGAGAGAATCCTGAATCCTGGGCATTATTTGGGAAGGTTGGCCTAAAACCATGCTGTTGACTCTGCTATTTAGCTGTAAGAAAAAGTAAAACCCACTTGCCATAGTTCTGTTTAGTTTGCTAGCATAGGTGTAGCCTGGGAGAGTAGAGTCCAAGGAGACATGAAGATAATATTCAAAGAACTGTTTTGGAATGACAGGACCTAAGGACCGAAGAAAAGCAGGGAGGAAAAATGCTGGGGTTCCTCTCAACTCCAGGACAGGTCAGATCTAAAAGCCTGCAAAGCACCTTACCAAGAATTAGTTAATAAGCCATCAAAGGCATTATATTTTATCACCAAAGTATATGCAGTGAACAGAAGTATGCAATGCTACCTATAAGTAAGATTATGAGATATGAATGTCAGGAAGCCTGAAAAACTTTCTATTAATTTTTGGGCAGGATCATTCCTGCTGGTCTAGCTGATCCTGCTTCTTCTACTGAAGCAAGTCTAAATTATGTCAGTTTAAAGAAAACAGTTAAGAAAGTGGTTTTGTTTCCAGTGATTTTTCTAGTGGAATTTCAGAGATTTTTAACTTCAAAGAAGGAGAATAAACATTTGACAGGGGAAGGAAAAATAGGTAGATTACTGATTATTATTCCTAGGAAACTGAGAAATGATCAGCCAACAACTAGCATTTATGAAAAGGGAACAGTTTTCAGATGGAAAAAAAAATAAAATTCAGAGCATGATCTTAGGCACGTGGAAGAAGAATGTAAGTTCTTTAGTGCAATGCTACTTCAGAATTTCCATATTAAACATTAGGACAAAACTTGAAATGAAGAACTCCAAGCCTAACAGAATAAATTGATATGTCAGAAAATACTATTAAAATAAACAAAACATTAGCAATGACTAAGAAAAATGAGCATATCAGCAAAAAAGTTAGACCTTAGAAGGGTTAAGGGAGACCTGCCAAAACTCCAGAGGGAATGTATGAATGCTTCAAGAAAAAATGTAAAGCAAAGCAAGGATAGGAAGTAAGGAATTGATAGAAAGATACTGTTAAGCTTGGTCTGAAAATTAAATTGATAACAAACTCAATTCCCTATCACTATCAAAGCTTGGGGCACATGCAGGAACAAAATTGCTGTGACGTTTTCTAGTGATATAGAAAGGTCCTTTGCAATGACACTGCCATCAGAGATGGGGAGCAAGTCAGCACATACAGGGAATCTAAAACTTTGACTGAATCCTGTAATTTCTTTCTGTGGATCTAGATATAGTCAACACAGAAGAGATCAGAAGATCACCCAGGAAGGAACTAAAGAATCTTAAGAACTAGAACTTCAAGAATAGCATCAATTTCTGTAGTACAAAGGGAAAGGCAATTCATTTAGGAACAGAGAGGGAACTGAAAGTATTGTACTAGTGGTAGGGATGTATTACTCATTAGAATATAACAGTAAATACTGATTATTTTACCTGGTACTGCTGGAGTTTCAAGTAGAACGTTCTAAGCACTTCCTGTTATTTATAATCAGCAAACATGAACTCAAACTAGATGGGAATGGAAGGACTATCCAAATCCTTAAGGAAATAAAAAGTCTTATTTTTTCAGTGATGAGACAAAGCAACCTGACAACTCCGTCCTAGAAAAGTCTGAGAGGGTCATGACTGATCCCTGTAAATCCATAGGAAGAGAGAAAATCCACACAAGCTTAAGGGTGATGTTGTTACAGGCCCAAAATAAAGCAGTCGGTGGCTGAAGACTGGAAATTATACATCAGTTCATAAGCCTTTGCAGAAGAATGTTGGTATTTAAGGAGTCAAAACTAAACATTTTGAGAGCCTAGTTTAATACATTTATGACCAACACGAAAACCCCACAATTGCTTGTGATAGGAGGCAGGACTATGATCCTAAGGATTTCAATAGTCCTTTCCAGTTTTCTGCTTCAGAAATGCTGCAGAACTTTGCTAAGCAGCAATAAATTAAGAGAACAATGAAAATACACAGTGGTTACTTCTTAGACTAAAACTACAGAGTTCTTACAGAAAAACTTTTCTGTTTACGTAGATTTACACCTAAGGTTAAACATTACCCTGAAAGGTAAAGCCCCTCATTGCAACATTAGATGGTATTTTTCCTCAAACATTAATAGGTTTTTCTTTAAAAAAAAAAAAAAGGAAGAAAAGAAAAAAGACAAGAAAAATCCAACTGAAAACCTACACCAAAGATTTCAGGAATGCTTCTAAAATAAGAACCATGTCAATGACTGACAATTATGCAGAAAAACACAGATTATTAATGTCTTCTGACATAAAAATACTCAGGTCCAGTATTGCACTTCCCATGTTTTCTTATTAGATGCACGATTATGCCAGGGAATGCATAAACATAGAGGAAGACAAAAAGCAAGATTTTCAAAGGTACCAAGAACCATTTATTTATGTGTATAGATTCCATAATTTCTGCAATTAAGGATGTACATAGGATTACCAGTATATCCAAAAAGTGCATGCAATCATAGTAATAAATCTGGGCCTTCTGCCAGAGCAACTGCTCTGCAACATTTTTTTTCTCTGAGAAATTCTTTCCCTCAAAATCTTTAGTCAAATTTTGCCTTGACTAAAGAAATTTGCCTCATCACACCTGCAATAAAAATAAATGCTTTTATAATGCAAATGAATATTAAAACAGATGTGTTCCACAATGACTGGAAATGGTAGAAAACAGCAGTTTTCAATGAAGTATCTAGCTTAGCGTGACAATGTTATTCTTCCAAACTATCAGCAAATAGCATTTTTATTAAACATTTCATTTTATTAATTAATGTAGAGTAATTATGTTTAACACAATTTTCTCTAAACTATTTAATAAGATCTGGAGTAAGTGTGGACAGAATTTAAGGAGATTTATTCCCACAGATGTAAATTTCAACATTGTAAGAAGCCACTCATGGATCATCCCAACTCCCTCAGCAGGAGTGTTGGCCACCTCTCTTGACAGTCACACCTTGCCAGGTCCCATTTTACCCTTCATTGGTTTTTATCTCAAAATGTTCATAAATTTTTTCCCTTCATTTGGGCTTTTCATTAAGAAAAACAACTTTTTAAGTCACTGCTTATTAGAATATACTCGATAATTTATACCATTTTGTGGCAAGAAAAGAATTAGAAGGAATAGAAGACATTTCAGTGAACTGTTGAATGACAGCAAAATTCACTAAACTCTCTTTGAACTATAATTTATCTTTCTGTTATAATTTGTGAAATGTGATGGCCAGGCAAATAAAGCATTAAATATTGAATGTTGATACTTTACTGGTAGAAAGTAGTGACTATTCTCATATTTGTGTATATGTGTGTGTGTATGTCTATTAATCTATTATGCTGTCACTACTTATGAAAATTTTTAGGAATATTTTAAAGATTTCTTTCCATTGGTTTACAGTTAGCTATTTATATCAATCAAGGAATGAAATTCAAGTGATGTGGGGGGAAAACATGTACACTGTGTGTCACTAGCAGAGGCATAAATTCAACAGTGAGAAAGTCATTATGTCGTGAACACAGTTAAAAGAGGGACATTCTGAAGTTACATATTTATTGGGTTTGATATAGGCACATAAAAGTTAATGATGGAAAAGATTTGAGTGAAGATGCTGAAAGAGGGCAATAATTAAGATGAGGCTGCTAACTGCTAAATATGATTGCCTATTAAAAAATTAAGCACTACAAAGATTTTTTTTTTTTTTCAGAATCTGGTAGAACCCATTAAATTTTAAAAAGTTGATTAAAAAGTTAATTGAGTGAAAGTCAGGCTACTCGTTTTCAATACTTTATACAGATTTGAGAGCCTAACTTTTTAAAAAACATTTGGCACTGTTAAGGCAAATGTTGAATAAGTTACTGACTTTTTGTTGTACCTTTCATTCTTTATTTGGGATGCATTTTAAAAGGAAGTGGTGAGCTGCTCTGTGTTCACTTATGTACTTGGAGAACTGCGGAATAAATCAGTTCTCAGAGTTCTAAGCCAAAACGGTGAAATTTCCTGAAGTATCTGAAATTGCTTAAAGGTAATAATTCTTGACATATTATTTCACTGCATGTGCAATGTGTGCCTTGTGTTGACTGGGAATCCATGTGAAACCCTGGAGAGGGGCACAGGCTTAGAACAATTGCTTCTTGGACAGAGCAGTAGCTGCTTCCATGGAATATCTCCCAGAAAGAAAGGGTGACATCAAGAAGGCTTTGTCTTAGAATTTACATTCCTTTTTGCACAATGTATTTCTGCAATTATAGACATTAAAGAAATGCACAGCATTAGTTATTTCTGCATCAGCTAAGCTGCTAAGATAATAATTTCCTAGCATCTTGCTATAATCCAAATACCAATTTTGGTTTTTAACAGTAAAATGAAAGGAAGGGCAATTTGAGATTTTTCTCAGCCACGATAACAAAGCAGCAAAACCCACTTTGGGAGCTGGGTGAATGACTGGCAGCAAAGGTGCTCTGAGCTCTGCCCTGCTCTGGCTGTGCTTGAGAGCAGAACCACTATTACTGAGTTCAAGATCACCTCCATGCACTGCAGTCCTTGCTACACAGACACCTGCCAAGCCAAGCTCAGTCTGACTGAGGAAGGGGTCAAGGAGCAAAGTGCATGGGATAAAAAGAAGAAAGATCAGAGTAAAGAAACTCAGCATAAACTTGTTAACCTAACAGATAACAAAGGCATTAAAAAAGAAGAAACTAAACAAATAATATTTTGATATGAGGGAGCTTGCCATGACATGGTTGAGTGACAGAATCTGTTTAATTGTTAAATAAGAAGTAGAACTGATGGAAAAAACTTGAAGGGATATCAAGGCAGGCTCCATTACAGCTGACACAGTCTCATCACCCTTATATAACACCACCACCCTGTCCCATGGTAGTAGACAAGGACCTTTTGTGCCCTAAAAAACACCCAAAAGGATAACTAAGTGCCTTATTATGGTTCTTCATCTACTAATTTTTGTCAAATGCACTGCAAGCCTTACTAAAGTTTCTGCACATTGTTGAGTTTCTGAATTATGGGGTTGTCATTTGACAAAAGCACAACCCTAGGACAGAGACAAATCAAAGCCAACACCAGATTCTTTGTTTGGTAGTGCAGCTGAAGACAGCAGAGAATGTTTCCAGAGCTGAGGAATAAGTAAACAGCCATTTGAGGAAATGATGTTCAGCATCTTGAAATGTGAGCCTAGGTACACAAAAAAAAATATCACAATTTTTAACAAGTTCTTTGTGAATAAGGACCATACACTGGGTCCATATTGAAATAACACGACACAGAACCAAAGTCTTCTGAATTGTTCAATTCAGTAAAGCCTACAAAATATTTCTGTTCCACACTTCTTCCATTAGGATAATATTTGTAAGCCACGTTATAGCAAATTTTCTATTATTTTTTCTTTTCTTTTTTTTTTTCATTTTTAAAATATATATTTCTTTAGTTTCCTCAGTGCCATGAGTCCTTGTGGTCCTCTGGTAAGGGTTAACCTGGAGGGTATTTTCCCTGAAGCGTGGCTATTTTATTTTCAAATACTTGAAACTTCCTAGGCTTGTAGAAGGACATCTTGCACCAGAAGATTCCACATTATGGCAAGACACTTTATACTAAAACACCTCCAGTTTACTATGTCTTTGTTTTCTCTTGGTTTGCCACCTCAGGCAATATTTTAATGGCATTTAGCTATCAATAGGTATGGAATTAAAGCAGGATTATTTTCACCTAATTTGGGATACCTATAATTTATATTTGCCATCTAAATTAATCTGAACAAACATTTATAATAGAAATACATGTATTTCATCTGGAACCTAGGTTCCTCCCATAGCTGATGGGAGAAACTCATGTCCTCCTATAGTAAACTCAAAAGAGAGCAGGTGACTTGTACTAAATATGCCTATTTATTTCCACTGAACATTAAGCTCTCTTGGACAGCTGGTTAAGATTTTAATGCTACACACTAAATATTTATAAGATGCACTCTCCTATATTCCAAAGTGTAACAACATTTTATAAAATCTCAGAACGTGCTTCTTTTTTCTCATTTTGGAGTCTACGAATTTTTACAGTCTATCCCTTAGGATGTTTAGGTATTGTTGAAGTAAAAATACCTTAATTATCTAAGAATTATTTAATCTAACTTTGTACATCTAACCCAGTGTACCTTTGTTGAATCACTTAAAATAGACACCTCAATCACTTAAAACAGGTACTGCTTTTATCAAGGGCAGTTAATTCACTGCAAACAACTATGCAGTGCACGTGTGATCTTCTTAACATAAATTAAAACAGACAGCATGTGAGCTTTTGCTCATGTTTGATACCTGCAGTACAAAAATGAGCATGGCTCCAAGCTCCATCCCCACATAAGCAGATGTGAGAATTCCAAGTGGCAGTTTTATGTCTTGCTAGGATTGTACAAACTGGGGAAAAGTGCTTTTCTTAAACTAAAAATTATATAGCAATAAGTGCAAAGAATTTTTTTTTACCAAGTACCTCCTTAACTTGCAAATGCTTTCATTATAGGATGGCAGTGGAAATGATTAGACAAAGGGTTACTTCACCTTCAGATCACTGTTAAAAGGTTGTTGCTAAAACCCCTGGTTAGAGTCACCAATCCTCCAAAGATAGGATTAAAAAAAAAAAAAAAAAACCAGGAAAAAAAGCCTATGTAAAAGACTTCTCTCTCTCAAAGGTATGAATTATCTTTTCTGTGGCCTTTACAGGCAGGAAGAATGTTTTCAAGGCTCCTCTTTGATAAGAGACAGTAAAAAGTAACATGCAAATTCAGCTATTTTATGACAACTCTCTCATTTGTATCAAGTTAATTAGCAGTTTCTTTGAAGCACAAAGAAAATGAACAGACCACTGCAGTCAGCCTCAGTTGTACTCCTTAAACGAAAAATGTCCCCATACTAAATGACTTAGGGGTTTTTTGTAGAAAGCAGTCAAGAGTGGGATACTCATCTTAAACTGAAACATACACATAAATACCAAATAATTTGTAGCTATAGCTATAACATGGAAAGCAATTTAATCAAAATCCTCACCTTCTCTCATGTTTTTAAACCGGACTTTAAAGTTTCCTGACATTTTCATATGCACTCTGTTAACTCCAGTTGTTACTTATCACTTTCTCTTGGAAAAAGGTAGAATAAGGACTGTAAAAAAAGAATCCAGCTCTCACTTACTTAAGCATTAGCGAATAGCTCATAATCACTATAAAGTCCTGTGCCATTAGATATATAGCACCACTCTGCCACTTTTTCCTTATTAATTATTTCCTTTTGAATAGCAATCAGTGGATCCAGATGTCTGAACGTGAGAGATCTTAGCTGTGGCATCTGGATGCTTCACAGATTCCAAAAGTAAGTCTGTTATTGGCATTTAAACTGAATCACACTCCATCTAAGTATTTATACTGCCCTTGGCTTGCTGTGTTATTGTGCATTTATTAATAAGCCAGTGTGCTTACATTTTGACTTGGGAATACTCTCTGCACTTTGGAAGAAATCCTATCCCCATTGAAGTTCAATGGGAGTTTTGCCATCAACTACGAGAGAGCCAGGATTTCATCCTTTGAGTTTCTGTTCACAGAAAGAAATAGAAAGCCCTTAGGAAGTGCCTTCAAGAATCTTTCAGTCCTGTAAGATTTCATTACTTATCCATTAAAAAAAATCTGCTAAGGGAAGAGGTTAAGCCCAGAAATCCTGGTTGTTCTGTTTTTCTATTATCAGCACACTCTTAGATCTCTGATTTGGATGACGGTTGGCACAGATCATGCTCAGATTGAAATTTTCAAACAAGTCAGGGAATAGGTGACAGCAGATAAAGGCTACTGAAATATAAAGATTTTGGCCCAAAGTAACAGTCAGGGTCTTTTGGGATTACAGCTCTCCTAGAATGCTCTGGCTAAAAGCAGTCATGTGCCATGTTGCCATGGACACTCCCAGTGGTGGATTTGCACTTCTGCTCCCTTCAAACAATTACGCAGAAGTCACAAATATTTATAGTTAAAGATGCATCATAAAAACCCCCAAACCAACAACAAAACCCAAGCAAAACAAACAAAAAAACAACACACAGAACTCAAATCTTTTAAACTGAGATTCATCATGTATTTTGTGAGCTTTTAAGAGCCTTTTAAAGACAGAAAATTTTTCCTAGAAAACCCTCCACAGATTTAAGAAGAATTTCTCATGAACAAATTCTAATAGAAAGCAAAGTATTTTGAGATGAGCTCTTTTTCTTGAACTTTAAACTATTATTTTCCATGAAAAGGGAATGAAAAGTGCTGGGAAAACTTCTGTGTGTTTTTCAGTGTCCTGGTTATTTTGCCAAAGAAATCCAGGGCAAATTTATTTTAGTTAAACATTTATTTGGTGACCACTGTTTCTACAGAGCTTATTTTGCTACCCTCACCATTAACCATTTGTTTCTCTGAATGTCAGTGAGTGCCACACAATTCATCTTCAAAGGGGTGTAGGGAAGTATTGTCTGCTAAACATAAATGGTAGAACTATTTTTCATCATATGAAATCTTAGGTTTTGCAGCTCAGTGTAATTTAGGTCATGAACCATTCCTAGTGCTCTATAGTGAATCATAAAACATATAAATCCCTGTTACCTCAAAGAAAAGAAATAATATTCAAGGTACATGGCTGCATTTTTTTTTTCTTATGGCTGAATGCTTATCCACTAGGAATAGAATGAAGATTTAGTTGAAAAGCCAAGTTACCAGAGTAATTCTCCATCTGCTCACTCCCAGCTTGCAGCAAATGCAACTCAATGTCAGGTTAAGTTCACCTCTCCATAGGGTTAGGCATATGTATCTCGACAGCTAGATCATCTTAGCTGACATGAAATAACTTCTGAAGCTAGAATAAATTGAGCTCATATCTGAGTTAAAAGTTGAACACTAATATTTAGATTTAATTTATTTTTATTTTAACAAATATGGTATTTTGGTCATGGATTTCTGAAATGGTCCAGAATTTGGTTACAATCCTTAGGATCTGTCTGCGCTTTACATCAACCACCAAATGGTCAACACACTCCTACTAGGGAAAAAAATTAAGTGAAGGCACAACAAATGCTGAGGAAAGAAAGAACTTCATATTAGTCTTCAAATTACTCCCAAGTATGGTACCCTTTTGAACTGAACCCTGGCTTTGCCACACATTGACAATAAGGAGCTGGAGGCTTGTGTGGTGGCTAGTGCCAAAGTTGAAAAAGACCAGATTCACTGAGCTTATTCAGCTTCCTGTTCTTAGGCACTGACCTGGCAAATCTTTCCAAATTCACCTGTAGACAGCAGAAAGATGTACTTTCTTCCTGTGCATTTGTCATGCCACATCTTCACCACAAAGTACTGCATATCCAAAGTAGTGGACAAGTGGAGCAGAACTGTTCAGGCTGAGGACCAAGCAGCCATGGCAAGCATATTTTGCAGACTTCAGACTAGTTTTGATCCAGTCCCACAGACAACACAAGTTAGGACTGCAGATCCGAAGGGGCACTCCTGGTTTAACCTCATTCCAAAGGAATACAGCCTGTGCACTCCAAGACAACTCTGTGATGCAAATCAAACTGGAGCAAGCAGGAAGTTTGCTTTAGGAGTATGTGTTGGATACAGATTAAGAAGTGAATCTTCATAGTTGCATCTTCAGATCATCTGAAGTGATTTACTCCTTTGTAGAGTACCTACCTGCATCACAACCCCCTTCCATTTCCCTATCTCTTCCTCATAATAGATTGCCAGAATAATAGCCTAAAGGAGTGTCTTTTATCTCCTTTTACCCCTGCAACTGCCAGCTGTCACCAGGAAGTTTAGCTGTTTCTCAACTTCCTCGACCATTCAGTGATCTGATTGCTTTTTTCCCTCCCATTTCTTTTGATTGCTTTCTTTTGATTTCTTTACTTTTATTTTGTGTACTTTGGAAAGTAAAAGAGCTACAGTGTCTCTTCCACTAAAGAACAAGATGAAGCATCACTTCTCAAAAAGTGGTATTTTAAGCTGAGGTTATTCAAGGAATCAGTATGTTATTACTATTGTTATCATCTCCCTAGAAATTAAAAAGATGATATTAGGTTGTCAGTGTTACCTTTGAAAGAAACAGAGCTTAGCCTTTGATTGCTCAGGACTCCTTATCTGGGTAGGAATTTTAACACAGCATGCAATTCTGGGCTATGCTACACAGACCTAATATCTGAGTAAAAGTAAAAATAAAATGCTAATAAAATTTATTTACTAAATTATTGAGTAAGAGAAGTGGTGACTGGTTTGCACTGCATTTTTGTCAATCAGCTAAGGGGCTGAGCAGTCACCTGGAAGCTGAGCAAAGTCAGAACATATATGTACTGAGGAGAGTCTGGAAACCTTGACTTCCATTTCCTGGACAGTTGGTTTAATCTCTAGACTGTTATACACAAGTCTGATGCTTCCTCCAGCTGTACTCTTGGATGAAACTGTCTGTGACTGCTGTACTTAGTGTTGAAATAAATGCTGTCCATGTGTGTTAGAGGTGCCGAGAGACCACTGGTTGAACTGCCCTCCCAAAGGAGCTGACTCTGAAATGCCTTGTTTGTAAATCATAAACAGCCTGAAGGAGAGAGCAGCACTGAGAAGCCAAGACAGTGATGCTTTAGAGAACACAAAACATTTTGGCATCAGATTAAGTTTTCACTATAATAATAAGCACTCACAAGACCTCAGGTGCCCAAATAAGATTTATATAAACAATCTAATGATATCATTTGCCTAAAATCCTAACTGCATTCAATTCCATGTGCTCAAAGGTTTGGGTTTTTTTTTACCTTGCCCTTTGAAAGCAAATTGATAAAGTTCAAGCTTTGGGTTAGTCCAATATACTTCCATGAACAGAATTTTGCACTATCTCCCTGTAAAACACATATCTTGAAAATAACAGGGTAAGTTTGAACACTGGGAATTAACAAAAAGAATAGTCTTAAAATTTACACCTGCATTGCCTCTTTAAAGGAAAAAGAATAGTGATTTGCTAATAGCTTGCATTGTTGTTCTAATCTAAAACAATTAAACCCAAAGAAAAGAGAAAAATGGCTACAGCCAGTTTACAAAAGAATTTAAGAATCTTGTGATACATAAGGGCACCTAACAGGAATAACAGTTTAAGTTTTCCATTTATGCCACTACTTGAAGCATGTATGTCACCTGTACTTCGCTGCCTGGATGTCTTAAGAAATTCTCTTCCAGGACAAGTTCTCTTTGAAATTCCAGCTCTTAACAGTATAACTATAGGTCTTTTCACTTGACTGAAAAATGCAAAGGTGAAATTTATTAAAATCTCACATATATTTTCTTTGGTTTCCCAGGAAAAAAAAAAAAAGTTTAGGTGAAAACAAATAAAATACTATTTGAATTACTTATCTGGTTTTTAGTTTTCCAAAAAGTGTATCAGCGTGCATCTGGCATTACAGTTGGCACATATTAAATGCTTTCTCTAGCCAAAAGGTACTTTTTTCTTTTGTTTATTTGTATCTGACTTTCGTGTCAGAGTAAAATTCAAACATTGCTATAAAACTGTTATTAATTAACAGTACTGAAAGACAAAAACTTTTTTCCTCTGTTAAGGTATTTCCTTTAATCAAATAAATTAGAGCATACATTTGCTGTAAAGCAGTGGCTCCTTTTGCGTTTAAGAGTAATTTTACATGACTAACTTCAAGCAGTCTCTTTGTTTTCCTCTTACTAACTCAATGAGCTCACTGCCACGCAGCAGACATATTTATTGTGCTGTGCAAAGGTTACAGCCAACAGAGATTTGTTATGTGCAAAGTCCAGGTATCTGGGATCTCAGCGATTAAAGCATGGAATTCCTTGTTGCTTCTTTATAATCCAAATGAGTTCAGGTAGAACAGCTTCTTTATAACTTCTCTGATAAGGAATGGGGTAAACAGGAGGTACAGGCACTCTGGTTTCAGGCTTGAGTTCGTTCTGTCAGTGACACCAGTTTTAACCTACATGCGCAATACTGATAAACAGTGGTGGACTCAGCAGTATTGATAAGAGTCCTGCTCCCTGTACAAATACTTCACACAGGCCTTTGCAGTTGAAAAGATTCCCAAGGCTGCTTGTTGAAGTAATTTTCAGTGAAAAACCTACTATACTGCCCCTGCATCTACAGAGTCTAACCTGTCTGAGCACCTGCACGTCCACATAGTAGACAGGAAGTACCAGGAGATAGTGCTGTTGTCTTTTCAATGAAACTGAATCTGGACCATTATATCTAGGACAGTTTTATCGTCTACCATTAACTAGAGGTCAGAAGTATTCATCTCACCTCATACTTCACAGAGTAAAATCCAGTCAGTTGTAAAATCCAGTCAGAAAAGTGAGATAAACAAGTGAGCAAGTATACACTCACCAACAGTTCTTTAAATGCACATCCTCCTGAGAAAGACGGTACAGAAAAGAACTGACTTCTCTTCCACTCACAGGTCTTGGTGTTACCGAGAAACAGTTCAAATTTATTAAAATCTAATTATTATTGTGCCCATTTTTCAGTTTTTAGAGCTGCCAGTTTTGTTTGCTAATTACCCATAAGACCACCATACACTATACATAACGGGGACTGAAGTCTTTCTGCTTCCAAAAATAGGTTCCCTTTAATTTCTTGTGACAGCTGGTGACACAGCGGTGGCTCTGCCCAGTACTGTTTCATGGCTCAGATATGTGCTGATGTATAAGACTATGACAGGCCCTAACTGGATTTCAGTTTTGTTTCTTCCCCAGTACCAGAGGGTTTTTTTAATCATTACACACAGGTAGGTTCAGTGCATGTTCATTCCTTTCATCCCCAGGTGGGAAGCAGATAAACAGAAAAAAGAGACCAACACCACCTGGCACCATTTTACCACCAGATCAGGCTACTGGAAAGGGCCAAAAGCAAATTACCTCCTCTTCCAGAACTCATTCCTATGACAGGCAGTCATTTATCATTTTTACGTGGAACTGGCAGTGAAGAACATTTGATCCCTGAAGCACTTAGTATTTTAGTAAAGATACAGTATAAATACGTTACATTGGATATTTTGGTTAAAAAGCACTAACATGAATGACAATGCTGTTAGCAATATTGGAGTTACTGATACTTAAGGTGAGAAGGTATTTTCAAGTCTGAACTATATTCTTTTGTTCTGAATGAAAGGAAATGTTTTAAAAATGGTTTCAGGATACAGAGGCCTTTCTGTGACATTACAGGAATTTAAATGCATCCAATTGAAATAGCTGAAGAATGTTTTTAAAAGCTGGATCTTTCAAATCTAGACCACCCAAATACAAGATATTTCTTTCTTTTATTTAATACTAAATCAGATGAAATGTTTTGTAAATTTGTGCCATTAATATTACATTCCTTTCATATTTTTGAGTGACCTGTGTACTTATATAGTTGAATTT
Organism: Lophotriccus pileatus; assembly: GCA_035583135.1. Taxonomy (NCBI): domain Eukaryota; kingdom Metazoa; phylum Chordata; class Aves; order Passeriformes; family Tyrannidae; genus Lophotriccus; species Lophotriccus pileatus. The sequence goes on from JAWWES010000115.1 coordinate 106,543,921, forward strand.
TTAGTTTTCCTGTTTTCTCACATAGAAAGTAAATTATTTTAACAATTATGGATATCTCACATACATTTTCTCTTGATTTGTGGCAGTAAAAATCCTGTAATTCAAACTGTGTAGAGGAAAGTCCATAAATTATGGGAGTTAGGCATTGAATGGTTGATCTCCTTTACTGGTTAGATCATAGAATTGTATAGGAAATTAAACTGGCAGAAAACTCAGGATGCTATCTGGTGCATCACTTTTCAGAACAGAGCTCACTTCAAAGTTAAATCAAGTTCCTTAGGGACAAGGTCATGATATCAATGTGTAAATTTTTAGGGCAACATATATGTTTTTAGCTCCATAATACCCAATTGTGACAAAACAGAAATACTGTATTGCAATTAACAGAAAGTATTTAGCAGTCTGAGACATGGATCAGTGCTCCTGGTAAGCAAAGAGGAAAAAAAAATCAAATTAAATAAATGATAAAAGACAGATCTATATCTCTGACACAGAAAAAGAAAAATGCAAATTAGTGATTACCAAAGCTCAGGAAGATAACAAAGGTCATTAACAGCATCATTAATTGCATGGTAATAGTGTACAATCAATAGCAACATAGCAATCTCAAAATAAATTCAGGATTTGGAGTTTCTAGATACTCACAATTTCTATTGTGAGTTGGCTCAAATAGTCACAGTGTAGGTGTTTACCAAATTCAAGGGACAGTCCCCCAAATTTTAAGGTTCTGCTCTGCAGATTGAGCTATCTTCATTTGTTCTGCTTTATCATTCAATCAGGAATATACTGCTTATCTTCAGTGAGTTCCTCCCGTGAAATTACCATGACTTTGATTTAGTTTATTGATTCCAAGGAAAGGTTGATGTATAAAGTCACATTACTAGCATCATTACCCCTTAGCCTATTTTCTGTAGCCTGGTTTGTGAAGCTTGTCTGCAAAAGTTTGTGATTTTCTGTTCTTGAAAATTATCAATACATCCTTACCATTCATTTGGTTACAAGGACTATTTTCTTAAGTCAGTTTTTAATCAGATATTAGAACACTCTTGAAATGTGGCCTCATCCCACCTGGGCAAATGGACTCAATCAGCACACATTATGTTTCATCATATCCTATGAGGAAAAAATAAAATAATCAGATAAACACATACTTCTGAAGAAGCTATGAATTTCTTATACAGTAAGACTTTCCTAGAACTGGCATACTTAAGAGATGTCCATTATCAAGTCTTCCTCAATTCTGAAGTAGCTGGAAACAAAGACATAGAATTGGACCTGCCCATCCCAAGTTTGCTTTTAGATTGATAGAAAATGACAGTCACAGCTTTTCATGGCACTAAGTATCACTTGTTATTAATTCCATAGGAATTTTTTTATATTCAGGGTGAAATAAAGCTTTAATGACAAAATGTCAACTCAGTGAATGAAGATGGAAGCCTTGTGAGTTGAACAGATCTTAAGAGAACCATTGGTATCACAGCACTTCCTGACCCTCTTTTAGCATTTAAGTCAGATTTTGGGTTCAGCTCCAAGTATAATTAAAGTTCTTTGCTATATATTAAAATTCTAAATGGCAATAAATTTGTCACAACTGGGCACATTAGCCTGCTTAATAAGAACTGAAAAAGAATACCACAAAGACAGTTTAGTATCTAAAATGCAAAATAGGCAGGATTTATTTGCTGAAGAGAGAAATCTGGAAAGTCTATACAACCTTAAAACGCATTAAGTTGAGACGATTTATGCAACTTCAAAACCCGTATCAGTGCATTATATACATTTATGGTCATTTTGGTCCTAAAATTTCTGTGTCCCAGATTCAAAGGCAAAGCCAAAGACACATTTGGACAGAATTCTGAAAAAGTCTCAGAAGTTCTGAGCTATTAATTACTATTCAAGGAAATTTTAAAATAGGAATAAAAATCCTACTATGGATATTTTTATTTTATTTAGCAGAAAATTCCTGAAGTCTGTTAAAGTTCTTAGCAAGTTTCTGGATTTTAAAGAAAAAATATTTTCATACTTTTGTTTGATTGTCAGTTTTAATAAATTATTAATTCTTCCCAATTTGTACTTATGTAATATTTTGTTTTGTTTTGTTGTTGTTTGGGTTTTGTTTGGAAGAGGTAGAAAAGTCTCTAAAATGCCAAGACTGTTAAGAAAACCATATATCTTAGAAATGATATTTCTCAGTGAAACAATCCTTGGTTCCAAGTTTTTTCCTTTTTTTTTTTCTTTTTTTTTTTAACACATTTTTTGGAATACTAGAAGAACCTAATACATAGCTTGACTTCCAGTCATGAGAATTTAGAGCAGCTTTTCTGCTGTGTCATTGCAGGGGGGAATGGTTTAAGGAAGCACCAAATACATTGTTTGAAGACGGTGAACGTCAGAGGAGGAGAGCAACTAAAGCACATGCCTAAGGTCCCACACACAGTTGCACAAACCATGGTGAAATCTGTGCAATCTCCTCTTCCCTGTTTACCTATGGTAGCCAGTTCATAGCTACTACATTTATAAATTCACTTATATTCAATACAAATTTATATTCTGCTATTTATTTTGCTGGATATGTACCCCTAATGGTATATAGTTCTTTGACAATGTTATATTTTTTTGCCTTTACAGACTTGACTATTCTTGCTGCAAAAGATTCCTGATAAGACCCTCTGGAGGTATTTCGCATTGTGTAATTATTGGGGTGTGTGTGGGAAGGACAACACTGACACGGATAATGATAAGAATTAAGCAAACACTTTAAGGCCTCAGATCAACAGATAATGCCCAATTTCAGAACAAACTGACCTGTCCAGCTGAAAGATCACCCTGACACAGAGCACACGAAAGAAAACGAGTCACTTCCATGAACCTCTTGACCATTTGAACAAATGTGACAACCAAGCTCCTCCTACCTTTTCCAGTCCCCCACATTATCCCATGGAACAAAGAAAATTGCAGTAACAACCTGTCAGCTAAGCTGCAGATCGATTCTCTTTGGACAAAATGGAAATTGCTTGCTTTCTTCTAGTAAGGATGTGCTTTCCAAAGAAACAGAGGAGAATGAGTAAATTGTGCTTTCGACAACCTTTCTTTTATATTAGGGAAGTGACAATGCAGTTTATCCAATGAAATATCTAGAAAATGTCACTATGTACCATTTCCAGTGGGAATGAAGGCAGGTTCTTAGAAACCCACACAAAAAAGCTACATCTGTGTCTCAGGTGTTCCAAACAGGACTTGGGATTATTCTCTGCCCCTCCACTCAACTGGTATAATCTAATTGCACCCTCATCGTTAAAGCTCCTTACTCTCCAAAACAAGGTGAGTGCGTCCAAACCTATTGTAAAATAGTCCCCAAGACAACTTATGTCTATAATCATGCCCAGGAAGTTTTTGAAGGTTTGTTGGTTCATGACAAAACCATGCCAAGGAATACTCAATACGTAAGAATTCACAGAATCATAGAATTTATTGTTTTCTTTCTGCTCAAACCTTACACAAAACAGGAAGATCTGCCACTAAAAAAAAAATCTAGACCTTTCCAAATTCAATGGTAAATCTGTCACTGACTTCCAGAAGGGTATATTTTCCTATTTATCCATTCATTTCCTATTTTGAACACAAGTGCAAATTTCATAAAATATTATCTAAATTTAGAGTTGGGATAAATACTGGTTATGATAGAGGTAATGAAGTATTTCTTCTTTTTGTTTGTACCTTGTTTTTAATCCTATTCATAGATTATGGAAGTTGATGCATGAATTAACAGTTAACGTCATGAAGATTGTCAGGGGTCAGTTGTATCTGAACATTTCAACAAGAACAGCAAAAAGGAAAAACCCACCTGAATTTCACCTGAAGCCTATAAAGTAAGAACTGAGTCACGTGTAAGACAGCTGGTGAAAGCATTAGTCTAGGTTTGGCAGATCAGGAGATCCCTTTCTGTGCCATGCCCTTATTTTCAAAAGCATTCAGGTTTTACCCTAATTATCAGTACTGTATTTGCTTCACAGAAGAAGACCAGGAAAAACTCTATATAGAGTTCAAATGTAATTTGTATATGAGGTTTCTTTTACTGAGCTCATAGTTACCTCTGTATGCAGTAGATACAGAAGCAGCAGTGTTAGCAGATCATCACCATTTATTACTCATGAGCGTACTGGTTATCTCAAATGCTGGTCTCAGCACACAAAGTATTTCAAGGAAAGATCATCCATTACATAAAACATGAGCACAAGCACTCTAGTGATATACATGTTCAGCAATATGTGAGAATTAGAGAGTTAATTTCATTTTGTGCACACACAGGTTGTACATGAGCTGTGCACAACTGCTCCTTGGAAATGATCTTGTTTTGAAGATGACTGGCTGCCTCAATACTTGGAATCTATTCTTAACATACAAGTTTGTTAATAACATCCAGTAATTCCTTATGACTTCTTTGTTTAGAACATTTCCTGTCACCATATAAAGAAATCTATATAGAAAAAAAGTATTGTTGTAAGAATTTATATGGAAATCCGTAGGGTAAGATTTGGAACCATATTTATTCAGCCTTTTTAGGTACTTCTCACAGCACATCTATGTAGAGCGTAAGGAAACTTGGTTTTGCACTAAGGCAGTTGAGCTGGTACCAAAACCTTACTGTGTACAAGGCCTGAATGTGTTTTACGTGGCTTGTACTGCAAGTAGACAAAAAGTATATGAAGCAAAAACCTCCATCTTCCCAGAAATAGCACTTTACATGACAGAAAAGGAGAAACTTAAGAGTGGTCTGAATGCTGGGAAAAGAGCTTAGAGCAAAGTCTGGACTGGGAGGTGCAATTTACATAATCTGCTGAACATGCCGAAACTCTGGGTCAAGTGGGAGTGTGTTTCCACAAAAAATCAGGCTACTGAGTGTGTTTGGTCTTTCAGCTGTGGCACTATCATCTTTAGAGTCTTGATCCTACAGTCAAATTCACAGATGAAAGTTTCAATGAAATGCTGGCAGGCACATGGTTGCACTTCTGTAAGTCTGACTATGCAGTCAGATCCCCGAAGTGAAAACGTTTTTGCTTGGGGGACTTGAGAAGCAAAACCAATCTGCAGGACAGACAATGAAAATTCAGATAGACACTGAAAATCTGTCTGCTTTTACTATCCACACAGTATTAGTAACACATGTAATGTTTTTCTTGTTGCTTAAATATATGGAGTGAAATCCTTGCCCAAGTGAATTCAGTGGGAGTTCTGCCACTGACTTCAATAAGGACAAAATTTTCTGCCAGGGCTGGTGTGATTTTCAGCCTGTCTTTGCCCTTTTAATACATGTGATGACAAAATCCTGTACTTCAATTCCAAGGACGGATCAGCACCCTGCAGCAATTAAAACTGCTGTAGTATATCATACTTATCCCGTATATTGCCTGGAAGACTATAGTGGAGAAATGTTTTTTTTGTTTTCTGCTGTATAAACAGCTTCAGTTTACCAGAAAAAAATTAAAGATATTTTAACTTAAATTCTACTTCTAAACTCATCTCTAAATGTATCACAATATGTATGCAGATATCCCAGTATGCAGCGAACTTCCTGTGCTATCTGAAGGTAGGATTTGATCGCTCATTAAAAAGAGAACTAGTGCTGAAGCCCACACACATCCATGTGAACAGGTGAGGTGCTAACATGAAAGAGCGGGTAGTACTGGAAGTATGAAAAGCAAATGTATGTTGTAATTAACATTGCTGAGGGTTGCTGGGGAAGGGGAATCTCAACCCATTCCATCACTATCAGTTAATGCCAGTGCCAGTAACAGATGCTAAGAGGCTGGAGAGTGATCATAGGTCATCAGAAGAGCAGCACAAAGGAATTTCTGTCACCCTAGCCAGTAAGTCAACTTCATCAAGGGCTCAGTTTAAAGGCCTTTATGAAAATGCACATAGGACAGGGAATAAAAAGGAGATAGAGATGTACACTCAGCTGCAGGGCTGTGATCTTATTGGCATCACTGAAACGTGGTGGGATGGCTCCTATGACTGGAGTGCTGGAATGGAAGGATACAGGCTCTTCAGGAAGGACATGCAGGGGAGGCAAGGAGGGACTGTCACCCTCTGTGTCAATGACCAGTTGGATTGGATGGAGCTCAGCCTGGGAATGAATAAGGAGCTGACTGAGAGCTTATGGGTCAGGATAAAGGGAGGGCATGGACATGTGACATTATAGAGGGGGTCTGCTACAGGTTGCCTGACACGAAAGACTGACTGAATAAGGCCTTCTTTAGACAGGAGCAGCCTCATGTTCCCAAGCCCTGGTCCTTGTTGGGGACTTCAACCACCCCAATATTTGTTGGAAGGACAACACAGCAGGACTTAAGCAATCTAAGAAGTTCATGAAATTCACTGCCAATAACTTTTTTCTCCAAGTTATAGAGGAGCCAACAAGGAGAGGTGCTATGCTGGACCTCATTCTCACCAACAAGGAGGGGTTGGTGGGGAACGTGAAGCTCAAGGGCAGCCTTGGCTGCAGTGACCAAGAAATTGTGGAGTCTCTTAGGGCAGTGAAGAGGGTGCACAGCAAACTCACTACCCTGGATCTCAGGAGAGCAGTCTTTGGCTTCTTCAGAGATATGCTCCACTCTCATGAGACCTCACTTGGAGTACTGCATTTATCTGTGGTGCTCCCAGCAAAAGAAGGATGTGGAACTGCCGGAGGAAGACCAAAAGAGGCCACAAAGATGTTCAGAGGGCTGGATCACCTCTCTTGTGAAGTCAGGCTGAGAGAGTTGGGGCTGTTCAGCCTGTAGAAGAGAAGTACTGAGGATACTTTATTGTGGCCTTCCAGTACTTCAACAGGTCCTATAAGAAAAATGGGGACAACATTTTCAGCAGGGCCTGTTGCAACAGGACAAGGGGGAATGGCTTTAAACTGAAAGAGAGTACATTTAGATTACGTACAAGGAAGAAATTAATTACTATGAGGGTGAGGTGCTGGAACAGGCAGCCCAGAGAAGTGAGTCGAGGTCATATTGGACAGAGCTCTGAGCAATCTGATCTAGTTGGAAGATGTCCCTGTTCATTTCAGAGGGGTTGGACTAGATGATCTTTTAAAAGTCCCTTGCAATCCAAACTATCCTATGATTCTGTGACCTTTAATGTCCCCTCCAACCCAAACCATTCAAAGGTTCTATTGTTTGCACTATGATTTCAAATTTCATACAAATGGCCAATGACAAATGACAGAAAAGAGTTTAGAGAATTCATTCTGTTTGTAAACAGAGACAAGATGTAAAATATTTAACAAGATGAATATAATGATTAACATTGCAGTCTAACATTGTAAGGTTTTTATGAAAAAACAAATACCAGACTAGCTTAAACCATGGACATCAGCTTCTAAAAGATGCTGAGCACTGTTACAGCAAGAAATGAAGATGTTCAACATCCCTAAATAGAAGGGCCTTTTACAGATTATAAACTGCCATATGAGATGGAAAAACCTAACTTAACAGAGCTTTTTTTTTTTTTTTCTGACATGTTTTTATGTTTAAATGAAAATTGAGTAAAGAGATTCCAGGTCAGACTATATTCCTTAAACATAATGTGTTCAGTGCACAGATACATAGACAGTGTCTGATGTGCAGATCTTTAAAAATATAGTAATTTCTATGCAAAATTGAACTATTTGGATTTAAATAATTGAAATTATTATGGTTCTATTCTGAAGACGGTTAATACTTTTCCTGTATGGACACGGAATCTCCTGTTACCCCTGCTCCTGCACCACCATGCTGAAGAAAGGGGAATTCACATATAGAGCACCTAACTGTAACTTTCCTCTGGAGTGCTTTTACATTAGTTTTGGTTAAGAACAGGAGGTGAATCTCCCTACCATTCCCACTTATTCAGCTTTAGCTAGCAGTGTAGAGCTATTCTACTGCACACAGACAAATGCTTTGGAATGAAACTAACCCAGAAATGTTTTTCAAATGCTAGAAGACATCCAGCCCATGTGACTACACTAGAGCTAGTCTTAACTAATCCTCCCTCCCAGAAAACCTGCTGACTTGGACATTGGATCACCAGCACTAAGCATTTAACTTCACAGATCTACTCAGGAATTCCCACTGTAAATGGACCCTGACAGCCTTTCATCCCCTGTAGCAGATCCAGGTACCAGGGTAAAGCTGTAGTGCAGGGCCTTCTTATGCACAACTCTGAATTCTAGGCCCTAATGGTGGTTAAGACGACATAGTGATGTGACCTTCCCCCATCCTTATAAATTGCACAGCAGAGAAACTCAATCTCACCACTGAAAATAGCTCTGTATCTGCACAGCTGTATGGGTATGGTGTAACCCATATAGCAAAACTCATCTATTATGGTAGGCCCCTTTTAGCAGAAATTCTACCTTCTGCTTTGTCCCACTATTTAACAAGTCTCAGTTTGTTCTTTCAACTGTAAAATGGCCATATCTTCTGACGCAGTGGGAAAATCCCTCTGCTCTGACACTAATTGTCACTGAATTGTGCAATGGGTATTTCAAGAAGCAACAATGTGGAAAGTGTCCCTGCCCGTGGCAGAAGGGTGAAGTTTGATGGACCTTTAAGGTCCCTTCTAGCCCAAATCATTCTATAATTCTATCATCTGCTACTGAGAGTATTTTGTAAAAGCTGTTTCTTCCCTCTGCTTTCCTATATGCAAACTGCTCAGTAAATGTATGATTTCACGTAAGTGATGATATTAGCACAGTTTAAAAAAAATCTAGAGGTGGTAAAATTGACATGTGATTTAGTAAAATATTTGAAATGAAATTTTGACTGCATATTGAGTAAATAGGTACTGTAGATAGATTGAAAGTATTTTCAGAGCTACTTGATGTTACCTGAAAACACTTAAAGTGGTTTCAAATGGTGTGATAAATGTGACGATCGTTCTGGTGAAACTACAGCACATGCACCCTCATATTTCATTAGGGGTCACACTGAACTGAACACTCCTGTGCTCCTTCCTTCTACCGAAGGAACACAAGTGTATTTCCAAGCATCCTGCTAAACTCGTGGCTGCTCCTGCCACCTCGTGGCTATCGCTCAGATTAACAGAAACACAAACCAAGAACAGCACATCGAGGACACACTTTGAAAGACAAAATAGGAAAATGGGTATAAACTTTTGTTTTGAGATGACCCTTTTGAGTCCCGTTATTTTTCAAGTTTGTTGATTACTAAAAAAAAACAGCAAACCTTTTGGATTGACTTAAGGAAAAAAAGAAAAACTTTATATTGATCTTGTAGTATTACAGTTTCAGAAAAGATACTGATTTTCTCAGGAAAACTTAATAGAACAATATGATTATTTTTATATCGCTTATATCACTTATTTATAATTGTAAATGCCATTGTTTAAACAATAAACTTGGGCTTATCTGGAAAAAAAAATCTATTTATTGTGAGATTTATCTTAGGCAGAGGTGCTTTCACTCTTGATTTTCAGAACTCTGAAATGTCCTGTATTTCTGCTGTCACCACTTACTCAGACCTCCGTGTTACATCTTCCTTTTTAAAGATCTTTATTTAAAAGACAAACATAGATGCTATAACAAGGTATGCTGCAGTGTCTCTTAGAAAAGCAATTGATTACATACATATAAAAAATGTTTATGGTAATCAAATATCACTGATGTATTTGCAGGTTGGCACAATAATTAAGGCTGAGAGAGATGGAACTAAGCCACAGAGTGCAAGTTCCTCTCCCATAAACTTTAACATGTCATGAACTAACTAAAACCCATAGGAGACAGTTTAAAAGTATTTTGTTATGACAGGTCTCCTTCTTAAAAGTGAAGAAGTATAACAGTTATCTATTTTAGAAACAGTTTTATGATATTAATATTCAGAAACAACCTTAGCAAAACTGAGGACAGATGTCAGAATAGTTGTTGGGATCAAAAGTGGGATATGTGTTGCTTAATTCTCCTTGTCTCCCCACGTGGAATCAAAGCAGCTATGATCATTACACAATTCTTCGTGCAAGTCAGGAGCTGCAGAATGGGATTCATTCCAGTCAGCGTACAGGGCATAGAACCAGCATCATGAGCGTTCAGATATTTAGTCACCCAGAAAGGAAACATTAAGGAGAAGATAAAAACTCAAACCCTTCTCTGTTTCTTTGTTGGGGACTTATTCTTACCCTTTTGTAATCTGCATACCTCTTCTCTTCCCTGGAGGTATGTGGTTATCTATTTTTCCCCCACAATGAATTCAGCAAGACACTTTTATTTTAAAACTCAAAGAGAAAAGAAGATGCAGATGATTCGTCTCCTCCTTTATATGATATCTTACAGATTGCAAAGTTGTCTTGTAATTTTTCTACTGCTCAAATCAAAGCAAATACATAATTACCACCTGCCAAGAACAATCTAAGAAGGCTGCAGACTACTTTTGGTGTTTAGACTGCGAGATGAACATCCATGTCATCCAAAAGGCATCCTCTGAGTAATATTTTTCAGCATGCATCTCAGTTTTTACGACAAAGGATAACTTTGTCTTATGTCCCCTCCCCTCAAAACCAGTTTTCTTAAGTGTTGGAAGTTAGCTAGAACTGTGATTAGATATTCATTATCTGAGTTCAACCAGGGGTTTACTCAACCAGTGCTGTGTTCTACCAACCGGCAGGCAGCCGGCAGCAGAGCTTCATTTATGATCTTCTGTTAAACTCTAGAAGAAAGCTTTTATTTTCATTATACTATGCTTGAATCTGTAAGGAAAATGAGTACCCATTCCTCTACACAGAGTTTCACGTGGAGGTGTCCTGAAAGTAGGCCAACTCTGAAACAGACCACCATTTCTTACAGAATAAAAATGGGTATAAACAGACTCTTCATCCCATGAGCACAGAAGGCTACTTTAACTTTAGGTTTTCATTAACTATTTTAAAGCATTCACAAAAGTCATAGGAACATGTTCCTGATGTGAAAATATACCTGAGTGGACACATTTTGGAACACATGAAGTGTGTTCCTTGTTCAGTAGTTTCATACAAAGAACAATTTGAGGTTCACTTCTGGGGTTTTGTCTTACTCAAGATTTGTTAAGACCAAAGCCTCACACAACAAAATTCTTTTTCAACTGTATTTTATTTCTGTCAATGAAATATAAACTTCCTAGAATTTGTTAATTATCATCTAACACCAACTACATAGATAAATTCAGTTGGAGTTTCAAAGCACTTAGAGAACAGAAAATTTCAGTATTATACAGTTTTCATCAGTCTACTGCTAAAAACATGGTATTCTATCTTTTTTATTCAAAGTGACATAAGTATGCTTAGATGTTTGGCAAGGTTCTACAAAGTCTTTAGATACATTGGATGTCCATCTCTTTAGAATAGTTTTCCTGTAATAAGATGTGTACTCAAGGAAATGTAAATTTGGAACAGTCTTAAAGACAGCCCACTTAACCCCAACCAGTACACCAGTACAGAATGCAGGATCTCAAGTAAACAGTTCTCTTAATAAATAAACAAATGTGTGGCATACACTAAGGAGATAAATTACTTGCCATCCCAGACTGTAAATGTTACAGTCCCCCTTATTTGTAAAACTAGAAAAGTTTCTTGAAGCCTGCACCTTCTGTAAAGGGGTACCTGCTGAGGGTAAGATACTTTCTGTGGGAAGGCCTGGAGGAGTTGCCTAAAGAAGAGTACATACATTCAAACCCCAAAGCGTGCTGCTGTTACCTAAGGGGACAAAAATAAAAAACCCGACGCACACACAAAACAGCTGGTATGGGCTGAGTCCCACATGGGACGCCTGGGGTACAGAGGGGAGCGCACAGGACATTAGTGTGTTGCCTTACGAAAATAAACAGCTTTACAGTTTAGAAACACAATGTTGCTTTCTGTTAAACAAGTAAACAGACCAGAAAAAACCCAAAGTAATTAGAAAGTGGAGTTTTTCAGTAGTGGAATTCTGTTGACCAACATAAGAATGCAAGAATAAACTAGGTATTATTCAGAAACATAAATTTGAAGTTCAATCAGTGACAGACCTGTGTAACCTTTGTTCTGAGTAGCTCTTACAAATACTTGACCATGGTAAACATGATCACTTACTCACAAAATCAAAATAAGAGCTCCTGTAAATGTCAGGGTTACATTAGTAGCTACAATACCACTTTAAATGTATATTATACAGACTTTAACATATTAGCTGTATTTGGAAATTACTACATCTCCAAGTATTGCAAACCCAGCCTTTCCCTCTTAACTTTGCAAAGTGTAACTATGTACCAGCAATCCTGACCAGTGCGGGGGGCGGGGGGGAAAAGGGTAAAAATTGAAGGTAAACCTTTAGAAATTATTATACACTGGTGAACTCTTTTCTAAAGAGTGCAATTATAGACACACCAACACGTTAACATTTGTAGGACTATACAGCAAATCAAGTTTTCTTGTTGTGACCACCTAAAATTATACTCTTTGTAAAAAACACAACAAAAAACCGAATCACCACAAATACAAACAATTCTACGCGGCCCCCAAACACCCCCCCCCCAAAAAAAAAAAAAAAAAATAAAAAGGCCAGGCACGCACTCAAAGCAAACGAGGAAGCACTCTGCGCCCTGTTTAGATGTATTGTTCACAGCCTGGAGAACTTTTTCCTGCCAGTGGGAAAGAACAGGAGCTCTGGAGTCCTCTTTAGGCAGCCACAGGAGACCAACGAGCCCACAGGCACTTCACTCAAAGCTTAGGAAGCACCTCATAAATGACAACTCCAAAACGCAACGGAAAAATAGCAACTAAACAAGCGAACCCCACAAACAACCAACCAAAGGCGGCCTAACTTTATACAGAAAGCCAAAGAGCCCGCTCCCCCGCGAGCAGGAAGGCGGGACTCGAACCGCGGCCCGGCCCGGCCCTGCGCTCCTCACCAGAGGCGCGAAGGGCGCGGGCGGTGCCGCCGCGCACGCGCCTTCCCGGGCAGCGTGTGCCCGCCGCGCGCTGCGCAGCCATCTTGGCCGTGGGGTGCGAGCGGCGGCGGGGCCGCGGTCCTGCGGTCCGTGTTGCGGTCCTGCGCGGGCGCTCCCGGCTCTCGCACGGTGCTGCCTCGCCCGTGAGCGGCGAGGAAGCCGCGGCAGCTGCTTGAGGGGCTGGTCGTGCTGGTCTTCGCTCTCGGGTCTCGCCTGGCGGTGGCAGCGTCCGCGCGGTCCGGGGCCGTGCCCGACCCCGTGCGGGCTGCTCTCAGGTGAGCGCGGCGTCAGACAGCCCCGGGCAGAGCGACTGCCTCGGAACGTGCCCCTCGTGTCCTGCACTGGGTTGTATTTAAAAGCCCTTTTGTTGTGCCATGAGTTGCGTGTATGGTAGGTGGGGCGTGATACAATATGCATTTTGGTGGCTAAAGCGTTGCAAGGAAAAATAAATGAGTGGCCGCACCTGCTTAGAAAAGGTGGTAGATACCTGCGTGGTATTTCTTTGATTGGGGTGGTTTTTGAGCTGCAGTGGGAAAAGAGTAGTCACCTTTTAGAAGGTGAGTGCAGTTTTTTGTTGTTGTTGTTGTTGTTGTTTTTGTTGGGTTCCCCCCCCCTTTTTTTTTTTTTTTTTTTTTTTTTTTTTTTTTGTTGTAGTTAAGGTGTGAGGAACTCTTACAGGGTATGTTTGTTGGGCAGGAGGAGGATTTAGAGAATCACAGAATGGTTTGGGATGGAAGGGACCTTTAAGATCATCTAGTTCCAACCCCCTGCTGTGGGCAGGGACACCTTTCATTAGAGCAGGTTGCCCTTTCCAGGCTGGCCTTGAACACTTCAGGGATGGGGCATCCACAGCTATTCTGGGCACTCTCATAGTAAAGATTTCTTCCTAATGTCTAATCTTAAACTGCTGTCTTTCAATGTGGAGCCGTTCCCCCTTATCCTATTGCCCTATGCCCTTATAAAAGTGCTTCTCTAGCTCTCTTGTAGCCCCTTTAGGTACTTGGTACTTAGGTGCTGTAAGGTCTTCCTGGAGCCCTCTTTTTTTCCAGGCTGAACAGCCCCAGCTCCCTCAGCCTGTCTCAGTGGAAGACATGCTCCAGCCCTCTGTTCATCTTTGTGGTCTCCTCTGGAGAGGAGATGTCCACATCTTTGCTGTGCTGAGGACCCCAGAACTTGATGCAGCACTGCAGGTGGGGTGTCAGTAGGACAGGGCAGAGGGGGAGAATCCCCTTCCTCTACTTGCCCCCCACGGTGCTTTTGACTGCAGACACAGAGTGCTGGCTCATTTTGAGCGTCTTTTGAACAAACACCCCCAAGACTTCATCCTCAGGACTTCTTTCGATAAGAGAAGTAGTAGAGCAATTCCGTTTACTCATGATTGTCTGATGATTTTTCTACCATCCTAATGATTCTTCTACCATCTTTCTTTTTAGAGAGATGCAGAGTTGTTAACAATGGGCTGCGTTTCCTTTAGAAGGTGTCTTCTCAATGAGTAAGGCTTAAGAGGTGGAAAGGTAAGTAAATAGCAAAAGGCCATTCTGTAAACTGTAGAAATGTGACTGTATCAGTGTGCTGCTGTTATTTGGGCTGTAGTAACAGGCAAGCAAATGTTGATGTGCAAATTATTTTAATTTGTTAGGTGTTTATGCAGGCAGGGTTAGGTTTCAGGGAAGTCAAAAAAAAAAAGGCCTCAGCATCAGTGATGCCCCTTCAAAAGTTTAATTCTCTGTGATAAAGAAGGGCCTTGTTGGAGCCGGTATTTGGAGATTGCGTTTGGTACTGCTTTTACTATGAGGGATTTTTTTGATGGCTAGTGGTTTTGGATTTTTGGTGGGTTTTTTTGTTTGTTTTTAGATGTGATATCTTTGTCCTTCGGCCTTTCTGCTTTATAGTAGGAGTACTCATTTATTAAGGGATTTTTTTGATTTTTTGTGGGAGAAAAATTATAAGGATCCATATTTGTTCTGAGGAGAGCTTTGTGTATGCTTATGCTGAAAACTCTCATGGCAGTTCCACTGAAGATTTTTTACAGGCTGAGGAGGATCTTGCACTAATAATTTGTTGTTGAAACTGAGTTTAACTTTCAGCTTTACATAAAAATTCATATCAAGATTTTTGTCCAGTCTATCCTTATGTGTTTATCCACTGTCTTTGCATTTGTTGTTGTCTACCTCTAATTACTCTGTTAGAACAGAGGTTTATTTAAGGGAATTTCTTGGTGAAGTTATGATCATGAACAGCATTTTTAGACAATGTGAAATCACAGATCCATTGAGTCATTGACTTGTGAATTGAACTGGAAATTGAGTTTAAAGACCAGACTATAGATGAAGATCAGAAAAGTATCTGAAGGTTTTGAAGATATTTAAATTGTCAGAATTGGAATGCTGAGACAGTACAAACCACAGCTGGCACAATTGTTACTTGATGGGAAGTGCAGAAGTGTTGCACATGATGATGTGCTTCGTATGTTCTTGCAGTCATGAGAATTTAAATTATGCTATTGCTATATATGATTGTATAGAGAGAGCCAGAGTAAGTAAACTGTAAAGCACAGAGTTATAAGATGTCAGTGATTTGAAGAAGTGATTTAGTCAAAAGCAGGGTGAGTAAGGGATGAGTCCTTGGTTATTGCCATGCTAAAAAGAAAGAGAAACAGACTAGAAGTACTTTTGCAGGTAAGGTCTCTTTGTAGCTGCAGTTCCAGTGCAACGAAACACTGAATTGCATCTCCTTTGGAGGAGTTAATGCGGTTAAATTTACTGGATGTAAGTAGCAGTTGTGGGATGAGCAGATGTTACATCAATGACAGGAATTGCTCTCCACTCTTCTCTCTTTGAGAAGAAATACAGTCTTCCTGCTCATCTGTCTTGTCAGATTCTGCATTCCTGCGTGTCTGTTACCTTCCTTGTCCCCCCAGTCTTCTGATATAATCCTAAATTCTCTCTGTTATTCTGGGAGCAACCTTTTGGTTAGAAATTAATCTCAAGTGATAAAATTAGCCTGTAGCCACAAGAGTGAATCCAGAGGTACTTTTTTCATGTTAGCTGAGCATGTCTTTCAAAGGGAATTGTGTCAAGTGTATCCCTGTTGCATAAAACATGACATTCTAAAATGTTTAGCATACATTTTAACCAGAATTTTAAAAATATGCTGTTCAAAATTTTGAAAACAAATGCCACAAAAGGAATTAGTTGCAAAGAAAAAATATGGAAAATTATCAGGATGATCATCCGTCTTTTCTTTGCAGACAGGATGGAATCTCTGACTCCTTTACCAGAGCGAAGAGATATGAAATTGGAGATAACTCACATAGAATGCCATCCTGAGTGCTTGGTTATAATGTTCCATGCTCAATACAGCACAGGATGTGAGCCTGACTATTACATACTGCAGAATGAAGTACAGCGTGTGCTCAAAGTAAAAGAGGATGTTTGCATTGGTGGATCTTGTTTGGTGGAAGACACAGAAGGAGAATGGCATAGAGGAAGAGTTCTGGGAAAGAAAGGGACTGTCTGTGAGGCTTTTCTTATAGACGCTGGATACACCTTGGCAGTGGAGGAAACACACGTTGCTGCTGCTTGTGATGAATTGTTTCAGCTGCCTCCAAAGGTGGTTTTGGGTGTTTTTGCAAGCATACTTCCTCTTGGAGACATATGGGATCCAAAAGCCATTAACTATTTTTCGTCTCTGGTGGGATTACAGATTACAGGACATGTGAAGGCTGTTATACCACACCAGCTGTTTATTCTAGAAGTGCCAAAGATTATTACTGATGTTCTTGAACTGAAGTTAGGTAAATTTATTGATGGAGATTCGTTTTGTCTTATTGTAGAAACTTTAAGAGCATTGCCCCAAGGAGCGCTTTGTAAGAGAATGCCAGAACTACTGAAACAGAAGTGTCCAGTCAAGAAGTTGTTTACCTTAAATAATTCTGAGAAACCAACAGATTTTTGGAATGTTCCAGATGAACTCTTTCCATGTCTACCTGTTGGCAGTAAAGAAAATGTAAAAATAATTGGTGCAGTAAGCCCAAATAAATTTTATTGTCAGATGCAGAACTGGCAGAAAGAGCTGGAAGATTTGACAGGAGCTATGCATTTGTACTATGAAGCTCTCATTGGAGAAAATACTACATCTTGTGATAGTTTAGGGCTACTTTGTGCTGCCAAGAGGCAAAATGGGCAGTGGCATAGAGGAATCATAAAACAACTTCTCTCTGACCACGTAGAAGTCTGGTTTATGGATTTCGGTGTTACTGAAGCTGTGCCACCTAGTTGTGTTCAGAAGCTTAGAGTCGAGTTCATGATACTACCAATGATTTCATTTCCATGTGCACTGTCTTGTTTTGGTAGTCAGGATGAAACAGTAATAAAATTTCAGCTGAAAGAACTTACGTGGGCCTTGATAGGACAAACTTCTGTGTGTGTCCATGTTGATTTGTATAATAACACAGAACACTTGTATTATGTTACGCTGCAAAAACAAGATCTTGGAATTAATACTAAGCATCCCGAAAACCTGAATGAGGCAGCTGCATCATGTGTCTCGCTTTTGGAAACAAAACTCACAAGTATTGCTGTAAACCACAAACGGTGTCCTGAGAGATACAATTCGGTTAAGAATTTTACTGAAAATAAAGATACAAAAACCTGCTTACCTGAACGGGATATTTCTTTCTCCAACCAGTGCAAAAGAGAAGAAATGCAAATTAATTCTTTCTATCAAGCTTTTGCGGTACACATCGTAAATCCATCTGACTTTTGGATTCAAACTTTTAGGTACCGGAATGAGTTTGAGGCCTTGATGACAAGTATTGGCCACACGTACAGTCAATGTGGAGCTGATGAATTGGTCCTTAAAAAGCCAGAACCGGGGTTGCTGTGCTGTGCCCGGTATAGCAAAGATGGATGTTATTACCGGGCTGTTGTCACAAAAGTGCTTCATGTAAGCATTACTGTTTCTTTTCTGGATATTGGAAATACAGATACGGTACCCTGTCACCACGTGAAAACATTGCTTCCTCAGTTTTCTGATTTACCAGCCTTAGCTATGGGTTGTTCCCTTGCTTGCACATTTCCTGTTGATGGTGTGTGGGTTAAAAAAGAAACTGATTTCTTTAAAAGTGTAGTGCTGAACAAAGTACTGCTGCTTCATGTCATTGGAAAGCAAAACAACAAGTACATGGTTAATGTGCAGTGTAGTATTGGTTTGCAGCAGGGAAGTGTTGCTGCGTGTATGGTTCAAGCTGGATATGCTGAGTACTGGGAAAAACCACGAGATTCTGTTCTAAGGTCAGCACAAAAAAGGCACAACTATAAAAAATCAAAAATTAATGCAGAGAGCACTGGTAATATTCATAAAAGTAAGATATCTGGAAACAGAAAAATAGTTCAGAGGGAAAAATCAGTAAGTGTGTCTCCAATGCCTGGAAAATCTGTTGTGCCATCCTGTTTTGGAGAAGGTGCTGTCTCTAAAATGCATGAATCGGTATGTGAGAAAAAATTACTTTATAAAGAGTTCGTGTTTAAACCAGGAGATGTTTTTGAAGTGGTGTGTTCTTGCATTTTTTCCCCATCAGATTTTTCATGTCAGTTGCAAAGCAAACTGCCAGAGCTAAATAACTTAATGGGACAAATTCAGGCTTACTATGAAGATCATACCAGTCCTTACAAAACTGGACAGGTTGCCTGTATTGTTAAACGTCCTAAAGATGGGAAGTGGTACAGAGCAACTGTTGTGCAGGAGGTATCTACAAATGAAGTTGATGTGGTTTTTGTAGACTATGGTTATCGAGAAAGAGTTTTACTTAAAGATCTTCAGGCTGTTCTTCCAGATTTCCTAACTCTGGAAAGCCAGGCATTTCGATGTAGACTTAAAAATGTACCCTTACAGACTGACTCACTCAGTTGGTCTGAAGAAGTGCATAAACAATTTGAAGACTTCATTTCTTCTTCTGCAGGACCACTGACTTGTGTCATTTATGCTCTTTTTCTTGTCAGCCCCAACTGTTTATGCAATGTTGTTGACTTACAGACTCCACTGACTAGTACGGAGCAATTCCTCAAAGAACACCGTCTCACCCAGTCTGAGTGTGTTGGACTGAAAAACCTTGCCTCTCTGGGTTCTCTATACAGTTTTTGCTACTCATCTTTTAATATAAAAGTTGGAAGTGAGGAGGAGGTTTATATAACTCACATAAATAGTCCTTCAAAATTCTATTGTCAGCTTAATCGAAACACAGAAACTGTGGAGGCATTGATGAAGAGGATTAGGGACCTAAGTAAGATGTTAAATAATGCAAAGTATGATACCGGCAATACACGATTATGTATAGCCAGATATTTTGAAGATGGTCTCTTTTACAGAGCTTTGGCTTTTCCTGTGGAATCGACCTCCTATGTGTGGGCTCACTATGTGGATTTTGGAAATAAGAGTATGGTAGAGAGAGACCAGTTGATGCCCATTCCAGACTCTGCCACTGACCTAATATTCACACCCATGCAAGCTATTAAATGCTGTCTGTCAGATTTTAGGGGGGGGGAAATTCCAGCAAGCATTACTAGATGGTTTGAGGAACGATTTCTTGGTAAACTACTGAAGGCTGTAATTTTATCCAGAGAATCAGACGGAAAGATTGTTGTGGAGTTGTATGATGGTCAGCTCAAAGTAAGTCAAAAACTTAAAGAAAAAATATCGGAAGAGTTGAAAAAGCTGAAAAAGAAAAGCTGTACGGAACAATCTAGAAGTTATGGAAGAGTGAGATGTCACGTAGAGGATGACAAGGAAATTAATAAAGTAAGTGTTAAAAATCCTGAAATACCTAAATTGGAAACCAAAGTGAAATGCCAAGTATATGATGACTATGACCAGACAGATACTGGAGAGAATTTTGGAGATGAAGAGCAAACTGCATGTAGGACATCAAAACTGTGTAGTGGATCCTTACAGCAGCAAACTTTACAGAACAACAAAGAACCAGGCTTTAGAAATACTTTCAGTGCTTTTCTGGAGAACAGAAAACCTCTGACTGGAGAACCCGCTTCTCACTCACTCTCTCATTCTGCTTTAGCTTCAAAGAAAATAACTGTAAATGCTCTCTCTGAATCTCATAATGAAAGACTACATTGTACAGGTCAGCAGGAAAGAAGTAATAAAAATATACCTACCTTAATCAGTCTTCCTCAACGTGATATCCAGGTGAATACTGAAGTAGCAATTTATGTTTCTCATATGAATAGTCTGTCAAGTTTTTATGTTCACCTTGCAGAAGATGAAAACTTAATAATAAAATTAGCAAATGATTTAAATGAAAGCTTGGAGAATGGGGGTCTTGAAAATTGCTTAGATGAGCTCATGGTAGGAGATCTCATAGCTGCAGAACATGAGGCTGATGCTTTTTTCTATAGAGCAGTTATTAAAACTCTAAAATCAGGAAACTCCTTTGAGGTAGAGTTTATTGACTATGGTAATGCTGCAGTTGTAAGTTCCTCAAAAATCTGCAGGATTCCAGAAGAGTTCTTAACTCTGCCAAGGTTTAGTGTTCATTGTTTTCTTAGAAGTGTAAAAAGTGTTCCTGGTGAAAGCTGGACTAAGAAAAGTGCTGCTTATTTACACAGAAAATTAAGTAATGAGCTAGTTACTTGCAAGTTCTTACAGCAATATGGAGAGCAATGGGAAATAGATGTAATTTGTGATGGAAAGTCTGTATCTAATGATCTTCTGCAGGAAATAGATGGGGCAGGGTGGCAAAATGCACAAATGTGTCATTGTGACAATGGGCCAAACCAAAACTGTAATCCTCAAGATACAAAGTCTAGGAATGGTTTAGATGGTCAAAGTAAAACTGAGGCTGTTAGGATGAGAAATACTTCCCAACCCCCCAGAAGTATCCTTCATATAAATTTTGGACAAGTAGAAGCAGCAGAAGTGGTTAGTATTTCAGAGACTGGAGAATTTTATGTACAGTTACTTACAAATGTGCAAATACTGCATGAGTTAAATGTAATGCTTGACCAAGAAGCACAAAGAAGTGACTTGCTTAGAGAGGATGACATTGAAAAAGGACTGGAGTGCATGACACAATCTGAAATGAACTTTAGGTGGTATCGATCGAAAGTGATAGAGAAATTTGTCAGGGAGAAGTTAATGCTAGTTTTTTTCATGGATTATGGCACATGTGAAATGGTGTCCTTAAATAACGCAAAGGTGCTTAGTGATGAGATTAAAAATGTTCCTAAACAAGCTGTGTTTTGTAAATGGATTTGGTTTAAAAACCTGAAGAAAATTCAGTTTGACCATGTATTAAATGCACTCTTGGATTCTGAAGTAAGGATCTTGTTTTTGAGGTTTTTCAAATCCTCTGGTATCTGGGAGGTAGATATTTTAATAGGGGAAGTTATGTTTCAGGAGTATTTGAACCAGTTCTTAAGCCATTGTCAGACAATTGTTGGACCAGAAAAGTCCAGAAGTACAAACTGTAAGGAACTTGGTACATCATTCAAGATAAATTCAGTCATGTGGATGCTGCTGCAAAGTGCTAGAATATATCCAGGGTTTGCAACTGCAGTTACAGATCCTTCAAACTTCAGTGTCCAGTTTGAAGTCTTCTTTGATTGCATGCGAAAGTTGTCCTTGCTGCTCTCTGATGTTCCTGACAACTTGCCAGCTCTCCCAGAAGAACATGTGACCCCTGGTGCCAGCTGCTTGATCAAGTTTGGACTGGAAGCAGAATGGTACAGGGCAGAAATTAGTGAAGTAACAAGTCAGTCTGTTGTTCTTACATTTATTGATTATGGCTTTCTGAAGAGCATTCCTTACTCTGACATCCATAAACTTAAAGTTATTCCAGAAAGTCTGTTTTACTTGCCACGGTTGGCACAGTCTTGCTCTTTGCATGATGCAGTTCCTGCCCAAGGGGAGCACTGGAGTGAAGAAGCTATACTTTTGTTTCAGAAGCTTCTTCTTAAACCCTTTCTGATATTTCATTTTATCCACTATGGCTCTGAAATGAAATTAGAAGTGGATGTTCTGTACGATGACAGCAGTCTATCTGATGTCTTAATTGCTGCTGGCCATGCAGTCTGCTCTCAAAGTAGGTGCTGCCCCATTCCAGTTGATGGTCTTGAATCAGAAGAAACAGATCTGCAGCCTGAGTGTTCAGATTCTAGTTACTGTGCTTCTCTTTGTGAACCAGATTATAATTATGATGAAAATTCTGATTCTGCTGACAGAAGTTAGGCAAAGAAGAGAAAAGCTGTCTGAAGCACAGGACTACCTATAATAGTTTCAAATAAGGAAGTCTAGTAAAGTGACTGCTGGAGTATCATTAACAAAGGATCTGAGTTCACACAACACTGAAAGAAAAAATAACCTGCAAAAGATGGACAGTACTGTGAAGACATTGGGATTTTTTCAGCATTATGATGATAAGAAAAGCAAAGTTGACATAATACAGAGTAAATCTGCAAGCAGAAGCACTGGCTGAGACTTGTGATTCTGATGTTCTGCAGTCTGGGAAGTGTGTAAAGATACTGTCAAAAGAATTAGTTGAATAATGAATAGACTACAGTTAGGAAAGCACTACTTCAATGCAAAAAAAAATACAGATACTGCTCTTGGTATATATTTTTTTCTCCTCTAAGATCTCCTGTTATATTTAGACAATAGTGTCTTTAACAAACCTTTCTGTTGGAGAGTTCTTGCAGTTCTTGCAGGTTTTGTGTGTCTGTGTAAAACTTAATTTGCAGTAACATCTGTTTTACACTGGTGTTGTCTCCTCCTTGCTTTGAATGTTCAGAAAAGAAAGGTGCCAAAGATAATCCTTCTCTTTGTTTCTGATTCCGAAGTTTCCATGCAAGAAGAGTTTATCTCATTAGGAGAATGTTTACTACTAATAATCCAGAAACCTGGATCCCCATTTATGGGAGAAATGTGAATGAAGTTGTTGTCAGTTAGCTCTTGGTTTACAGATGCTATTGACCCATCTTAAGGTTCTCTTGGTATCTGAGTTGCGTCACAGTTGGGGTCATTAATTCTGCTGAGTGTGTTTTCCATTGATCTCTCTCCTTCACCTTCCTCCCCGTCTGTCAGAATGAGGAGAGGAAGTTTTCTCTGAGCACCTGGTCAAGTCAGGATACTGTTTTTACCTTAAAGGGAAACATTTGGAGCCTTTTCTTTTTTTCTTCTGTGTAGGAGGAGGATATTTCTCAACTGAAAAGTGATGGTATAATGTATATGTCTAAGAAGGTTTTGGTTTTTTTTTCAATATCCATTCTGAAATTGTAATAATTTGTCAGCTGTTTTTCTGATTATTTATTTTTCCCTTCACCTCCTTCCTCAGTTGTTTGGACAAAGATAAAGCATGAAGAGGCCTGAAGCATGGGGGGTTTTCTCTGTATTGCGATTGTTTGAATTTCAGTGAGAAAATTAATACCTCCCTAATGATAGACAACACATCTAATGCATCTCTATAACAAGATCTACGAATACACAGCCCCCTGCTCCTCCCCCTCTTCCCCCCATATCACGATGTATTTAACTAATGTGAAAACATGAAAGCTCGATCTGGAAAGCAGAATCTAATTTTTTTTTTAAGGGAAAGAGACATGTCTGGGAAAGTCAAATAAGTATGAAGTAAGACAATGCTGACTGATCTTTACAAGGTTTTCTCTCCTCATGAATTATACATAAAGCATGTAAATATTTTCAGTGTACAAGTGAAAAATGCCCATTAGTAACAAATCAGAAAATGTGTAAGATAAAATTTCTTAAATATTATCTAAAATATCAGAAATTTTATGTTAATGTATTGATAAAATAGAGGGGGTTTTGTAACAGTTTGTGATTGTTTTCTTTATATTGCACTGTTTCTTTATATTGCAGAATTTCAAGTCTTTCATACCTAAAATTAAAAAAGTTTACCTTGTCAATACTTTGGTATACTGCCTGTTCCTGGGATAAAACACAAAAGTTGTACCATGCAACATTACTTACACTGAGTGATGACTACACTTGCTGCACTGGGTTATGTTCATTGTAGTGCCAAGTAATAATTTTCATCTAGAGGCACTGACACTTAAGGGTTAGTTAACTCTGATTCGAACTTTTGGCTGTCTTTCAGTTGCAAAAGTAAGTGCTTGAATGTCTCTCCTTTTTAAAAATCATTTGGATACCCTAAATTCAGTGAGTGTTGTGTACATTAATATACAACTCACATATTTTGTTAGATTTTTTTTTTGCTAATGTATATTGTGCCTTAACTTATATGTGGTTGTAGAATGTTGCTAACCTAATGTTACAAAATGGAGCCTAGAAATGACAAATAATTAAGAAAAATGACTGTATGTGTACTATTTGTGTGTTCTGTAAACTCCAAATATTAGATTTATTTGCAAGAATGCGTGGTGTTTTTTTAACTTGTAATGAGACTAGCTCATCATAGTATTTCTGTTTCTGGAGGTCTGATTCTCAAAATGCTTCCAGGAGAAAATAGATAATTGAAAGCATTTTTGGGATTATACTGTACCTGTAAATACAGAGAATGTCTTGTTGCCACTGTTGATGCAGATTTTCAGAAGTGTGTTACACAGATGTGATATGATCATTAGAGTAAGTTGCTGGGATGTCTGGCTGTGTATTTTATGCCCAGTCTTCTTTCTTTATGTGTACGTCTGCTGTCCCCAGCTTCAGCTGTAATAGCGTTTTTCTTGTAAGTAGGAGAAGCTGTAGTCAGAACCTAGTGGAAAGAAGGTGTTATTTATAAATGATGTGCAAGTTAAGGTGTGGGAAGTTAGGTGAGTTTTTTATTTGTTTTAAGGCAAGCATAATGCTAAAGACACACACTGCTTTGTGTAGTAGTGAATTTTTTTGGTAAAATTTAATTTGAAACTATTGTTTATTTCCTAATTGTTGAATTTCCTAAATGTGTTTCTGTATTTGTTTATACTGTGTCATTGATTACTGTGATTATTTTTATTTTTAATCCATGAAGATGATAAAGAACCAGTTTGATTTGTTTGGAATTAAGTGTTCCTGTGTATACTGCCCTTCTGTCACGAATTAAACAAAATAAATACTAAAAATAATAAATAAATAAAATGCTTATCTTCTGTGTGTAACTTGCCTAAGACATTCTGAATGTTTTAAAGCTTTCTGTGACCTTTGAGGTTGGTGAATGCATTGGAAAACACCTGAAGCTACATCAGTATGTTCTTCGTTGGACGGTGCCCTCTGGGCCAGCAGCTGTGGCATGTGTTATATCTGCCCTGTGCTGAATCAAGGTTTGTTTTTGAGTGCTGTAGAAATGGTACGGTACTTCTGCCCATGCAGTTTGCAAGATGAGATGCAGGCCGAGCTCAGCCTGTCTCTGCCCTGTCTTGGGCATGGATGCTCTCACTGGCACTCTGTAAAGGCAGACAGGCCTTACATGGCAGCTGGGCAAACTGCTACAGTGCCATTGTAACAGGTACTGGAGGGGGAGAGGTGTGCATCGTTTTTTTATTCAGGTAGTATTAACTGAGTTTTAGTAACTTAGTAAGTAACTTCCTCCCTACAGGAAGTACCTGTTCCTGATTTTGCTGAATATTTCTGGCTGATTTAGGAGTAACTATACTCTGTTTGCAGAGGAAATATTTTCAGACCTGAACCACCAGAAATTGGTAGGCCTGAGAGGAGGAGACTGGAGGTCATTAAGGATTCATGTAGGAAGAGAGGCAGAATATGGAAAGTTTTCACTGGGGGTAGGAGATGGGTGGTTCAGGCACTTTGGAATGGCTGGCTAGTTACTGAATGTTTGTATAGGCCAGGCAACATAAAGGTTTTGGCTTTCAGACAGAAATTTAGGTTTCAGTGCTAACTTAGTGTGTAAAGATTTTTAAAATTTGCAATAAAAAGGAAATTAAATAGGAATGTAGAGCTTGAAGAAATGCTCTTAGAAAGTAACAAATTATCATCTATTTCATAAAGACAAATTTAAGAATGGAAAAGAGCCTCTGACAGTGCTTTTAATTACCCATAACACAGAGTGTGTGCTTGGGTGCGTTTTCTTAGCTGCAGATCAAAGTCTGGGGACAAGTTTTACCACTGTCCATAGACAAATACACTTCTTGAACTTACTTTTTGCTGCCCCTTTGGAGCCTTATTTTTGCCCACACTCCTCCCTAATAAACAGCCCATCTCAAATGTAATGATTGTATCTGAATCAGTAGATTCAGGGTACACAGGTAGACAGCACAAGAGCCGAGGGCTAATCTGAGCAATGCCCCCTTCCCAACCCTAGTGCTGATAAAGGCCTGATTGAAACCAGGTTTGGAAAAAATTAATTTCTGTAGTTGATATGTAAATACAACTATGAGTCAATTCTCTTACTCCATGAATAGTCCAGGAAAGCCCAGGGTTCCCCTGGACAACAGCTGGGAATAATTTTTTGCATCAAGTGCGTGTGGGGCATCAGGAAACACTTGATGTGAAAGGAGCTCGTGATACAGCTTAAATGCTCTTTGGATTCACCTGTGAGGAGTCTGTAGGGTGGCAGTGCCTCCTGAGGGCTCCTGCTGGTGTGTGACAGGCAGCTTGTCCCGATGGATCCTGTGAGCTGGACTGACACCTGCCGGCCCTGTGCGCGCAGGAATCGGTCCTGGCGGTGCCTGCAGTGCTCACCCCGCCCTTGAATGCCCATGAAGTGAAGATCTCTCTGCTTTTGGCCTGAGAAGAGGTGAATCCTGGATTACTGCATCCGGCTGTCCTCTCCTCAGCACAGGAAAGACATGGAACTGTTGGAGCAGATCCAGAGGAGGCCACAAAAATGCTTAGAGGTCTGGATGACTTCTGTGTAGGCTGAGAGAGCTGGGCATGACTTTGCAGTAGGGGAGACTACGTGGGGACCTTCCAGCAGCCTTCCAGTACCTAAAGGGGGGCTACAAGAAAGCTGAGGGCAAACTTTTTAGCAGGGCCTGTTGCAATACGAGAAGGGGTAATGGTTTTAAACTAAAAGGGGGTAGATTTGGAGCAGATAAAAGGAGAAAGTTTGTTGCTGTGAGGGTGCTGAAACACTGGCATAGGTTGTCCAGAGAGAGGGTGGATGCTCCATCCCTGGGAACATCTAAGAGCAGGCTAGGCAGGGCTCTGAGCAATCTGATCTAGCTGAGGATGTCCCTCCACGTAGCACAGGGATTACACTAGATGAGCCTTAAAGGTCACTTCCACCCCAAATCATTCTATGATTTGAAGATTAGGCAGCATTGGAGGTGCTGTTTTTGGGGATGCCTGATATAAGAAAACATTTGGTGGCAAAATCCTGCTATCTGTAGAGAAATAGATACTGTGTTTGCAGACTGGCTATTCAAAACCACTTAAAAATGCACGTTCCCATTAATGCTCACTAAATTTCTATTTCTCAGTTGTTTGGACACATTTTAAAATCTCATCTTTGTTTTAATTTCTCTTCAAGAAGCAATTTTTTCCAAAATAAACATTGAGAAAACAAAATCATGAAAATATTTATTCAGCTCTGAACTGACTTCAGGGATAGCTATCTTGATTCCTGCAGATTTAATAAGAAAGTTTCTAGGACTACTATGTTAGATCTGCATAATGAAGGAATTAAAACTGTGATTGCAGCTTATTTTTAGTGAGCAATAAACATTAGGAATCCTACTGGGTGACCCTGAAATATAATTAGGCCTAGTTCTGTGAAATTATTTTCCTGCGAATACAAAGAAATGGAATAAAAGTGGGGTTTAAATGCGTTTAATATTCTTTTTTTTTTGTACTTTAAAGGAATACCAAGGTGTTAAGAGAGAAAACACTATTTGACAGACTTTGATTCTGATTAATTCTTTAGTGTTTAATCACCATGATTTCATAAGAGTTTGAACTTAACACATAATATATGATCAAGCCCTTTAATTATGTTTATTTTCTTTTAAGCCATGGAGCCATTGATCTCCTCTAATCTGACATTCCATATAACATGGAATTTCACTTACTTTTGCATTAAGCCACTATTCCCCCTTCTGCCTCCAAGGGTTCAGACCTTCATCTCTCATTTCCCACCTTCAAGCTGTAAGCTTGCTGCTCACCCCCTTGAAGCTATTTCACTGTACTAAAAGTATTAAAGAGCTCTGATATGTCTCTCTCTAGCCACAGGAGTCAAGTCTAGGAACTAGACAATTTCTTGAGCAGGGGGGAAACCTATGCTCCAGGTTCTCCTCAAAGGAATTCTTTTGCATTTTTATATGAAACACTCAATGATGAAACAACTCTGGGAGCAGACACTAGGACTTTCATAATCCAGTCATGTTCCCTGCATTTTGCACCTTTTATTTGCCTTCATTAATTTTGGATCCTTTTCTGCGAAGCAGGACATCTTTAGCAAGAGAAATCATATGATTGATAGCTCTTGGATTAAAGCACACACCTGAAAGAAATTAAAAATAAGAAAAGGAAAACACCAACTTTAGTCGGAAACAGGGAATTAGCTTTGCATTTTCTTCACTTGGATTGACAGCACCAGCCTACTTCTTAGTAGAGTGTATTTTGTGTTTTAAAGGATAAAGCACAGTAGAGTATGAGACAAATCAGTGTTATGAGAAGCTAAAGGGCTGTGAATGAGTGGATGGAAGAACCTACTTAAAGCATAAATTGGCTAAAGAAGGGTGGCACCTCAGGTCAGTGTTTCCAATTGGCTGATTTAGGCATTTCTCCCTTCAGACTCATGAGTCGTTAAGAGCATATCCTGAAACATCTGCCCTGTGCCATGGGCTGTGGAGTCTGCTCTGATAGCCAGATGAAAAAGTTAAGTGGAACTTAGTATGCCTTATTTTGTGCTTAATGAGGGGTACTACCTTACAAAAAGTGTATGGCACTAGATCCAGCAAAGGGCTTGGACAGTATCTACCTTTTAGAAACATTCTGTTTCCCAGGCACAGAAACCTCTGGGGAATACGAAGGCTTCCTGTAGACAGTATGGGGAGAAGTCTGATCTCTCAATGTCATTTAAAACAATCTACGTATTGGACATGGAAAAACATGAGGGTGAGAATGCATTCTCAGTTTTAAACCTTTCTAGAGCAAGTTGCTATGTATGGAGTAAGTAGAGACATCTGTCTGTGCTGTGTCCCTGAGCTACACATCTGAAAATGGCTCATTCTACACAGTGACCAGTTGTTCATAAAACACATCCACCAGTTACGAAGGCAACGCACATTTTTCATACAGTATGTACTGTTTACATCACTTGCTCAGCTACTATGAGCTCAAAGAACAAGTTCCTAATAAACCCATAGCCACAACCCATGGAAATCACCTACAGACTATGACATTTTGAGAAGGAACAGTTTCCCTTCTTTCTGAAGCTGTGCAGCAGTGTGGGAAGGCATTTGGGATCCTGTGTGCAAAAGAAGAAAAGGTATGATTTGGTAGCCTGGCTGCAGGGCACAGAACTCGAGGGATTAAGGTGTGTGGTCTAAACACTTGTTTCTGTGACCTGTTCACTGCTTTTCCACAGGAGAACAGTTTCAAGAGGAGGGAATGAAAAGATTACTTATGTCATTATAGCTTGGTGATGGAAGGTGTGTTTTTGGACACTGTCAAGCTGAAAACAGTTCTCATTCTCTAGGTAAATGACTTAACCATTAAGCTGCTGATTGTTAAGTGTTTGCTACACTCTTCTATGTCAACTCTTAAAAAAAAAAATAAAAGAATAGGCTAGGAGCACTGCCCCATGTTTTAGACAAAGTGGTCTCTCAGAGTATCCTTTCCATAATTGGGGACCCCTAAGGGCTAGAAAGTGAGAAAATCTGCTTGTTGGATGCTTGGCTCCTACAGGATATCAGTTGAAATAAGCCCATGCTTAGATTCTGAGTGCATGTGGGAGCACTGAAGTGCTGAGACTGAAGTAGTTCAGGGCATAGTTCTCAATGCCTGGGGAACTGGGAAATGAAACAGGGAGTCAGTTTATAATTGCAGGTGCTTGCAGGTACAGCAGCTGCTGAACAAGGTGTTTTAAAAAATAAGTTTGAATCTGGACAATACAACTCTGCTTAATGCTTGCTGTAATATTTTATGACGTTTAGTCCATGCACCCTAATTCATGCAGTTAGTTTTCTTCAGAAATAGTTTAATGTATTTTTAAAATCAAACTTACTGGTGATGGAGTTGTTTTCCAAAAATCGACACTTTCTCATATTTGAGGATGGATTAGGAAGATTGAGCTAGGGACCATTTGAGCAACCTGGACACACACAAGTCCAAGGGAGGGACACGTGGAATGGAACAATCCTGTACAACAGTCCAAGCTGGGAACTGGCTGGCTAGAAGGCAGGTCTGCAAAAGGGGAGATGTTACCCAACATCAGATGTTTGAGCTTCTGATGGACAACAGGTTGAATGGGAGTGAGCAGTGTGCCTGTGTGGTGAGAGACTGGGCTGGGTTTAATCAGTCTTCAGCTACCTAAACTGAAGGTACAGAGAAAACAGCCAGACTTTTCTTAGGGATGTGCAGTAGAAGGTGGGAGTACAATGGACACAATGTGGAGCAAGGGAAATTTCAGACAGATACAAGAGAAAAAAAAAAATATTCCCAATGAGACTAGCTAAGCGCTGGCACAGTTTGCCTGGAGAGGCTGTGGCTTTTACATTCCTTGGAGATACAAACCCTTGACTGAACAAGGCCCTGGACATCCTGTCCTGTCTTTGAAGTTTCCTCTGCTTTGAGCACAAATTTCTGCTCACAGGTTGCCCTGGTGCTTTGAGCAGGGGTCACACCAAATGGCCTCGAGAGGCCCATTCTAGCCTTACTTACTCCTTGATAACGAATATATTCTTGGATTATGCACAGTGTATTGTACAAATACCTGAACTAATTTTAGGTGTATATATATACATATATATATATATATGTATATATATATATATGATAATACAGCATAGAGGTAGTGTAGACATACCCAATTACCACCATGCTACTCTCCAGGAACCAGTATCCTTTACCAGAACTATCAAGAGCAGGGCCTCATCATCAGGTGATTGAACAAAGTCAGAAAATATACTATAGTACAAAAAAGCCTTTTTCCTAGCTCATTTCTTTCAAATTTACATCTTCTGGTGTAATGGCTTTTTCCCAGCAAGTAACTTCTATGGACATTTGTGATTAGGATCATAATTTGTCTGATCTAAAAGGGTTTATTAATAAACAGGTAGCTTATTTTGACAATGAGTGTTCCATCCAGACAGAAAGAATTCACATTGAGATTTTGCCTCTTCTCTGTTATTTTTACACTCCAGGTATTTTTCAAAGAGGAGATTTTCAGTTTAAGGGAATGGACAGTCACCTAACAAATCTTCTTGGTACTAATAATCCTAATTTTTGAGTGGGCTATGTTTGTAGGATACCTTACAATATTTTACATGAGATATATACATAAATACAGGGAAATATTTTTACTCAGTTTTTACTTTGTAACCTTTCAACAGAATTAAATTAACTTGAAAAAGAAAATCTTTTTGAAATCAGTAAGCTTATTAATGATGGTAAGGGTTAGTTTTTTACAAAGAAAAATTACTGTTTACTGTATTTCAAAAAGGTTTTATGGTATGAAGAATAATATGATATATATAACTAGAAGTAATGGGAGGAAATTAAAAATAATTTAAACTTCCTGAAAATGAGTTCTATTAGACTGTAGAATATGTTCCCAGGGGAAGCTGTAGAAGCCTCATTATATGGCTTATTTAAAACTAGATTAGATGTAGTGCCTGAAGGGAGCAAGCTTGGGCTGTTTCCTGTAAGGCTGTAGGAGATTACCTCAGAGGTATTTTTTTCCTTCTGAAATATTTTATTCTGTGATGTGGTCTGGGAAAGTCTTGTTCATTCTTACATAGGAATGTTTTGCTCCTCTTTCTACAAAGTAAAAACAATCTTTTTTTTTTTATTTTAATATAACATCAGGAATAGCTTGACAAAGGTAGAAGTATCCACACACATGCCTTAGTTTTTCTTCTTGGTTTTAGAGTTAGAAATTTACTGTTAAGGCAGTTGTCTTTACAACCTTGACTCTACATATCCATGGATGGCCTGAAAGTTGTTGTGACCATGATGCTTTCTTCTGGCCAGCCCATCATACCTGTGAGTGCAGCTTTGTGTGTGCTGGAGGGTGATCTCAGCCCGCACCCAGGGCTCAGCCAGCGTTTGGATGGGTGCATGAGGGAGCCTGGAGGTTAACTGTGAAGCTGCTCTGTAAAAGGCCAGATATATTTGTTTTATTATTCTCTAATCAGTGACTGTATAGCTGTTTCATACCAAGTGGCACAGTCCCAAAATAAAAGGATGCAGGAGAATGGCTACATAGGCATTAGTGACTGCATATCTGAGGTGGCTGTTTGGTTTTCTCACCTGCTATTCTGGACAGAGCAGCACTCTGCAGTTTCACAGAAATTCTCTTCCATAAACATGGAAACTCTTCAACACCTTTTTTTTTTTTGATCCCTAGCTTAGTCTCCATTATAAACTCATAAGACATATATAATCTGAGCTTTCCTTATTTGTAGCTTTTACTTCCACAAGAGGAGATAGTTTCTTCTGCAGTGGCTTTAGAAAAGATTTTGTATAAAACAAAATTTTGCTGGTCTTTATAGCATTCCATTTGATTTTTTTGGCAAGTATTCAGTCAGGGTGCAAACTCTCAAAATAACTAAGGGCCTGTAAATTTACAATTCTGCAATATGAATCCACAGTATTTGCTCCAACAAGTTATGATTTCATAGCTGATGCCAAAGGGAGTGTAGACATTCATTTAATTTTGGATCATTAGATCCAAAGCTGTCCTGCTGGTTATGGCACGCTATTATTTTTGTCCCTGTCAAAACCAATGAACAGTTGTACTAGTGATTGACTTAGCTGACCAGAGATGCTCAAAACAGAAGATTAATGATGAAGAGCTGGATCATGCACCGAATGTTTCAAGCAAGATTAAAGAGAGAGGAAATTAAGTTTTTGTTTGAAATACATTTATGTAGCACTTGCATTAATGTTACAATATAATTGCAGTGCTTTCATAAAGAAAAAAATGTATAGTTTAGAGTACATTAAACAATTAATAGATTATTTTTTAAAATTTTTACGTGAAATGACTTCTCTTTGTCCAGTAGTTATGCAAGATCAATCCTGTAATACAGAAATGTCTTCATCACCAGATGGCATATTGTCATCCACTGCAACACTGCTAAGTGACCATTCGATTGTCATGGATGGCGAGTGCACAGATTTCTTTAAAATTGTGATTAAATTTCACCATTTCCAGTGATACTGAGAGGTGAATTTTCTGAGTGCATTGGGTAAGTGTGACAGGGCTTTCATAGAAGGTGGGGCTACAGGGGTGGCTTCTGAGAGAAGCCGCTGGAAGCTTCCCCCATGTCTGACAGAGCCACTACCAGTTGGCTTCATTTGGCTCCAGTCTGCTGCTGGCCAAGTCCAAACACATCAGACACAGTGGGAGCACCTCTGGGATAACAGAGCTAAGAAGGGGAAAAAAGTTATTGCATGGGAGCCAGAAGCGTGAGAATATGAGAGAGCAACAAAGCAGACACACAGGTCAGTGCACGAGGAGGGGCAGGAGGTGCTCCAGGGGCTGGAGCTGAGGTTCCCCTGCAGCCCGTGGTGCAGCCCACGCTGAGGCAGCTGTGCCCCTGCAGCCCGTGGAGGTCCATGAGGGAGCAGAGATCCACCTGCAGCCTGTGTAGGGCCCCATTCCAGAGCAAGGGGATGCCCAAAGGAGGCTGTGACCCTGCAGGAAGCCTGTGCTGGCAGGGTCCTGGCAAGACCTGTGGCCCTGTGGAGAGAGGAGCCCACACTGGAGCAGGGGAAGAGTGAAGAGTCCTCCCCCTGAGGAGGAAGGAGTGGCAGAGACAATGTGTGATGAACTGACCACAGCTTCCATTCCCCATCTCACTGAGCTGCTGCAGGCAAGAGAGAGAGAAAATCGGGAGTGAAGTTGAGCTTAGGGAGGAGTGGAGGGAAGTTTGGGGTTGTTTCTCATTATCCTACTCTATTTCGGTTGGTAATAAATTAAACTAATTACCCCAAGTTAAGTCTATTTTGTCCATGTTGGTAACTGGGGAGTGCTGTCTCCCTGCCCTTATCTGAACCCACAAGCCTTTTGATATATTTTCTCTCCCCGGCCCACCTGAGGAGGACAGTGAGAGAGCAGCTTTGGTGGGCACCTGGTGTCCAGCCAGGGTCAACTCACCACACTGGGCTTTGTTCTTTCATCAACTTTCTTCCTCTAATTAACATTTTCTTACATTTTTTTCACTTGAGTTGAGAGGGTGTCCCATTCCTTACCTCCAAAACTGCTATGAAATTTTCAGTTTGTGACAGGACATATTTGCACATTCTCACAGTTTGTATTATATACTAACCTTGGGCTCCTTGGGGATTGTGTGTATCAAAACTGTGTGATCAAAACAAGACACTGGCAAAAATGATGCGCTGATCTGTGCAAAATTACAAACCTGGGAGATATTGAAGAATAATGTTGTATACTCAGTAGATTAGGGATACTTCTTTTGCAGCACATCTTTTCCCCTATTTAATGATAACAACCAATTTGAAGCAGTGGCTTGGCTAAGCAAGAAAGAAATTAAGATATTATGTTGACCAGGTAGCAAAATATTTTGATTTCACCAAAATACAACTAGCCACCAGGTGGAGACTTTGTATTAATTTTCCTAAACCAAAGCTACAAAAAAAGATATCAGCCTAAGAAGCCATTTGCACAAAAATAAAATAATCTCATTTATTTTCCAGGTCTTCTTGTAGATAATTCTTGCAGTGAAAAGTTTCCCAAGCTGATCTGAGAAGGCTAAGCCTTAATTCTTTGAAAAAAAAAAGAGAAGCATAGAGTATAAGATTGCTGAATTGTTTCATGAAATAATGGAATTTTTTAAAGTTAAATATGTTCTATCTGCCTGATTCTTCTTTTTAAGTGGGAAGGAGTTGACCAATCTGGAATTATTGTCATTAAAAATGACCTATTTATAAAAATTCTTTGGCCTTTAGAATTTGCAGCAGGTTTAAATAACATTTATCTTTGTGTAGCATAGTTAATAGCAAAGACATAATTGCATGCTTTTCTGTAAGTGGAAGTCTCTAAATGCAAATACTAATAGACAGTATCATCTATAACAATCTGCAAATTTATGGAGGAAATTAGTTTTTCCAGGCTAGCTATTTATTAATATGGAGGAGAGTAATATTAAATTGGGGCTCCACCATGTTTCTTTACATTTTTATACAATGAAGAGGCTGCAGAAAGAGGTGAGGACCCATTGCCCTGTAACTAATCTGGCTGCAGAATTTCAGTAATAGGGCAGGAACATAAAACCATTATTTCCTCTCTGATCAGCAGTAATACCATTTTTCAGCTACAGACTAGTTATTTGGAAAGGGGTGATTTGTGAGTAAATCTGGGTGAGTAAACAAAATGAAAGGCTGATACCACTAAATTAGATGATTTAGTTTATGCAGAAGCTCATCCCCCCAAAAAATGAGGATGAGGTGATCTTGGATAGGACCTGAAGACAGGTGAGGAATGAGGCTGTGATGGGAATGAGGAGTGGAAGGGTCTCGCTGGGATTTCAGCAGTATTCTGCTACCCTGCACTTTGGCATGCTTAATTTATTTCCTGTTTTTCATCCTGAAGAACAAAAAAAGGATACTACCCCTATTGCCCCTTTTGGCATATCCCATCAGCAGATTCATTTGAAAAATGCTCATTTGAAAGAAAGAACAAATGGAATTAAAGCTTGAGCCAGGGCTGGTGAATTCGCTTTGGGCCTGAGGACAAACACAGTATGTATTTGTAGCAGTTGGAATACAAGGAGATGCTCTGGTGGAAAACTGGTGACTGACAGTGTTTCAAAAGAAGGAAGATGAAAGTTAAATAAATAAATACTAGAAAACCAGTTTTAAAGATTCCAAAGGACTTCTAGGATCAAGTAGTTGATGGGAGATGGGCAATTGAGGAATTTTCTGCAGATTTTGATTCGCTCTAGATTTGGAGTAAAACCTGAAGTTATAAAGCAGTGAAGGTACCCAGTGACTTCTACTGGGGTTACTACGAGATCTAAATGTGATTCTAGGTCACACTCAACCCTTGTGTGCTGTGGAAGAAATCCAGAGTGCCTTAGGCTAGCTAAGCCTGGATGGGCTTTTAGTTTGCAGTGCAGGACTAAGGACTGGTTTTCTTTCTATTATCCACATCTATCTTCTGATTTTTTCTTGAGATACAGAACAAATTTTGGAAAGGTATTTCATCTTAATTTGAACTAATTACTTGACATCATTTATTGTGGCTAATTGACCATTTGTCATTAGAAATGTTCATCTTTAGTTTTATTCAGAATCTGCCATTTTTAACTTTCAGCCACTGGTGGTGTTTGGTGCTTGGCAGCTTGGCTTTCTAAGGAGTTCATTGTGTATCATTAGAAAAATAGCCAAAGACTAAAAAAAGAGCCCCCTAATTAATGTGCTTTAGTGCTGTTTGTACATGAGGGTTGTGTGGCACTTTGAGGGCAGATTCTCCTAGAGCAAACTTTGTGCAGTCAAACATAGTTCAATGTGGTTAGAAGGAGGAGAATCTAGCACTTAAAATAAGATCTGAAAACTGTCCAGTGCGCCTCATATTATTGTATGTGAAAGATATTTCATTTGGAGCCACTGTTAGTGTGAAATACTAAGTGGGGCAAAGCTTGTGCTCACATCTTTAGGGTTCATCCTCATATCTACATTCGACCTTCTATGATGGTGCAACCCACAGTTCTTCAAGGTGGTGTTTCGTTTCTGTATTACTGAGATTTGTTTTATAAAGGGGAACTGTTACATAATCTGCAGGTTTAAATGTGTACCTTAGTATTTTCCCTTCTTTTTAAATTTATACTATTTTCTTCTATGTATTTCTTAGCAAAAGACTTTCAACAGATGCTTTGAAGGGCAGTGAGGTTGATAGACCTTATTTAATGATTGGCCAGTATGCTTAAGCCAAAGAAGAGCATTAATTGCAGCAAAATATTAAATGCCTATTGAAATTTTTTTTCTTTTAATACAGCTTTTGAGATTTCTTGAAATAAATCAGAATAACATAGACTGTCATGGACATTATTTGCATTTGATCAATGCATGTGCTGGCCTAAGCTGCTGTACTATTCAGGCTGAAGGTTTCCACCATTGTCCTTGTTCCTGCAGATATCACAGAGGAAAAGATTAAGAGCATTGTAACTTTAACATAAAACTCAGAAGTAATATAATAGGAAAAGATAGTCTACATACAACAAAAGGAAAATTTGCACGGTCTAACTTTTATCCAAACATTTGACCTCCGGCTTAGATGGCTTAAAAAGGAGGAGGGAAAACCTGTACCCATTTGTCCTGGTGCAGTAATCTGAAAGTTAATACATTAGGAAATATTTCTCACTAACTCAGAACTGGATATGCAATTTTATTTTTTTTTTAATTAAAACCTGCATTTCTCATTCCAATCCTGTGATGGCCAACCAACCGTCCTGTTGGAAAGTAATAATATCTTGCATTTACTTCGCATTCCTCATAGAAATATCTAGAAATCTGCTTTTTCTAATATATCAGTTGTTTCATCATTCAGATCTTCCACTGGCTCTTTCTGTAAGCAGCACTGAGTTTGAACTGTCTTCAGAGCACTTGACAGCTCTGTCTCTGGTTGTATCTTGGATTTTGTGTTCTGTCAAGTCCCCTTGACCTGGCTTTTTAAACCTTCCCGAGGTTCAAACACTAGTTCTGCTGGTAGCATCCTCACAGTAGTTTATGATTTTATCATGCCGTCCTTCAGGAGAAGAACATTTCTCTTTTCTGCAGTCACTAAACCACTCGTGTCTCTTTACTCAAAGATGTAGAATTTCAATTTTTGACATATATACTAGAACTGAGTCTATAGCAATATAAAATAAACTAAAGGAAAAGGAATTCTTAAATCTGAATCCCCCTAAAAGTCTCAAAGCATAGACATCTGCCATTTCAAGTTGATAGAATTTAGCTTTCTCTGGTTGTGATGAATTGCCCAGCACTGAATACAGAATTGATGGCTGTGGAAATCACTTTCTGCTGTGCAGATCTTGCCACTGGCAGGTTAGAGGCACCTAAGGAGAAAGGGAGGTTGAAGGCATCATTTTTTGTACATTTTTTGTCTTCAGTATTATTAATTTAAAGAAAAGTTTCAGTTCCAAAATGATGGCTCACATTTTTACGTACATTCTTATATTCCAATAATGGTACTGCTGGATTCATGAAGAATTGTATTAAGTAAGGGAGGTTCTGCAGGAGTCTGGCAAAAAGCACTCACATAGCAACTTCACAGTCGTCCTCTCTACCCACAAAATTGGATCTGCAGGGATTTGAATGTGCTCACTGCATTTCACTCTCTCTTTATTTGAATCCATTATGTATTTTATATTTTTTATTCTGACAAAACAATCAAACAGAATGGGAATGACATATTTAAGGGTGGTTATAGGAGCATTTAAGGCAGTATAAAAAAGTGAGGTGGTCTGGTTACTAAATCATTCTAATAAAGGACAGTGTTGCTTAGTTTTATTTTATAGTCTCCTGAACAATAAAAACAGGGGCTTCTCCACTATTTTCATTTTTAGTGAAAGCAACTGTTTTGGAGAATAAAATGGGAAAAACATCAGAAGTATTGAAATAATTATGCTAATATTCAAAACAATGACTTGCAAGTCACTGCTATATAAAAAATGTTTCCTTCTTTTTGTAATTTTTTTTTTTTAACATGCAACATCTATCAAGTAAACAGGAAAGGAAAACTGTCTTTTTCTGAGTGGTTTCATTTCCAGTGTTTCTTTGGCTTCCCCTCAAGGGTCAGACTCAATAAACAGCTGTGCACTGTGTGTGAATAAAATCAGTGTTGCAGAACCGCATAGCACACCAACAAAAAAGGGGTTTAATTCTTTTCTCTTTGAGTGTAACTGAGACACTTATGAATTTAACTTTTCCCATTCCGGTATTTGCTCTCAGTGCTTTCACCAAGGAAGAATTCAAAACAAGAAACAGCTGGAGCCTTTTCTTTACACTTCACCTGCTATTCACATCAATAACCCTTCAAAACACAAATGTGCTGGCAACTCACACACAATTTTCACTGCACCCACTTTTGTGTGGAGAACAAAAGTAGCTTCATCATCTCACTCAGGATAACAAATATTAGAAATCTGCATGACACCATTTTCTGGGAATCTCTTATTTCCTGTGTAACAGGACAAAAACTTGACTCACACATAAAGGATATTCTGGTCTACATTTAAAAAGATACATATATATTCTTCATTTGTGTGCATTTTTTTTTTTTCTTCTTGAATCATAAAGATTAAGATACACCTTTTATCAGGCACGAGACACAAACAACAGCACTTATGTGTACAGAGAGTGTATTGTATATAAGTTCCTCAATGGTTGTAAGGCACCTGGGGAGAGGTGCTTGACTGAGTGATCCTTGGCTGACCAGGTGGCTTCTGCACGGTGAGAATTTCCCATCTATGTTAGTTGTTGATAGAAGTGCCTTTAAACAATGGAGTTGCAGAGCAGGGGATAATGGTAGATTGTGCATGTCTGTGTCAGGGGGACCTACAGCACATTACACAGCTGTTGGTTGTTCCATCTTTTGCCACAAAGATGGCCAGGTGTTCTTGAAAGCACCCAGGAGACTTTTAGCTGCCTGTTTGGGCTTCCTGAGTGACCATGAATGTGTACTGCACATAAGGACACTGTGGACATTTTGGGATAGATCTCAGGGGCCTTCAGATTTCATGTAACTTGTGATAACATTCAGCCTAAGTGCATCCCACATGGTCTGCAGTGAGCTGTCATGGAGAAGAGGTTGGGTCTGTGTAAATTTTTGTTAGCAGATGTAATAAAAAATATTGGCTATGTAACCAGTTTATATAGGTCTTGGCATTGTTTCCCAGGTGGTTGGCTGAGGAGGCCTTACTGATGGGGCAAGGACACAGAGATGGATGGGCAATGGAGTGTTGCAAATCCTCACAGATTTACTCTGGGAGATTTTAGAGTTTCAGAGGAGAACCCATATTTCATTCTGTGCCAGGCTAGCCTGCAAACATGGACTGAATGAGCCTTCTTGGGTTATCAAATTAATCTTCTGGCTGCTTTTAAGTCATCCAGATAAATTGGAACAGTTTTGCCCTGCTCTTGCTGATATCTCAGAATGGCACAAGAAACATCTCTTCTTCCTGTTTCTATAGGTTCTAATGTAACTAGAAGCAAGACTGTTTTTAAAGTCCTTAGAAACTTTTTTTTTTTTTTTTGGTGCAAATAAAACAATTTTTCTTTGTGCACGTGGCCAAGTAGTCCACACAGAATGAGGTTTTCTCTATTGCCTATCTCAGAAGTGAAAACTGGGATAATGGTGGTTTCATGTTCCATGGTTAAGATTTGTAAGAAGAACATATTAATGCTTTCACTTATGTAACTTGATGGGAAATGAGCTGCACCAGCTACGATGTCTTTTATGTCCCTGAAATGTGCACATTCAGAGGTTACCCATATGGACTACAGAGGTAACTTAGACAGAAAACTGCCTTAGATGCCTAAAGTTAAGAGAGGTTGTATCCTATGTCTGTTGAACAGCCTTGAGTTAGACAGGACAATTAGTTGGTTGCTATCCTGCTCTATAAGGCTCCACAGTCAGAGTGCAGGGTACAAGTGCTTGCCATCATTAACAGCCCAAGATGACTAACTCAGGTTTTCTGAATCATCACACTAAATGTCATGCATGTCATTTTTAGGTGTTAGCTTGCCTTAGGTTGTTTGAGTCTGACCTCCAGCCTCTATAGTGAAAAAACCCCTGATGTCCAGTTCTATTCATTTAGCTATTTAATACAAATTAGTTTCGTTGTAGCTTGAGCCTTGAAGGAGGCAAGAACCTTTGTGTGAATTGTTGGTGGATCACAATAAAGATCACAATAATGATCTGTCTGTGCACTAACAGCGTATGCCTAGGGACAATTTCTGCTGCACATTGACAGTTTGACAGACATGATTTTTTTCCTGATCCTTAGAAGAAATGGGAAGATTTTTCAGACTTCCTAAAGATGCTGATTCCTAAAGCTCTATGAGTTTTTTTATTAAAGCATTCCAGCATCACAGCATCCAGACTTGTGCCCTCGTAGTTGATAGTCAAGGGGGATATTTGCAGGACTGACTGCACAGTGACCTCAGGTTTCCAGCAGCAGCAGAAATGCCTCGGGGAAACTCAAGAGATTTATCATAATGCTGTTGTTTACAGGAACTTTCAGGTACAACAGAGACTGACAAGTACTGTACCACACAGCTTAAAGAGTAAAGAGCTTAGCAATAACAATATAGAAAGACAGGCAGTCCAATATTTACATCGTATACAAAATTTTTCTCTGCTCGATGGTGTTAAGAGTTCCCTAGAGCTGTTTTCTGTGATATGCTGACGTTGCTGGGCCTACAGTTCAACACACTGCATTTGGTATAAATTCACGGGGCTTTTTTTCTCGCTCTGTTTTTCCTTAAGGCTGGTCAAACTTTCAGAAAGTTAAATGTTTTAAGGAGGATTTAGCTTAGTAGATCCAAGCTATTTTTTGAAGGCACTGTCATGATCATTTGATACAGAGGTAGAATAAGGTAATGAAAATTTGCTGTCTGCTTTCCTATGTAGCTTGTGTAAGGGAAGGGTAAAGTCCTCACTGGTGAACTGAAGAGCTGTTAGCCAGAAGGCACTTTCCAAGTAGAGACTCTCAATTTTTCTTGGATGTCAAGAACTCTTTTAGGTGCCTACATGGCCCATAGCTGCAAAATCCAAATAACTCACAGAAATACATTTTCTTTCTAAACTTGCTGTGTGAAAGAAAGGGACATATTTGTATCCTGGCTGTACAGATAGTGCTCTGAGACTAATGTCTCGGTTCACAGACCTTTGTGCAAAATCTCAATTTTAAGAGATTGAAATGAAATGCTGAATTCCAAGTACACAGTCATTAAAATCTTTAATACCACCGGCCTTGCAACTGGCTGCCCAGGGAAGTGTGGGAATCACTGTCCCTGGAATTGTTCAGAAGGCCTGTGGATGTGGTGCCTGGGGACATAATTTAGCGGTGAACACTGTGGTGTTGGATTAATGGTTGGACTCAATGATCTGAGAGGGCTTTTCCAACCTCAGCAGTTCTGTGATGTTAAACTTCTAGATATGCAGATTTTTGATGGTGAAATTCCCATAAATGTTTGTTCAGGTCTTACTGTGGTATGAATCGCTCTCTGTATGTTCTTCGCTGACTACAAAGGAGCGTCAGCTTCCAGGTTAGAACAGGCACCTGCCTTGCATGCCTCTAAAGATGCATGAGATAAATTTAGATGTAAACCCTAAGTCACCAGAAGACATATTTTCAGGCACCAATCCCACCTTGCTGTTGGTTTTTGGGTATCTCTGTGCTTGGCAGACACCCTTCTCAGAGCTACTGATGATCTGGGATCTAAGCCCCTGAAAGTTTGGCAAGTACTTGGATGTAGATCACATACCATAAAGCTCTTGAATTCAAGACAGCAAATTATTTGAATATTTTTCTTTCTAGTGATTACCATAAATGTTTAGGGAGCTTGTTTCAAAATATTTTGCAATCATTAGGTAATTTTTATTGGCCATTTTTACTTTTAACAGTCAAGGCAACTCAGATTTCAGCTCAGATTAATATAATTCACCTTCACAAACATCTCTCTCAGGTTTACTTACTTTTTTAGAATTTTACCTTATTTACTGTGTTTACTGTCCGGCAGGAGATACTACCCTTTTAAATTCTGTGAGTTGAATATGCAAGTTGTTACTGTTCATGAAAATTAACATAGAGCCATACATGAATTGCAACACTTCAGAGTTTCTTCTCTCCCAAACAAGGAAAAAGAATTACAGGATGGATGATAGCAGTATAGAGAATAATAAAAGCAAGCAAACAAACATCTCTCCACCAAAAAAAAAAAAAAAAAAAAAAAAACAAAAAACCAAACTCAAAAAAAAACACACACAAAAACTGTAATTCAAAAGTCAACATTTACAGGATTTTTTAAATACATATATATATATATATATACACACACGAGTATGAAAAACTAATGCATAGTCTTCTGATCAACCACC
This sequence comes from Lophotriccus pileatus, assembly GCA_035583135.1. NCBI lineage: Eukaryota > Metazoa > Chordata > Aves > Passeriformes > Tyrannidae > Lophotriccus > Lophotriccus pileatus. The sequence continues at coordinate 106,587,079 of JAWWES010000115.1, forward strand.
CTTGAAATAAACCACAAGCAAAAAGGACACAGAAATGACACCTGTGGCAGCCATATAATGGTCTCCAAGGGCAAACCTCCCCAACTATTGGTCTTACAGATTCGTGGTTGATTGAAGTGTAGACTGCAAACCTCACTGGATTGTGCAGCTCTCAAAACACACAAGAATGGAGAGTATTATAGCAGCAGCTGTTACCATGGACGTTGACAGAAATCTGAAAAGTGCAAAGGATAAACATAACAAAAAAATAAAACCTTGCCAGATGGCTGTACAGCTTCCTAAAAATATACAGTGCCACTGAAGGCTGGCTGGATTGAAAAGAAATGTTGTCTAAAATAAAAAAGCGGTAGAAGCTGCTATATGTTAAAAAAAAAAAAAAAGTAGAACAAAATAAATTGCAAGATGTTGGTAAGTGAAATTTTTTTCTCCAGTCTCCGTAGAGCCTAAGTATGCAATATAAAGTGGTGGATGCAAGCTATAGCTAAGATCGGTGCATAGGTAAGAGTGTAAGCACCACTCCAAGAAGCGTGGCTGGATGGTTAAATGATAAATGCCATTTGGCTGCATTTTGATAAAACAGTGTTGCTGGAGTAAGACAAGCGACTAAACCCAGTGCTGACCAGAATGTCTGCCGGCCTCTTTTCTGTGCAAGTCTAACCACGCATGTCCGTGCCTGCGTGACCTCAAGATTAGACTAACATAACTGATTTATTGGGGTCTGGTTTTGGTATGTGGTCCCCAGCAAGTAAAAGAAATGAGGCTGGAACTCATGCATGAGGGCTTGTCAGTGTCTGCAAATTGTAGTTTCCCTGAATAACTGCCTGCTGTTTAAGATGAATGGCAATTCCATATATCATGGCACGTAGTGTACACCATTAGCAGATTTATTTCTGGATGTCAAAGAGCTCCTGATTACCTTCTACTTTCAGAAACTTTTGCCAGTTTGGCTGAAAGTTTCCTGACCCATTTGTCTGCAGGGAAAAGATAAAAAGGAGATAATCATCACAACTCTCCCCTTATCAAGGCTTAAAGGACATAAGGCTGCATTTCATGCGTTCTAAAATGAGAAGCTGGTCAGTGTTTCACAGAATTAAAACTACTGCAATTAGAAAGTTAAAATTTAGGAAGTTTTTTTCCCTGTTATTTCTGTCATCAACAGGCTGTTCTAACAGGATATTTCTTTTAGTCTTCAGTCTCAAATTATTTGTGGCAGATTTATTCTATTTGTTCTCACACCAACATTATTCTTCAGATTTAAATAGTCCTTCCTTTTTGTTGTATCATCTCAGATATATTTCTAATCAGATTCCACTCAAGTTCGATTTGACTAGAGCAAACAAGCCCACCAACCTTCCTTCACTTCTCACAAAGGATGTTTTTCTTTCCTTGATCAGCCATCACCCTTCCCTGCATTTCTCCCTGTTTGATCATGGACAACATCCTGAGGTGTGTGTGTGATTTTCCAGTGCTGGTCACATACTAGGAAACAAAGAAAGGAGCAAAACCACAGCCTGGCACCTTAGCTTAAGAATTGTTATTTCTGAGCATTTGTCTGTGATATCTTAACATCCTCTAAACGTTTCTAGTACCATAGAAGCATGTGTAGAGCAGAGAGTGAAATTTTTGAAATAACTATCTAAACTTCCACTGCCTGTCAGTATAATTCCACACTCTATTGCTAATTTCAATCTAAATTGCTTCCTTTCAGGCCTAAAACCATGCAATCTAAATAATATATTAAACATGAAGGATCCAAATGAAGCCTGGCAGTCACTCAAGGTGAGATTACAGCCTGTTTAAAATAAGCATGTGCTATTTTAGAGGCAGGTGTCTCAAAGGTAATTGTCATCATCTTCTCCTTTGGATTATTCCAGAAATCATCAGGAAGATTGCGTACTTCCATTAGCCTCGACAGCTGGTTCTGCTGACACCAGGATGTCATAAAAAGTGTTGTTACAGTGATGCATTTCTCATGGAGAGCACATGGGCACATGTAAGAAATGCTGCTCTGAACCAGGTATTCGCCTGAATGACTCCTTCCTCCTGCAGGATAGAACAATCACATATTATTCAACTTGAATGAAAAAGACACTATCCAAGATACTGTCCAAGCTTTTATAAAGTGCCTTGGATGCAACCTCCAGATACAATTTCCTCCTGTACAGTCTCTTACAGGAAAATGACACAACAGACAGCTCATTTCAGATGATAGACTCTACTCTCCTAACCACATTTCCTAGGCAATCAACAGAATAATATTTTTTAAAATGATTTAAAACATATCTATGATTTTATGAACCTACGGACATTGTATATGGTCTGCGCTCTCTGTATCATTCCATAGATAAATTAGGAAGTTGAATCCTGGTCTGGTAAAATATTGACAAAAACAACAATTATTTTCACTATTTATTGTGGTTACTTAGCTGTTCCCTAGCTGTTTTGAATAATTAAGCCTCCAGAAAACCTCTCTCCCAAACATCAGCAATCCTTGTTTATTAAAACCATTACACTTGTTCCTCAGCATTTTCCTGTTGAGCTATAATTTCATTATCTCAGACTGTCTCCACTGGGGTGTTTCTGTTTAAATGCATGTTAACCCTTTGTTTTGTGCATTGTAAATGATCTCACCACTATAAATCAGTCATTGTAACTTAACTACGTGCAGTAGCTCTAAGAAATGCAGAAGCAGAACATAGTTCTAAGAAGCAAAGGTTAGATTGCCAAGTGTGACAAAATCCAGATAATCTCTATTCTAGACTGCTGAAGGAATCTAGTGCAGTAAATGCCAAGTCCAGCAGCAAGGATTTTTAATGGAGTTTAGGATTGTATGATTAGAGAGTGCCAAAACCAGTAACATTTTTTTAGAAATAACTTGCCCCTCCTCCCCAAAAACCTTCTCTTTTGCTTCTCATGAGGGCCAACTCAGGGCTCCTTTCCGTGTGAGCAAAACTGAAGTCTGCCACGGCATGGGTGAGCATCTGAGATATTTATTTAACCCTCATTGTTCGTGGTGTCCCTTCAGTTCAAAGAAGGTTTTTGGGAGGATGGAGTAGGCAATAAGGAGCTTGAAGAAATTTTTAAAGTTCTAGTGAAGTAGACACAGATGGTAGAGGCAGGTCTGAGGAGCTTTGCTCTTTTTTTGGACAGATCTTACAATAATCATCTTTATTTTATTTATTGTATTTTTTCTTGTGTAAGGTGATACAGTGGTGTTATCCCTTTGGATTTCAGGAAAGCACTTTCCACCATGCTGCATAGGAATTTCATACTGCAGCTGGAGATGATTGCAATTAACAGAAGAGGTGGGGTGGATTGAAGAACTGTTGAAAGGGGAGACTGCATAAGGGGACACTGGGAACAAAGAAAGGCTACTGTTATTATCCTCAAGGGATAAATCTGTGACAGATCATGTTTCATATATTCATTAATGACCCAAATATAGAGAACTAAATATGGGATTCTGAAATTTAGACCTGATTATAAAGCTGGAATGTAATGCTGGGGAGTGGGGAAGGAATCATCCATTAAAAGAAGGCAGGGTGGATCAGATGACTCAGACAGCTGAAATGAAAAGTATGAGATAAACTTGAGTTTCAAATTACAATACTGAGCACTCAGAAACCAATGTTAGTTTTGGTGGGGTTTTTTTGTTGGTTGGTTGGTTTTTAAAAATAATTATTATTTAATTTAGTTTAGTTTAATTTATTTTATTATTTTATTTTATTTTATTTTATTTTTTCCTTTAAATAGAGGATATCTAAATTGGAAGACAAAAAAGGTCTTTCCTTAGCTGAAAGATGAAGCTATGAACTGCCAAAGAATTTCTTTTTTCCATTTCAGTTTTCCATTGTAAAAAGCACTGGTTAAACCTTAGTTGACAGATTAAAAGACTTTGCCTTTTTGACCTAACCAACTGAGTGTCAAAAGGCATAACTTTCTGCAAATACTGTTGGAGAACAAATATTAAACAGGAAAAAAGTTCTGAATTAAAAAAATTAAAATTGGTCTTCAGCAAGTTTAGGGTAAAAAAGAAAAAGAGTGAATAACTGGAATGGTGTTCCACAAATAACCAGCTGGAGAAGGAATCAAAATTGTTTTAAGATGATGTTTGGTAATCTACTGAAAAAGATTGCACATTAAAATAGGGGAGTTTAAGGAGACTGGAAACTAAGTTTGTGATCAAGTTCTTATAGATCAGCAAGTCCTTGGACATTTAATGTCTCTGAAACAAGAGTAAATCTCTTATCACACTGTATATTAATGACACCTTTCTGGGATTGGGTTGCTTGGGGAAGGGAGGGTAGATTTTTCCCTGGTGTTCCATAAACAGCTACTGGAGATTGAGTGAGAAGAGTTGCCTTCCCCTGACCTTTGTGCAAAAGAAGAAATAGCCACCTCCGTTTTTTCTGGAGCCATTACACATTTGAGAGAGTAGAACAGGTCAGGCTGGCAGGTACTAACTTTGACCCACTCTCTCTCGCTATAGGATGTGGTTGTCTTTCTTGGTTCACGTGGTTCATCTGTGCCTATGCCAGATGAGTAAATAAGAGAGCAGGTAGACAGCAAAGGCTGAGCTTGAGTCACAGTATATATGTAGTAAATGCTAAATAACAATAGTGCTGTAGGACATTGGTAGAAACACGGTTTCAGAAGCTACATTCAGTAACACAGGTGATCTGTTCCAGTTCTGTGTTCCTGTTAAAAATTGCTTGAAACATGAAATCTTTAATCAGGCAAAACTTTACTTAGAACTTTTTCTTCGAACTGTATTGAAATTTTAGTCCCCTTTAATATTTCTTCTTCTGTGAAGGCTTCCTGCTCTCTCAAATATTTCTTTTCCCTAAATAGCAATCTTCTATGTTCCCTTAAAGAAAAAATTGCAGTGTGCCAACACGCTACATAGTCTCAAAAAATTTACCCAGCAAGGCACATTTCAAATAATTGTAAAGAAACCTAATGACAAGGGAAGGCAATAAGAAATAGGAATTGAAAATTTTCCATGTCTTTTAACAAATATCAATAAATAACTTCTTTTTTTCCCCAAAATATCCATCAAAACTAACCTTGTTTATATATGTGTTTTACTTCAAAAGTATTGAATGAGAAATAAAAACCCCAGAAATTATAATAAGGACAGAATGAAATATTACTGTTGAAAAATAAAAGAAAGCATTTTAGTTTTGTTCAAAAAACACCTGAAAGATAACTCTGTCATTGGTCACAGCCACCATGGCTTCATGAGAGGAAAGTCCTGCTTATCAAACCTGATTTCCTTCTATGACAAGGTAACCCACCTCACTGGTCAAGGGAAAGCAGTTGATGTGATCTTTTTGGATTTCAGTAAAGCTTTAGATACTGTCTCTCACAAGATCCTTCTGGACAAAACGTCCAGCACACAGCTGGATAAGCACATCATATGGTGGGTGAACAACTGGCTCATGGGTGGAGCACAGAGGATAATAGTGAATGGGGTAACATCACACTGGTGACCTGTCACTAGTGGGGTTTCACAGAGCTCTGTGCTCTTCAACATCTTCATAAATTACTTGGACACAGGACTAGAAGGGATACTAAGCAAATTTGCAGATGATACAAAACTCAGAGGAGCTGTTGACTCCCTTGAAGGCAGGGAGGCCCTGCAGAGACACCTCGACAAATTAGAGGACTGGCCAATCACCAGCTATATGAAGTTCTACAAGAGAAAGTGCTGGATTCTGCACCTGGGGTGGGGCAACCCTGGATGAATGTACAGATTGGGGAATGATATGCTGGAAAGCAGTGCCACAGAAAGAGACCTGGGGGTCCTGCTCAATGGCAAGTTGAATATGAGTCAGCAGTGCCCTGGCAGCCAGGAGGGCCAACCATCAGGCAAAGCATCACCAGCCGGTTGAGGGAGAGGATTGTCCCACTCTGCTCTGCACTGGGGAGGCCTCAACTTGAATACTGTGAGCAGTTTTGAGCACCACAATATAAGAAAGATATTAAGCCATTGGAGACTGTCCAATGGAGGGCGATGAAGATGGTGAAGGGCCTTGAGGGGAAGCCATATGAGGAGAGGCTGAGGTCACTTGTTCTGTTTAGCCTGAAGAAAAGGAGATTGAGGAGAGACTTCATTTCAGTTACAACTTCCTTGTGAGGGGAAGAGGAGGGACAAAACTGATCTCTTCTCTATGGTGACTAGTGACAGGACCCGAGGGAATGGCCTGAAGTTTTTCAGGGGTGGTTTAGGTTGGATGTCAGGAAAAGGTTCTTCCCCCAGGGGGTGGTTGGGCACTGGGACAGATTCCCCAGGGAAGTGGTCACAACACCAAACCTGACAGAGGTCAAGAAGCACTTGGATGATACTTTCAGGCCCATGGTGTGACTCTTGGGGATGTCCTGTGCAGGGCTAAGGGTTGGACTAGATGATCCTTGGGGGTCCCCCAACTCAGCATATTCTGTGATTCTGTGAAAAAGCAGTATTTTGAACTACAAATTTACTATGAATATATGTTTTTAAATAAACATATTTTCCACTGTTTTTTTGGATTTAGATTTTTTTTTTTACAACCTGTAATTAACTTTATTTAGTATTAAAAACTCCTAAAATGTTGTTTGATTCTGATGCAGACTGGGCAGGGAAATGGATAATGAGATCATTCAATGAACCAGTGATTAAAGTGATCTAGGAGATGCATTTCAAAGTATAGCCCAAGGAGGTTACACTATTTCAGAAGAGAAAGTATGTCATGATTGCCTTCTTTTGTGTTTTCTTACATATTTTTAAAGCTAATCTGTGCTGGCATCTGTTTATTGAGCCACATAGACCATTTTCTTCATCTACTTCAGCAACTCTTATGATCACAACCAAGTGATTTTTAAAGACTTTCTTCAAGTATAGGCATGAGTTCACCATGGTCTGTGGAACACAGGTGATTTAAATTGTTTTCTTTTAGACAAGATTTGGGGAGTTTACAGTCATGTGCATTGCAAAAATTTCCTAAAAAACGTTGTTTCCAGGCCCCACTCTGGTGACATGGTTCTGAATGTGATGTTCTCTAATTTTATGTGAATAAACTTGTAACTCTGATCCCCATAATCATTTTTCCTTGTTCAGGTACATCTTGTGTGAATATTTCCTAATATGCTTTTTCCTTTGTGAAAGCCTGTAAATTTTGAGACACCTGGAAGTAGAAATGAGGAGACCCTTTTTCACTCTGAAGAAATAATTCTGAACTCTGGCATTCACGGTTAGTCTATCCATGTGCTTGAACAAATCAAGATCAAGGGACCGGGTGCTGTGATTTGGCTGTGCTGGGTTATGGTTACAAGGATTCTTGGCATGCCTCTGGTCTGAGTGCTCTTCAGGCTATTCCCAGGCATGGTCTAGGAGTAAACTTGTGCCATGGCACATTCCTTGTTGACAGTTTAAACGTGTTGGAGAGCGAGGGGGTGTTTCTAGTGTGGACATGGAGAGAATTGTCATGGGTTAGTTCATTAATATCAGAGAGCCAGAGTACCCTGTTCTAGAAAGTGGAAGATGGAGAGTTTCAGATACATGACCAAGTGCCTACTCATAGAAACATGTAGGTGTGAAATAACTGTGTCTAAGGGTGCTGTAGAAAACCTGGCCAAGTCAGGTGTAATGATGAGTTCATATTCACAAAGAATATCACAGTAGAAAATGTTTCTGTTAAAAGAAACAAAATATTTGTGGGGCTACAGGAAGTGTGATTGCAGATAAAAGTGCCAACTACGTAAAGTTTTGGTTATGTGGGAGTAGGGTGATAGACTGATGGATGGAAAGACAAGAATTTTAAAAGAATGTGTCTTTTCTCCCAAAGGCAATAGTATTACTAGTGGAAAAATACAGCAAAGGAAAGCTCCCTTACTATGAGTTTGAATAGATCATGAAATAGTTTTTCAGGGAAAGTGGAGAAAGCTGTGCCAACTACAGATTGTACAACTATAGTGATTTTGGATGGGATTGAGTCAATTTTCTTCATAGTAGCTCGTGTGGTGCTACATTTTCGATTTCTGATGAAAACAGTGCTGATAACAGAGCAGGGATGTTTTAGTTATTAGTGAACAGCATCAAGGCCTTTTTTGGTTCTCACTGTGCTCCCAGGGTGAGGAGGCTGGGGGTGCACAAGAAGCTGGGAGGGGTCACAGTTGCCCCTCAACTGACCAAATACCTTGTGATGTCATACTCAGCAATAAAAACAGAGAGGGGAGATTTTTGTCAGCTCTGCAATTCCATGGGAACTGGCTGGGTATTGGTCTGCTGGTGGGGAACAATTTGGGATTTTAGCACAGCTTTTTTTTTTTTCCTTAGTTTTGTTTTTCTTTGCTTCTTTTTGCCTTTATTTTTAACTTTTCCTATTAAAGTGTCTTTATCTCAACCCACAAGTTTTCTCACTTTTACCCTCCTGATTTTCTCCCACATCCTACTGCGGGGGAATGAGCGTGCGCCTGTGTGGTGCTTAGCTGATGGCCAAGGTTAGCCCACAACCACAACTAAACTGAAAAAGAATTAAAAACTATACTGCCTGGAAAATTCTCCCCTGAGAAGCTTGTCTAGAGCTGCCAGAGATAGTTAGCATGGCACACTCACAAGATGTGAAAAACAGAAAGATGAATAAGGTGAACCTCGGAATGTTACAAAACCTGCAGTATTACTGCACCCAGGCACATTGTATGGATAAAAAAAAATAATATTATTAGGTTGTATATTGAGAGACATTTGATATTAAAATAAATAATAAACTGCTGCAGAAGCATAGAAAGATTAAGAGGTGAGAGTACATTCATCATTAAGTCATAGATCATTAGAAAAATGATAGCATGTTATCAGAAGGTAATTATACACATTCTACAGACATTCTCATCTGGTGTAAATCAGCAGATTTCTTTTGCAGTGAGAATTTTGGTGATTTATAAACAGAGGAGAACTTAGTTCACTGTTTGTGTTCCCATGCTGTCCTTGTAACACTGTTTAGACCAGAAACATTCATGCTCATGTTTTCCTGAATTTTAAGATACTGTGGATTGTGAAATCTTTGGCAGACTGGAAAGTGCCATCTAATCCCTCCTGTTAGCTTAAAGGAAAAGCTGTTTGACCACACAGAATACTTCACAAAAACAACAAAATAGGAACTCATTTAAAATTCCAGTGAACAGGAACGATGAGCTCAATCTTGAGAAGTGCAAAACATTCATTCCTTTTTGTTGAAAGAGAATAGGGCAGATCTTGCAAGAAATAAAGAAGCAACTTCTCTAGGACTTATGCCTAAAAGGAGCTGAAAATCTCCTAGGAAATGCTGAGTGCTCCAGATTGCCACTGAATTCTTATGATTCCGTCCCTCCTTCTCGTAAAAGCTTAAAACAAGTATATAGCATTGTGCTTCTAAATCTGAAGGCTGGTTTTTTTTGTTGTTGTTGTAATGAAGTATAGTTTTATTTTCATTTCAAAATGCTTGCTTTTAAAAACCGTAAAAAAATTGTGCTTTATCTGACAAAATGAAACTAATAATTTTGTTTGCTGCTAGTATCCTCCATGCAGTAATGTGAACTGAGGTATCAAATATTTAGTACTATGAAACACTAATATGGATATGGTGATTTCTCATTAATGCTAACAACTTTAAAACTAATTCTCATTAGCTTGAAATAATTATTTAGCTGCTTAGAAAGTGATTAAATTCAAACAGAAGTATATAATGTGTTTACAAAAAAAGAACTGGTTGACATTACAAAATATTAATGGCTTTATTCCTTAAAACTTATTATTGTATTGGCCCATACATTTAAGGAATGGTCTTAAAACTGGAGACTGTGTTTTTATTTTAGTGTAGAAATTGCATCCATTTTGGAAAAGCATTTTGAATCTATCAGCCACAAATTAAGCAACAATCACAAAAATAATAAACCCCAAAATAAACCTTAGATTAATGTAATTCAGAATTTAGTGGAAAAATAAAATTATTTCCCCATAATTGTTTGACTAAGCCTGCTCCTATTTTCCCTTCATATGTAGAATGTTGGCATTTAAAGGTTGGAAGTACAGTAGCATTAACAGTTTCACACATGCAGAGCCCAGAAACTCAACAATAAGAAAGGCTAAAGCTCCTAATGCAGACATGAATTTTGGGTGGGACAGTCTCTGGGATCTGAGCTTCATCTCACTGTTTGAAAGCTCGAGTCTTTTTGTTGAGGGAGAAGCCTTCTTTTGTGCAGCTTCACTTACCTTTCAGGTTTTAGAACTATGTGCTCAGCAGTAATGAAAAAGCTTGAGAAGCAAGTGTGAAAATGGAGTGATGAGAAATATTCTCTGTGCGTTACAGCTTCCATCTTGGATGGTACACAGGGAGCTTAAGTGAGGAACTCAGGAGCAGATGCATGGATGCTATTAAAGCTTATGTGCCAAGGCATTAAAACTAGAACTGTTCTTCTCCATAAAGGACAGAAAAAAAAGAGGGCCCTCTAGCCATAAATTTGCCAGTAAAATGCATGTGCACTGTATCATTTGGCTCAATAAAAGATGCGGCATGTGGCAAAATTTTAGACAGATAAATGTAATTAACACTGAAAGGCAGATGGCAAGGAAAAGGGACAGGCCGAAAAACTACAGAAGGGTGGGATGCAGTGACACTCTCTAATAAGTATGTTAAGAATTCCATCCTCATAGAGGACAATATTTAAAAGGTTTCCTAAACAGAAGAATATGAGAGATTTTTTTCCTGAATTAGACCCTAAACTTTCAAGTGAGGGTCAGTGTATATTGGTTTATGCATTCGTTGTAAAATGTTGTTATCCAAAGTATAAATTTCAAGCATCCTGGTGTTAAGAAATGTGTTTAAGAGTGGCAGTTATACCATTTCTTAGAGGTATGATAAGAAGTGTCAGTGCCCTGCATAACAAATCATGTTTATGTTACAGTAGAAAGTAAACATTTGCATTTCAAACCCACACAAACTGTGGGTAATATGCTAAGGTTGCTCTAAGTCAGGCTTGCAAAAAGTTCTGGAGCCTGAGTTCCAAGCAAGTGACTGTTTGCGAACAACTACCCATGTACTTGATTTCAACCTGAGCAACCTATGGCTGAGAGTGTCACACAGTGGGTGGTTTTCAGCTCTTGGACTTAATGGAGAGATAGTGGCAAGGAGCACATTAGGAGAAAAGGGAGGAGTGAGGTGGAATTAAACTGGGATTTTAAAAAATGGAAAATCAAAGTATGAGGTTTCAGGCCTGTCAAAATGTTTAATTCTTCTTGTTCAAGCTGCAGATGGTTTGAGTCATCTTGTGCCAGAATTAACTTGGTGACACAGTAAAATAACCTTTCAGAAATACGTTTCCCATATTTTATTCATTGTTGCACTTTAGCTGAACCTAGTCTTTGCATGAATAAGGTATTTGAGATCAGATGCCCTCTTCATACTTGCTTGGTGGGAATTAGAATGTGACTTGTTAAGAGCTAAGCCTAATTATGGAATGAAGGCATGAAATGTTGCTTTTGCTTACAGTGTGTTGTGCATCTTCATCTGTCTATGCAAAATACTTACGAAGTGTGCTAAAAACGAAACTCTTGTGTCTACATCCTGCAAACAATCTGGAATGCCACCTTCTGTTACATAATAAATGCAGTCTTATCTATAAAGAAGAAAAATAAAACACATGCAAAATTTGTTCAGTTGAACTGGCTGTTTGACTTCAGGCAAAAGGGTCTTTTCTACAATTTTGGATGGTTCTTTAGATCCCAAAGCAGTGGACAACAATTAAGGTGTGGCCTTTAAAACATTCCAGGAAGTTTAGCAGATGAAGGTACCAAGTTAAAAGCTGGGAGTGAACACCAAAAACTGCCTGTTTCAGAAGTGGCATATTTTATCCTTTCTACTAGGGGTTCTTGCTGCCTTCTCTCATTTTACAGTGCTGACGGGGGCCGTGGAGGGTCTAATGTAGAGCAGAGAGCATTAGAGCAGAACTCTGTGCAAGGTCTAAAACTGCCCTGGATATCTGAGAAACAGATTTTGAGCATGTTTTTTTTACATTGCTTGAATCAATTTTGTATAGCACAGTGTTTCTCTTTACAGTCTGGGCTTCTCATAAGCATGCATACGAAAACACACCATCTTCTTTTAACCCTGAGTATTATTAGTTCAAGTGACAGCTAATGAAATAATATGTGCATATATGTTTTTACAATGTGCATATCTCATTATACAATTAATTAAAAGTGCAATATTTATCCAATGCAAACTCTGCACATATTCAAGTGATTTATGTAAAAAGAATATTCTGAATTTTAAATTAATTTTGGATTTTTTTTTTTATATCACAAAAAGATATTCTGTGCTTCAAAGGAAGGATTTTATTCAAGCAGATGACATCTTTCAAATCAGAAGCTGCATTTTAAGTTCAAGTGCTACATTTTGGTCTGAGGCAGGTGATTACTTTTATAAATCAGCTGTAAAAGGTAATCCTGAAAGCTCTCCATAAATAATAACCAAGACTGAAAATTTCTGTGTAGTGTGTGTGTATAATGGGAGGAAAATAGAGTTGAGGGAAATGGAGTTGAGTTTAAATTACTTTCTTCATGTAGCTAAATGGGCATTTCTGCCCTGGAAATCAAATGAGGGGTATACATATGGAAAGAGGGCAGGATCTGGTACCAGCTTTGCAAATGCTTCAAAAAATTATGCTGAGCAGCCCAGTCTGTTACAGCTTTTGAACAAAATCTGGAGGAGTGTTCATAACAAGTATAGAGCAATTTACATATTTTTCAGTTGTCAGACACTGTGCGCCACAAACTAACAGGGATGACTGGGTAGTATGGAAATCTGCTGCTGAAAAATTGTCCAAATAGATTGCAGTTCAACATGTTCTCCCATTACTGTCTGTGAACATTTGTACAAGTAAAACTTTCTTTGGAGATGGTGAATTGTAAACCTTCACAAAAGATTTATTTAACCTGTGCTGTATTTGTGCCAACATGGAAAGCAGTTTAGCACAATTAGGTCACATAGTCAGGAAGCAGTAATGCTATTTATTGCATGATATGGATAACTATTCATGAAGCTGCAGTAGTGAAGTCTTAGTTTTCCGGCTGATACAGCCAACCATTGCAATTAGATACAGCTCAAACAGCTTTTGCAAGTAGTTTCTCTAAATTTTCAGGTAAATTGCTTCTCAAATTCTGGGAAATGCTTTCTATTCTGTTCTTTCTATTCTATTCCTGTACTAAAATATTACCAAATTGGAAATAAAAAAATTTCCATAGAGTTATTAGGGCTTGCTGTCATTCAACTGTTTTATTTAGTTAAGTATGACTAAGGCCATCTGTAGTCTTTCTGACCACTTCATAAACGGGCATAAAGGCCAAAGTTACTGAACTGCTAATTTGTTGAACAAATATGTCAGTTATTGCTTCTTCACCACAAATGTAATGTTACTTTTTAAAATTTAGAGAGAAATTCAAAAGTATTGTGTTACCTGGTTGTAGTTCAGATTAAATGTAAGTGAAATCTTGACATAGCTGTATGAATATAGCCTGACAAAGGACACTCATTTCCTGAAGAAACCCCTGCCACTGTTTTATAAAATGCTATTTTCACACCAAACACAGTGCTTACTCCTTCAGTTAAGGTCACAGAATTTTCAGTTTTCCCCTATTTCTGTCTGGAAAGATCCAAGAGTAATTTAAAATGGTCACTTTCATGTTGCAGAGATTAATGAGAAATGAAAAGTTTTTTTTAAGAGACAGGATGTTTATTATTAAGACTGATGGGAAAATGGGAACTATTTTCCTTGAAAAAGAATTTTAAAAAATAACCCTTATCAAGATGAGAAGGCAAATCCACAAATATTTGTGGTTACGAATGGATGAAAATTCAATTTGAAAAAACTTCAGTGGAAATGTTCAGCTTTCCATCTGTGGCCATGGAAACATTTTATCAGTTGGGAGAAAGGAAATTCAACAGGAAGCTTCAAGAATGGAATCATCATTTTGGTTTTACTTAAAGGAAAAGTGTTAGAAAATCTTTCCAGTTGCAGTTTCAAAAGTGCTTTACTTATTATTATGGCAGTCACAGCTATCCACTTTCAGAATTCCTCAGTTACAGCAAAGGATGGATGCAGGTTTGTTTTCCAAATAGCAGTTTGATTTTCTTGCTCTATTAAGTTCATTATTGTGCAAGCCTTCAACAACATGTTTTCCTTGTGTTCTCTACCTTTTTAACCCTTTTACCATGTGTGTTTATATCATTGCTTTTGGTCATCACATTTGTGTAGCTCACCCTTTGGAGATATTTCAGTTGTTGTGTGTTGCTTTGTTCTTATTGTAGCTTGTCTTACCTTGCAAAGGTAAGAGCTTCACCACAGCAGCTCAAAAATATTGCCAAAGATCATGAAGAATTTCCACTGTTGTGAACCACAAGGAATTTCACAGCATTTAAAATAGTGGTCAATCTTAACACTGTTTGTCTACGCAATATAAGCAATTAACTCCCTCACAAAATGTAAAAATATTCCTGACAAATTTCAACATTATCAACAAAAGTCAGTTATATCTGTGCCACAAAGAAGGTAGTATTGTTTAGTTAGCAGTTTTTAAAAGCTCAGAGATAAACTACTTCCAGTTTACAAAATGCTTAAGGTTATCTCCACATTAAGAGATTTAAATATGAGCTAATAAAGACAAAGTAGCATAGAGATGTCTCAACAAAATTGCTTTCAAATTATTTTTCGTCTCTGGAAGATCATCTTTCAGGTGCATATTGATCAGAGGACTTATTCTGCCCTCATAACAATGTGATTTTCTTGTTCTAATGTCAGAAATTAATTTCTAATGGTCTGAATTTATAGTTTCATTGTCAAATCAATGCCTTGTATCTATCAGATGTCAAAATGATGACTAAAAGTATGGTGTATCATATAATGCAATTATTTTGGCTAGCAACTTACTCTTGCTCTTTAATAGCAGCCTCTGGTCCTAGATGTAGTAATTGAGGACCTAAAAATACTGGATGTCTTTCTGAAGTTCTCATTTAGGAGCTTGATATTTTCCATGCTTGTATGTATCTGAGAAAATATTATATTTGAGAAACCGATGCAAGCATTGAGATACAGTATTTGACTTATAGGTTTGCGTTGAAAGAACACTTTTCCCATTGTTTAAAAGCATTTAACTACATTTTTTGAAAATTTTGAACAGAACTGCAGCAAAATGTTCGAAGCTTGAAACTCAGATCAGATTCTTTTATATAAGGAATCAGTGCTTCTCCTGGTTTGAAGAAAAAATAAAAATAGACTCATACATGATTGAAAAGGCATTTTTTACTTGCCTAGTTCAACACAAAGCTCACAGAAAATGTAAATTTAATCATTAACGTTCGACTCAGTGAGAGAAGAACTTCAAAGATGAACTGGAACATTTAAAAATCAACTTATTATGCAAGGGCTCTTCCCCCTCTCCTTTCTTTTTCTTAGAGGAACAAAATACGTGGTAATCTGCTGCTATTAACTTTTAAGGTCCTCACCACTGAAACATCAAAATACAATACAAAAGTAATTTTTAAATAAGTGTTCCAACTTCCTTTTTTTTTCCAGGTGAAGTATGTGGATTTTTACTGCTTTTAGTGGCAAAACATAGCAAGTCGAGCTGTTTTGGGAATCAAATAAAATTTAGATTAATCTTTTATGGGAAAATGGTTTCTTAGGCTTAGAAGGGAGTCTCTCATCAAAAGGAGATATTGTCTGCACAGGATAGCCAATAATTCAAAGCTGAAGAACACAGACTTTCAAGTCTTCAGTGTGCTTGGCTCAAGCTACCGATGTGGACAGGAGCATGTTCATCTAAGGTAAAGGTCTTACTGTCTTGCTTGAGTGTGTGTCTCCCAGTCCTTTCTCAACTCTAACTGAGTTTGGCCTTTCATGTCTTCCTCCTGCATATACAAACCACGGCTCTGTGTCAATTCTTTTTATTGACTGTAAGGACAACATGATGTGACTAGCTGATATGTAGGTACATTCACTGTATACACCTAAAATTAGATGACTTCAGACAACATTACTGACAACTTTAAAGATGAATACGTGAATCAGGGATACATGCAAATAACAGCTAGGAGCTTAACTCTGGGAGGGCCACCTCTGGAAAGTCCTTCTGTAAGGACTGATTGAAGCACCAAAATAGGAGTGTTATTTATAAGGAATGCTAAAAAACTTTTAATTCTTCCATCAGCTGCCGTTACCAGCTATGATGGTAACATTATCTGAGTCCTACCTCGTCAGTGTCGTCTTTCAGAATCTGTACACTGGCAATGCAAACAGCATAGGACAGAGGTGTAGGAGTGTAATATTCTTAATAGGCATGGTCCATCCTGGACAGGAGGCCTTAAAATTATTTATAATGTTTGTGTAAAGCTTAAAGGGCAATGAATCTCCTAAACTTTTCTGTTGCATTTGCTGGAAAAATGCAACACATTAAGGACAGAGTAATTGAATGTACAAATGCAGTCTTCATAATTTATCCATCTGTGGAGTGGGTTCCACTGAAACTGTGGATGTAAAGTGGATTCCATATGTACAACTTTGCATCTGATGCACTGAACATAGGATAAACAAATACAGTCGGGGTCTAGTGTTTACCAAACCTTGTCATTGTCCAATAGCCATCTCTGCCATTCTTGAATCTTGCCTCAAGTGTGCTGTGGCAAGTAACTCTCCTTAGCTATTCATACAAGGAATCTGCTGCCTTTTATGCTGGTAACCCAAAGATAGATAAATAGAAAGATACACATGCTATTGAGGGGCATATGAAGCACGTAATTCTCAGACTGTACATGCATACTGTTATGAGGATAGATACCCTCTGGAAAATAATGAGAAAACAATTAATTTATTGCAGTAGGGACTTAGGGCAGGAGCCAGCCAACTGTTGCATATCCACAGAATCACCCAGCCCTAAGAAAGTATGTCTTAATGATTTAATTACTTTTCTCATCTGAGTGGATATTGTAATTCTGATTACAGAAGCTGAGGATGAACATGCTTAAAACTAATAAATACAAAGTGCATTCATCTGAAATGAGCATCATCAGCACTCACAATGAAATTTCATTTATGGGCATTGTTTCATTAAATGTAACATCTAGCTTATTACAGGCACATTATTTTTCATTTTTTATGCATGATGTCATTCCTTTATTTAAACAGATCATGTTAAATATTTTATGAAACCATTAAAGGAACAAATAATAAAATTTTGCATTAAAAATAGATCTGTGAAAGTGTCTGGCAACTTAATACAAACAAACAAATAAACAAAAAGGGTGGAATTATGTTGCAATCTGTCAGAAATTCTCCTGGAGTTTTATCTGTTATTTGGCCACTGTTACTTTATTTCTCACTCAGTTGTCCTATTAATATGAGCTGTGTAAAATGGTAGAAATATGTGAGCTACCTTGGGGCAGAATATGATGATCTTGTTCTACCTTAGACTTTTAGAGGATGCTAATTGTGTGCTGGGCTTTTTGTTTCCCCAATGGCCTGTTTCATGTATTTAATTAGAGTTTTTTAACTTTTAAAGTATTTCCTGTGTGCACTGGCAAGTATTTTAAAGACCCATGTCCTGTGTATTGAGGCAATTGTTCAGATTAGCTAAAAGAGTCATTAAGCATATCTGCTTACACAAGACTGTCATAATCCAGTCTCCAAGCATAATTTTATGGCCACTGCAAAAGGCAGGGTACAGATGGGGTGTTGAACTTGCAGTTTAGCACCTCCTGTGAATCCCATTGACTTCAGCAAGGGCTGAGAGAATTCTTCAATTTGCGAAATCTGGCACCACAAAAGATAAAAATTAATACAATGGCAAACCCCTCAGTATTTATGTAGTTGAAACTCCTACTAAACATACTGAGAGATCAGTACAGTTCTATGGAAATCAGGAGAAAGATTCCTATTGGTGTTGAATCAAGTAACTAGTTACTAAAGATGTGATCCTGTGTGCTGGTTTAAGAATTACCCAGCAGGGGAAATGAACTCAACTCAAAAGAGAGATTATAAGTCAGAATAACAATTTATTAAAATAATACAA
>JAWWES010000115.1:106605254-106635206 GCA_035583135.1 Lophotriccus pileatus
ATTGATAACAGTTTCTGGGAAATGACATGGAAGGCTATAGAATACACAGGTTTGGGTTACACCCATCCAGTGATGAAGTGGTCCCAGCTGTTTTAACTAGGACATCCTGCAAGAAGCAAAGCCAAACCTTCATCTCCCAAAAGGAAGGGTTGTAGCGGTGGTGGGAAAAAATTCACTGTATTCAGCAGCTTCCAGTGCTTCTCTGCACCTGAGAGATTTGAATTTTAAATGAATGAAATTCAAGACATTTTCTTTGTGGCCCAGAAAAAAAGAAAAATAAAAAAAATTACAGTAACCGAAATACACAGATCTGAGTTTCAGTGCTAATGTGTCATTGCCAGCTATTACTTTTCAATTTTCTCCTTGCAGAAGGAGTAGCTTTGTCAAGGTCATGCCACAGATAAATCATTTCTGCTTTTCAGCAAGGTCTTGCTAAAGCAACTATAATCAGGACCTTCTGTAAATTAGGATTTCTTTCTAAGAAATGCATTCTTATTGCAAATGACCTCTTGCCTCCTTTTTCCCTTTCTTCTTCTCTTTTTAACATCTAAGTGATTTGTAAACTTCTCACATTTCAAGGACATAATTAAGAATGCTGATTAAATTGACATTATTCTCAACACTGAAGACTGAACAGGAGTGCACTCACTGCTTTTTAAATACTTCTGTCCCATCCTCTACAAATAAATGGAAGTAATAAAGCTTGAGAAATAAAAAAGGTCATGGTCCCTCCTCAAAAGTTGCTAGGCTGAGAGTAGATCTTTATGCATCAGGAAGGGAATGTAGCTGCTAATATGTTGTCCTCAAAAGAGAATAACCTGTGTTTATGGCAAGGCTCAGGCTCGATGAGAGTAAAAGGATGCTTCTTTGATACTATTATTTCTTTAAAGTACACATTAACGTCTTTTAAATGCAACTCATGGCTCTCATTAAAGCTGTTATTATGAATTACTAAGACCTCCATCCATTAGTTTGGTCACAATGCTCTTAATTAATAGGTGACCTATCTTTAACCAGATATCATATTTTGCATAGATTGTCTGCTGATAACCTGAGACAAATGCCAATGCATAATTAATTTGTTTTAATTAATTCTCAATATATAATGTTGTATGGATTCAAAATCAGAAAGGTACTAATTAGAATTTTGTTTTAATTAGCCTTGCATGTGCTAAGTGTATTCTGCAGCACTCAGTGCAACAGGATCGGTGATCAGGAGGATGGTTTAGAACTCCTGATGGGGTTAATATTGCAGCTCAATAGTAGCGTGATTCCAGTGCTGCTCAAGAATGATAATTGCAGATCCATATTTCCATAGTCCTTTTTCTGGCTGTGTAGTTCCTATCTCCCAGCTGTGATTCTAGAGCAGTTTCAAATTAGTGAAGAGGTTAAGGAGTGTAGTGGTCTCTAAGTGCCAAGGAAAGCGAGTACCTCTAATCCAATCAAGACTTAATCTACCACTTACAAGGCATTGCAAGAGCTCCTGTGTGTTCCAGTCCATGAGTTTGCACTGGTAGACAATGAAATTCTCTATAAGGAAATTTTGAATCAACCGAGTGCCCCAAGTTCGTCTAAGACAACCTGGATTATGGTCCTAAATGTGACAGCAATTAGAAGGATTTTTATCATAAATTGCCAACAGCCAAACTATGGCACATGGCATACAGCACTAAGCATGAATCTGAGTAACACATCAGACCTTCTTCATATCTCCCAGACTTTCTGCTTTTTCTCCATGTCTCTTGATTATTTTGTTTTGCTTTATTTTGTTTTCAAACATTGATAGGAGCCTGAATAATTTAGATGAGTCCTGGTCTCTCTGGCCCTGTGCTGTTTTGTTCCTTCTATTACCTTCACCAAGATCCACAGAACAAAGTTTTTCATGCAGTTTTCTTTACTGTTTGACAAAGACAGCACTGTGGTCTTAAAGGCCATCAATGAAAGCTAGATTTTGGCTTGTCCTTTCTTCCTCTTGCACCCTTTTACCACCTGCTTGTGCCTCTGAGCCCAGGGGTGTTCCGTAGCCTGGATCTCTGGCAGTTTGTCCATGTCCAGTAGACCAGCCCTGCTCACCTCCTCTGTGGGGAAGAATGTACTGAGAACTATTATGTTTGGATTCTGGTAATGAAAGCTGCAAAAGTAACAATCTTTCAAAGGTCTTTTTTAAAAATTATGAATGTTCAGCATGTTAAGGGGCTTTATAGGGGAACATCTGTTCACTCAACATCATTCAAAAAAATCTGGAATACGGAAACAATGGCTAACTTTTAAAGAATAAGAACTTTCTGGGAGATTTTCAGTATATTTAGTTTGTTTTGTTTTTTTTTTTTTTCCTGTTCTCTTTTTAACTTCCATAGAGCTTCTTCAAGGACTAGAAGTCTTTGTAATTATTCCAGGCAAGTACTCCTAGCACAGGGTTAGATGTCCTCAGTAGAAAACAAGAAAATACCATACTAGCAAATTGACAATAGTGAATAGCTATATATCTGGAATTAAAGTAACAGACTGGCATTCTTATTGAAGATTTCCATTCAGTTCTAAAGTAAGCTTATGTTACGAATGGGAAAAGCAATTTTTATACAATTGCTCAAATGACAGTATTCTTGTAAAATTTTGCTTTTGTATTTCCTTTCAGAAGGAAAATACGTATTTTTTTTTTAATCTTCTGAGGAAAAGTTTGGTAGTGACTGAGGGATGAAAACATGAAATTTTCCTTAGGGTGACAGCATAAATTGTTGAAGTTAAAATTTTTAATTTTATTAATTTAATGACTATGCTTTGGAATGCCTATTTAAGAAAAAAAATAGTTATTTTTTTATTTACTTTCAAACAGATTAACCTGTTCTTCTGTTAAGTGATATTGCAGACTGAGGATAGCATAATATAGGTCTTTCTGTGTGCATTAAATTTTAAGAGATCAGAGCAATGGACAAAAGAAAGATCATGTTTATTATAAAAGCTTTCTGGAAAAAAACCCCCACAAACATAATAAGATCCAATTAATAAATCTTACAGTTTCTGCTTGACCTTAAAAAAAATCAGTTTAGTGATATACCATAGGCCACAGCAATACTAAATAACCTTTTTATTTGTGGATCAGAAGTATCACTGATATATTTGCTCATCAGTAACATCAGTTTTGCTTGTAATGTACAATAACAGCTTATAAGGAAAGTCTGATACAGAAGGCTATTTCTCTGCTCTCACTTATGTCCCAGAAACCACCATAAAATCATAAGCTTGAACAGCATTAGGTGTTCATAGAATAGTAAAAAGCCTTGGGTTGGAAGGGACCTTAAAGACCATCTCGTTCCAACCTCCTGCCATGGGGAAGGGACACCTTCCACTAGACCAGGTTGCTCAAAGCCCCATCCAACCTGGCCTTGAACACTTCCAGGGAAGAGTTTCCAGCTTCTCTGGAAAACCTGTTATAGTGCCTTACCAGCCCCTGGTTGGTTTCTTCCTGATGACAATCTAAACCTCTCCTCTTTAAGTTTACAACCTTTCCCCCTTGTCCAAACACTGTGATAGGAAAGTCTCTACTGTCGTGTTCCACTGCTTGTGAGATACCTTCCATGTGTAGTTCATCTACAGAGAGACTGAGAGAAGGTTTCTTCTTACCTCTCTATTACCTCTATATCCAGCCAGTTCTGGACTGACCTCCAATCTTTGCATAAACAAAGCTTATAAGGGCTTGTTTCTTTGCTGTTGTCCATGGCGGCTGCTGTATAAAGCCC
The DNA here is from genome assembly GCA_035583135.1 of Lophotriccus pileatus. NCBI lineage: Eukaryota > Metazoa > Chordata > Aves > Passeriformes > Tyrannidae > Lophotriccus > Lophotriccus pileatus. The sequence goes on from JAWWES010000115.1 coordinate 106,608,992, forward strand.
TGAAGATTTCCTCCCCTGCTAGTTCAAAAGATATCTATGTTTCCTCCCCATGAATCTTCTTGCCAGCCTTTGAAGAGGGCAGCCACCTCTGTGAGCAGACCAGGAGATGATAAACTCTCTGACCTCACAGGTTCTTTTGCTTCTCTCTACTCTTTGTGAATATGTGTAGGAATGGAGAAAAGAGAGTTCATGACCTCAAATTTGTCCCATCGGTACCTTTTATAGGACATGACAATGTAACTCATAAGATTGGCATAATATAATGGCCAACTGATGCCAAAAACATGTTGGTAAGTTAGATATACCAGACCAGATCTGAACTCAGTTACATAGCCATGAATGTAAAGATATCTAATTTTTCAGAGGTGTGGAGGAGACCAGAATCCAGCACTTTATAACTAACATACATCGTGCAGGTTAACACTTTATCTTTTGGTTTATTAGATAGAATTATCCTAGATATAATGATGCAGGAAAGTCCAAACTATGTTTGTTGAGTATGCCAACAAAAGTTTGCTTTAATCCATCCATTATAGTAAAACTAATAAGAATAATTTAAAATTAGGAATGATTGACAGCCAGGGAATAAAATTCAAAATTGAGGGTTAGTTTTGGCTATTATCTAAGCAGAGGAAACTGTCTTTCAGTATAAAATAGCTGTCCTGTTTAGGTGTCACAATAAATTTATCACCTCCAATAAAATGTAGAAAGTATTGTTTTTCTAATATTAGTGAAAGATGATGTCCATTTAAATTAGATTTTTCATTCATTTCTAATTGGCTTAAAATCCGGTTCAGCTACAGCTCTTTCACTCATAACTTGTTTAAAGGATTCTAATTCTCATAGATAAATAGGCATCCTGACATTTTTCATTTTCATCCATCATTAAGTTTCTTATGGCTGAGGTTACTGGTTGCGCATTGCCTTTCCAATATGCTATCAAATTCTGAAGTAACTGGGTTCAGATTGGATCCATTTATTTCATTCAGTGCCTTATCTGCCTCTTTCCCCCACTTTTTTAAGCACTGCCGAGGGTCATATTGAAAAACTGTCTCCAATTCCAACTGAAATCAACCAGGAAATGGCTTTATTTTACTTTTAGCTGCGACTGGAATCAAGCAGGACCGCGTCATTTTATGAAATGGTCATTTACAATACAGTAGCATGTATACTATGTTGAAAACACCCTAAATTTCTTATATATGCCTTGTTTCTCATTTCAGTCATTTACAATTGCTTAAGAAACAGAAAATATTGTGAGAAGTGCTGGTTTTATCTGAGGTAGAGACAACTCCTCACTGGTATGAGGCTGTTTGGAATCTGTGCTGGAAACAGTGTTGATAACCCAGGGAAGGTTTTGTTATTGCTGAGCGGTGGTTACAGAGTCAGGGCTTTTTCTGCCCCACACCTCATCCCACCAGTGAGGGGGAGCAGGAAGCTGGGAGGGGACACAGCTGATCCCAACTAACCCAAGGGATATCCCAGACCACATGGCCTCAGGCTCAGCATGTAAACCTGGGGGAAGAAGAAGAAGGAAGTGGGGGATGTTTGGAGTGATGGTGTTTGCCTTCCCAAGTCGATGTTACAAGTGATGGGGCCCTGTCTTCCTGGGGGTGGCTGAACACCTTCCTGGCCATGGGAAGCGATAAATTAATACCTTGTTTGGCTCTGCTGGAGTGTGGGGATTTTGCTTTTCCTATTAAACTGTCTTTGTATCAACACATGGGTTTTCTCACATTTACCCTTCCAGTTCTCTCCCCCATCACACTGGGGGAAATGAGCATGCAGCTGTGGGGGGATGAGTTGCCAGCTGGGGTTAAAGCATGACAGTCCTAATGAAAAGTAGGGGGCTATTAAATAAAGTGTATTTTTTTGGATAAAAGAGACATTTCTGTATACTGGAAAGAAGGAACTTTAGAAGGTACTTTTGATGGATAGAGTAATGGGCTCTGAAGGGCAAAACAAATCAAAAGAATGTTCCTTTTCAGTAGCACTGAGAGACTTGAAAGAGAATGTCAGCTGCAGAGGCAGTTTGTGTGTTTGGATACACCATTTTCAATAACAGTGAAAACTGAGCGGGAAATACAGAATTAGAAATTCCTCATACTTTGCTTTTATTTACAAATGCATTCCCCAAGGACTGCTTTCTAAGGCAATCTGTAATATGTTTTCATCCTGCTTTAATCCTTACCCTTGTTTTCAGCGATCCAGGAGAGTCATCAGGGTGACTTTTAAAGTCTGGGACTTGTTTTTGAAGAAAGAGGGCTTGTTCCAGATTTGTAAATATGTAACTTAATGGTATCTTTTACAAGTGTAAAGAGAACGAAGCGATGACTGCAGAATAGATCTTCCAGATGCTGTGAGACTGCAGGAGCTTGAGAATTCTTTTTTCCTGTATTTTGAGTATTATATACTCCTTTTTTTTTTGAACTTGAGGGTATTGATAAGGACAGCCTGGAAAATATCTGTGGGGAAACTGTTGTTATTCTTGAAATTTATAGCTTATAAAAATGGGCTAAACTTTGGCAGTGCTTTTTTTTTTTTTTTTTCCAAATGAGGCTGGTGCTAGACATAGACATATTAGACACGTTAGATCAGTCTATTAAAGAGACTATAAATCAATCAGTTATATTTTATAGCGGTTTCTGTTCCCCCCATCTTTATCTTTGCTTTTTAATGGAACTAATTTTGTTAAAAGGAGATACTAGGAAATTACCTCAATTATGTTGCATGAGACATTCAAGAATGGGGATGCTAAAGCAAAAATTCTTATATGTAGATCTGATAAATCAGTAGAAGAAGTTTTAATGTCTGTGGTAAAGATCTTTCTTTTATGAAATGTAGAGAGTGAATAATAATTTTAGTGTTGTCTCAGGCTGTTTTCTTGTTAACAGTCTTCTAAAGAATGTGGCATTTCCCATCTGCTCATGAAATAGTCACTAGGTCTACCTGAGGAATGACAGCTGGCTCACTGTGCTCTCACAAATGTGTGTCCTGGATACAAACTGGCTCAGGACTCTCCAGTGTTTTTTGGTTTGGTTTTTTTTTTTTTGTAGGCTTTTTGAAATGTTTTTCATCCTATGCTTGCTGTGTTCCTTATACTCTTTCATGAAGCACCTGGGGCTTTAAGGATAGAAAGCATATTGACCTGAATGACTACTGCAGTTCATGGCAACCCTTAAGATTTTTGGGCACTTTCTGTGTGTGCCAGCAGGACAGAAGCATTGTTTAAATGACAGGGTGTCTTTGGCAGGGGCTGATATCAACATCCTTGTATCTCTTCTTTAGGGTCTCCAGTATGCAGAACAAACCTATCAGAGAGCATGTAGTCAATGCCATCATATCAGATATCCTCAGGAACAGAATGGAGGACCTCCAGGGCTGAATGCAAGAGGTCTGACAGCATGTGCTATATCTCAGATAATTCCAAGATGCTCACATTGGCTCCTGGCTCCCTGTGTGAAACTGTGTGTTGGTGATGATAAAGGAGAGGAGTTGGGGGAGGGTTATATATTTGCTTTTTGTGCATGATTTTCCTTCACCCATCCAATCCTGCCCTTCGTAAGCCATGAATTCACAGACATTTGGCATGAGCCTCCTGATGTCTGGCAAGGGGGTAGCACAGGAAAAGGAAAGATGAACAGAACAAAGCTTGATATTTCATAAGCGGTTTACAGAACATTAAGGGGAATGTTTCGTTCCAGTAGATTTTAGAATTCCTTGCAAATAAAGCTGGAACACAAAAGCAGTACATTTTAGGTTTTGGAGACTTAGACCCCTTAACTCTTTTCTACTGATTTATTTGAGTGAATTTCAGATTTTAAATTGCACCTCCTATAATGATTGAATGCACTTTCCATATACCCAGTATTTATGGTGCAGCAGTTGGCAATGTTAATGCGAAAAGCACATCTCCTGAACATTGTCAAGCTCTTATTGTCACCTTTATCCCCTGGGAGATGGGGACAGAATTTTATTTCAGATTAAAAGGAAGAAAACTGTTGCCTTTCACGGAAAACATATATTTATGTTTCTGGATGTCTCTAAAGTGACTCAGACAAGGAGACACATATTTGAGTTATTGTTGCTAGATTTCATTATACCTGGTGCCTGGGTGGCTATACTATATTTTATGCTGTAAGGTTTAGAGTTGTTTTGGAAGGGAAGGGAAGCATTTTTTTGATCTTGATGAGGATGATAAAATGTAAATTCTAAGGGCAAAATTCAGAGGTGATGCCATTGAGAATGAAAGTTCGATTTTTCATGCATGACAGTCATTTAAATTCAGGCCTCATCTTGTCTTTTCTCTCTTTTCCACCTATTTCTGCCTGTTTTTCAATGAGTAAATATGTCAAAATTGGTGAAAAGTGGGTGCTGGTAGCCTATAGGAGATATGAATTAAAATATTATGATAACAAAGCTAGGCTCAAACCTAGGCACATAGGCATCTGACTTCCTAATATGTTTTATATTTCCTATCAGTAAGTCTTCCTAAGGTAAATGTCTAAATTGCTTGTGTGGTCAGTAGACAAAGCAGATGCTTCTGAAGGACTTTGGTCTGGTGGAAGGTGTCCTTGCCCGTGGCAGGGATTGGAACTAGATGATCTTCAAGGTCCTTTCCAACCCCAAACATTCCATGATTCTATGACTCTAAAAGGAGAATCTGCCAGTCTCAGGTTAGGCACCAAATTACATAGATGACTTCTCTCCCGAGAAAGCCTTTATGATTACCTACATCCCCCCACTGATATTATGAAACTTGTTTTTGATTGTCTGACTCGTTAGGCCTCTGAAATTGTAGGAGCAAGTTTGATGCAAGAAAGAGGAACTTGATCCTACTCTGAGTCTCTCAGGGAGTTGTAGTGAGTACAGGGAGAACACATAACTGCAAGGCAAGGGTTCCCAAGGAACTGTTTCTCCTGTCTCAGGCTGTGACACTGCAAATGGGGTCACCAGCCCAACAGAAATTCAGTCGCTAATTCAGGTTCCCAGCTGAAAGCAGGGTCAAAAGCCTAATTCAGAAACCTAATTAGATATTGAATATATGCAAAATAGAGCTCCTCCTTCATTTCCATCCAACGTAACATTATATACAGATTTAATGGTACAGTAATACTATGTAGGAATGCAGCAATTCTAACTAATAAGTAACAGTATGAAGACTTTGTATTTAAAATTGACAATTTTTGATGGAAAATCATGACCCTATTTCATTGTAATTATTTGATATCACTGTAAGTAACAATAACAAAAATTATTAAGAACTTAAACTTTCACCTTGTAACTGGTGCATATACATTGATTTATAAAAAATCCTCTTTTATTTCAGGGTAACAAAGGCACAGCAATACAGCATGTTATATGATAAGATTTATATGACTGTGGGTTTTATAATAGTACAAACACAAACCAGCACATGTATATATGCACCACACACATCTTAACAGCTTCTAGCTTGAAAGGGCAAGAAGCTGACCATCAAAGAAGTTTACCTGTTAGTAAATTTGATAATTATCTTTTAATTAACTGAAATTAGTTAGCAATGATAGTAACATGGAAAGGTAGGAGTAACCTGTGGTTTGCTAAATGTGTGTGATAAAGGTGCTCAGGTAGGATAGTATGTGCACTGTGGAAAAAAAAAGCTTACAAACATATTTTGATAGTTGTGAAACACCTTGATACAGTTGCTCCACAGTGGGTTCCTGGAATTCATTCTGGAATTCCAGAATTCATGCCCAGGGAAACTTCATTTGTGCCAAGCTCTTGAAGGTTAGCACAGACTTCAGTTGGTACGAGCCTGTAGACCATCAAGTAATCTGGGTTGTCCTGTTGGTGCATATTTGGCTTTCTGGGTGGCTGCAGTTCTTCCTATTTTTTTTTTACCCTGCTGACCAGTCTTTTTAAAAAGTGCTGGCCCACTTGTGCAGCAGTGTGTTTTTAGTATTATTATGAAAAAACTGGAAATGTGCTACTTAAAATTCCTGTGGGTGTGCTCACTGCCAACTTCTCATTCAGCAGCAACACATGTATTTTTTCTTGGTGGAAAAGCTTTTATCCATCAACTGAAAAGTTACAGTATGTCTTTGCCTCACAGTACAGTGTCTTATGGTGATATACAGCTCTGAATTAGCTGTATAATTACCTGAGGAACAGTGTAGATTAGATTCTCAGAGAACCCTTCTTAATGGATCTACGTGGTTTCTGACTCCCGAGGCTGCTTTCTCAGAGCTCACAGAGTACCACATTGTAGCACTGCTATGGAATGCATATTTGTATTTAGGTTATCTTCTGTATGGAAAGACATGCCTGAAGCTAAACAAAATTTAAGAAAATTCTGTTCTCCTAGAAAGAAACAAAAAAATAAAATACCTTTGATAATTTTGTGGTTCAAGTACGCTCTTCGAAGAAACAGGTCTGTCCTAGTAAAATCGAGGTGTACACGGTGGAAGCTAAACTAGTTATGTAAGCTCCCTCATAATCAAGAGACAGGGTGATTCATTCTGTGATAAATTTCAAAGGTAGATGTGCCCTTACTTTAAATTAAAATTAATTCTCACTTGCTATAACTAGAAATCCTTAAAAAATTAGAGATTACAGACTGTGAAGGAAAAACAGTGGAACAATATCAATCTGGTCTTTGAAAACGTACATTTTAGAAGACCTGTGATCACATTTTGAATTGACTAGACTGAACATCATCATGAAGAAGCTATCTAGACTTTTGAAAGCCTTTCTTATTTTCCCTGGTGGATTTAAAATCACTTCTATCCAAAACCAGATATTTAATTTAGATAAACTTCAAACTGGTGCAAGTTAATTGAACTTTGTATGGAAAAGTGAAGAAATTAATTTGAAATTTCTAGAAATAAAAAAAAAAGTAAGAGAATACACTATAGATTTTTCCCCTTATAACAAATGTTGACTGTGGCAAACCTGGCAAGATCTTCCTTTGTTATTAGAATTTTTTTATTATTATTTTCCTCTCTTCTGTTATTGAAGGTCTCAGATTTCTACCAAAACACCCACACAGTGTACGTGCCCTGGGTTTTCATTTATTGTATTATTTCAGGTTACCTGAAATTTCGTTTTAGATGAGAAATCATGAAAATAGCACATGCCAGTTATTTCCCATAGCAGATGGCTCCCAGAGGAGCTTCTATACTGCTCAGCTGCATTTATAGGGTAGAAAAAAGTATTAAAATGTCACACAATAAGCCAAAAGCTAAGTTTCATCCAGGGTCAGAAATTATTTATGAACTTAACATTTAGCACTAAAACGTGTCCTTCACCAGCCGTTGTCCAATGTGGAATTTTATTTCCTTGGGCTAGATGGCGCTGGAGTATGTAAAATATCCATCCCTGTCTCACAGCACAGAGCTTCCCTCTGCTTGGAAAAGGAACAAACCTTTCCTACATGCAGATATTCAGTTCTTTCTTTCTGTATCAACAAACAAAATGTTTTATTTTGAAGGTCATTATAAGTTCCCATTTCACTTGGTATAACTTCTCTTTTAGTGAAATGTGGCAAAGCTGCATTTTATACAAGGATTAGTATATATATATGTGCCACAAACTGAAAATGTACATGAAACCCACAAACATTTCCTGTGAACATTTGGCATTTTGTTTTTTTTACCCTGGAGGAGGAGAAAGTAGCAGAAAGGAAGAAGTTGTGGTATTCCCTGGGATAGTCTGTGTTTCTAGCACAGGATATGAAGACTTTCAGTCTAAAGATTAGAAGTACTGGGAACTACCAGGGCTAGTGTCAAACACCATGTTCTGATGGTACTCTGTTATGTCCTATCCTACTGAGACAGGACCTTCTATCTGCAGTGCAAATCTCTGTACCTCCTTCTCTGCCTTCTCTTCTATACCTCTCTGTGTGGAATTCAAGCCATGGCACAGTCTTTCCACTTCAGCTCTGGGAAGAAGTGACTGTTCAAGAGCTGAGTCCCCACCTGCATCGTCTGCCCATGTGGTGAAAGACAAGATGAGATCTTCATGTCACCTTGTGGTGAAATTTTAACAGTCCAGTGATATTCTCCAGGAACAGGGAAAAGTTCCCCTGACAAGATCAAGTTGGATCTGTGTTAGTTTATAGGAAGAAGGACATACAGAGGAGAAAGAGTGAGCTATCACAACCCATCATCCCTGAAACCCCCATGACCCCAGGGCTGAGCTGTGTAACTCCTGCTGCCATAGTAACTTTATGTGCTATTGATGCCATGAAAGATTCAGCTACTGGCCAGGCTTTGGAGTGAAGGTAAAATGCAGGAATTAAGGGAGGTTTTCCCATGGCCTCAAGTGGCCATAGAGTGATTCTGTAAATTACCTTCCTAGCCTTCAACACCAGAGATGGTGCTCAAATGCAATTAGCCAGAGATAAGGAAAGAGGTGCACTAGGCTGAAGTGCTTGTGCTGAAGTCCTTTATTTGAGGATACCTCTGTAGAAGCAATAAATATAGACTTGCTTGAACAGCATCTTTAAATTTGTCTGCTAATTGTGTTTTTCTGAACACTGAATCTACTCTGCTTTGGGAATAGAAATGAGTTTCACTCAGACAGTATGTAATACTTTCTTTGAAAGCTTGCTGGAGTTACTGATAATTGCTTATGAATTTTTACATACATGGTCTAAAGTTAATAATGTTTTGTGAAAACAGAGATCAGGTATTGATCCTCAGAAAAGAGTTAAAGTTCAGAAGAAAAAGGGTAGTGAACTAAGTTGTAACTTATTACACAACACTGCTTACATGTCACTTTATTGTGCTTTTGATGACATTGATGTTACTTTTTTGTAACACAGAAAAACCTCAGAGGGAATAGCTGGAAGGTGAGATGCAGGCAGGAGTTGCTCTGGCACCCTTTGCCATCCCAGACCTGGCATCCCTTATTTCTGCAGTGGCAGTGCCAGGATAGCCACTCCTAACCCTTTCATTTCTGGCTCGTGCCTGCATCTGCACAGAGCTTTCTGCAATGCTGTTTTGGGGAACTGATATAGGCTGCTAAAAACCATGACTTGGATTGCTTTCTCAGGGTGTTGGATTTAGCTGCCAGAGACAGGTTTGGCACAAGCAATGGTACTGCTGAATGTGGAAGCACAGCTATTACCTGTCTAAGGATGTTCTGAAAAAAGACAGCTACAGCTCTCTTAAACCTAATGGAAGGATACTATTACAGATGAAAGAATAAATACATCTGCCATTTTTGTTAAATTCTGCTTCTTGGGGGAAAAATGCTTCCATTTTTTTCATGTGTAAAGGCACACACAAAGCATGAAAACTAGTTGGTAGAGCATTTGCCCCTGTGCTAATTTTTTCTCCTCGTGCAGATTCAACTTGATCAATGTTTATTGCTGCTCTAAAGAGATATTGTCCTCCCTCTTCCACCTGGCCACATGCAGTTCTGTTAGGGGCTCATTCTGTCACTGGCTGGTCATTGGGGCTTAAACTGCCTGTGGAGTGAAGCACAAATTGGGAGCAACTCAGTTGATGTTAGTAGCACTGAACTTAGATATCCTGTCATGCTTCTTGATGTAGAACTGCAGGCAGATTTAGAAATTCTGGGCTTGTATGTTTCTGTTTGTTTGCTTCCTTTAAATTTTCTTAATGTGGTTTTTAAATGTCTTGGAACAAAAGTATTTTTTTAAGGCAGTATTAAATTGCTTTGACTTTTTAGCATAAAATGGAAATATAAATTTGTTTTGCTGTTGGAAAAAAGGCAATATTGCTTACATCTCAGATCTTGCATTCTTTGCTCACATTACCCTTCTCCTGGACTATGCTCTTGTGCAAGGAGTCTAGGATCTCAGTAAATATATGATACAAAAATTATCAGTTTGAAGTCTTCCACACTGAAACTTTCTAGATGATGTCTGGATTCTTTTGATTTCAGTAGGAATTGAGGACACTTAGCTAAGTTGAGGTGCTGCAAGTTCTGCAGGGAAAAACAACCATTTCAAAAGATCTTATTAAAATCAAAGATCAAGCTGGTGAGACTGAAATAACCAACCCAATCTATTTCTTGTGGCTAGCAGAATTGCTGTGTTTCTCTAGCTGTTGTTATAGCTGCTCTTAAAAAGAATATTAAAAGCAGCTCTCATCTATTTTTTTTTTTTACACCAAAATATATGAATTTCAAATAGTTGTTGCTATGAAAGCTAGGTCAATATTCTAGTCTGGAAAGAAGAAATAAGTACTTGTGTTGTTTAAAGCAAAGGATAATGAAGATAATTTAAATGTTTGTTTAAACTTGAAAAAAAGTCTTTTATTTGGCTGCTAATAAGTAATGTCAGGTAGGTAGAGGATGGCAGGAGGATCCCTGATGTGTTGCATCCAGTGAGCAATCTATATAAAAAATATCACCAACAAGGCATTTCTTTGTGATGAATTGCAGACATTGTTGAAGACACACGTCTCCTTTCCTAGTACACTGGGAAACCCCACTTTGAGGAAAATCTCTTTAGTCCTAAGTTTAGTACCTCAGTGCATCAGTGTTCAATGAGGCCTTCCCAAACATGGACACTAGCTCAGTTGCCCGTTTAATCTGGGATGTTCAGCTGGGCTTTGTTTTTTCTCTTCCAAGGGATCTGTTTACCAGGTTCTCTGAGTGTGTTTGGGCTTTGTTCCCTCTACCCTCAACACTGATTCAGATCCTGTCCTGATCCTCAAAATTTCTGACTACCTTCCAGTTGTGCATTAAAAGACCTGACTTATATCTGTTACATATATTTTGGATTGGTTTTCTTCTTGGTCTTCCCTTGGGTTGTTGCAGGTGGTACATCCTTATCATTTCAGCAAATCCCTCCACTTTCAGGAAACCTCATTTTTGTACAGCCTCCTGGCTGTATATTTCTCAGATCAGAAATGAAATTATCTGAACACTGGGACAGCAGCATCTGGCATGCAAAAGAATTGTGGTAAATTTGGGAAGGAGATTAATTAGTACAAAAATCTAAAATGCATGTGAGCTACCAAGTGTCTCAAAATCTGGCTCTGGAAGTGGTATTTTCTCCAGACACTGTTAGAAATACCTTTTCTCATGTCAAAGGCAAACTGTCTTTAGCACCTTACAGCTACTGGAAGGAGCGCATTACATGCAGACTTGGGCAGAGGGATCTACTAAGTCCTCATCCATTTTTAGGTCTTCTAAGTCTCTGTTGTAACAAAACTTTCAGAACAAGGGTAAAAATTAAATGGTGATGAGGAATTTGTGTATTGACATGGGAGACCTTTGCCTCAAGTGAGGCAGAAGAAGAGAGAGGGTTCTACAAGGTAACCTCTTGAAGTCACTTCCAACATAAATTATCTATGACTTTATAATTTTTTCAGTATCAGTGGGCTGGCAGACCACTTGTTTCTCTGCATAGTTTTCTTAAAAAAGGATACTTTGACCTCTGTGAGTTGTCTGGGTCCATTTATACTTTGTCATACATATTTCAGAACCAAGTTACGTTCTCTACAGCAGCACTATCAATTATTTTTGTTAAAAGATAATACCAGCTCCAGAGAACTTCAGCATAACAAACAGTTCAAGGGTGATGGGGAGATGTTGTGGGTTTATGTGGCTGGGTTTTTTGATGGGGGAGACGCTATAGGGGTGGTTTCAGTTAGAAGCTGCTAGAAGCTTCCCCTGTCCTATGAAAAGCCAATGATATCCAGCTCCAAGATGGACATCCTGCTGCTGGCCAAGGGAGAGCCAATGTTATCACAGTTCTTCTGTGATAACATATTGAAGAACAGAGGAAGAGAGGAGCGTTGCGCAGAAGAAATTCCAGCCCAGGAAGAGCAGAGGAAAACATGGAATAACAACACAGACTCCAAGGTCAGTTCAGCGGAAGGAGGAGGAGGGGCCCAGGATCCCCCCTACCCTTCCCCTCCAGCAGGGGAAAGACTGAGAGCCGAGGCCGCTGCTGCTCTTGGAAGAGCATTGGGGTGTAGAGACCCCCTGCAGCTCATGGAAGAGCCCATGCTGGAACTGGGGGTTGCATGAAGGAGGTTGTGACCCCGTGGGAGGCCCAAGGATGGAGCAGAGTCCTGCAGGAGACCCGTGGAGAGGGAAACCAATGCAGGAGCGGGTTTTTCCCAGGTAGGACTTGTGGCCCTGTGGGGGACCCACACCAGTACAGCTTATTTGTGAAGGAGTGACCCACAGGACAGCAGATTGGGAAGAACTGCTGCCTGAGGGATGGACTCACATTGGAGAGGTCCATCAAGGACTGTCTCCCATGGGAGGGACCCCACGGGAACAGGGGAAGGGCTCAGTGATATCGTCTCCCTGTAGCCCGTAGTGACATAGGTGCCCCCTACAGACCACGGAGGAGTAACCCACAGGACAACAGACTGGGAAGAGCTGCTGCCCGAGGGACGGACTCAAACCAAAACTGACCCCCCTTCCCCATTCCCCTGCACTGCGGGGGGAGGGAGGAGGGAGAACATGCAAGGAAGAAGAGGTGGGGAGGAAGGTGTTTTAAGACTGTTTTATTTCTCACTCTTTGTTTTTTATCTTGTTAGCAATAAATTTAAATACTATCCCCATTCTGAGTCTGTTTTGCCCTCCAGTAAATGAGTCTCCCATTTCTTATCTCTACTCAGGAATTTGTTAGCTTCTTTTTTTTTCTCTCCTCTGTGGAGTTGCAGAGAGGGGAGTGATGTAACGGCTTTTGGTGGGTGTTTGTAATCCGGTCAGGGTCAACCCACTACAGGAGAATAACCATACAAAACTATGAATAATTAGCCCAAATTCACAGAAAATATCTATGGCCAAGCTGGAAACATCTTTTTTTTTTCCTAGTGCATGGATACTGTTCTTTAATCTATGTTCACTCCTCACTATTTTGACTCCAAATAAATTTAGCCCTATGAATGTTTTTGAAGCCAAATGACTAATTTCACAGCCAAAATCCTATGCCAAACAGTAGACTGTAAGCTATCTGATACTGCTGCAGACCTAGGCACATTTTAAAAGGAAAGTTTTTGTTTGGCAAAGAAATGAATTGCAGTTGCACTGAAGGGAAGCTTACACACCTCTTCTTTCACTCATGTGTGATACAACTGCTGTAGGCAATTTGGCAAGATTTTTAGATTCTTGCATGTTGTTAGGTTGAGAAAAGAGCAACCAGTCCACTTTAACCTGCCTCTTTCCTGTCTTAGTTTATATATAGACAAATGGAAGTCCAGCATCTGGCCAGAAGCAGCAGAGAAGGCAGGAGACCGACTGGCTGGTGGTTCAGCACTGGTCTGTAATGGTCCCACCTGGCATCCCCTGTTTGTATGTGGTGTCAGATGTCCTTGTGAAAATGTTTCTCCGTGACCTCTATTGTCTGGGGGGTGTCTGTGTGTGTGTGTGTGTGCAGTCAGCTGTTGTCACATGTTGATATCATGGTGTACCTTTCCACCAGTTTCGTATATTGTTCTCCCGTCACTTGCTGATCCATGCCTGCATTGAGCTCATTACACTCAGGGCATTTTTGCACTGCCCTGATGTCTGCAGCTCATTGTACTTAGGCATTCAACTCTTGATCAAGGCAAGGTTGTAGTGCTTCCATGGCACATTCCTTTGCAATAATGAAGGAAAACTGTGTCCAGGGATACATTAGCAAGAGCATATCCCAAAGATCAAGGGGTACGATTATGCTATTTGGCACTTGTTACTCCATACCTGAACTATCATGTCTAGCTGGAGTTTCTCCAGTTGAAGAGAGACTCTAAAGCAGGTCTACTAAAGGGCCAGCAAGAGGATTAGAGTGTTGGTGAACTTGATGTATGAAAAAAAGGCTGAAGGAATAGGGTTCAGCCCAGAGAAGGGGAGGTTCCAGGGGTATCTAATTGTGACTTCCCAATACCTGAAATGTAGTTATGTGGAAGATGGAGGCATTCACTTCACAAGGTTGCATGCTGATAGGGCAAGAAGCATCAGGCACAAGTTAAGGGAAATTCTGTAAGGACATAAGATACAAATTCATCTTGGGAAAGATTTAATATTGCAGTAATTTGCCCAGAGAACTGGTGGACTTTCTCTTGCTGGAAATGTTCAAGACTTGGCCTGATAAATGGCTTTCAAGAGAAAGTGGGGCCGGATCATCCCCAAATGTTCCTTCCCACTCAAAGCACTTCTACTACATGTGTCCCTGCCCATGGCAGGGGGGTCAGAACTAGATGATCTTTAAGGTCCCTTCCAACCTGAGCTATTCTATGATTCTTTTAGTGCTCTGTGTATTCAACTCAATAAAACAAAAAAAAAAATGGTGGTGTAGTGAGGAATACATTTCAGGATATCACAGATTTATTGTGCTATTAGCATGATGACACCAGCAACTGACAAAAACTTGTTTTAATTCTGTTAATTATCCACTAACCTTGCAAAATTTTCCACCATCCCTTTCACTCATTTAAACTTCTTACATGAACTGGTTGGATTTTACAGATTTTTTTTTTTTTTAACCTGGTACCTGACTATCCAATTAGAAAGATAAATAGATAGTGGAAAAATCAATTAAAGCGGAAAAACTGTAATGTGTTAAACTAGAATTGGTTCTGACCTGAAAGAATTGGGTCATTATCTAAATATTCCCAAGTCTTGGAATTGCTTTCATCCTGTGGTTGAACACTGGTGCCACTGTATTTCTTAAGAAAATTAATCTAAATTTTATTCTAAAGTAAGAGTTTTGAAGAGTTTGAAGATTTTTGTATTTACCACATCAAACAATTTAGAGGCAAAATAAATGACTTTATGGTTCTATTCAAAATTGTGAAATTATGAGGTCATGAAAAGAGAGGGGTTCTCTTGTTAACTCAACTATTTCCATAATTAACATTCATTTGGTTACTTGAGGTTTAGTATGCTATTTCATTAAAATAATGCAGTTGCAGATAGAGAAAAAAAAAGTTTTGAAAGTATAATTGGTTTTCATTGTCAATATAACTTAAAATCCCATTAGCCACAAAATTTCAGCATTGTTTTCCTAATGACTTGCATAATTGGATCATCAGATTTCTCTCCTTAAAGAAAAAAAAAAGTCTCACTTGGTGGCTTTAAAGGTTATTATTTGCATGAATTTTCCCCCCTCAGTGTTACATTTCCACTTTTATTTCCACGAGCGCTGAAAGGTCAGAGACCCAGTGAGTTAAATGAAATCATGTCAAGAGCAACTAGAGCTCTTTCTTCCTCCCTCCCTCTCTTTATTTTTAGATTCTGACAGCTACTGGCAAATGCATGCATGCTACCAGTTTGATTTGATATACTTGTCCACCTCAACCCATTAGGGCGATTTAGAGCATTCTTCTGGGTCTTCCATGGTGCTGTTCTCTCTGTGCATGTGCCTGTGGCAAGTTTTGTCACTGCATTTCAGGAATTCCAGTGCACTGTTTCTTGACTTAAATGAAGACATTTTTAAAGACATTGTAGAACTAAGAAGTGTTACAAAGAGGTGTAGATAGTTGCATTAATGACTATTTCCAGAGGTACTACATTCCTATAAGTAAACTGGATCTGCCATACATATTATTAGAAAAATTTCCTTCTCACGTTCCATGTGTCTCTGTTATCACATTAAAAAATCATAGAAATATCAAATTTCTCAAAGAGTTCTTGAGAAGTTATCCAGTACATGCCCTTACCACAAGGCAGGTTTACCTCTTCCTAAACCATGCCTGACAGATGTTCAGCTAACTGATTCTTAAAAATATCCAGCGTTAAAAAGTCTGTATTTTCATTAGGCAATTTATTCAAGTGCTTAAGAATATTTGACTTTCTTTCCTCTAATATCCAATTTAGATCTTCATTGCTGCATTTTAGGCTGATTTGTTGCTTTCCTGTTTGAATTTGCTCCAGCAATCTTTTAAAATACATGAAGGCCATCAAAATGCTCTTCAGTTGCTTCTCATCTACACTAAACAACTTGACTAATTTTGGTTGTCCTCAAAGGTTGTGTTTTATAACCCTTTGATTATTCTTATCTCTTTAGTTGGTCAGCATCTTTCCTGAAGATATCCTAAGTCTAGACAAAGCACTTGAGATGAGTGAAATAAACAGAAAGTTTTTTTACTTTGTCTTCTATATGATTCTCTTCCAGGACGAAGCTTCCATTTTTCTTTGAAATAGCCTAGCATTGCTGACTCATGCTCAATTTATGATCCACTATAGCCCATGCATCCTTTTTCAGAAGAACTGTTATTACTCATCCTATAATTGTGCAGATGGTTACTCTTACCTAAGTGGAGAACTTTTGATTTTTTGCTGTTATTAAATTGCATCCCAGTCACTTCAGATCATTTGTCCAGTTTATAATAATCAGTCTGAATTCTAACCTTGTCATTGCCTCTCCCAGCTTTGAGTCATCTAGAAATTGAGCAACTATATTCTCTACTCCATAGTGCAGTTTTTATTATTGGAAGTGTTCCATAACCTCAACTTCTAATCAGTCCCCAGCAGACCTCACTGGGGTTACATCCTTCCAGCTGAAAAGTTTCTCTTTATTGGTAGTATCTCAATCAGTTGTGTCCCTACTATATAGCAATTTCAGGAAGACCCTGGATTGCATGGAAAAATATTATAAAAGACATTGTCAAAAACTTTTTAAAAGTAAAGATATTTTTCTTTTCAATACACAGGCCTATCACCATGTCATAGGAAAAAACTAGGTTGTTTGATGTGATTTGTTCCTGATAAGTCAACATTGGCTGATTCATATCCCCTTGTTCCCATCCAGATGTTTGAATACTCGAACCAGTATTTTTTTTTCCTTGGTAATTGAAATTAGATTGACTGATCTACACTTGTTTTCAGTTTTTTAAAGGTAAGAGCTATGATTGCCTTTTCCTGTTTTCTGAAACTTTACCTGTTCTCACTCCATTTTCAAAATAATTGCCAAGGGCTCTGAGATCACTTCAGCCAGTTCTCTACATACTCTCAGGTGAATTTCATCAGTACTAGCCGGTTAAAAACATCCAGCTTTTCAAAGTAGAATTAAACCTTTTCCATCCCGAGTTCTTACCCTTTTGTCGTTGATGCTAATTGTGTTAGACATCTAATCACAGCCACTGGATCAAGTGAAGACTGAAAAAAACCCCTACATTTTTGTCTTTGCCCATCTGTGCACCATTGAGCCCTCTTGTACTTAGGAACCTGTGAAATGTTTTGATAATCTCTGCTTTGTATAGTGATAGAATAAGGAAAGAGAAAGATAGCACTGGTTTTATTTAAACTCGTTTTTGATGTCAGAAGGAAGTTAAGAGTCTAATGTGGGCCACACGCGTATGTGAGATTCATTACATCACTTTGATCAATAAAAATGCTGATATCTAATTTAAGCATGCTCTTAAGTGTCCTTCTGCAGCCAATGGAAGACAGAAAGTGACTTCAAGTATCAGGTTTTTTTCTCTCTTGCCTCTTTTTTTTCTCTCTTTTTTTAGATGGAACCTAACTTTTAAGAACATGTGATAATGATGCAATGCAAGCAGAGAGGGTCTGCAGCTTGGTGAGGACTTGGTGCATTTAAGTCTTTATTCCATTTGATGACAAGCACATCACCATAAGCAAATGGCCAGGCTTTAGTTCCAGGTACATCATGAGCTTTAAGACTGCAGTGCCTTATCCCCATCTTTTACAAAAGTTAATGAAAATTTACATTCCAATTTTCCAGATGTTTATTTTGTGCACAGAATAGTGTTTGACACAGCACTGGTTTTACTTTTTTTTTCTTTTTTTTGAATCTGAATTATGCAGGAATTACTCATGAATATATGTATATAGTGGTCAAAATAATCTGTTTCTGTGCAAGAAAGGAAGTTACCAACAGCCATAAATTGACTACAGCCCACTTCTTGTTCTGTCTTCCGAAATAATTTTGAAATTTAGGGAAAGGTTGTATTTTAGTCAGTTTTAAAATGGCTTCCAAAAGATGATTTTTGAAATAGTTCAGCTTATAGCCCAGTATCAATTTAAGACAGCTTGTTGTTTTATTATTGTGTAACTAGTGTGGTGACCTAGCTGAAGTCCAAGACTGTTTTAAAGAGCTAAATCTTTTTTGTTCTATTACCCATGTGGTCAAGCAGACCAAACATACTGCTTCAGTTTCCCCACTTCTATTCAGTCTCTGTCCCTTTAAAGACCAAGTCATCCCCTACGTGTCCCCAGAGGCAAGCTGCACACAAAACTGTGAATCACTGTCATATAGTTACTTCACGGTGAATGCCAAAAAAACAGTGATATTGTATGTTGGTCAGAGCATACAGTAATTCTGCAATCATCTTCAAATGTCTAGTATTGCTTGAGTTTCCTTCAGGTCTTTTCTCCTGACGTGACATCATGAACCTTTTTTGTATTTGTAGAATCTACATCTTCCTTTCCTTTCATTTCCTGCACCTGACGAGAATTTGATGTTTGCTTTATGCAAATCTCTGCTCAGATTGGCTACAATACAATGTGTGTGTTTCTGTGTGTATGTATACATTGGGACACACAGGGGATATATTCCTGAAAAAAATAAAAACAAAGGAGGTTTTCCTTTTATGCCAGTTTGAATGATTACCCTTCACTTGATAAAGTCTGGCACATACCTTGGTGTTTCATATGAACTGTCACAATAACCTGACTATAATGCAGATTCCTGCCCCAGCTTCCAGAGGTTTGTGATATGTCTCATTCCATTAGCACTTTGTCATCTACTCCCCCTGGTGCCACTGTCATGTGGAGAAGGCTTTAGGGTGAGGTTCTTGATAGTATTGAAAAGTCTCTTTGTACTGTACTCTCTCTGTCTCTCCCCACTCTCAGTTTACACAATACCTATTTATATGTTTCTGCTTATCTCTCACACTTGTACAGTCTCATTGTGGAGGCTTATAGATTTAAATATTTGGGGTTTATTTTGAACATGATTTAGTTTAATAGCAAGGCTGTCATTTGTTCACTTCGGTGTAGTTCCTTATCAGAGTTTCAGAGGGGGGCACTTTTCCTTTGACATGACAGTAAGAATTGGCTGAACTAGTTTCTGGAACATCTATAAAGGAAGGATCTTAGCCACAGATTTCCTTCTGGTTGGGTGATCTTATTTCTGTGGTGTGTTTTTTTGGGGTTTTTTTTTTGGGTGTTGTTTGTTTGGCATTTTGTTTGTTTTGGATTTTTTTTCTTGTTTTATTTGTTTGTTGGTTTGGTTTGGTTTTTGTTTGGTTTTGTTTGTTTGTTTGGTTTTGTTTGTTTTATTTGTGGGTTTTGTTGTTATTGTTGTTTTTCTTAACATAATTCCTAATAAATTCCACTTATTTTTATCTCTGTCTCAACAAAGAAGACAGTGGAACAGGAGAGACTAAACAGATAAACAAACAAAAAAAGCAGAAAGGAACTTCACAGAATTTCTATCTTTTGGTTCACATATTTTTAAAGATATTCAAAATGTTCAGGTAGCAAATGAAAATACCTTTGCTAAGTAGACATATGTAATCAGTTTATGCTAATCATATATATTAATGATGACATCATATAAATATAATTTACATTACTGATATGCAATGACCATAAGTGTATAGGTTTTACTCTATAAGCTGCTGCATGTAAAGATGATGTAATATTTTCATATTTATAACACAGATAAAGTAGATTAGAAAGGTTTTGGCAAAGCACAGGAATAGAGGCCAGAAAAAACTTGCTTGAAATTTCTTTTCTCTACAGCTTAGTGCAAATAACTTAGCTGCTCTACAGCAATTTTTCTGATCTCTGAAACAGGAACAGTAGCTGAGTAATCCTTGGTGAATTACTTAAACAAGACTACATTTCAATGACTGAAATACAGGATATATTTAGAGATTTTTTTTTTCTGTTGGATTTCTCCTTTCATTTTTCACATAATTCATTTCAGTTTGCTAAGTAACTGCTTGGTTGTCAGCCTTCAAGTGTATGCTGAATTATATTTAGTTTTCTGGTTGTATTTGAACTGGAATCCTTATAAACATAGGAAAAAAGTTCTGTCTTTGTATTGTATTTTGACATAGTGGTGAATTTGCATTAGGCATTGTGTTAGGGCAAGGTATCCAATATCTTTATTTTTGGAGGTTTTAAGAACAAGTTGGAAGAATCACCTTGTAGGAGGGATTTAAGTTTAGTTTTGATGCAGGTGTGGGAACACAGCTACAAAATTAAATGCCCTGCATTCTACCCCATGTTCTGTTACTACAAGGCCTGTTTCAATATGTGGTCAATAGGACATCCCATTTACATAACTGGAATAAATTCGCTGATCCCTCTGATAGCAGTCAAGGCTACCTTTAAACACAAAGTGCTTTTTGGCTCAGTTCTATGGTACCACACAGTTTCCTTGCAGAATGACTGAATATTTTGATTCATTAGACAAAGCATGGGAATATGGCAAAGCTCTATAACATGCTGTGTGTTTTGCACCAATGTGCACCTGCTTTAATCCATTAGTTCTCAGCTATAACCCATCGCTTTGTCTAGATATTTTTCCTACAATGGAAGGCTTATAGCTGATCCCTTCCTTGGTGTAGAAATTGTCTCTTGTTGGAAAAGGTGATGGGCAGCGTCAATGCTCAGAGGTGGTGGCATACACCTATGGTCCATATTTCTACTAAGCCTGATTTGGTATCAGTGGAAGTTCAACAGGGCTTAGTTGTGTTGGTGTTCCCCCTAGTTTCTGTGAGAATCTCTGCCTCAGACTGTGCTGGCATGGGAACATGATGACAGCTGCCACTTTAGCTGTCTTTTGAGATTCAGCCCAGGAACGTTTTGAACTTAAAACCAGAAGTCTCTGCAGCTTGAGCTGAAAAGAAAGTGTCTGCAGCCAAAAGAGAAATAGTTTTATATCCCTTCTGTAGACTGGGCAGCTGAGGCAGGTTCACGGTATTGCCAAGAGTAGTTGTAGCCCCAGTCTAAGTGGAACAGAAACTTGGTGCTGTCAGGCAAACTGGCAGTGCTTATCTCAGTGCTTATCACCATGTTATTGTGGGAATTGGAAAGGTAAATGCACATTTGGTGGATTACACACTCCTAGTAAACCCGGCAGAACATCTAGCTGCCAATTCAGTTCTATTAATCAACATACAAACACCCAAACCTTTCAGCAATTAGAAGACTTGCAGAAAGTAATGCTGCTAGTGGTGTCTATAAATCAAGAGAAAATAAACAATCATTAAAGTTCTTCCACAGTAACAAAATCTGATAGTGACTCAGAAGCAGTAAGTGAGAACCGATAGTCTAGCTCCAGCCCTAATGGAGAAGAGTCTTTGTCAGCTAATAATTTTCTGTTTCTTTCAGTAAATAAGAGCCAGTGTCCTGGGTTGCAGGCTGGATAACTAATGCAAGTTGAATCACCTATGTTCTGAAATTTATACCCAGTCAAATGGCAATTTCTTTACTTACTGACATAGTCACCCCCATGCATGCTCTTGTAATCCTCGTTGACATTAATGGGAAATATACTGCTATGTGGACATGTAAGGTAGCCACAGAGTCAAAAACATTTCTCATTTTTCCATCCTTGTAAGGCAGAGGTGGAAAACTGTTTTTATTGCTAGAGCCATACACAGATTAAGATAGAAACATGCATCCTTTTTTCTCTTCAAATATACTCCTGGCTGAATGCAGGACAGTGGTTATCATGAGTCATATAAATATTTCTGATCTCTCTGGGAGAAAGTGGAATGGCTCATTCATATCACACCATATTAATATATTATTCTGTACCAACGTATTTTGTGTTTCAACAGAAAAGCTGATGCATACAAGACATGCATTACATACTTTTTATTCAACTGAGTTTAACTGTTCCCAGTGAAGAGTTTTGAAAGTTATGTTTGGATCCCTCTCTTGAGTATTTTTACTTGTTTTCCACTAGTTTTGGAAATCTTAGCCTGAAAAATAACCCAAAGGAAGTCTGGAAGAAAATAAATGCACCAGTATTTGGGAAAGTTATAGAGGATAACGGTGATAATTATGAACCTGTGGAACAAGACTGAAATGGTTGACACAGTTCAAATTAATAAAGAGTTAGAAGAGGTTACTTTAATTATTGCCGATTACCATCAGTATATGCTAATAAAATTTGTTAATCTAGCTTGCTACATTTTTATGAAATTACAAGTTTGATTGAGGAATCTGTTTAATATAGTTAGACATCTCCAGGGCATTTGACTTGGTGTGGAGCAAGATTTCAATGAATAGGGAGAATGGTGCAAAATCACTGGCTTAAAAAGCATGGAAAGAAGTAACTCTTGCAATTCAAAATGCAGTTGTGTATTGAGTCTTGCTGGGATGGAGTTAACTTTCCCCATGGCAGCCCTCACAGTGCTGAGCTGTATATTGGTAGCTAGAAAGGTGTTGGTAGCACTCACCAGTATTTTGGATGCTGCTGATCAGTTATGGCAAAACACCAAGGCTGTCACTCCACCCTCCCCCACTGAAGGCCAGTAGGCTGGGGGTGGGTGACAGGTTGGAGGGGACACAGCTGGGACAGGCAGACCCAAACTGACCAAAGGGGTATTCCATAATATATGATGTCACGCTCAGCAATAAAAGCTAAAGGAAAGAAGGTGGGGAGCATCCATTATTAAGTCTTTTTTCCTCTGAAGCAACACTATAAGTACCTGCTTCCCAGGAAGCAGCTGAACATCACCTGCTGGTGGGAAGTAGAAAATAAATATTCTTAAAAAAAAAAAAGGTGTTCCATACAGACCCTTTGCTTTATTTAATTAAACTACATTTATCTCAAACCACTAGTTTTTCATATTTTTTCTCCTTCTTTCCTGATGAATATGGGGTGTGAGAGAGTGGCTTGGTAGGCATATGTCTCCAGCAAAGCTCAACCCACCCCAAGATGAAAATGGGAATTATTAGGAAGCAGACATCCTCTCAGGGAAGCCCCAGTAAGATCCATTCTTCACTACACATGCATTATCACAATTTGAAAATACAGAATTGTACTACTAAAACTTGTGGTTGAAAAAAAATTTAGGGGAATATATGAATAATGAAGAAAATGGGTTATGAAAATTTTGGCACTTTTGATTGCTTGGAACTGTGGCACAGGGAAATTATTTCTCAGTATTGTCCAAGACATAGTCATAGGCCAGGAGAAAAAAAAAACAAAACAGTTATACATACAGGATTGGAAATATATTCTTGGGAGCAGAGAGTGTGAAAAGGACTTAGCGGTCATGGGAGTTAATCTGATGAAAATGAGCTGCTAAAGATAACACTGTGGCAAAAAGGTTAATGAGACCACTACATGAATCCACAAGAGGATATGAGAAGTTATAGAGAGATTAAATGACTGCATTGTTGGGTTTTGCACTGACCCTTCTGTATTAGGATCATTTCTGATATCCAGTGAAGAGTGTTAAAAAATGGGAGAAGATTTGGAGAAGAGCCATGAGAATGATTAATGAACTGGAAAACACATTTTACTGAAGTAAATTAGTTCCATGTATTTAGTTTATCAAAGAGAAGATTATGGAGTCAATGTCTGTTTGGTGAACAAAATGCAGTAATGCATTCTTCAACTAAAATATAGCTTGAATCTTAGACAAACTAAGACTGGAAACATGAACATGTCTTTGAAACAAGAACTGTTTGGTTTTAATGAAGCTTATTAAGGGATTCTTCACCACTGGTAAATTTGAAATCAGGATTAGGTCTTGTTTCTAAAAGCTATCTTCCTGTTGAGATCAATCTTCTGCAGTCGGAACCTATCTGTTGGCTCTGCAAAGCATTATATCTCACAGAGGTATAAATGTTACATCAAAGATTTAGTCCATGCTAGAACTGGAAATTTTATATGCAAATGTTTTGCTTAATTCCTTTGTTTTCTCTATCTCACCTCTATTAATGTTCCCTTTGCCTGATGATCTATAAAAATACATTTCAGTTTCTGTGATATGAATGCTTATTAAAAAGATACCTCACACATATATAGATATATGAGGAAATTTATTTACAGAAATATCTCCATTTACTAATTGCTGCTTTCTTAGGGAATCTTAACTTTTCCCACTGTTTCTAAGATGCTGACGTTTAAAGAGAAAAGAATAAGGAGAAACAGATTAAGGAAGATAATTTGGAGAAGCACATTAGGAACAGCAAAATAAAGAACTGTAAGAGACTAAAACCAACCGGCATAGAGTCTTACATATGCCTCATGTAGCATTGTCTTGTGATGATAAGTGCATTTATAGGTGTGCACTTTCACTTTGAAAAATCCCCAAACGTCTATTTTAATTATTTGGCCTTTGTCATATTTCTTCCCTTACAACTTTCTTTGACTTCTCTTTTCCTTTCCAGCTCTTCTCAATAACAAGAGAAATCTTAAAAAAACCCATATATATAAATTCAATGGAAAACATTCATTTACATTCAAGATCCTCAGTAGAATCAGGGCAAAGGAACTCTATTTTATAATAGTGGAAAAAAATGGAAAAAGTCCCAATTCTGAAGTGATTTGAAACAGTCAATTAATTTAATTTTAAAATAATGACAACTAGGATTAATTTTTCTAGTTGTTCAGAATAGTAATTGACTGGACTACAGGGATAGCCTTTTTCAGATCAACAGAAAAAAATCCTAATAATACAAGTGGGATGTGAGTATGACTATGTTTACATGGTCTGCATTAAATTTGTCTCAATGCCTTTATGGAGACCAAAAAAAAGGTATTTTGACATGAAAACACTGAATTATTGAATAGCTTCCAGGTAAGTTAATATCTTTTGAAGTTAGTAATTGCTTATTTTATTGTCATGTTTCAAATTACATCACCATAGCAATTCAAAATGACCCTCATGCCTGGAGTGGACCTGGCATGGAGATCCAGAGAGGCTTTTTTAGGTTTTCTCTTTCAATACAGTGAGTGTGCTCACAGTCATGACCATCAATCTTTCATACCCTTAATCCAGAATAAATTGTACAATGGACATGCTTTAAGTTGTGGTAGCTTTGCTTTTGAAAATGTGGAATTGGGTTTTCTCAGAAACTGGGATAATCATCATAGAATTGTCAAAGAATGGCTTTGCTTGAAAGAGACCTTCAATATTATCTCATTCCAACCCCTCTGCCATGGGCAGGGACGTCTTCCACTAGACCAGGTTACTCAGAGCCCCATCCAACCTGGCCTTGAATTCTTCCAGGGATGGGACATCCACAATATCTGAGAGATACTTGTCAGATGTCCCAGATAGACCCGATAAGATTAAAATTGTCCTCTCGTGACCTATTTCCTTTAAAATCTTCAGCTGCAAATGGTGAATACTACAAATTTCTAAATGAAGAAATTTACTGAAGTCATCTGCAAATATTTATTTTCTCTTCCACCAATGATATCTTGCATATTGGAAGGTTACATCTTGAGTGATTCTGCAGACTACTATTAATTTTCTAATCATGCACATGAAAGTTTCTCATCCAAAATTATTTCTTTTCCACCAAATTAAAAAATCCCATTGAAATCTGTAGCTTATTATCAATCATGGCTGTATTCTAGGAGCATAAATGTGGCATTCATTTACAACTTTCTGACACTTTGGTCCAAGAACATCATGAGCAGTACAGATGGCATTATTTGCTCCACAGCTCATCTCCTTGACATGTTCTGGATCTGTGCTCTATTCCACTGATGGATGTCTTTGTGGAAAGGTTATGTTCTGCCAGCATATTTACAAATGCTCTTTTTGCCTTCACAATTACTGAAAATTGGTTAGTATGGACAATATCTGTGCTCGCCTTGGCCCAGTAGTCCTTTTTAGAGAATATAAGGAAAGGTTATGCCCTTTGCCACTAATACGTTCCACAGATTTGTGGAAGAGAGCCAGGGGGAGGAATTGCTTCTCTTTTTTCCCGATAAAAAATAAACTTTAAAAGTTCAAAAGACTGTCGAAAACAATGTTTTTACACTGTATTCAATCTGATTATCTGCACTTAGAATCATAGAACCAACTGGGTTGGAAAAGACCTCCGAGGTCATCAAGTCCAGCCCTTGATCCAACACCACCGTGGCTACTAGATCATGGCACTCAGTGCCACATCCAGTCCCATCTTAAAAACCTCCAGGGACAGAGAATCCACCACCTCCCTGGGCAGCCCATTCCAATGTCTGCTTACTCTGCCTATAAAAAATTTCTTCCTAATATCCAGCCTAAACTTCTCCTGGCAGAGCTTAAGCCCGTGCCCTCTTGTCCTACTGCTGATTGCCTGGGAGAAGAGACCAACCCCCACCTGG
>JAWWES010000115.1:106635306-106677394 GCA_035583135.1 Lophotriccus pileatus
AGGTCACCCCTGAGCCTTCTCTTCTCCAGGCTAAACAACCCCAGCTCCCTCAGCCTCTCCTCACAGGACTTGTGTTCCAGTCCCTTCACCAGCCTCGTTGCTCTTCTCTGGACCTGCTCCAGCACCTCAATGTCTTTCTTGAACTGAAGGGCCCAGAACTGAACACAGCACTCCAGGGGTGGCCTCACCAGTGCTGAGTACAGGGGAAGGATCACTTCCCTGGACCTGCTGGCCACACTGTTCCTGATGCAGGCCACCTGTGTCCTTGTTCTCTGGAGTGTCTTCAAGACAGCAGTGTATAAATAGAAAGACAAGGAAAAGCAGATCCGGAAAAGACAGCAAACCAAGAGGAAAAAAACAAAGCAACAAAATGAAACCAAGACTACTATGATATTAATCAGATTTCAATGAACTAAACAAGGTTCTTTTTTCCTACCAAATTCATGTTTCTGATTCTTGATCTCCCTTATTCTGCTGTAATTACTTTATAATGGTGTCAAAGACACTATAAGTTCTTTCATATACAAGTAGAAAAAAACAACTTTACAGCTGTATGTTATAGGCCCAGAAGCAAAACCTCCTGGCTTCTGTGTGAATCTAGTATAAACAAAAGTGGTTCTGCTAAGGAACATCTTGCCCTTTAATAGTTTCATTTTTGGGGGGAGGAAACTTCTTTGAAAGAATTTCCTGTGCAGATTGTAGCCCTAAACAAAGTTTCAGACTATCTGCAGCCCTGAGGATCCACTCTGCTATTTGGATCTGAAAAGTCTGTATTTTTGAAACTTAAGAAAAAGACACAAGGAGGGGAGAACCTTCCCCTCATCAATTTGTTTATGAAAGATCTCTACTTTATTAACATGACTTGCCTGTTCTCTTATTTACTGGACAAAATCCTAGCACAGTTATAGTCTTGAACTAAAAGCCTGTTTGATTCTGGTTTGCACAGAATTTCTTTGTCTGTCATTCTTCTCTCAGATTATTGTGACATTTCATGACATTTTTGCCTATTTCCCACATTTATTTTCAGTGAGAATGTAGCTATAGGCTCTGGTTATTTAACAGATAGCTAAAAAAATATAAACAGTGCCTCTCATATCCTGAGCCCAGGAAGCCTTAACCTCCAGTGTTTTGCTTGTATCCAGTTTTTCCAATATTGCTGTTAACTTGCTCCTGTATTTGAATTTAATTTCTCTGTTCACTTATAAGAAATTTTATTCCTGCCTCCTTCCTTCCTTTTCTCTTTCTCTTTCTTTCACTTTCTCTTTCTTTCATTTTCTCTTTCTCTTTCTTTCATTTTCTCTTTCTCTTTCTTTCTCTTTTTGTTCCTCTCTCTCTGCGTCTCTGTCTCTCTCATCTCAATTTTTAGGAAACACAGGAGTCTTAACATATGTCAGTGATGACCCTTTTGCTTGTGGATACAGAACACAGGCTTTTTGAAGAAGCGAGGGAAAGACCTTAGGATGGATGTTGCTCATTCCTGATCCCTGTGGTGCTACTGGAAACACTGAGTGTCTTTTTAAAACTGAATAGACCTAGATGGGCACAGTGGTGTAGGACACTAGGGATTAACTCAAAAGGTAAGGTTAGAGAAAAGATAAGGTTTATAAAACATACAGATTAAAGAAAAAAGAATAAGATTAAGGGGAGAGACACCCTTACAAATCAGTACAGTCAGGAGTGAAACTGCTGCATTCTTTTCACTGAAAAGCTAACCCTCCCTTTATTCAGAAATGTTCAAAGTCATAAACAGTGCCTTGAACTCCTCTAGCCTTCTTTCTTTTAACCTTATCCTTCTAGCACACCCCATGTTATGTCCACCAGGGACATCTCTGACTCTTTCAAAAGCAAGTGGCTCAATTAGAAAAGAAGCAGCATTTACCACACATCCCACTGACTACCACAGCCTCCTTTAATCCAATCCAAGCTGAAAGCATCCATTTATACGTCTGCTCAGTCACAATGGAAATATTGATTATCAATACAGGGACCACATTTTCAAACCAAGTCAACTGTAGGGTTCACTGTCTACAGTTGTGACACTGTTTTTAAAAACATCCCTGGCCTGTGACATTTATGGCCATGCTTTCAATAGGTTTTGTTTCCAGGGCTTCGTTACCTTTACTGTAGTCCCTTTACTTGCCTCTGGCCCAAAGGGCAGTGGTGCTGAGCAATTCTTAATAGCTGGGAACTGTCTTCTGTTCTGCAACTTCATTAGCATAGTAGGGCTGTAATCCTCGAGGGAGCTGCTAATAATGCCACCAGAAACAGAAATGCATATAATCAGACAAAAGCAGCAATAAAAATTGCTAATTATTTATAAATAAAAAGATTAATGTTTATATATATTAATCGCTTTTCAGTTCAATAGTAAGAAGAAATAACAACTACTTCTTGCTACCTAATAACATGGTCAATAGACTTTTAATATTTTTTTAAGTTTCTTAAGGAAAATCGGTAACCAGGACATGAATCTTTTATTGATGAGCTTTGGCCACTTCTTTTATCATGGGTTCTTTTAATGCTATAAAGTTCCCAAGATTATTCTATATGATGTACTTAACAAGCGTTTTTAATCAGCACTACCACTGTTCCAACAGAACAAGCATAAATTCTAGTTCCTTTGAAGATAAGGCTATAGTCTAAACTGAGGCTTGCTCAAACTTTTAAAAGGAAAAACAAAAAAGGCAATCTGATTGTCTTTTCCTTAGCCTTTTCCAAGTGTACTCCTGGACAAAGTACTTTAGTAGAGAAACAAATCAAAGAAAAAAATAATTGAATTTTCAAAATGTGAACATGAAATTATTTTTATTTTAGTTTTTACCTGCCTAATTTGATGGCTCCTCAAACACCTCTGGATATTGTAGAATTATATGTTATTGACAGAGATAGAGTAAATTTAGGCAAGCATGAAGGGTGATGTAGTTTAAAACATAGTAATGTGATTATGCCTTTATGGTTTCATCATCATTTGTCATCCTTTTGAAACAGTGATTTGATGATATAGTAGCAGCTATGTGAAGTAGTGTGAGTGTGTTTGCATACTTCTCTGCTTGATTTCAGCTTGGTTTAAGGCTTTGACCTCATGGCTTCTGTTTTTAATGAGTTTCAATCTCCTGCTTTGTTTCTATATGAGATTCTGTGGCTCAGACTGTAACAACAGACATTCCCACTTTCAGTATTTTTAAAATCTGTCCCTAATTTAATAATTTCTCACAATTTGTGTCACCTTAGTTCCAGATTACTTATTCTTTAATTATAAAATGGACACTCCAAAAGGAAAACTACTAGCACCAAAACTGAGCTGAAAAAAAACTAAGAAAGAAGTACGGTACAGAAGGTGAGGGAAGTTTTTAGAAGTTGTGTTAGATACCTAAAGAAATGGAGTTTTGCATTGACAAAAAGTATTTTCTTCAGTTAAAAACCAATCCTGGCTAAAAGGGAGGTGAAGTCCACGATGAAAAAATAATGGGAAAAGTATGGAGCCTGATAGCAATGAATAAATTCAGTATTAGATAATGGAGAGAACTGATAAAGAAAACTAAAGCAGTCACTTGAAAATCTATGAGTAATAGGGCAAAGATAACAAGAAGTTCTTTAAACAGGAACAAAATACAGTTTTGTAGAACTATGGATGGTAAAATTGTTAACCCTGGTAGAGAAAATGCAGAATTAAATATATAAATCTGTTTTCTAAAAGAAGAATGAAATATTTTATTTTCTCTCACTTCTGAGAAGGAGTGCTTAAACAACAACACTAAATATTTTAAAATCTACAGAATTAGATAATTCATTGGCAAGAAAATCATTTGTCTGTGGAGCTGACTGCATTATTTTTTTAGCAAATCCATATTCTGAGGGACTTTCAGAAGCCTGGAAAAATAGTCATGGCCCAACATTAACAAATAGTGAGTTAATTGGCCTTGAAAACAATTTGCTAGCTAGCCCAAACCTTACGTAGGAAGAATGTCTAGGATGAACTGAATGGAGATTAAAATTACAATTGACGTCAGTGGGTACAACATTACAGAAAATACTTTTTTCTACTGCTCTGTTGTCTTCATGAGATCATGAAATATTTTCATAAAGAAGTCATCCTGATGAGGCATACCTATATGCTTTATAGTTTCAGAGACATTGCGTGCAGCTGGCAGATGTGACACGGCATCCACGGGTGCAGCCAGGTGTGATGCCTGAGGTACCCGAAACCGCGCAGAACTCCTGCGTCTCGACAGCTGGATTGTCCCCTGGTGACCACACTGAGGGGGATTCATCTGCCTCACTAAAGGTACCCAAGAATTAATATTCCTGCGTTGAAACGAGATTCCTTTTTAAGTCAACAGTTAAAATATGCACCTTCCCCTGTGCTTCAGCGGACGTAGGTGAAAAGCCCTTTGTGGGGTGAGGTGAAATGTCTTTGTGGGGGGCTGAGTTTCCCTCCGTCAGATATGGGTAAAGAGAGTGAAACTGAAATTAGATGATAGCAACCCAAGGCAGTGCAAAAAGAATATTGACAGTCTGCAAAGAGTTTGGAAAAAAATCTATTGAAGCATTTCAGGGTTTGGAAAAGCTACTTTGTAGTGAGAAACTGAAGAAGTGCTATCAATTTTGTTTGTCCAGAAAGGTTAAGAGGTTGCAACCTACGATTACATCTAAAGAAGAAGTTTTTGATTGTAGAAGGCTCTTTAATCTTCCAGAAAAAAAAAACACAAACCCCACAGCATAAAATCCAATGGTTGAAAGCTTAAACTAGCACAAAGTAAGTGTAGAAATTAAAGTGCACATGATTTACAATGGAAGAAGCTGTATGGAGGAAGCTGTGTGACTGTCACAGCTAGCGACTGTAAAAGCTTATCTTGGGATCTAGAGGCTTCTCGCTGCCTTGAGTGCATACCCAAGTGATGTGCTGCCATGCAAAGCAAAGAGTTGAGCTTGGTTACATTCCTGGTGAGATTCTGTGGCCCGGGATGCACCAAGCAACAGTCTGAATACTCACAATTATTCATTCTGGGTTTGAAATGTATGGATTTCAAAACATGTTTTCATAGGGTAGAAAAGTAGCATTGTACATTTATCAGTGTTGCAAAGAGGCCTGGGAGAAATTATTAACGAAGGCAAAAAGGAAAGTGAAAAATGGGGAAATGATAAGGAGGGGAAATGAAAAATAATTTGACAGAATTTTCACCCCCACTATCATCCATTTGTTTTAAATTTGATTTTGTGTCTAAAATTTTTGTTTTGATTTATTTCAAATGTAATTTTTCTACATTTTTTGGAATAAAAAAATATTTAATTTTATATATTTTTATTTACCAGCCATTTTTGTCTCTTTCTTTTCAGTCTTAAGTTTTTTATTTTCCTGAAAATAAAGTGAAAAGCACATTTCCGTTTTTCTTCATGACATACACATAGAAAAATAATGAAACAATACAAGGACATTTTTTCTCAGCTTAATGAACTTTGAAGAATTTGTAACTAGCCCTAATAAATAGAGACTCTTGTCCTAGCATTTAATGAGTAAATGATTTTCATGACACCTGTGTACTTTTACCTTTTTTCCAGTCCTTAGGAAAAAAAATTACCATAGGCTTATATCCACAAAGAATTGTTTCTTTAGATCTTTATAGAGCAGCTCCTGCTGAAATACTTTTATAAATGAGACCATTTTATAAAATAGCATCTTAGAGGAGGCTCTTCTGTTTAGGTAGCTGGGAATGCAGGCAGCCTTAACCCACTTGGTATTATGTTTGGAACTTTTATATATATATTTTGATTGCTGTTTACAGCTTTTTTTATTAGCGTATCTTTTTTTCGGTGCACAGGTTTGTGGAGCAAGCAGCTGTTCATTTGTTTTGTCAGTAATGGAAAGAAGACTTGAACAGCTGATGACAGGTAATTTGGGCTGATGTTCAAGTTCTTATAATAGAACTGTGTAGAAAGCTATCACTTTATCTTACAGTGTCTGTATATGTGTGACAAGACTTTCAGAACAGAAGAAAAAATTTGCACTTCACAGGGTAAATAATAAAACATGAGAAAATAGACAGTGGTGTTAAGAATGGAATGTAGAAAACTACACACAGGAAGCCATTTCTGGTGCACAACAAGGTGTTTTTCTGGTTGCACGCTTCTGGAATTTTTGATAAGGGCTTGTGACTGTCATGTGTTGGCACCTCTTCTATCAGTTTTTAATACAAATCTGGAGCATGCTCAGAATATTTGTTTTTCTTTATTGGAAAATGAGTAACATTATCTAACTATGGGGTTTCAGGAATTTCTAGGCAAATTTAGTTTGCTTGCATTTCGTCCATTTGGAGCCTCATTTCCTCTTGTCATTCATTCTCTGGAGATTTCTCTTCTGAAAAGAGAAATCTGGCAGTTCTTTGACAGCTCCTGAGTGTTTCCAGTAAATCATCCCCACATGTTCATGGCTGTCCGATGTTCTACACATACTTGCATGCAGGAATTTGTATTTCTGTCATCCCTCAAGGGAAACTGTTCCTCCATGGTTTCCTGGAAATTGCAGTTGTAGTAATTACAGTTGTCCTCGACTTCTACCTTTCCTGACCTTGAAAGTACCTTTTGTGTACCTGTCCCTGCCCTCTGCTGCTTTTCTCTCTCACTGGCAACCCTCTCACTGCCCGTCCTACCCAGAGTTCAGGGAGTTCCCCGTTACCTCCATTACAGCAGTATTTGGCTCCCTGCTGCCACTTTTTAATTCGTTCTGTCAGCTTTCCTACCACTGCTGGCTTCAAAAGTTTATTTGCTGTAGGCAACAGAGAGTCCACATATGGAGTGCCTGGAGATGCTGTCCTGGCTGCTGCCCATGCCTTCTGTTAGTGTGTGTCTCCAGTTGTTCAGTTGCTTCTTAACTTGCTCATGAAACTGTGAAAAAGCTCTTTTTTCGTAGATATCCCCATACATTTGAATTGCAGATGGAATGTCGGTCATTGCTTGTGACGAGTAACTCAGTGGTTTTGCTTAGCATCACAAAAAAATTAAAATAGAAAATATGTTATGAAGAGTTCAGGTGATACTACAATCATCAGGAGCCATATGCCACACAAGAATGGCAAAAGCTATTTGTTTCAGCCAACTACAGAGACCATGTAGCATATTCCTTATCGTTATTTAATAGAAGGTAATTATTAAGAATTTGGATACACAGAAATATATTCTGTAGCTAGTCACGGCACTTGAAAGCTTGCCACTTGCATAGTGAAACAACCTTAGGATATATATTGGTACTCATGAATTACTTATTAACTCTGTTCTTTTCTGTGTCTTCTGCTTTCCAGTTTAAGCGGTTTTGGCCTTATTGTGCTACATGGTGGGACTTAAAGGTCATTCTACAACCTGTTGATTCCCTAGTTGTCACTACACTCCTTCTGGTATTGTGTCTTCGTGTAGCAGTTGGATTAAGACAGGATGATACAGCTTAATGACCTAGAATGGGAATGTGGTTCTTGGAATGCAAAATAGAGAAGAAAAGCTTCATGTCGGTTAATGAAAAATTGAGGAGCAAAATAAAGAGATACAAATAAAGGCAAGGGGGAAAGGTAAGGCAATGCATAAATGGCAAATAGACAAGTCAATAATTAATGACAATAAAAAAATGACTACCTGAAAAGTGCAAAGCATAGCTTTTATTCTGTGAAGGGTATTCTCATTGGCCACTGTAAATTAAAAAAAAAAAAAAAAGAAAAAGAAAAAGATGAGTTTTTGGATGTTTTTGTCCTTGGTAATCTTCAGCATTCCATTTCCTCCCATAGCAAGAAGAATTTGTCATTATTCAGACAAATAGCCTGAACAGTACAAATATTGAAGTTTTTCCTTCTAAGTATAAAGGAAATGTAAAACTGTCTAAATACATTTATTTTTTGATGTATTCCAGTTGATTTGAATTCTTGTTTATATCTAATCCTTAGCAAATGTCTTCTTGATTTTAAATCCACATAAAGCAACCACCAAAATTAAACAACCCTGTATTTCAGTCCCTATAAACTGCACTATACAATTAATAATACATCCAGTGTATTATTTTTTGAGGAACAGAGAGTCAGTTATATATTTTTCGTGAGCTGTGTTGGGATTTAGCCACCTACATTCCATTCACATTAATGGGACTCGCAGATAAATTGCCCTCAACAACAGAAGTTTTCACCCTTCAGTCTCAAGCCAGGCCTTCAATTACAACCCAGAGAACCAAACACACCCTGCAGTTATGAAAGATATATGCCTGGGCATTCAGCATAAAGAGGGAAATATCAAAATAAGGTTATTTGGCAGGAACTGGGAAAAAATGTTATTTTATAAACGTCAGACAGGACAGATGGAACTAAAAGTCATGCCGCTGAGAGAAGGATCAAAGAACAACAACTATTTCCTTGATGCAGGGAAGAGAAAGCAACAACAAAGTGTGCGGTACAGACTGTGCTCCGAACATGGCTGGGTCAGCCAGCAGCTTAGAGAGACTTCTGAGCAGGGTAAAAGGGACTGGAGTCAGACAGAGGGAGATGCATCAATATTCTGAAAAGATAGAAAGACAAAACGTGTTTTTTAAAGCCTTCCCTCTGAAGTTGTCAGCTCTTAGTCTTCCTTTGCGATTGTGAAATAAATTAAATTGTTTTAATATTAAGGTGCTATTGCTAGTCAGTCTGATGTTAATTTTCTAGAGGAAAAAAATGCAAATAATCTAGTGAACAAAATTTTGAGAAAAACGAACCCTCAGGCTAGAGAACTAGATTATTTGCATGTGTTTGGGAGGGTGGAGTGAAATGGAAAGAAAGAAAGACAGGGAGGACAAGGGAGAGAGAGAAATACAATTTAAATCAATCCTATGACTTTTATAGCCTGAGATTTTCAATTCTGGAGTTGCATTTTTGTTAAGGAGTCTTATTGTTTTCAGTCTTTAGCTTTTATTTAAAAATAAAATAAAATTACATTAGAAGTTGTGTTAGACAACCGAGCAGGCTGGCAAATCCCCGGGTTTTTCAGATGTTCAGCTCCTGTCCAGGACTCGGGTCTGGACATACTAGCCCAGATGTCGTAAGGCACTTGTGCTCCATGTGATGTGAGTGAGCCTTTCTAAAGCCCTGTGGTGAAATCCAGGACACCTTGCCCCAGTGTCTACCTGGCAATCATTCAACATGGGAAGGGCTGTGAAGCTGGGATCTTTCAGCTTCTTAAATGTATATTACCAGGAAACAGCAAGATGGTGTCTTTAGCCTCCAAGATTAAATGCGTTTAGAAATTGTCCCTAGAGAAATATTTCCTTAAGATATATGTTTTGACCAGTGCTTCACAGCTATGTGTTTTTGGAGGGAAAAAGGATGTTTTAAATGGATTTTTTACATTTTTTTTCTCAACACGATGCTATTCAAAAGATGAATTAAAGCTTGAGTGCAGTTATTTCATCCTGTTCCAGAATATCGTTTTATTTTTATTTAACGTATTTAGGTTGGTGGATAGGTAAATGATTGTAACATGAACCTGTTTCTCATTGATGAATGTGTCTAGAAGAATAAAGGAAAAGAGGGCAAGAGGAATAGATATTAAAGTGAGCAATATATTTCAGTGTCCCTCTTGCTGTTCCATTAACTGTACCCAGGAGAAGACCCATCTTACATTTCATAGCCGTTCTTTTTTTCTCCCATTTCCTCTTCCCTCTTGAGCATCATTTATAGAAAAAGTATATCCCTAATATTTTCTATAGTCTTTGACTTGGCAATTCATTATTTGGCACAAACTAAATTTTTTTTTTGGTGTTTCTGGATTCTTCCTTGTATTTTTACTGTATGTGGGCTTGAAGCACAAATTATATGTTCATTGATAGCAATGCATTTTATAGCTTAAAGCTTGCTTCCTTCTGCTAGTGCTCCTTTTTAAATAACTCATGGATTATTCAGGTAAAATAATAATTATCTCCCAAGAATTTAAATAAAAATAATCTGCACTGACTGTCACTGCTTTATCATAATGTTGGATAACAGGATAAGTTCAAATGAACATTTTTAGTTTCTTTCTGTCTTGGTAATTTGCAGCTAAGATTACATTTCTGTAATTTTCATCTCCCATGGCTCAAGAATGCTGACATTTCTCCCTGCCTCCTATGTAACCCCCCCCAGACTCATTCATGTACTTCTTATGCTAAAATTAATATAATATGAATACAAATTGAACAGCAAGACTGTTCAGGAACATGTGGTATTTGGAAGAAAAGAGCTTCTCACATATCTGCATTGTCGCTGAAAGAACAGGAAGAATTTCCTCTGAATCAGTAACAGTTGGAGCAGATTCAAGTGTGGTTTTAGCAGAACGGTGAGGGAAAAGTTCCCTGGTGACTCCTCCTCAGAGCTCGAATCAGCCGGGAGGCCCCTCTTGCAAAGAGTGGTGGCGTATCATTGGCATGCAACCTTCCTCTCTAGGAGGAAATACTTCACAACAGCACTGTTTTCCCGGTTCTGTATATGTATGTGCATCATTATCCGTGGGTGAGCTTGGAAAATCCAAAGCCCACAAATTTCTGCTCAGTCTGTTTCAGATACTTTGCAGTTTTGTGGGTGTTTGTACCAAAGTGGTGTGACGCCTTGTTAGCAATGAAGTAGCTTCGTGCTAAGATTTATACTGAGACTGGAATCCAGATTACATGCTGAGGATGTGTGATTCGGTTCCAGTACTGTGTCCTAGGCTGGTGTCATATGGCAGCTTGCTGTTATGGAAATTACTTCAGACTGGTGATAATGTTAAATGTCTGCTCATCTGTTCAACTTGTGTGGGAATTTCTTTGTTCCCAAAACCAAGAATGTGCAGAGGAAGAAGAGCAAACCAAGTCTGCTTAACACCTCTCACTAACACTGAATATGGTGCTGTGTGGGTGACAGTCAGGGTAAGTAATTTGAAAAGAGGAGCTTGAAAGCAGGTTTTAATAAATTCAGTTATCATTTTTCTAACAGTGTTTTATGACTTTTTGCCAGCTGCAGTAGGTAGAATATCATCTGGAAATGCTGCAATATATAATTTTTCACTGATGCTGTAGTAGTGGAAGATGGACTTTGCCCAAAGTTGTGCACAGAGGGCTGTGAAATGTGGCAATGGAATCTCTCAAAGAAACAGTTTCTGTTGCTGAATATGTATGCTGAAAATCAATTATATGTAGATTGGCTGTGAGAGAGACAAGCTGTTCTGTTGATTTAGGCATGACC
The DNA here is from genome assembly GCA_035583135.1 of Lophotriccus pileatus. NCBI lineage: Eukaryota > Metazoa > Chordata > Aves > Passeriformes > Tyrannidae > Lophotriccus > Lophotriccus pileatus. Next base: position 106,646,508 of record JAWWES010000115.1, read on the forward strand.
TGTGTGGTGACGCTTCATCTCCCACTGAACTAAATATTCTTTCAAATGACATATTAATGGGAGGGCATCCAAAATACTTTCTAGGCAAATGAATGTGTAATAGCCAGATGGTTTATTTGGTTTTTCAGTAATCCTTAGAGGATCAGGAAGGGGATTTATTTAGTAAGTTACAGTGTGCAGTTACCTGTGTTAAAGTGTCTTGAAATACAGTAGGTTATAATTGCAGATCTGTTCTGTTCTTTTCTTATTTTGCCACATTTGTAAAGCACAGTGGAAAATGTCAGCCAACTTTTCATGGCATGGTAGGAGCACAGGTGGGGGATGTTTAAGAAATAGGACTGTAAAAGACATGGTGAATCAAATCACCCAGTAATCTTTTCTGCTACTCTTAGGGCTATTCAAGTCTTTCATCCCACATCAAAATTCCTTCTATTCAAAATTTAGCATAAAGAGCATAACACATGTCTCAAAAGCTGAAATAAAACTTACCTCATGAGCCTACTACTTACAGAACTCCATTTAACACGTGAAATGTATTTTGGATATTGTCTCTTTACTTGAACATATTGTGCTGAGACAGAAACTTCTCATACAATACTATACTGCTTTTAGCTCTGTACTTGTCTGGTCAAATGTCCTCAGCATATGCTCACTCACTGCCTCTGGGAGAGTGAGCCACAGGTGTTACACTTAAATAAAGGCTGGGTTTTCTCCATGTGGTTCCCTAAAATATAGATTGGGGTTTTTTTCCATCCATGAGCAGGAATGAGTCCCTTTGATGCTACTGTATGTTCTGCATGGAGGAGAAAAGGAAATTGAGTTTCACTGAATGTTGGATTTGGTTTGGAACACATCTCTGCTGGGGAAAATTGAACTGTTTCTGAAGCATTTCAGAATTTTGCCTCAGAAATTTTGCTTTTGTAGACCAACAGTGATGCTGCTATTGGTCCCACTGGCAGCAATAGTGGACCAAAATGATTCCTTTCTACGGTACAGTTAGGAAATCAGCACAACACTTAAAACCCAAATATGTCACTTCAGCAAAATGATTATGTCTAAATTCCATAGAATTCAAGAAAACCTCTCCAAGGCTGCTGATTTGTCATCAGATTTGTCCCGCCTGTTACAGATTTTTTGGGAAAATCTTCCCTCAAACACCCAGAGTTCTAGCACTGGGAATGCACAGCAGGATCACATATTGACTATGCTTACTGCTTAGGAGATGTCTCTCCTGGGTAATTCAGAAAACAACCATTCACACATGTAGGATCTCTCTAGAGCACGGTTTGTTGCTTGAATTTAGCTGATTTGTATTGAGTTTTACTAAAACTTGTGCAACGATATAAGGGCATGGCAGCAAGAGTACACTGAATTCATTCATTTTTCACAATGACAGACAACTGGATAGTCTATGGAGAAGGTGGATCACAGGATTTTCCTCCCACTGACTTTTAAGTCTTAGACAGTGCGGTGTAAGTCTTTGGCTTCTTTCCTTTTGGTTTCGTGTATATGACTTAGCTCTTACAGGCAGACTGCTTGCCAGATATCTGGATATTCTTGGAACATAGGAGCTGTCTGCCTCCTCTCCCAGAGGCTGGGGAGAGTCTAATCCTTAGCTGCTGTAACTGACGGCCAAGTCCTTAATGGCTGACTAGGCAGAGGAAGAGGTGGAGGTCTGTACTCAGAAATTTGCTCAGGTTCTGCATCTGTCTCACAGAAATGCCAAGTGCAGTTCTGAGATACCTTCACAGAATCACAGGATAGCAGAATAGGTCAGGTTGGAAGGGAACACAGTGGGTCATCTGGTCCAACCTCCATGCTCAAGTAGGCTCATGATAGATGACATGGCATAGGATTGTGTCCAGACAATCTTTTAATATATCCAGTGAGAGAGACTCCAAACCTCCCTGGGCAATCTGTTCCAGTGCTCGGTCATCCGCAGAGTAAAGAGGTTCTTCCTCATGTTCAGGTGAACCTTCCTGTGCATCAGTTTCTGTCCATTGCTTCTCACCCTTCCTTGCTGGCAGACCCTGCGTGTTGGCTCTGACATCCCTCTGTGTGATAACTCTCCCAGCTGTGAACATCTGGAAGGGCTAACTCTCCTCCTTGGTTTTCACAGAGATATCTGGAGGTTTCAGCTAACACTAGCACTTCTATACCTGTCTCTGGGCACCTGACTTTAAGCTGGGATCATGCTGAGCCTCACTGTGTAAACCCTCTGTTAAATGCCTGCCATGTGGCAGGAGACCATCCATCATTAGTTATGTTTTATGACATACTACCCTCATTTTCTATGCTGTCACTTCTGGTGCTCCAATCTGTAATCAATGCTGCCCAGAATATCAGTAACATGTGGAAGCATCTTTGAGAACCTGGACATAAAAATGCCTACCAATCCTTGGATTTTGGAGGGAGTCTTTCCACCGTTTGTCACTTACCACTCACTCAGTTTTTCACTGTGAGCGATGTCCCTGCATGAAATGTGAGCCATAACTATAAGCCAGATGTCAGTAAAAAAGTGGATTATCCCTCTTTCAGCATCCCTTATTGTGTTTCAATTTTCGTACATGATAGACACTGCTATTCAACAAGCGACCCTGTCACTGGTCAGCATTTGGTTTAAAAAAAACCAATATGAGACCATAAATTGGAAGGGTACTTGGTCAAACAGTTGATCAGTGGGTAGATGAAACCAGTAATACAAACATGCTGTAGGCTGAGAATAACACAGGAAAGCAGATCTGTGTTTGAAGTCTACAATCTTGATTTGCATGGGTGCATAAAGAAGGCTATTTCTGAAAGGAACAGAGATTAAAGGTGCTGAGAGAAAATAAAAGCATTTTTAAAAGAAAAGGGACTGTTTGTGTGTGTGTGATCATTTTTACCAGTTTAATCTGATAATAAGAAATAAAGTGTTTGGTTTGTCAGCATTTGATCTCAAAATTTGCTTAAAGGATTCGGGAACAAAATCTCACACGAAAAAGTGCAGCTTCTGCTTAAGTAGGGAGTTGCTTTTCCAATTGTTTTAACAGGCAATATGCAATATCAGAGGTCAGTAGAGATTGCTGTAGTTATCAGGAAAAAATAGACTTCACAGTTGAGTTGAGAAAACAGAAATCTTTTAATATCCACAATACTATTTAATGTTTGACAAAAGATTCTATATACAAACATGTGTGTACATACATATGCACACACACATAGACACATGCAAAGAGATATTGATAATATGTTTTGAACAAAAATATTTCCTGCATGTATGACTTTTCAGTATATTTAGGAAAACTACAAAAAATCCAGTGGAAAAAAGCAAAAAGAGAGGGAAGAAAAGGCTTTCTTTTGGATAAGTGAAGTTAATCGTAGAAACTTTCAGTTCACACCAAGAATACTGCATGTTATATGGCAAAACTGCTGTCAGCCTGAGAAATAGTGTCAGTTCCTGACATTACTCAAGCCTGTGACAAACTTCCCATTGGCTTTCATGAAACAAAAATCCCATCCATTATGTTTTCATAGGGCAAAATACACCTTCAGCAAAATAAGCTTTCAGAACCCTAGTCCCTCTCCTTTTGATTATCATTACTTTGCCCTATTGTAGTGAAATCTTTAAACAATGTGTTACCCTTCATCTCAAAAGTAAAAAGCTGTATGTGTTTCTTTAGAATAAACCAACTTTCTTGCAAAACATGATGAGTAGAGATCCTGAAGGTAAAGAGTTTTCTCTGAAACTTAGCCCACTATTAAGTAGACGGTGGTTTAGAACATCCAGTAAAGCTATTTTCAGATTTTTTTAGGGACATATTCTATTCTTAATAATCTTATCAAGTCTGTGTAATGACATTATTTTTCTTTTTCCTTTATTGATACTGAAGCCTTTCAAATATCATAGTTACAAATATAGGTTTATTATGTGACCTCCTTTGCTGGTTTGGCAACACGTACTATAGAGGCAGATTTAAGAAGCCAATTTTTAGTAGAGGAGAGAGGTTTTTATTGTTTAGAAAATACAATATGGTCAATACTGTTAAGAAGTAAATGCGTGTCTAAATTGAGAACTCAGCATAATTGGAATACTACAGATTTCTCAGGGAAAGCTGATCCCACACCTGGTGAGATCGGAAGCTGTGGTCAAATACTTGATGAAATTCTCAGCTGGTTTAAGTAGATGTAATGACCCTGACTTCAGCAGATAGCTGGCACAGTGCAGAATTTATCTGTTAACTTTCTGAAAGCAACCATTTTATTTGTTCTTCAGCTCTGAATATTTATGTTCCAGCTGGTCTCAAAAATCACATAACTGAAAGTTGTAAAGACATGCTGGGGGGGGGCGGGGGCGAAGTGGCAGGAAACTTGGCAGGAAAAGAGACACTGAAAGCTTGAAGCAGAAACTATGGCAACCTGAATTACTTGTTGGAGGAAGCGTGCAGCATGTTTTGCCAGTGTCACCTGGAGAACCAGGGTTTCACCTCAGCAGTGATCTCTTGCAGTGAAACAATTCTCCCCCTAGATTTGACATTTTTGAGATTGCAGCTCAGACAGCACCCACAGATGGTGTTCTTTAAAAAATCCCAATAACAGAATGACAGGGACAAACTGGAGCAACTCCAGTGTGGGACACTGTTGGTCTGGCTGGAGCATGAGGAGTGTCTAAGGGAGATACGTGTATTCAGAAGAGGCTCTGGAGCATCCTCAGAGATGCATGGAGAGAAGGTGAAGTGCAAAGTTCACAAGCTGGAATGCAGGACATTCAGAATAGATATGAGGAATGGGTTTTTTCCACCATGGGGGCAGTCAAAGCCTGGAAAAGACATTGTTGATGCTCTCTAGAGATATTAAAAACTCAACTGGACAAAGTCCTGCAACCAGGTCTGCTGTGGCTTTGCTCACAGCAAAGATGACCTCCAGAGGTCCCTCCCAGTCTGAATTATTCTGCGTTTCTGTGATACTGTTCAATTTACTTAAATTATTCTCTTTGTTTTCAAAGAGATGTGACAATTTCAGAAATGGATCCAGCTGTTGATTATATGCTTCAGGGGGCAACGTTAATGGAGGAGATGCAGCCCTTTTAGCCCCCTGGTAAACTCAGGCCTCAGTTTTTATTATTTTCTACCTTCAGCTATTGTGGAGCTTTGCTGAGCTCATAAAGCAGCTGCTGTGAGTGGTGTGAAAAGTAATTGCTGCATATACTTCATACGGCTTATAAAATGAGTTGGAAATTACTGAAGGGAAGTGAGCTGCTATGTTTTTATCACTGTAGAAAACCTCAAGATGGCAGATCACTAGATAACTATATGTATATATATATATAAATATGTATATACATACATAAATATACATATGGATCCCAACTGTTAAGACAATTCATGCTATCTTAGAATCTGGCCTTAAAATTTGTCCACAGCCAACTTTTTTTCCAGAAATAATGGTAGTGCTACAGTGATAACCTGAGTAAGATGGTGCTCCAGATGACATACCTCGCTATTAAGATGGGTGTGAGGGAAATCTGAACGAGAATTTCAAAGTGAAATTCATAAGTATCAAGGAAACACAAGGCATCCACTAAAATGCTAATGTATAAAGAGGTACAAAAGGGAGGAATGGTGATAAAGGTAATGCTGCTGCAGGAAAGATGGATGTTGCTCTATAAACAGTGTAAGAGGGAGCATCTATCCTCCTAATGCAGGTTCTGCACGTGGGTTTAATTAATTTCTCCAAGATCATAGTAAGAGTCCTTTAGACATCCTGCTTGCCTCAGCTTCTATTTCTTTCTCTACTTTTTAGACAAGTATGTCCATATATCTCACAGGGTGAGCCTAGACTTTTATTAATTAAACTTTCAAGACATTTGAAGATGAAAAAATAAAGTATTATTATCAAGGATTATTTAAACTATGTTTTTGTGAGTTTTTAATACAGTCCAGCTGAGAACTACATGCCAAAGCCTTAGTAGAAATAGACAACCAGTGGGTTCTCAGCCAGTACGATGTCAAATTAAAATTATGCTTCACAACAGTAAATTCAGTGCCAGTAAATCCATGTGGATTAAATGTAGGAAGTGAAAAAATAAGCACTTACTTTTCTCATCCAGATCATTTGTCTTTCTGTTAGGGCTTTATTTTCAAAAAAATCAAACCTGAAATCTGTATGTGGGGATGTAAACAACTGCAATGGGAAAAATGTCGGTACTTAGGCAGCAGTGGAGTTTGTCCAAGGATTACCACAGTGAATAAAACCAACTTCCCTTTTAAAAGCTGAGTGTACTATTTTGGGAATGTGACCCCTTTTCATGAATAAATGACGTGGTGACATTTACAGATAAAGCAAGATTTAACTGCTATGAAAGGAGATGACAAATGTCAGGATGTCAGTAATGATCTGTGAACATAATGGTCTCTCACCAGAGCACTGAGTAGATATATAGTGTAACTGTCGCCTGCTAATGCTGCCATGGAAGAAGAAAAGCAATGCAATATGAAGAAAATCAAAAACCTCTCTGGAACCAACCTTAAAGCCTGATTGATAGGCATTGGCACAACTTAGCTAATAAATTATACTGCTAATGACTTAGAGTTTTTACCTTGTGCATATTACTATTCCATACTGTGAAATTCCTGTATAACTTACAACTGTATTGTGTCAGAGGATACAGTGTAGGCCATCAAAATGTCTTTCTGACAGTTTCTTTATCCCTGTTGTACTGCTGGGGCTTGGCTGTTCAAAAGGCTTGCTGGAGCTGAGTGGATTTACTGCAGCCAGAGCTGGTTCATGGAGCCCTGGTCACTGCAGAGCAGAGCAAGATTCTTCCTAGGTAGAATCTTGGGATTCTTGGAAAGATGATACAACCATAAAATCATAAAATGGTTTGAGCTGAAAGGGACTAATTCCATCCCCTCTCAGTGGGCAGGGATGCCTCCCACATGACTAGGTTCCTCAAAACCCCATCCAACCTGGCCTTGAACACTTCCAGGCATGGGGGCATCCACAACTACTCCGGACAACCTGTTCCAGTGCCTCACCACTCTCACAGTACAGAATTTCTCCCTAACATCTAACCCAAATCTCTTTTCTCCAGTTTAAATCTGTTCCCCCTTGTCCTATCATTATCAGCCCATAAAGATCATTGAGACCCTCTACCTAAGGTTGTCCTCCTCAGCTATTCTCAAATGTGATGACTCCCAGTTTTTCACACCCTGGAAAACTGTATGCTGGCCCATCCTTGTGATTGCTGTCAAACTTGCCTTGATAACTTCCTTGGGAAACCCAGAAATATGGTAGGGGAAAAAGAGCATGGCATTATTTATGCAGTTGTCTTCCGAAGTTGTCTCAGGCAACTGCCTCCCACCCCTGGGTCCCCGAATGAAATCCCCATTTGTCTCACACACTGAGTGCTTTCTCCAGCTGACAAATAAATTGATTCCCATTTGCTATTCAAAGTGAGGAGAGTGTCTGGAAATCTGCAGGTTTAAAAATCCTGAGACCCGAGCTCAGCATAGCATGCAAGGCAGGGAGTTTCTTTGCATGAGCTCCCCAGCCTCCTGGCAACCTCACAGCTCTCAGCTGTGCGGCACACTTTGCTCTTCTCGTGCTTTGCTTCAACAGTTAGCCGACCTTTCCTCAGAATAGGTTAGCCTGCCACAGGGCTTGTGTTACCCAGAAGACCAAGGATGCTTTCAGAGAGATGGTGAAACTGTGATTAAAAGCCAGACATAGTCAAGCTCTGGTGAGATCAGCCAAGTAGCATTTGGCTGGTAGTTTGTTTATGAGAAGAAATATAACGGATAAAATATAAACATTATTACAATAAAAATGCCAAGCTCTGGAACATAGTGGAGATGATGCTGAACAGTGAATAAATGTATTTTTTTTAGGAGATACTCTGAGTTAGATCTCCTGTTAATAGTGCACAAGTGTATCTTTAACACTACTTGTATAGATACAGTAATCACAGTACCTCTCAGGCAAATCCCCATTAGAAAGGAAACCCATCCCAGTCTGCTGTATCTTTTGATCTGCACTTTACAGTCAGAGCCATCTATGACAATGAAGATGGAGGTGGTATTTCGGATAAGACAGCCAGCATTGTAGCAATCATATATTGACATGCAGCAAGGATTCACCTCGATTAACTGTATCCATCTAAAAGTGAGATGTCTTCTCTAAGCAAATTTTTTTAAGCTTCCTGTAAAGTCAATGGAGAGATGTAGGCAGTGCAGAGGGTAATCGACCCTATCCTGAGATAAGTATTGTAAGATAAATTGTGCCTATTTCTTGCTATTCACTCTAGAGGGGTCCCAACTCCAGAATCAATGACTACTTTTGAGGTGGCTGTGCTTAGGTGAGACATGTGGGAGGGGGAAGGAGTAAAGGAGTGCTGTTCTAATTTCCATGGAATCAGCTGATCTGAAGGGTCAATTGCTTAATACAACCTTGTCGCTGTGCAGCATTAAACTATTAAAACCTGATTAGGGATTTATGGTGAGGAGTCTGTCAACCTCCATATCTTACACAAATACAAGAAAATTAATACTAAAGAAATGGACTTTCAGAATAGAAAATACATAATTAAAAATGCACAAATGAAAGAAGAACTAAGAAAAAAACACTTTTGGTATTATGAAAGCCTTGAGCTAATTAATCAACATCTGTGTGTGTCCTTTCTTAAAAGATACTCAGTTAAAGAGAAGTGGCTGATCGTTTTGATGTGGAATCTTGAGATAGTAATTGTGAAGATCTTTTTCTTTCTAATGTAAAGGACACATCATTTGGAGAAGCAATACAATAATTTCAATAGTAAGTGGAGAAAAGCCAGTTCTCAGAATATAATACAAAATGTATTCCTGTGTGTATCATTCTGCTTTTCCTGCTATCCAGTGGGGATTGTTGGGTGAATTTGTGTTGTGTCCCAGTAGGTAAAGGTTATAAGTTAAGACCAGGTTTTGTGATGTGAAGCAATCATTTTAGAGGCTGTATATTCGATGATTTTAGTCCACAAACCTTCTCTTGAGAATGATAAAAGGTAGTTTCTGGGTGAGCTGACCATGGCCTGATTACTGCTTAGGTCTTACTTTTAACTGATCCATCTTGATACAGGGATTTCTAATCTCACATGTTTCTGACTTGTTAGATGTACATTCTAGTATTACTGGACCATTTCTATTTAAACTACTTGGGATTTTTCAATGAAGTGCTTTTTTTTGCTTGATTTATTGTAATATTTAATTAACTCTTAAAATTGGATGGATTTCTAAGTTACAGTTATTGGACTATTATTTAGCTCTGTTGGGGTGAGAAGCTCATTACAAAGTGTGCTAACAGTTCTGCTGCTCAAGGAAACCTAGGAAGGGATTTTACTTTTTTATTTCCAAAATACTGAGCTTTAGTCTCTACTTTTAATGCCCTTTATACTCATCAGCTAGAGAAGGACATTAGTGGTTATCTCAGCCCTGACGTTTGATAACAAAGACTGACAACTGACAACGACCTGCCTTGAATTATTTTTGGATAGGGGATGGAATGGGTTGGCTTAACAGAAATGTGTAATTTTTGTAAACCACCATTTTCAGAAAATGACATTGTTTCAAATTCCCTTTGCTGAAAGGGAGATGCATTTTTTCCCCAGACCTCTCTCAAAAAAATTCTTGCAGAAGATTGAATAGAAAAATGGTGCCTGAAAGGAGAATTTCAGCATGTACTCAGTGTCAGTCAAAATCTTCCATTTTAATTTTTATTCTTTCTTCTCAAATAGAAATGTGTATACAAAGTCTTATCCTTAATTAGCTGTAGAGTTTACAGATTACATTTATTGCTATCTATTTCTTTCTTATCTCCACTGATAAGAGCTGCATGTTGAGCAGACACACTATAACCCCATAATTTGAAGCTACTACTACAGTATCAATTCTTCTGGATGATACCACACCTTGCCAGTCAAAAACAATTTGAGCTTAAATTGTCAGCTAAAGTTGCTCTTCATTTTTATTGCCCTGAACTTGTGGGCAGTCTATTGGATGAAGTGAATTACTTTGTTGTTGAAAATGCTTGTAATTTTGTGTGAAGGACACAATCAGAATACACAATATTTTTTTCCCTTTGCATTTCCCAACCTGCTCTGCTCCTTTGGTGCCCAAGCATATTACAAAATTGCTGACATCTAAGCTGATCAATCAAACCCTTTGCAGTTCTGTAAATGATCAAGCTTAACTGTCTATGCAGCTGTTATTTGGCAGTGCTCCATCTGGAAAATAAAATACAAACATCAAAAGAAATTCAGCAAGGTTTATGTTTCACAGAGGTTTTTTGATAGCATGTCTGTTATGTAACAGAGTCTCCTGGGTCAAATTAGATCTTTGTCCTTTCATAAAGCTCTGATCCTTGAGTTAACCAGATGACAATCACCTCCCAAAATAGGGACACCTAAGCAGTGTGTTGGTGCTGTGCTGATACTCTGCACACTGATATGCACAGCCACCCAGGAAAGCATAGGATATACACAGGGGTATTATATGGGAGCTAAGGAAAGCTGGGGCAGCCATATATTTTATAGAATCAAGAGGGCATATTTTTTCAGCACTGGATCCATTTTTTCTCTTCAGTTCTCTCCAACTCTCTTCTAAGCTTAACACGATGGCATGCAGGGGCTGGGTTGGTTGCCTCTCAAACTGCCATTATTGATCCAATGCAGGTGTACTGTAGAGAACTCTGTGTATACTAGATTAGCCTCAATTCAGAAAAAATAAAACATCAGTGTTCATGAAGTGTTTTCCTTCTTCATATTCTGTCCTTGCATTTAAACCATAACCTTCCTCCTTATTTTATGAATTCAGCTAAACTGATGATACAACTTGACCTGAACACATTAAGCAAATGTACCAAACTGAAGAAGGAACACAGCATGCATGGATAGTTTGTGATTTATCCAGAGGTGAGTATGTGCCACTATCCCTCGCCACAGATATATAGAACTGGGCAGAGAATTAATGCTCTGGTAGACTGCAGGAAGACATTTGCCAGGGCTGTAGAGAGACAGCAAATCTCCTGACACTTTATGCTCTGATTGGTCATGCCCAAAAGGCGTATCAGCCAACTTGAACAGATCAGCAAAGTTCTCATTAGTGAAATTCGGAGCTAACCTTTCTACTCGCTGACTTGCAGAGAGGGCAAAACAGTAATCACAGTGGAAAAGGTGTCCTTAGCACTCCAAAAAGAAACCACCAGGCAATAAACATTGTTGATCAGACACGAAACTGGATAGAGGAAAGGAAAATGTCAGTGAATCAAATGCCTTCTCTTCCTGGACAGAACACAGAGGTAAAATGCTGCAGTTATGAGCAAGAACACTTCACATGGTGTGATGGACACACTGCCAGTTGGTCCTGGTCAATTAAAGTGGTTTTCTTTGGCATAATGTGCAAAAGAAGTTTTCCTCAAAGGACGATAAAAGAAATGAAGTGCCCAATATCTTTGCCAGTTTTATAGCTTTCAGTCTATGTGGAAAATTTCAGTCAGAAAGAACTGGCAGGGAAAAGAAAATAATACCAAGAAAAACAAAACAATATTATGTGCTGTACAAGTTGGAATGTTATTTAAGCTAAATTTTTTGTATTCTCTCACTTCGTGATTTGCTTTTGCACTGCATTTTATACATTGCTTAGTTAAAGACTGCAGTGTCAAGACACAGTAACATACAGCAAATTTTAAGCCCTTTAACCAAAATCACAATATGCATCTAGAAAAATAGATCCATTTTTTTTTCCTCAGCAGAAATTAGAACTGTTACATTTAGAAGCACATCCCATTTCTATCAAATATACACCGTTTCCCCTGCAGCTCTTTTTATGTTAGTCAATATCTTTTAATGTTATCTGATGGTTTCCTAGGAGATGCCCTAAATGGCTAAACTCACTAGTTTGATGCTGGTGTTGGATAATATCTATATGCACTAAACATCTGTTTTGTTCACTGAAGTCTAGGCTGCCCTTTTTCCACCGGTCATTATGTTCCCCCTGAGGGTTTCTAATGGTTGCTAATGAGATAAGAAAAATGCTCCATGTACACTTCCATCTTCTGCAATGGTGTGTGATCAGAAGTCTGTGCTCTTTTTTAGCAGAAATTGCTTCAAAATCATTGTTAGTGTTTCTTTGTACAATAGTTTGAATGCAAATTTTACACTTAAGGACTAAAGTGCCTTTTAAAAATCTGTAAGATGCAATTAGAAGGAGAAAGATCACCACATTATAGGGCAGAGAGTTCTATTTGTGGAAGGGTGGGCTCATTGTTGATGCATGTTTTTCAGATGGTACAGTACAGGTTGCATCATTAATAGAAGATTAAGATGCCAAATGGGGAATTTTTACCTTCTGTTTCAGAGTTTTTCATTGTAGGAAATCACCCAGATATGGCTAGAGGTTGATTTTATATAACATGATGAGCAGGCAGAGTGTTCCTCAAATTGAACAGAGCCTGCTGCTACTGTGGGAAGAGGGGCTGACAACTTGGGTAGTATCCATACAAAGCTATAATTTCTAATCTGTCAAAATCACTTCCCTTTAGAAAGCCTGATTTCATTAGCATGTTCTTTGTCGGATATGATTGTCTCTCTTAGCAGCTCTCCTTTTACAGCTGTCACAAAAGCCAATCAGACTATACCAAGGGCAGGAAATAAATAAGTCTTTTTGCTGTAAATTAATTTAGGCAAGGCTACGTTGCATATGCTTAGATTTAGTCCCTACTTTGAAGTGTGAAATTTTAGCAAGGTAACAGATGAGGGCTCTTAGAGCAGGTATTGGCATAAATTTGGTTACAAACTGTATTTCTTCTGGCACTCTAGTGGCGGGTAGAGAAAATATACTTACATATAGCCTACGCCTCATAAATGGCAATCCAAGCTCTCAGCTAAACTGGGAACTTAGGCAAAATTGTCTTGGACAGAGAGCTTAAATTAAGCTTTTCTCAAATTCTGTCTGTGCTGTGCTCTTGTGGGGTAGTTCTAAGCCATACACTAAGAATTCATTTAAGTTAATTTTCTTCATATTTGATCTTTTGCACTGTTCAGTGGGATCCACTGCCATTTCACTGAAGTCTGAGATTTTTGTACAGCTTGCTGTGCTCTGCTACCAAGGAGTCTCCATGCTGAACTTGCTTTGGTTCTTCTCTTGCTGTGGACCTGAGCATGTAAGGCAAGGAGGAGGAGGCAGGTGTTTTATGAAGACCTGTTTTTCTACTTGATTTAGCTCTGCTTCATTCAGGTCTGTGTTAAAGCTTTGCAAATTTGTGAGGAAAAAAGGATCAGATGGTTACTCTTTTTGAGAAAGTATTTCACTTTGGAGAGTAAGAAAAAGGCAGTTGTTACATTTGGCTTCTAATGCTGAAAAAAGGAGTATTTTCAGAAGTCTTTGGTATACAGAAGAATGGTGTGATCAGTGTCATAGAAAGAGGCCAATCTGTGTGTCATCTGGTTGGTCCATCTTTCCCTGTGCTGTTTGCAAAAAGAGGTGTACGAGATGACAGCAAAGCTCATCAGAGGAGCTGTAACTTCACCTTTCAGTTGGTGTGACCCACCTGGAGAACAGGTGAAGCTGTAGTTTTTTATACAGAGTCTTTCTGTACAGGTACAGAGAACCATTCTAGAAGTCAAAGCGTGTACCTATGGTGCTGTATAGTTAGTTTGGCTAAGAATTTCCTTTATTTTGGAATCTTTGTAAATCACAAAACTCTATTGCCTGTTAGAAATACATAACAAACATACATGGATCGGTCACCGTTTCCCTCAGAGGTACTATATAGCTGTATCACCTGAGCAGTGATATGAGTCCCAGTGTCTTTTCATTGTGCCCCAAAATAAAAGTGAAAGCCCTCAGAGACATTACTACTTATAACTAAATTTTTTTTCCCTTCTACAAGGTAATTGGTCTTCCAGTTTCCATTTTTGCCACTTCTGCCTCTCTAAAGGCTCATATTTTTTTTTTAAAGCTAAGAGAATCTTTTTTTTTTCTTTTTTTTTTAAACTTCTTCCATTTCTTTGATTATTTGTAGTAGTCTAGCTTGTTTGGTTTTTTTTTTCTCTGCCTTTTTGCCAGTTCCATCTGGGCATTTAAAAACAGTAATTCTGTATCTTTTCATGTGGTCCAGGTCTTCTGCAATGCCAGTCTCTAACTGACAGTATTTGATCTGTTTTATGATTACTCTTCATCTGTTCCTGGCCCTTTCTCTGTATGCTGGTAAACAGCTTTGATCACCTCTTGGCTATAATCTGTGGCTTCTCATAATTCCTTCTGGAAAGATTCTTTGTCTTATTTTAATTACTTTTTACCATTACCTGGCTCACATCCATTGCCTGTTTTCTGTTTTTAATTTTTGCCACTGTGAAAGCTAATAGGACTCTTCTGCATTGGGACATTTAGGAAAGTCAATCCAAATTAAATGTTAAAGTTCACACTTCAGCTGCATTAAATCCCTATGTTGACAGCCTTGTTAGAAGTAACGAAGACCTTAATTTTGTTTCATTTAATACATACTATAAATGAATTAAGCTAAGTCAAATTTAACCACTTCAACTTTGAACAAACGTGTCTACACACGGTTTGTGCGATTTAGCAAATCAATTTTAGCTTCATACTTTTTATTAATGGTTTTGAGTTCCTGAGTTTCTGGTTGACCTGTTTTCTTTTCTATAGGAATACTCTTTTTCTTCCAACCTGATTTTTTTTTTCTCTTTCTCTCCTTTTCCTGATATTTGGCTGTCATTCCTCTGCCCTGATGGTGGCTTTCATTATTTTCTGAGGGGTAAGGAAGACTTGATGAACATGGTTATTCTTACTATTTTATTAATTTACATTACAGCAAGCTGTATATCTGCATTGAGTTCAGTGTCACATTAAAGTGGATGCTGTAAACACGTGCACACATAGAATGGAGTTCATCTCACATACCCTTACTGGGAAAAGGCAGGCAGATGGAATGTATCCCCAGCCAGTTTGTAGCTGACCAAAACTGAGGGGACTGGATGATACACCAGATGGTTGTGTGTCCTTCAGAGAGACCTTGATGGGCTGGAGAAATGGGCAGAGAGGAATCTTACAAACATGGGGTAATACAAAGCCCTGTATCTCAGGAGGGTTAAATCCATGCACCAGTACATGCTGAAGGCTGACTGGGAGGAAACCAACTTCCTGAGCAAAACCTTGATGTCCTGAGGGACAGCAAGATTACCCTGATGTAACAAAGCACCCTCGCAGCAAAAGCTCAAGAGAGATGATCCCTGAGCTCTACTTGGCACTGGTGGGGCAACAGCAAGAGTATTGTATCCAGTTCTTGCTAACCTCAACTATTTTGTCATGTAACACCTGAAATATTGTTATCTAAGCAGAGAAGATACAGTTCTGACACAACTCAGCACAAGTCATGTACCCATCACTTGCAGACTTGTCCCATGTGCTCAGGCTGCTCCCCTACCTTTTCAAATGTCCTATGTTTTAATTAATACTTCCTGGAGTAACCTAAGTCCTTAGGGCAGTAGCAAATTTCCATAGCTTGTTATGGAAGCAGGACACCAAAAAACTCAATGTATAGTGTGTGACTCCATAAATACTTCATTTTATCCCATAGGGCTGCACTGCTTTTCCTTGTGTATCATAAAGCCCCAAACAGAAGAATCTAAGTCCACAACAGTCTTGTTCCTAACTGCTCCTGTGAGCTGCTGGTCTGAAATTAAAGTTATGACCTAAAGGCTCTAATCCCATGGGTTTAATAAGGTAAATTTAATAAGTATCCTGGCCTTAAAATTAGAATGAATCCAGCAGCTCCTACTGATGATGCTGAAAAATTATCTTCAGAAGTTTTTTAATATTTATTTTTTTGGGGAAGAGGAAAGACAAGGATATGAGACCTTCTGTAATGGGGAAAAAAGGATGATCTCATGCTGCTTTATCTATCTTTTTCACAGAATTTTCTTGCTCGCTGTTAAAATTGTTCCCAGTAAGTCTGTCTCAGCAGCAGACAGATGAACACTCCCATTTAAATCTCCTCCTGTCTGATAGGTAGACATTTGCAAGCCAAAAAGGAATCATCCTCCTCCTGAAAAGTATGGTCTGCCTTTCAGATAATACCTACTTTCCCAGCCTTGTCAGGTGAGGCAGTGCTTGAAAGCTTTTTAGCACTTACCCTTTTGTATAACAAGTTATCTCAGTAGGAGACTTTGCAGCAGACTTTAACCCCTTTTGTATTCTCATTCCATCTCAGAGATGTCTCATGCAAGCTAATAAATAATTCCATGAAGTCTCTGTTTTTTCCACAACATTAATCTCCCATCAACTAGTAATGAGCCTTTGCAGTTTCCTTGTGAGAATCTAAGCAACAACATTAATTCCTTAAAATATTTTTAAGGATAGTGATCCTATTGGCAGAGAGTTTAGGAACATCTGATCCATACATTTAGCCTTAGGAGCTTTTGGTGGCCTCTGTTTATGTGCCCTGAAATTCCTAAAGCCCTAGAAGGATGCTGTAAGTGCTATTTGCATTGATTTCTAATAAATTATATCTCTATACTGTTTGGTGTAGCAAACCAGAATTGTGCTGCTAAAATCCCGTTTTTTCATGGTCGTTTCTTGAACTGAATGATTTTTCTTGAAAAAAAACATGTAATCAAATATAAAGTTTATAAAGGTTGGTGCATGTTTTAGAACACATGTGAAATGACTGTTCGTTCTTTACCATGCTGATTTTCCCTTAAAACATGCCAGAATACCAATTAACATAGAGCCAACTCTCCTACTGCTGGACTTGTCCATGTGATTTCCCCCAGTCTTTCCTTTTAGCTACAGAGAAAAATAGGTCCCTTTGGAGGTTTACAAAGAAAGTTCTTGTTGCTTAAGCTCGGGTATCTAAATTAGATGCCCAAGATCCTAGTTATCCAGCAGTCTACTGACAGCCCACCTACAGCAGTATGATGGGGTTAAAGAGAAAGGACTAAATCCTAGCAGAAAATACCATTGTTTTCCAAAAATCTTGTATTTTATAAACACTTCAGAAGAAAATTAGCTTCCTATTGGCCTTGCTTCCACATTCATGTCAATTAAAGCACCAAACCAATCAAATAATAAAGGAGCAATCAAAGCTGAAAGTGGAGGAAAAAAGAGGATTGTGGACCCACAGAAGACAACTGTACATTTGAGACATTTCTTTTTTGCATGACTCTGACATTACAGTCTGTACTCAATTTACGTCAGCCAAACTCTGCATTGCTAAATGGAGAAAGGATGCCCATCAATTCAGCCCACACATTTCTGTTTCTTTTCAGCATCAACTTTCCAGTGAATTATTTCCTTCTGCTACGGCAGCTCTTTCAGACTGTCATGGTATTTTATTTGTCTCTTTTCCTGGTCCCATTGTTTTATGCCATTTTTGTCTTTGCTTTGTTGCCTGGTGAAATGCAGTGAAACCAGCAATGCAATTAGCATAGTTAGTTACATTCATTCTGCCCTTTGACTATTTATGAACCTAAAAAAGAAAAAAAAAAAGGAAAATCAATCACCCAAAACTTGAAATGTCTTATACTTTACAATTTCCTCCTTTTCTTCTGAATGTGTGGAAGCCTGATAACACTAAGAAAATGCTTTATAAACAGACTTCACATATGTGCTACATATTGTTTGCAGTGAATTGATTTTGTCATAAAAGAAAGCAAATTTTCATTGTAGTTTGAGCTACCTTCAATATCATGGAAACCTCCATGAGTTTTTCTCTAAAACTGTAATCTGAACTGAAATCTGCTTCTAAACCTCCAGAAGGATTATTGATTGGAAGAAACTATATGCAAAGGGATTCAGTTCAGATGAAACCAGTTTTTTAATCTATATTACAATAACACTCCTCTGTTGCATATATTGATAGAAAAAGAAATAATACAAAGGCTGTTACTGAGACTGCGACATGAATAGGGAGCCCGGTACATTCATTATTTAACCATGACAAAAGAATGGCAATAATCTGTCTTTTCTCTGAAATGAGAAGAAGGAGAACAAGCCGTGGCTGGCAAGAGTTAAGTCACACAACTTAAAGGTCTTCAGAAAGCTCTTAAGTAAAGAGGGCTGGCAGTAACCATCTGCCCCAGTGTGATTGCAGAGGCTGGGTCACAGTGGCTCATTGCGCCGCGTTGCTGGTTTGGCCTCCAGAAGGTTCTGATAATTTTTCCTCCTTAAACTCTAGGCTGTTGAAGGGCTTTTTAATTGATTGCCCCAAGTCATTGTTCATTTCTGAAAGCTGAGCTTCACTGTTTAGCTTGGTCCATTTGAACTTCCTTCAAGTAACTTAAACTGCTGAACAAAATTCAGGCTTTTTTGTAATAACTGCAGTCCATTGAGCAACTGATGTCAGGTATAAACTTACAGGATAAAAGGTCCAGCAAGGGAAAAATAACTTCAAATACTGTTTTCCAGCAACTTCTGTTTTTAAATCACCCCTGTGTGCATTCTCTTAGAAACAATCATGGTAGTTACAGGAAAGTGTAATCAATAATGAACATACATTATGTATAAATCATATTTTCCTGCACTATATTTGAAGTTTTCACCTTCTGTATTTTAGAAATTGCATCTCAGAATAGGTAGATGTTCTGTGCTGGAAAACAAGGCTGGTTTGTGTCAGGTCTCTAGGGACAGAAGCAATTACAGCTAATGAGCTGGGTTATTGTTTGATTATTAAACTGATAGTTTTCCACAGTATGGACATCTTTGTTACCTGGCTGTGAGCCTCTTCTACATCAGGAAATACAGTAAACTCCCTGGGCATCTTTGACCTGGATATAAAGATAGTTTAACTATGATGCAAATTTTTCTGAATATGCCTTTTTTTTTTTTTTTTTTTTGAGCTCTGGAGTTTTCACAGAAGAAATGGTGTGCATGTAAAACAGGAAAGCTGCTGGATTTTATTTTTTGTATTTGCTCATCTCTCTCAGTCACACAATATTTAGTTGTATCCACTGCAACTATTATCATTTAGCAGCAGAATGTCTGGTTGGCGACATGTGCTACTGTACCTTAACAAAATAAAAATTCTATCCTCTGTCCAAGTTGATGCAACATTTATTGCCCTTGGCTGTACTGTTTATGACTTTATACTTCTGAGTCACTGTGTATGTATCTAATCTACTGTGCCTCTGATGAAAATGTGTACATGAATTTGGATTTGGGAGATAACTTTAAATGCTATCTTGGTGTGATCTCATTTGAAACAGTCACTACACATTTCTCCACTTGGCTGAAGCAACAACAGCAAAAGCTGTTGCTAATTTTGTTTTTAATTAATTGTGCAGCATGGATTTGTTGACGTGGCATGGATAGGGGTCAACTAAACAGATTTGCCTTGCGTTAATAGAAGTTTTCCATCATCTCCTCTGTTTCTGGTGCATAAAATATTCCTTAACAATCTTAACTTCATGAATGAGTGCATAAAATCCTCACAGTCAACCTGTCAGCCTTTAACCAAGGCTGCCACCACCCTTTGTATTCATCTGCTGTGCAACTCCCCTTTACTGGTAGGAGACCTGTGAAATGCTTGGAAACAATTTTATGAACAAAAGGGTTTTAAGTGCTGAAATACACTTTGTATAAATTTAAATAATGTCTTTTGGACTTTTCATAAAACACTATATGCTCTACTCTTCCCCAGAGTGGATTTCTTTTACTATTATTGCTGTGATGACACATAATTAAGTCAGATTACATTTTTATAAGGAGAGAATAACTAAGACACAATTCTAAATTATTCATCAATAAGTTTCACCAAAAAAAAAAAAAAGGCAAAAGATAAGAATTTAAACTGTGCTCTCTGTTGTTTTTTTCTTCCTAAAACTAGATAATTTTATAATGGTATATTGAACAAACAAGTCTGTCTCTTCCTCCCCATGAGAACAAGAGACTTCATTTAACGCCACATGTGTTATTGTGCTTATCTGCTGATTACCATATTACTTTGATTTGTATGGTAGATTGTAAGCTCTTGTAGGATTATGGAAGATTTCTTTCCCCAGGCTGAACAAGTGAGATTTTCAGCATCATGAAGACAGAGATGCGTAGGAAAGAAGCAGATTGGTTATTATATCTCTATGTATTTTTTTTTACCCACTGCTTCATCTCGTTTTTATCACTGCAGAGTCAGCATGAGATCCAAGTAAGTTAATACACCTCCACAACGTTGTCACACCACTAAGTTTTAGTGTCTCGTCATCCCCTCAACATGCTTAGTGAAAATGTGAATTGCTAAAATGGTGTAGCCATAAAGAGGAGCAGGAGTAGGCATAGGTATGCTTTGATTCAGCTAGGTAAAATACTCCTTTTGATTAGGAATTAAAAACATATGACAAAGGAAACTGCTGATTTTCTAAAATGCATGGTTTTGTTATGTATCAGTCTTTCTTTCTGGTTTTTGATGGGCTCATCCAAATTTGCAAGACAATTTATTTGGCATATTAAGCTGAGAATTTCCTGGTAGAAAATGCAAGGAGCAGCAGAAATGAAGAAGGAAAGTTAGACCAGAGAAAAAGGAAAAAATAGCTGTCCCCTAAAGCTAAAAAAATATGAATTCAGCTACTGTATCTTAGTGCTGTGTATATAACTCAGAGTAGAAAAAGAAAAATAGTTTAAATACAAATCAGATATAAATTTAAGACATGCAGTGGAGATAATCCAGGGTTTTCTGATATACTAGAAGCCTATGGAGAAACATGAGAATGGACAGTGAAGTGGTTGACTGGTGACTGGTGGTGCCATTTTGAAGTCTCCTCTCTTTTTATGGGAAATAGTGGTGATGCATGTTTAAACTCCCTATGAGTTTGTCCTGACTATGTGCAACAGCAGTGATACAAAAAGGCATCATAATGGTCAGGACTAGACAGACTTTGCTGCTCTGCTGCTGGGTTCTGAGAAGTCAGAGAAGTGGCTTTGTCTCCTGTCTTATGAAGTAAAACCCACTCCACTCAACTCCTGTGTAACCAAGAAAAATGAACCTGGAATCCTGTGTGAAATTCTTGTCAACTCTATCCGAGATCAACTGAATTTATGGACAAAAGCAGAATGCTACCTGAAAAGATGGAGTGTACAGTGTAGGGATAGTTTTACAGTTTTCACAATGCAAAGAGATTGTCGGTGCAGATTAAGGGGAACCTTGGTAAGATCTGTACTGTTCATCACAATTACAAATTATTTGGAAAAGCAAGTGCTTAACGAGGTGACTGAGTCTGCTGATGCTAGAGAATTCTTCAAGGTGACTGAAACTGACACTGACAACAAAAGGGTAAACTGAACTTGTGATTTTGAGTGGTTGGAGATAAAATGGGAGACAAAATTCAGTGCTGATAAGCTAAAAGAAATAGATGCAAGAAAGCATAATCCTAATAATTTTCACACTGCCATGGGTTCATAAATGAGGCATAGATATTTTGGAAAGACATTTAGAATCATTGTGGTTAGCTCAGTCCTAAGTGGTGCTCAGTGAAAGCTGAAGATCACAGGAACAACAGAGAAAGCATCAAGAACAGAATAGTTGTAATTTTCCTCTGTATCAAACCAGGATCAGCTCATGTCCTGAATACTGTATGAAGTTTTGTCCCCCCAGTTTCCAACAGAAAAATTTTTGAAACAGACAAAGGCAGCAACGGTTAGATATGAAGAAGTTTTTGTGTGAAGAGCAATTAGGTTAGGATTATGGGTCTTAAGGGAGAAAAAAATGGCTCAGGGACAAAATTATAGAGTATATCAAATAATAAATAGCATAAAGTAGATGAATTGCCATGTTTTCTATTGACAATGTTTGAACAACTGAGGGCCAATTGATGCAATTATCATGCTGCTAGCTTAAGATAAAGATAAGGAAGCACTTTTCTCACACAGCACATTCTAACTCTGGAATTCATTGTCAGAAATTTTTGTAGTGCCCAAAGTAAATTTATAAAAGATTTTGAAAGAAAATTAGGTAGAGGCAAAGACCGGCCAGCACAATATTAAGATTTTTTTAAAAAAATTCATATACAGGAGGAATATTTCCTATACTTCTCCTTTAAATGACCACAAACAGTAACTTCGACAGTAAGAGAGATGGTTTGTTGGGTCTGCTGAAACTGATTTTTACCCACTATGACACTTCCTATGCTCCGGAATTGAATCCAATCCACAGAAGGTGTTCTGTGACATTCAAAGGGAATTTTCATGACAGAAAACTAAATTTAAAAACTTACTCGTTTAATCTACCTCATTTACAATAAGAAGGAAAGTGACCTATTTGAGTTGATCAGATCCCTCAGTTTGGGATGGGAAGAATCCTTAGAGTATAGGACAATGGAGGCGTGTTCTGGGACCTGTCTCTAAGATATAAACTTAGTGTGGGATCCCTCATATCAGATTTGCATCTAGACCTTGCATTTTATATGCCATTGGATCAATTTAGAAGAAGGAAAAAATCCAGTTCTGAGAGATTTTTTTCCCCTGGTAACCACCTGTTAGGTTGTGACAGGTGGGAAGACTGAAAGTAATTTTAAATAGCACTTCTCCCACTTCACATGAGGGTAACTGTGGAACTGTTGGAGCAACAACCATTTTGGTTTTTTTTCTTGGAAACTGTAAAGGTGCCCAAAGGTACCAGGCATGAAACACAGGAATCTTGCCCAAGCATTGTACAAGTTTCTGCAATGAATATTTGGAGAGATGTTTAAAGATATGCCTGAGGGATGTGAGGGCTTGAGGGAGACAGAGTGATTCTGTTTTGTCATTTTTACCTCAGCCTGAATCTTGCGTGTAGCATCAAGTTGCCTTCTCTCAGGGCTGAGCCTGGAACACACACATGGGATGAGCTGGCATGCCCTGAGGTGGATCTGGAGTGCTGGCCTGCTTCCCAAGGACTGCCAGAGCCATGATACTGAAATTCAAAGTTTATGGACTAATGATTTTCCTGCCTTAGTGTCAGCATCTTTAAACACTCTAGGTTTTCTGGCTGCAAGTTAAGAAGTCTGTGTAAATGTAAGTAATGTCTCTGTCCAGATATTCCATACCCTGCAGGGTTAAAAAAAATACATGCATTAACATTTGAGGTATTCTGGTGCCATGGTGGTGAAGTCATATAAAATATGGAACTGTGTAAAATGTGTTAGATATATAGAGCTAAGTCAAGCTGAAACCTTCGAATGCAAATTGTGATCTGAACTCTCTCCCAGGAGCAGGAGCTTTGGGTCAGGTGTTACTGTTCAAAGCTATTTCCAAGCGAGTGCCTGTGCCTTTTTTTAACGTGAGCCTTGTTACACTTTGATTTCTTCCTCTCTTCTGGTCTGAATTATGTTACTTTTGTTGATATGAATTCACAGCCACTAGTCAATGACCATAAAGGCCATTCTGTACCACATATTGACTTGAAAGATTTAGGTCCCCAGTATCAAAAGATGGCACTTTATCCACTCAGCCAGACCAGATCCTTGATTTTACACTGCTGTTTTCTCTCCGAGTTTCAGAAGTCCTTTTAATATTTCAGAACATGTCAGTGCTTTCATAAACTTTCCAAAAGGTGAACAGTAGTAGTTGTATTCCAGCTGCTGCTGAATCTGCTGTGTTTGTTCAGCCCTGAAATGATCTTTTAAGATGTGAAAATAAAATGTTTCACTAGTACTGAGCCATAAACGCAAAACTGACCAGGGATGCAATCCACCCAACAAAAACTACCTATTATGGATTAGAACCACTTTTTCTTTTTCAGCTTTTTGCACAGAGACCTGATTCTGATTTAACCTGATTCTGATTTAACCTGATTTTTTTTCCAGAAGAACAGGTAGAATAATATTAATAATTTATTTTTTTTAAGTTTTGAGAAGATAATGGCTATTACTTTGCTCTTAACTATACCATGAAGCCTACTGTAAAGCCTTTTTTTTCTTGTAGAAAACAAGCAAACCTTATTTACTTAATACAGAAATATTCCTCCAAATGCTCCAAATATTTTTACTGAAGTCACAAAGCTGCTTAAGTGTAAGATTGCAAACTGATCTTCTGATTACTTTTATAGATATTTCCTCATTATGCATTATTTATTTGAATGTGTGAAAAATCATATGGATGTAAATAGATTTTCTTAGTAATGGAAGAAAATGAGGTGCCAGTACAGGGAGCTCTAAAATTTGAGTCCTTAATGTTTATTGCTAATAGAACTCACAGACTGCAATATGAACTCTCAGCAGAAAACATACAACCCTCAAAATATTTTTTCTCTCTCTTTCTCTTTATCAAGCAATTATTAGGGGAAAAAAGCAGAACAAAACAAAACTTCATTCTTTAAATGAAATGCCCAGCTCAGGTAACTATAGATCAAAGATCAGACTGCTATAGAAATTTTCAAATACCATTAAGATTGTCTTTTTCAGCCATGTCATCCTCTCCATGCCCTCTAGTTTTCTGTCTAGGTGGAACTTAAAGACTGAATTTTCAGGTCTACATCAGAACCTGAAGCTGGGCTATGCACAAGAATAAGGAGAGAGGGCAGGTTCAGCCATCCAGATTAACCTGTACTTGACATCATTGTGAAGTGGTTGTCAAAGAGAACATGGTGGAGCAAAATACAGAAAGTGGAAGATTGGGCTGGGAATAGGACAGGGGTTGTAGTGCTGGACTCAAAAGAATGAGGATGTTTGAGATTCATGAGAGAAGAAAGTTGAGACAAGGCAAAAGAGAAGAATTGAAAGAAATATCTGTAGGTGTTTTAATGAAGACAGGGATGCTTAGCGTGGGAAAACTATGAATTTACAGGATCTTAAAAGCTATGGAACTATAAGTTTTGAGGTAATAGGAATCCTGAGCTGGTTGCAGAACAACTATGTATAAAATTTTAATGTTGCACTTTTCTCAACAAAAGGAGGATAGTATAACAGCCCTAAATACCTAGTGAACAGTCACCTCTTGTCACCTCACACAACTACCCTCAAGTACCTGTTCTATTTGCAGGCTTTATATGTAGGCAGGTGCTATCATTTGGGCTGTTAAGGCATCTTCTGTACTTGTAAAATACTTAGTGCTCAAGTCTCAAAGTTGGATACTGCAAATCCACTGACAGTTTTCCTCACAAACTGAAATGGTATAGACATGGGAAATTTACCTTGGCCAAAGTCAAGTGTGCTTCTAACCACTTCTCAAGTCTGAATAGTATGGATAGTTGAAATCTAGTGCCTCTACCCCACTGCAGATTAATATACTGATATAGCTCAAGTAGACTATATATCTTTAATTTTAATTATAAATCCATAGTACATTAGGACATTTAATGTTTTCTGAATGTGCTTGGTTTAGACATGAGGTCTGTTGTGGAAGTGTTGGCAATGTCTTACTTCTAATATCCCTATCACTTATTTACTATGGAGTGTGTATAAATCCTATTCTGGGTTCCACAGCAAGCTTGTAGGTCAAAAGTGCAGTGAAAAAGTGCTGAAGTGTTAACTGGTCCTATACTTCCTTCTGTAAACATTTAAGAAGCTGCTCAGGTCTTGACTTCTGTGGGAGTACTGAAAGAATAATCTTGAGTAGCTCTTTTCTTTTTAAAGGTCTCCCCTAGTTGGCAAATGGCACCATAACCCAAGAGAAATATATGACAGACATGTTATTTCTATGGAAATTATCAGAGTTTTCAGAGTTGGTAACAATTCTAAATATTGTACATATCAGCTTAATTTATTTAGTAGAACTACTTCCATGCAGAGAAGAAAAGATGGGTTTTTATTTCTTTTCTTTTTTTCCTTTCAGAAAGATTCCTTTCTGGAATTAGCATAAGTTTACTTTGAATGATAGAAAAATTTAATACCTACTGGTACAAAACAGAATTTCATATGATAAGTCAAGAAAGAACAGCATTATTAGGTGTGGTTTTATTTACTTGTGTGTTGGGAAGATTGTATTACAAACTCAGTAGATGTTTGCTACTGCTAGAGACAAATTTGGAAGAGCAGTGTCTGTTTATGGTTTTGATGTCATTGAAGTTTCATTTGATGACAGTTACTTCAGCTGTGCTTTCTAATGACCAGTTTATGCTGGGAGCTAACCCAAGCAATCAGAGTCTTGAAAGACTTTAGAAAAACACACAAGGCATAAATACACACTGAATTTTTCATTTGACTTCTTTGCAGAGGTTTTAAAGCTTTTCTTCTCATTTCCCTATGTTCAAATGCAATCACATGGCATAGAGCTGGAAGCAGTCCTAGTCTTATCTTAATAATAGGAATTCAGCAGTTGCCAAATGTAAGTTAGGTAGGGATAGACACTGAAGAAATTCTGTTCCACTTCGCCAGTAATACCAGACAGTGTGAAATGGGGTCCTACGACCAAGTCATGCTTTGATAACTGTTCAGCATTGCATTTCCTTTGCACTTTGAGTTATCCTCCACAAACGATCACTGCTGTGTCACATTGCTCTGAGTTTTATACTAGATGAAATGATTTACTAATGGCCTGAGCCATGATTGATTTGTGTTCTCCTTTATCCAGTTAAGTGCTGCTCACTCCCTAAATTCTTGGCTAGCGCTTTCTGAGCTACAATGAATGCATGACCCCTTGTATTTTCTGAACCTTTTGGGATCTAGAACCTACTGGCCTGCAGGGCTATGCAATCCAATTGTACAGATCCTCTGACACTTCCTGAACCAAGAGGTTTTCAGGTAATTTTCTGAAGAACCTATTCAGAGTACCTAATATTAGACAAATATGCTGTAATGGGCAGGGTGTGATTGGTGGAAGGTCCGATGCCATTAATAAAGGTTCCTTGTAAGGTCTGTGATCAGGTAATGTTCATTGAAATGTGTGTCCTAGCCACTGCTTCCAAAGTGCAAGGAAAAGCTGTACTGTTCTGTTCTGCATTCCTCTCCCTCAGTGAGCTCCAGGCAGCATCTTGCGGATCAGATCCTGCATGTCTCCTGCGTTTCGTTACCTGCTAACATTGTTAATAGATAATCCTGGGGACTTTGAATATACCAGCAGAATAAATATGCTTGATAAAACCAGAAAACTTTTTCTCTTCTAAGGAAAATCTCCACTGTCCCAATTGTTTTCTGTTATAGAGGAATCCTGTGTAAAAAGGAAACTTCACAGTGAAACGCTTGAAACTCTGACTGAAAGGCTGGAAATCATCTCCTAATGGAGCCTACAATGGAACAGATACTACAGGGATTTTATTTTCCACTGATGAATAAAAGGTTAGGAATCTTAAAACACCGGTAGTACATTTTCTAACAGATGCAGTAAAGAGTAATCTGTGACCTGAAGTCTTATGATTCTGCTGTATATTCGATCCTTTATTAGCCTTTAACACTCAGGACAGGATGTTAATTAATGCTGGGTCTCAGAGGGTCCTGGTTAAACCTAAAAACCTACAGGAAGCTGTTAAATTTAGGGGCATTGATAGTTTCAGTAAAAAGAAAAAAATATCCCAAAAATACAGATGAATGTTATCACATGTTTTCTTAGAGATTTGTCGGCAAAGTTAGCTTTCATGCTAGCCAGCTGAGGTCTTGGGTTTCTATATGAAAAGAATAGCTCAGCTATGTCTTGAGGCTAATACTGAAAAGGTCATGAGATTCTCTTTCATGAAAGAAATGAAAGTAAGCTGAAAAGTACAGGAAAACATAACGTTCACTATAAATGATAGAACTGATTTAGTTCTATGCATTTCTCTGCATATAGAAAATGACATTGAAATACATTTGTATTTAGATTTAGGGAGCAACTTACTTTCTGCCTCTTCATCAGTTTATTATTTATTTACAAACCTTATTATTTTAAAATGCTATAGCACCCAAAATACGCTAGATTATTTCTAAACACAATCACATAATGGATTTTTCCTATGATGAGCAAAGCAGCCATTTGAAGTTCATTCACTGAGACCCCTTGGCCTTTAGAGCATTTAGTGAAGGGTTTGTTTTGTTTATTTTACAGTTCAGTGGAATGGAAAACAATTTTTCTTAAGCATTACTGGAGGCCATCAAACAGCGAGAAGGAATAATTTTTCTGCTGCTGCATGTTCAGCAGAATTTAAAGGTATCTATTAAAAAACCAAACAGGTGTAGTGATAAACCTAGATTCCCCCCTTTTTCGAAAAATTGTAATTATACTCATCAGACATAATAATCTGCTATTTTCCCCATCTTGCTATTGCTCAGAGTGTAATGAGAAAAGTTTGCTGATGCTGGGTGCATTTGATTATTCCCCATTTCTTCTTGATTGTTTCCAACCCAAAAAGAAAATAGAAAACCACCCTCCCACCACCAAAAAAACCCAAAACAAAACAAAATAAAACAACAAACCACAATCAAATTAAATTGTTTACTTATTCACAAAATGTGATTTGGTTGTTTATACGTTGAAATAAAGTCATTGAAAATATACTTTTCTTAGCCTGTTGCCACAGAACTATTTAGATTCAGATTTTGATTACTTGAAGAGGCATTAGGAGGTCCTGTTTTTATTCCTTGTTTTGTGTTTTTCAAAAACTAATTTTCAAAAGGCATTACAAATAGTATTAAATAGATGCAGGAAATAGATAAATAAAACTGTTTGAACAATAATGAGGTAAACTGAGAAATCAAGTGATTGATGATACTGACATTTTGTTCATGCAAGTTGTAAACCTGGAGCATAAACTTGTGTTGAAGTCAACAGCAAAAGTCTACCTGCACAGCAACAGAGAGTTTCTTCTTAAGAAGACACTTTGGTGAAGGCTTTGGGACTTTGCAACTATGTAGATACAAGCTGCACCTAAATTCAAATTGCATTAAAAATAGCAGTCTTAAGAGGAAGTTTGTAGAGCTAAACTCTTGTCTGCTCCTGGTTCATTAAAAGATGTGAATAGTATTTGACCTTTAAGGAGGTTTGGGAAAGAACTCTGGAAAACATCAAAACCCAGTGTGTGTGTGTGTGTGTGTGGCCCATGGCAGTGCAGTCCCATTGAATACTGGCAGGACTTAAAATGTTAATGTCTGTCCCCAGCACAGTGATTCAGGCAAGATGAATTAGGATCTCGGTCCCTTTATTTCTGCTAACAGGTAGCTTGGTGTTTATCCCAGATGCTTGGACTTGCCATGATCTTGACAAGCTGAACAGCCTTCATTTTTTGGAAGACAGTGACATAATCCATTATACAAGGCACAAGAATGTTTGATCTGGAGGCAAACCAGTGGATTTAAAACCCCTTCACCCTTTTCCCAGTAGGATATCCTAACCATGCTGTTTACCCTTGGCCAGAACTGGGCAGCTTTAGAGTCAGGATGCTTCCTGCTTGCTGTCCTTTGGTTCCATGACTCTGTTGTTGTTGGGTAGTTGTAGGACCAGCTCACCATGCACATTTTACAAACTCTGTCTCTAGGATTTTAGTGACAGTCAATTTTGTTTAGTGGAAGATTTTAAGACATAGAAATAAAATCAATATTCAGCTTCTCTGAATAGTTAAATGCCTTGAACACACACTTGCAACACCAAAGAAAGAAAAACCCAAAGCCCTGTTCCTTTCTGCCATAATGATGTTTTTTCATTTGTTTGTTTATTTTTTATGCTGAACACAGGTGCTTTTAACAATGCAAAAAGTGACATTTTCAGACTCTGGAACTTATTCCCTGCAGCATTAGCTGCCTGTGACTATTCAAAGGTGACTTTGTATAGGCTGAGGTTAGCTTTTTGCTACTCTCTAGCCTAATATTTCCTATTTAATGTCATGATTTTCTTTCCTTTGGATTTTTACTTTCTATTTTAAACTGCTGTAATGTATTTTACCTTTTTATTTTCTCTTTTCTGAGCAAGGATTAAATAGAGTTTTCTGGTGCTTCTAGAGCTTTTTAAGAGATCAGTTAGATACTTGAATTTCATATTGGAAGGTCATTCTCAGTGAGATGAATCTATCCTGATTTAAGGCATCTATAATGGAACAGTCAACTTCAAACTGTCACTGTAGAGTCCCTCCATAGTTAATGAGAGAAATAAGTATCTCCAAAGGGCAATTCATGTGACCTGTTGCATGCATCTGTCTCTGAATGAAAACAATTGTCTCCTGGAGGTACCTATTTCACTCTACTGACAATGTGGAATTGTACCACTAACTCTGGCACCAATGCCAAGGCAGATGAATTTCACTTGGTGTGTCTAGGCTATAATTTTTTTATTTTTTTTACAGTGCATCTGAGAAATTTGACTTTACACTCATTTGATATCTGTGCACATTTTTATTGCCTTTATGATATTCTTTTGCAAGTGACGGCTAAAGTAAGTGCTCAGCTGGGTTTCCTGCTTCCTTTGGAAAGTGAAAGTCATTATTTTTAAGCACTTATTTGAAGAAATGAAAAGTGAAAGATGAATGATACCATAAGTTATATCTTAAGTTAGAAGACATTATCAAAGCTGTGATTTTCAGTAGACATCCAAGAGCTTTATTTCATGGGCTTTAGTTCAATTTCCAATTAATAATTTTTCTTCCTTCCCTCCCCACTTTCTTATCACTATACATTAAAAAAATGTGTTAAAATGAAGGAATAACTTGCTGCTGAGTAGGTCCAACCAGACACTCTTATCACGCCCTGCCCTTAGGAATCTTGCTGGAAGACTCAATAATCTGAAACCAGAAAATCTGCAAATAAAGATTAATATATTTACCTGAAGCAGTCACAATTGGCAAGGTAAAAGCAGAGCTAAACAAAGAGGGAAAACTAGAGAAGGACACTGAGGTCAACACACTGTTTATATTTCTCTGAAAAAAAAAGAGATAACAAAGTTCACAGATCTTTGATTTCTTTCCACAGGCTTTGCTGGCATAGCATTTTCCCTTCCCTTCCCTTCCCTTCCCTTCCCTTCCCTTCCCTTCCCTTCCCTTCCCTTCCCTTCCCTTCCCTTCCC